>JADMNL010000023.1:413705000-414905000 GCA_016271365.2 Neoceratodus forsteri
TTTACATTTGGCATTTTCCAAAAAATTTCACAGAACTTCTCTAGCTGTCCCTGGGAGGAATTGTCAGCTCACCCCCTTAAGAAAAATTATATTCTACAATGTCCGAAGAACCACTCAAAAATTCTGGCTGCACCCCAGGGAGCTGTTGCTATTCGCCTTAGCACAGCAAACAGCATTACTCTGGATCATAAGATAACATTTTTCAATTTTTATCCCCTTGATAAAACTGCTACCTTCTTAGAACAACTGCATTCTACAATTTCTGAAAAATCCACAAAAATTCTGACTCCTCCACTGGGAAGTACTGTTAACCCTCTGTTCCTTTTTGGTGTGACCCACCTTAAGGTTTGTGTTTCTAGGCAGTTCAACTCCTGGCACAATAAGTGCTTGGGGACAAAGAGTATAAAAGGGAACGGATTTGTAATCCTTCCATAACCTACTCCTTATCTCACTCAGTAACTGATTATTAACTGCATCTTACCTGAAACCACAGGGCTCCTTATATCTGAAAAATATTTCCTCTGCTTAGTTCGCATCTCTTACTGCCCTCCTCAGTTACCCTACCAGTCATATCACACTTTTATTTCTCTTGCTGTACTGCTCAGTCTGATACATTGAGTCCAATCCAGGTTTTTGTTTTCCCCTTCCTTGCTGGTCCTCTGCAAGAGGCCTTAAAATAGCTCATATGGGGCCAGATATTTAAATTTTAGCATCAGTGCTAATGGGGTTTGCACCAGCACTATCCAGGTTTGTGACTTGCAAGGGGGGGGGGGGCATATGCAGAGGCCCAGGTAGTGCACTCTAAACCCATTAGCACCCAGGTGCTAACATAATGCTGTGCCCATGTAAATCAGGGGGTTCTGTCCTGCATATAGGCACAACATGTTCAAAGGTTTGCGGTGGCAGTGAATGGCCCCCAAAGTGGCATTGTTTACTGCTGTTGAAAACCACCTCTTAACTGAGTGCTAATCCAATGGCAGGGTGGCTGTACTACAGCTGCCTACTCCCAGTCACCAATCACACCAGTAAGGTTGCAGTGCCTGGTTTCCAGTGGCACTTCCACCCCTGAACACCTGTCCCATGTACTGTAAAATATCCCTGGTACCTAGTGGCACCCCCCCACCCCAAACTCCCATCCTATGTACTGCAGATATTCCTAGTGTCTAGTGTCACCCCAACTCCTAAGTACCCATCCCGTGTTAGTGAAACATATCCCTGGTGTCTACTGGCACCCCAACCCCCATGAGCCTCTGTCCTAAGTAAGAGATTACAAATCCCTGGTGGCTAATGGCAACCTCCACCTCACGAACACCCAACCCATGCCTTGGTATGTATCCATGGTGTCTAGCGGCACCTCCACCTCCATACACCCATCCCATGTCTTGGAACAGCTCTCCAGTGTCTAGTGGTACGCCCCCCACTCCCACCATACACCCCTTCCAATTCAGTGTTCAAATCCCTGGTGTATAGTGGTGCTGCCACCCCTCCATATACCTGTGCCATGCAGTGTTCAAATCTGCAGTGTCTAGTGGCAACCCCCCATACACCCGTCCCATGTCTCAGAACATCTCCCTGGTGTCTAGTGGCGCCCCATGCCTTGTACGCCCCTGACAGTTCAGTGTTCAAATCCCCAGTATTTAGTGACCACCCCCACACCCCTGTACACCCATGCCATGTCACTGTTCTTATCTCTGGTGTCTAATGGTACACACCCACCCCCAAACACCTGTCCGGAGTAAGCTATCACATATCCCTGGTGGCTAGTGGCATCCCTCACCCCCCAAACAGCCATCCCATGTATAGTCCAGTATCCCTGGTGTCTAGTGGCATCCCCCTGAGCACCCATGTACAATGAGATAGACCACCCTGGTGTCCAGTGGTACCCCCTGCCCCCCAAAATGCCAATTGACATACAGAGCAGTATGCTTTGGTGGTCTAGTGTCCCCCTACCCACCCTGCTCACTCACAAGGTGAGAGTGAGCATGTATCCATGGACACCCTGGCAAGGGGGTAATTGGATAGGTGGTGTTCTGTGAGTGGACGGGGTGGATGGGGGGGAACACTGGACCACCAGTGGGTACTGTTCTGTATGTTGATGGGCATCTTGGGGGGTGGAGGGTATCACTGGACACAGGCTGGGCCGTCTCATTTTACAGGCAGCTCGGGAGTGGCAGGTGCCACTAGACACCAGGGATACTGAACTATACTTGGGATGGGTGTTCAGGGAGTGGGGGTGCCGCTAGACACCAGAGATAAGGAAACTGAATGTGGAATGGCTGTTTGGGGGGTGGGGGTCTCATTAGACACCTGGGATACTGGACTGTACATGGGACAGCTGTTTGGGGTGTGGGGGTGCCACTAGGTACCAGGAATTTGTGATTGCTTACTCTGGATGGGTGCCTGGGGAATGGGGTGTGCTACTACACACCAAAGGTACTGGACTATAGAATGGCTGTTTGGTGGGGCACTAACCACCAGGGATAAGGACACCGATGTGGGACGTCTGTTTGGGGGGGGTGGAGTGCTGCTGGACCCCAGGAATGACGTCAGACACACACAACATGGGCTGTAATGGACTGCAGCCCACCATGCAGATAAGCCTATAATGGGCATGCAAAGTACCTTATAGCGCCTTGCATGCCCAATAGGCTCATTTGCATGTTATGACTGAATATAGTCCACAGAGGTCCTGGCGCTATCTATTCTGGGGAGCGCTAATCCCTGTGGGCTGAATACAGCCCAGGTCTATGTCAGGACACTGCAGTTTTATTTAATGCTGTACCGACATGAGCCGCTATTCAGTTGGATAGTGCTGGTCTGCTATTTCACTGAATACAGCAGCTGCTTGGTCATGCGCTGGTACTAGCACAGCGCAAGTCATTGAGCCCTGCTTGTACCTCCCACTAAATATCCGGCCCCCGAACTTTAGAAGTTTCATGGCTAATAAGGCTGAACTGGAAGCCTGGGTGAGCTGCTGCCATCCTGATATACAGGGATTTACTGAGACCTGGTTAAAATCCTCCTTTTTGACTCTGCCTGATCTATTCCTGGGTATAGTTATATCTGCATAGACAAAATCTCTCTCACCAGAGGTGGTGGAGTTCTAAGCTACTACAGGGATCACTCTAGTGTCTTTCACCTTCCTTCTATAACTGACTCTCCCACTCTCTGTGAATACCTCCACACAGTGGGTGCTCACACTGGGTAAGGCAAAGAAACTTCACCTGCTGTGTGTATGTACAACCTCCTGCAAAATAGCCTATCATGTCTTACCTTTCTGATGGATTAATTTACCCCTTTCTGTCACTCAAATGAGATTGGACTTTTTGGGGATTTCAACCTTGACTGGTTGGGTGTTGAAGCTAAATCATTTGTAACCATTACAAATAAGCTTAATCTCTCCTAGCTCATTACTGCCTCACCAGATTCTCTCCTGGAAAGTCCAAACACTCCCTACTGGACAAGTCCCTCACAAACAGGAGCGATAAAATAAACCTAGTGGATACCTTGCCTGATTCTGTGTCTGACCACGCCCCCATTTATGCAGATTGGTGTCTGTGTTCCCTGAGAATTCTTCCCAAGCTGCTTAGTTTCCAGGATTTCTCAGCCTGAAACATGCAGGACTTTACCCACAACTTTGAAAATATAGACTGGATTTCTCAAACTCTTCCCTCCCCTTCAAACAACATGAAGTCTTGCTATATTATGACAATTGCAGTATGACCGCAGGTTAGAACTGCTCCGGAGGTGAAATAGTTAACTTTCCATGCAGGCATGGAACTTAGATGAGCTGGTTGAAAACTCTGTCTGTTGTGCTTCAAAGGTAAACTGTCAGATTCTTTACTCCGCCTCACTGAACAGTCGCTCTGGAGATTTCTTCTTCTGCTCGGTTCATTTTGTCAGTTTAAAAGTATTATTTTTCGGTTTTAGCGAAATTAAACATAACAGTTGGTTCAAGCTCTGTCTGTGGTAATGTAAGTAATAGGTTTTACATTAGTTTTTCTGTGTGGAACTTGTAATTTGTTATCGGTTCGGTTTGAACCGATCAGGTTGTATTTAAATCTACTAGCCCTTTTTTAGAGTGCGGTTCCCGGTTCTTATCGGTTCCAAAAAAGACGGATTTCATTACGGTTTTTTCCACGACCCGTGACACGGTTGGGAACCGATGAGGGTGTCTTGCTTGGTGGATTGCCATAAACAAGCAAGTTGGTTAGGCTGGCATTATGTCTGAGAAACCCCAAAAAAAAACCAGACCCACTGGGTTTCAACACTGTAGTGTTTGTGGGGAAGCTTTTGCTAAGGCTGACCCACACACCACATGTGTCTATTGTCTGGGGTTTGACCACCTCAATTCAGACTGCCAGATCTGTGACAATTTCCTGCTCACCATAGATAAGAGATGGTAGGCTCAGGGAAAGAGGAGACAAAGTCCGCTGACCGGATGGCCAGCCGGTTCGGTACCAACCGAACCGGAGGGAGTGCCCTCTGACCAGGGCGATACTTCCTCGGGCAAACGAAGAGCCAGTTCTGAGGAGCCGGTCCCATCAAAAAGGGCTAGAAAGTAGTTTAGAGCCAAAAGTTCTCTCCCCAACTTCTGAGGAAATAGCTAAAGCTATTAAAATTGTCCAGTCTCTCTCTCCGGTTCTGACCGAACCGACACCTTCTGGTAAGCGTTCGGTTCGGCCGGTTCCACCGATTCAAGATTATGATTTTGAGGATTTTTATGAACCGGGGAGGAAAGAGGAATATGAGGAGAGTGAATATGGTTTTGAAGATCTGGATGTGCCCATTGATCGGACATCTCTCCAGATAGACCCTAAGGGTTTCTCCTCCAAGACTTTCTGAGTCCTTCTCATTTCAAGTTTTATAAAAAGTTGCTGAAACTCTCAGCTCCCTGTTGAGGAAGCTGTTGATGACCAGGAGGAGCCAGACTATGTAGAAATGATGGATATTCCAGAGTCTAGGAGACTGTCTATTCCTTTGCATAAATCTTTTCGGAAACATACAGTAAAAGTTTTAAAAACTCCTCACACTATACCTCCTGTGGATAAAAGGATGGACAAGAGGTATACCTTATCAGGCTCTGACACTGATTTCCTCACTCAGCAATGCATCCATGTGGGGGTAGTGCAGGCTGCAGCCTGTGACAAGGCTAATATTCCCCACACTAACTTGTTTTTTTTCTCTTTTAGATACTTCCTGAAGAAGACCTAAGGTCAAAACGTAGATTTTTAACTCTATTTTCTATTTTCAGCGTGCATTTAATATAACCATAATATTCCCCTAGCTTCACACCCCCCTGAGAAGGACTCCAGGAAAATTGATGCTATGGCAAAGAAACAGTACATGGCAGCATCTTTGGGGCTCAGACAAGCAAATTATATGGCTTATGCTGCTAGGTACCAGAAATCCAGATGAGATAATTTGCTGGCCCTAGCAAAACAAGCCCCTGACCAGCTTGCCAGGGAGCTGGAACAGGTGGCTATGGATGGTATTGAGGCATCCAAGGTGCAATTTCATGCTGCAGTGGACTCTAATGATGTTTCATCAAGAGTCATGGCTACATCTGTGGCACGCCAGGGATGGCTTGGCTTAGATGTACTACTCTGTCTCAGGACACCCAGTCCAAGGCCATGGATTTTTCCTGTTGTGGGAAATTCTCTGTTTGAGGAGCAAACAGAGAATTACATGAAGAAAATGGATGAATATAGGACCACCTATAGGAGTGCACAGGCCAGGAAAGGCAGGCCACTCCTCAAAAGCAGCTTCCTAGAAGCAGGGGCAGGCCTTTTCATGAGCCTTTTACCAACCAAGCTTCCTCCTCCTCCGCCTATGCTCAGAGGGTTCTTTAGAGGAAGAGGCAGGCAGGGTACAAGCAGGTCTGCTTCCCCCTCAGCCCATAGCCCCTGCCAAACAGGCACCCTGATGGGATTGCCAGGGCCGATTTCTCCTCTACCTGTAGGGGCAGGCTGGCTACTTTGTCCAGGACTGGAAGTCTTTAACATCAGACAAGTGGGTCCTGGAAGTAGTAAGCCAGGGACTGTTCTCAGTTTCAAAAAATTTCCAAAGCTGAGAACCAGATCTTTTCCACCCTGACTCCATCAGAGGCTCTTGCCTTAGAGGCAGAGGTCTCTACCCTCCTCGCTCTCAGAGCTGTGGAAAGGGTTCCTCCCCTACACCAGGGCAAGGGTTTGTACTCCAGGTACTTCCTTACCCCAAAAAAGACAGGAGAATGGTGGCCCATCCTGGATCTCAGATATTTAAACAAGCACCTTTTAAAGCCAAAGTTCAAAATGGTGACTCTGGGAATTATTCTACCCTCTCTAAGGCCAGGGGACTGGCTAGCTTCCCTGGACCTCAAGGATGCCTACTTCCATATTCCCATCAGAGGCTCCCATCGAAAGTACCTCAGGTTCGAGCTGCCCTCAGGCCACTACCAGTTCAGAGCAATGCCCTTCAGCCTCACTTCTGCCCCAAGGGTATTTCAAATGTCTGGCAGTAGCAGTTGCCTACCTAAGAAGGCAAAGATTGCCATCTTTCCTTACCTGGACGATTGGCTCATAGTAGGCCAGTCCCAGACCAGGTCAAATTACATCTCCAGATAACGCAGCAACTGCTTACCTCTCTAGGTTTCCTTCTGAATCTCTCAAAGTCAGTTCTGGAGCCTGTCCAGCTTCTTACCTTCATAGGCGCAGAGCTGAACACACAGGAAGCCAGGGCTTTCCTTCCCCTAGACAGGGCAAAGACCCTGGTCTCCCTGGCCTCCTCATTTACCCTGCAGGTCTCCCGGCCAGCAAGGCATTTTCTGCAGCTCCTAGGGCACATGGCTGCTTCCACAGCGGTTGTGCAGGGAGCAAGATTTCAGATGAGGGACATCCAGTTCCATTTGAGAGCCTTTTGGTCTCAAAGAAAGGATCCTCTTACCAAGTTGATCCCAGTAACTCGAACCCTGATCCAAGCCCTACAGTGGTGGCAGGATCAGACCAACCTGAGACAAGGGGTTCCTTTTGTCACTCAGTCTCATTCTCTAATCCTTACTACAGATGCGTCCCTCTTGGGCTGGGGCGCTCACATGGGCGACCTCACCACCCAGGGTCTGTGGTCTCCCCAGGAATCCCTGCTCTAGCACATCAAGTTTTTTCCAAATCTGTTCAGAACAAGAGTATTCAGGTCAGAACAGACAGCACCACTACAATGTGGTAAATCAACAAGCAAGGGGGCACTCGGTCTACGGCCTTGTGCACCGAAGCGATGAGATTGTGGTCTCTGGCTTACTCCCTGAACATCTCTGTTATGGCAGTTCACCTCCCAGGCAAGGACAATGTCCTGGCAGATGCTCTCAGCAAGGATTTCCCAGGGCCACCACGAATGGTCACTGGATCCCCTGGTCTTGGGAGTAGTATTTGCCAGATGGGGCACCCCACAGATAGATCTTTTTGCAGCCCCAGACAATCACCAACTTCCTCTTTTTTGCTGCAGGCCCCCAGTGTTGGGCTCTCTCCCGCTGTATGCCTTAGCCCTCAATTGGGAGGGGAAGTTTCTCTATGCCTTTCCCCCCTTTCCTCTCCTGTTCAAAGTGCTAGTCAAAATCAGATCCCAATCCTGCAAAGTCATTCTGATAGCTCTGGATTGGGCCAGACAGCCCTGGTATCCACTCCTGCTGTCCTTAGCAGTCCATCCTCCCCTGTGCCTTCCCAAGAATCACAATCTGTTAACCTGTACCCAGGGAAGGGTCTGGTACCCGAATCTCAAATCTCTCAATCTCAAGGCTTGGTTCTTGAAGAGTTAGAGTTTGCTGATTTATACCTTTCCCAAGGTGTAATGGATATATTGAAGGCCTCAAGGAAGCCTTTCACCAGGGCTACTTATAATTCCAAATGGAAAAGGTTTTCCATATGGTGCTTGGAAAAGCATATTTCCCCAGTCTCTGCTGATCTACCCACAGTCCTGGATTATATGGTCCACCTGAATTCTTTGGGGCTGAGACCAGCTACCCTCAAGGTGCACTTGGCAGCTGTGTCTGCTTTTATTTCAGCAGGTAAATCCTCTTCTCTTTCAGCTCATCCCGTATTTTCCAAGTTTTTTAAGGGGTTGTTGCACACCAACCCTCCATTCAGAGATCCTGCCCCTGCCTGGGATCTTAATGTTTGCATTGCTCAGCTTATGCAACCCCCTTTCGAGCCCTTGTCTTCAGCTGAGCTCAAGTACTTGACTTGGAAAACTGTGTTTCTGGTAGCCATCACCTCTGCCAGACGCATAAGTGAATTACAAGCATTGTCAGTGGAGCAGGAGTTTATCTCTTTCACAGAGATAAGGTGGTCCTTCGGACTAACAGAAAGTTCCTGCCTAAGGTGGTTTCAGATTTCCACCTTAATCAATCTATTTCTCTTCAGTGTGCTTCACTGACCACTCCTCCTCTGGGGAGAGGAGGCTGCACAGCCTAGATGTGAGAGAACCCTTAGTTACTACATAGAGCGTACCAAGGGTCATAGGTTTGACTCTCTCCAACTGTTCCTTACCTATGGCGAGTTGGGAAAGGAAGCCAGCCACTAAAGATCCATTGCCAGGTGGATTGTCTCTTGTATCCAATTCTGCACGAGAAGTTGGGTAAGTTCCTCCCTCAGGCCTGAGGGCTCACTCTACAGAGGTACAGCTGCTTCTCTGGCTGCTGTCAGAGACATTCCTATTCTAGAAATATGTCAAGCAGCTACCTGGAAAACAGTTCACACTTTACCAAGCATTACTCCCTGGACATCCAGGCTAGGAGTGATGCTCGGTTTGGCACAGCCGTGCTTCAGAGCCTATTTCCTAAGTAGGTTCTGTCCCTCCTCCATGGGGGTACTGCTGTGTAGTCTGCAATTGTCATAATATAGCAAGACTTCATGTTGTTTGAAGAAAAAATTACTCACCTTAGTAATGTTGTTTCTTCTAATGGAGTCTTGCTATATTATGACCTCCCTCCCTGCCCCTCTCAGAACCTCTGTTTTGGGATGTGGGTGGGCAGTACAGGGTTGGCACTTTTTGATGCCCACCTTGTTGTTTTTCACCTACCTTTTTGGGTGAATTGGTGTTGTGTTTTTGCATTTTTGGGTCTCCTGACTTGAGTCTTTGTTTTAGACCAAAAATGAGTGTTTATATTAGTAGCCAGTTGGCTAGTGTGGGTTTACAGCTTCACACAGAACCTTAGTGAGTTTTAGCTCATAAAGATCTGACAGTTTACCTTTGAAGCACAACAGACAGAGTTTTCAACCGACTCGCGCTCTAAGTTTCATGCCTGCATGGAAAGTTAACTATTTCACCTCCGGAGCAGTTCTAACCTGTGCTCATACTGCAATTGTCATAATATAGCAAGACTCCATTAGAAGAAACAACATTACTAAGGTGAGTAATTTTTTCTTCTCTGCCACCATATTAATTGCCAGTGTCTATTGTTGCCCTGGCATGTCCTCACCTTCGGTAACTGAGTTGCTCGCCACCATCTCCTCCCAGGCCACCTCTGGAGAGTTACTTATTCTCAGTGATTTCAACTTTAACTGTCTCTCCCACTCTCTTCATAAATTTTGCCTTAACGTGAAGTCCTTCCTTTTAATCCAACTTTTTTTTTTCCAATTGTTTAACCAGGAGAGACACACTAAGCTGAAAGCTTGTTTACAGGTGCGACCTGGGAGCTCAATGAAGTTAAGTGACTTGCTCAGGGTCACACAATATGCAAGTGGGGGCTGTGGGATTCAAACCCAGGTCTCCAGATTTGCAGCTCAGAGCCTTAAACCACTGCACTATACTGCCTCCCTACTTATCTCTTTCTCCACTTGCTAGAACTTCAAATCTGTAAATCACTCCCTCTTGGACTAGGTCCTCTCCTCCCACTCCCATTGTATTGTGGATTCTAATTTATAGTACCTTCCCCAGTACACTCACTGATCACCGTATGCTCTACTATGTGCATAAGAGTCATTGTCCTAAAAGGTCCCCCCAAATTCATCCAGATCCAGTCCTTCAGATTGCTGTACATGTGCCACGTTCATGATGACCTGGAAGCCACAGACTGGACCCCTATTTCTACAGCTGGCAATGTTAAAAATACCCTCTAAGGCTTCCCCTCCAAATATTTTTTGTTTTATTTATTGTATTCTTTGGTAACTTGGTAAAGCCCACTAGGCAGAAGGCCCATTTTCAGGGATGACATGGGAGCATCGTGGAGGTTAAGGGACTTGCTCAGGGTCACACAGTATGAAAGTGGAGGTTGTGGGAATTAAACCCAGGTCTCCTGGATGTACCAAGTTCATTCTTAGCTCATTACTCTAACCTCTAAGCTCTGCTGGGATCCCACAAGGGTGGGAGCCCTGATGGTCTTGACTCCAGGCTCCTGTATATCTCTCTACTCATGTCCTTAATCATTCCTCTAAGTTCTGGAAGGTAAGTCATGCCATTTTCCTGCCTCCAGCCCCGTCCCCTCTCCCTGATCTCAAGATGGGTGCTACTCCTATCTCTGACCCTGCTGCCATCACCTCGTCTTTTAATTCCGTTTTCACCTCCTGTGCCCACTTCCTCCACTCTTCCTTCTCCTCTTCCCCTCTCCCTCCTCTCCTCTCCTCTACTCTCCTCCTCCTCTCTCTTCTTCTCTATTCTATCACTGTCCTCTTCTACACAGCCAAGAGATGCCACAGCTACAGGGTCAGAGGGTTCCATACCTCAGCCAGAAACCCCTCCCCTCCACTGATTTCTCCAGCAAGCACCGAAGCTTGTGTTCAGTGAGGCTTCTACTGGGAGCCAATCACATAGGAGGTTGTGCCTCCCATCTCCGGTGAACCAATCCTGGGCTCTGCCCTTAATGCAGCCTGCTTCCTGCTAATGTGCAGAGGACATCGAGAGTCAGCCAAGGAGACAGCCATCCTCCAGAATCCCTGCTCATTGGATCCCAGGTTCACATGTATCGTTTCTGGGACATACCGTGGTTGGGGGATTGGGTGCTTGATGTTCTTAGGTGGTTTTGTTATTGTTTGGGGGTTTGCTGCTAAACTGGTTTGGGGTAATATTGTGATTGTGTGTTTGGGGGCATGCTGCAAAACTGTTTCAGGGTGGTATTCTGGTTTTGTGTTTGGGGGCTTACTACTAAATAGCAGTATAGCCTAGACGTTAGAGTTACGAGCTGTGAATGAGCTTGGTACATCCAGCAGACCTGTGTTTAATTTCCACAACCTCCACTTGCATACTTTGTAACTCTGAGCAAGTCACTTAACCTCACCAATGCTCCTGGGTTGCCTCTGAAAACTGGCACTTGGTGCCTAGTGGGCCTAACCCAGTTATCAAAGAATAATACAAAAATTGGTTCTGGGTGGTTTTGTGATTGTGGGTTTGGGGGCTTGCTGCTAAACTGGTTCTGGGTAATATTGTGATTGTGAGTTTAGGGACTTGCTGCTACACTGTCTTGGGTGGTATTGTGATTGTGGGTTTGGAAGCTTGCTACTAGACTGATTCTGGGTAGTTCTGTGATTGTAGGTTTAGGGGCTTGCTGCTATACTGATAGCTAGTTAGGGGCTGTCACAAACACACTCCTTAGGTCATGCCCTCTGCTCCCACAGTGCCAACCTCAGAGTGCAATTGTGTGAACAGGTAACAGACAGGGTAACTTTCCTGTCTGCTTTGGGTCCAAATCACCTTTAGCCTCGAGTTCTGGGGGGATTCAAACTGTGAACCTTATGCTAACATATCCAAATTTACAGGCTCAGGTATGTACATTCTTTGGGACTGCAGTACAATCTTTCACCAGGGGCACCCAGCTAGGCTTCCAAAATGAACCCTTAAAACTCTATAAGAGACCGTGTGTATATTCTTACCTCATTATACAAGCTCAGTACACAATCAAGCTTTTCAGCAGCTGTCAGACTTAAATACAGGCACTTCACATGGAAAAAGAAACTGAATGACACCCAGGCAGTATTTCAAAGAAATGGTTGTTTACTAAAAATATGATAAAAAACAGGTAAAATAAAATACAGAACAACTAGCATGAGCTCACAGTCACAAAAGAAAATGGGAAAATTACAGCATAAAACTTCTACCACAGTTAAGATCTTTTCTATCTAAGTATTACCTTTTTAAGTGTGTTTAAGTTAGAGAGAACTTTCTGTCTCAGAGTCCAAGATGATAAGACACATTCCCCAGATACAATGTTTCATTTCAGGAGGCATCACCCCTCCCCTTCTGTGACATCAGTTAGACCCTCACTTGGAGTTAATTCATAACAAAATTATCTACAGTGATGTATTTTAAATAATGTGAACATCTGCAAAAACCATTTCCCACATATGACATCTTTTGATCAAGCATCTCTCTTTGATGTCCCTCTGCTGTTTTCCTGTTGCTAGTGTGATCTCAGGTTTTATGACTTATGACAAAGTTCTGTGACCAAATTGGCCATTTTCTGCAGGAACCATAAAAGTTTACGAGGCTTATATCCTGGCAGCTGGTCCAAAAGTTCTAATTAAGAAAAAAAAACAGGAAACCTTTAATCAGGTTTCTCTGGTCTGTTTAATGACATCCTCACTGACACTTTGATAGTAAAAGGCCAAGTCTCACACACTGCTGACTGGGGAGACAATTTCATACACCGACCATTTATTTATTTTACAGCTATCATACAGTAATCATAAGCAAGGGGGCAGAGTGTCGCAGGGGCTACTAAAAAAAAAAGTTGTTTGTTAGTGTTGTTGTTTATAGCATATCTGTATCCATGACATACCTAGGGTAAGTTAATAAAAGAGTTGTGCGTTGTACTTTAATTATAAAATGGGTAAGGAAAATTAAACATTCTGATTGGCTGGAAAGAAAGTGTCAAATATATTTTACACATAGTGAAAAAAAAAAGTACTGGCAAGTAAATCAATGTGCAATTAAAATGTTCGCGTTTGAAATTCCACCATTGTTTTTTTCCCCACTAACCAGCTCATCTCGGACTTGCGGCCGATCAGGGAAACCTTGGTGCCGCTCGCTAACAGAACCATTAAACAAAATTAAAAAAAAAATACTGACTGGTTTAGATTCAGTAATCATGGAGCTGCTTCCAGAGCTTGCCTGCTCCCATTCATGATCCTGCACCATGACGCCTCCGCTGTTTCGTAGTAAATCAGGCTTCCATCCCACTACATATAACTAAAAAAAAAAAAAAATCTGCATTCGTTATTCTTTTTATTGCAAAACTGGTGCAACCTGTCGGGGGAGAACCTCACAAACCTCTCCTTCTAACCACTGAGCTCAGCTGCATTTTTCTCTCCATGGTGGTGGTGGGGGGGGCGACTGGCATGGATAACAGTATAAATGCTAAAGGCAATGACGTCATCACCTAGTAGGTGGAAGGACTATTTTATATCAAATTAAGACAATGATTTCAACTTTTTTCAGTTCAGTAATATTTTTTAAGGTGAGAAAAATATTTTAAAAAAAGAGACCCATTTTATAAGCACAATAAAACACTCCAGGGTGTGTTTTGAACAGATATTATCGCACTTCCAGGGGCTGAAGGCACTCGGCCGTGCCTTCTGCCTTACTCCGCCCCTGGGCATGCGGTAATATCTGTTCAACACACACCCTGTCATGTCTTATTGCTTATGTAACTCATACTGTGTAGAGCTTATCCTTACTGGGTTCTGGGACAGGAGGACAGGAAGCACAGGGAGAGCAGGAATAGGGAATGTGGGGAGCGTTGCAGTGCAGTGATTGTGGGGCAGCATTCTTCAGGGAGATCGTCTGGAGACTACAATGCTTCCCCACCTGTGTGCGCCTCTCTGGGTTGGCCTAGAAGGTCTCTAGACTTGAGGCTGCTTTGGTTATGAGTCAGGAGGAGGTCACTAGACTCAAAGCTGTGCTGACTAGGAGTCAGGTAACTTTTTCTCCCACCCAGGGGTCACCATGTCCAACACCATTACTTCAAAGGATGCCAGATAGGAGGAGGGACTGGACAGCAGTGGGCTTGAGGAGGGAGGGGGTGCTGGGATTCAGAAGGTTTGGAGGAGGTCACAGGCACATTCCTCAACCCCAGCGGGTATCATACAGAATTTCTGTGCTGCTTTGGTGGAGCAGAACTGCCAAGAGGAGGTAACTGCAGCAGTGGCCAGGGAGGATGTGGGGGCCCTCCCAAGTGGAGGCTCAAAGGAGTGTGAAAAAGGACCCCAGAGAAAAAGGAAGCAACTTCTGGCGGGAACTCAGTTGTCAGAGGGATAGAGCTGGGAATAGGAAAAGGAGCGGAGAGGGTGCTTAGGTGCCTACCTGGTGCCACAGCCTGGAGAGTCCTTATGTGTGGAACCCAACACCCCTTCTGCTTAATGGGAACCAAATTCAAATCCCCCAACCTGAGTCCGGGTGCCACTAAAACCCGACTCCCCAGTTCTTTTGACTCTTCTTCATCATATTCCAGTCACTGCTGGGTGTGTTTGACCCCAGCCCATGCCTGATTCCCCCTCCCTAACCCCCATCTATAACTCTCCTCCCTTTTTACACGCCACCTTTCCATGTCATCCTATCACGGCAACCTTCTCCCTTCTCTTTCACCTTTACATTCACCACAAGCCACTGTTGCCCTCTTTTAGGCAACCCTTCATTCCATCATCCCTGCTCATGCCTTTCCACAGGCCACTCTACCCACTCTTGGTACACATTAGCCGCCCTCTTTCAGCGACCCCATTCTCCTACAACCTTCTCCCAGGGTGGGTGGGTAGGTATAATCTATGTGAATCCCAGCAAAAGAAGAGGGATCTGTGTCCTGCTCTCATTCTTATACCCCCTCAGGACGCCTTGCCTCGGCCCTTCCCCTTATCCAATCCCTGAGTCAACACTCCCACCTTGTCGTTTGACTCCCACCTGATGTCATAGTCCCTCCCCTTTACCTGCCCTGCTGACCTACCCTTCCCCCTACCTGTCCTCCCCCTTCTTTGATTCCAGCTCCTCCCCATAGCTAGCCAATCTACACCCTCCTGTCAATTTCAGAGAACCCCCTGACAATACAGGTTGCCTTTTAGTGGCAACCATATTTATCAATTGTACAGGCATAATTTACTAGGAGCTAATTACAGGCTATTGTGTGTCAGTGACAAAGATTTAGTTAAATGGAGCTGTTTGTAGACCTTGTTAGTGAAGAAGCAGACATGAATGCATAATGAATGAGGTCAGGCAAACAGTCAAAACTGAAAATGCAGCTTTGTATTACTTGCGGTTCATTACATTTTCACTGTGGTTGCGATTTTCAGCCGTTGATCACGGACCCCCTGTGGGCCACGGACCCCCAATGGAAAAACCATGCTTTATGTGAAGAAAAGCATAAAGGCAATCTCAATACAGGGAACTCGGAAATTGCAGATGTGCTGGTTAGCCTCATATCGGAAGCCGAACTACTATTCGGACAGGTGTAATCTACAGACCTTCAGCACAAGGGGAGGACTTGGGTAAGGTAATGTTAGAAGCAGTTGGCAAAATGGCAGAAAAGGGGAAGGTGTTGCTGGTGGGGAACTTCAGTCTGCTGGATGCAGATTGGTGCCTCCCTGCTGCAGCATAAGCTGGAAGCAGGAAAATCTTAGACTCCCTGCAGGGGGCATTCCTCAGGTAGCTAGTCAGTGAACCCATTCATGGTGGGGCAGTACTGGACCTGGTGTTTACTAACAGGCATGGTGTTGCAGGGGTGAAGGTGGGAAGCCATCTGGGGACCAGTGATCATCCTTACAATGTGGTTCAACATAAGAACAGCTGCAGAATCCCACCACACAATGGCAAGGATCCTAAACTTCAGAAGGGCTAATTTTACAAAAATGGGAGAATGCCTCGGGAATGACCTGGCAGGGGGGAGAGGAGCTGGAGAGGGAGGAGGAAAAGTGGTCCAAACTAAAAGAGGGTATAATAAAAGCAACATACCTCTGTGCCAAGCAAGTAAGCAAAAGTAAAAGAAAAAGGAGACTGCTGTGGTTCTCAAAAGAGATAGCAGAATAGATCAAGACTAAAAGAGTGGCATTCAGAAGGTATAAGGAGACCCAGAGACAGAGAGAAGGATAGGGAAGTGCCCACCTGAGAGGGAGCGACTTTGGGTCTGGTACTCACCAACTGGGACAGAATTACAGACGTAAAAAGTGGGGAGCCATCTGGGATCAAGCGATCACAGTACGGTGTAGTTCAATGTGAGAGCAGCAGAAGAGTCAAACCACACAAAAGCAAGGGTCCTGGATTTCAGGCAAGCTAACTTTGCAAAGATGGGGGAATGTCTTAGGAAATCACTGTCAGGGAAGGAGAAAAGGGCAGAGAAGGAACAATAGGAGCATCTTAAGGGAGCCATAGTGGAGGCAACAAGCCATTGCATTAGGCAAGTAAGCAACACAAAGAGAAAGAAAAAAACAGTATGGTTCTCAAAGGAAGTGGCCAAGAAGGTAAGGTCGAAAAAGGGTGGCATTCAGGAGGTACAAAGAAACACAGAGGGAAAAAGACAGGGAACTGTATCTGGAAAAGCAGAGGGAGATGGGGAAAACAGTGAAGAGAGCAATGCAAAGGTGCAAACAGAAGAAAAGGTAGCCCAGGCAATAACAAAAGGGGACAAGAACTTTTTCAGGTACTGTACGTTAGTGAAAGAAAAAAGGCTAAGGGCAGGATTGTGAGACTAAAAAGGAAGGAGGGAAGTGTGCAAAGGGGGACCAAGAAAAAGCAAAATTCTGAACAAGTATTTTTGTTCAGTATTCACAGAAGAAGGGGAAGGGGAAGGACCAAAGTTAGGTGACAGAAGCACCTCTGGGAGGGAGGTGGACACCAGTCCATTTAAGGAAGAGAGAGCCTTAAAGGAACTTGATAATCTGAAAGGGGACAAGGCAATGGGGCAGGGCAGGATACATCCCAGAGTATTAAGAGAATTCAGGGAGGTGCTGACAGCACCACTGACAGCCCTGTTCAACAGTTTGCTGGAAACGTGTGTGGTACCAAAGGACTGGAGGAGGGTGAATATAGTCCCTCTCCACAAAAGTGGGAGCAGGGAGGAGGCTGGCAATTACAGGCCAGTCAGCCTGACCTCGGTGGTGGGGAAACAAATGGAATCACTACTAAAAGAAAGATTTGTGATATATCTCAAATCCAGCAGAGCACAAGATCCTAAGCAGCATGGATTCACAGTGGGAAGGTCTTGTCAAACAAATCTGATAGATTTCTTTGACTGGGTGACTAGGGAGGTGGATCAGGGAGCGGTGGTGGATGTGGCCTACCTGGATTTCAACAAAGCCTTTGACACCGTCCCACATAGGAGGTTAGTAAACAAGCTGGGTGGCATGGGAGTGTGGGAGTGGATCCCAGGGTGGTAAACTGGGTCAAAGATTAGCTGAGTGATAGGACACAGATGGTGGTGGGAAACAGAGTTCAATCTGAAGAGGGGGGTGACCAGCGAGGTCCTGCAGGGATCAGTGCTTTGGTCAGTCCTCTTTAATGTGGTACTGCTTTATTCATTTTATCATTGTTTTAATTGCATTTGTTTCTGTTTTGTACTCCTTGCTTGTTTTGTATGTGAGGCGCCCAGAGCCTCCAAGATTGGGTGCCATAAAAATAAACTTTGCCTTGCCTTGCCTAATGTCTTCGTAAGTGACATTGCAGAGGGTCTGGAAGGGAAGGTGTGTCTCTTTACAGACAACACAAAAATCTGCAGCGGGGTTGACACTCCAGGAGAGGTAGAGAAAATGAAAAGGGACCTAAGCAAGCTTGAGGAGGGGTCAAAGGTGTGGCTGCTAAGATTCAATGCAAAGAAGTGCAAGATCATGCACTTGGGACTCAGAAATGCGGGGGAGGAGTACATGATGGGGGGGAGGTACTGATGGACACCAAACAGGAAAGGGACCCGGGAGTAATCATATCTGATGATCTAAAGGTTACCAAACAATGTGAGAAGGCTGTGAAGAGAGCCAGTGGAATGCTTGTGTGTTGTTTGAAAGTTTTAGTTATTTTTTAACACATTCTCTCACTATCGCGAGTCCTCTCGAGCCCTGTATTGCACTTGCAGTCAGAAAGAGGAGTTGTAGTCCATCATGGACTCTCAATGGAACTACAGCTCGATATCAATAGTTAATAATTTAGGATCCTTAACAGGAGGGGACAAATTAGTGACAGCTATAACCTTTATAAGGCTTGGAGATAGTTTTATTATAATTTGGGCATAGTTTTTGTAAGATTTCTCTGTGACCTTCAGGATCACTTCTGGGGCTCTTAGGTGATTCAAAGCTGCACTGCGACGAGCAGGGTAGTAGCGTCTTGCCGCGCAAGACACAGCGTCCTGCAGTAGGCAGGTTGAGAGTGTTGGAGACATTTGAAAGCTGAATAATACACATTTACCGAAGTAGGCCTCTCCAATACTTCAGGTATTGTTTGACTAAATAAGAATTAGTGTAAAACTGGGGTTACCAATAGATATTATTACAGGCAGGTATGTTTTACAAACGCAGGTGTTCTTATGATATCATCTGCTACCCTGTTGTTGTTATTTGTACTACTCTATTTAATATTGAAGTATTCTCCTCAGTAGATAAACAGTTTGTGACATATTCCCATACATTTCTGTGGCCTAAGTCAATAAAGAAGTTGTGCACTCAACTTTCTTATATTAACTATACCTTAGAAAGTACAACATATTGAAATAACACAAAGAAGTGCTTATAAACTAAAGCACAGGCTTCTGAGAAACACTACTTAAAGCAACCAAACTATTCATCCAGATTATACTCCCCCCCAGGGGAAAAAAAAACAACAACAACAATGTCAGAAATACTGTCCTTATCCCTGGGAGAAGTTACTATAAGGTGTTCTACTTGTCTCATGTACTTAACTACTAATGAACCTCAATTACAACCAATTCAATGCATAAAATGTAAACACAATGAAGAACTGATACAGGACATCAATGCCTTTAGCGAATGCTTATTACAATTAGAGGCAAGTCAAACCCAAATGGCTACCAGACTTGGCACTAAATTTTCTTCAGAAGATATAGGTTGTATTACCCCCTCTAACTCCCAAGTAATTTCTGAGGTTGCTATTGTCAATTCATTAATTGTCACAAATAATACCCAAATGAGTTCAAAACAAAATGAACGATATAAAGAATCAAACAAAAAAAGAATTAGAGAGGAAGATCCAGTTCTTGAACCCGATGACTCATGGTACAATGTACAATATAACAGACTTGCAAAAAAAGGGAGGCACGCAAATAACTTCAGTATCCCACTTAGTAATAGATTTTCAAGCCTAATATTACCAGGTACTGATAGTGAGTGTACACAACCACAGGAATTAATTTCCTTTGATACACCTACTGTACCAACTGTTAGAGACAATCAAAACAACAAAATCTCAACCAATACCCTAACTAATTCAGACAGTATTACAGTAGAGGATAATTCAATTATGGATCATGATACACTCCCTCAAAGAAATTTACTGGTGATGGGTGACTCAATGATAAAAAAAACCTGGACAGAGAAATCTGCAATCCAGATAAAGCCCATAGGACCTTGTCATCTTTCAAAGGTGCAAAAATTGCAGACTTAACACAGATGTGTAAATCCACTACCAAAAATTTAGGTGAAAACCCACTTGTACTCATTCGTGTGGGGACAAATAACATGTTTAGAGACCCATTGGAAGAGTCTAAACAAGATCTGGTAGCTCTTTCTAACAAACTGGTACATTTAGGATGTGATGTAATAATATCTGAAATACTACCTATACCTAGGGCTTCAGAAAGATTAAATCAAAAAATCTGAGTATTTAATGACTGGCTGAGAAAATGGACAATAAGATAAGAAATTTGTTGTATAACACATTGGGAAGAGTTTTATCTTCAGGATGATCTCTACTGTCAAGATGGATTGCATTTTAGTAAAAAGGGGAATATTCTTTTGGGAAAACATTTTACAAGATGCATTAATGAACATTTAAACTAAAAAAGGGGAACGTGTTATGCACAAGCAATTGTCCCAATACAGAGCAAACAAAATCCATAACAATGAATGAACCCATTTGCAATAAGGATAATGATAGACTCAAAATATAATTATTGAATGCACATAGTTTAACAAATAAAATGGATGAATTGAGATTCTTTATGCAAAATGAAAATATTGCTATTTGTGGAGTTACTGAAACCTGGTTTCAGGATGAAAACTGGAACACTGATATCCAGGGCCACTCTAAATTTATCAAAAATAGAAAGGACAAAACTGGGGGTGGAATAGTCCTTTATATAACAGATAAATATTCATCTTATATTATTACCCCCAAACACACTGCAAAAAATGATATTGAAATTATATGGGTCGAAATAAACTTAAAAACTATTAAAATATGTATTGGACTGGCTTATAGACCCCCAAATTTCAATATAGACCAGAATAAGGACTTTTTAACTATGATTGACAAATTTGATCCAACATATAACTATATACTTATGGGAGATTTTAATTTCCCCAGAATAAACTGGGGAAAGTTACAATGTTCCGGAACTACTGAGAGGGACTTTCTGGAAATCACTGCGAATCAAAACCTGGACCAAATTATTACATCTAACCCTAGAGATACCAATATTTTAGATATTGTACTTACCAATATGGGAGATAGAATAACCGAACCAACCATATTACCACCCTTAGGAAATAGTGATCATAACATGATTACCTTTGAAATTAGAACTAAATTAACTGTTACCAAAGGGAATGCTCTACTTAGGGATTATTCAAGAGCTAATTATCCGGAAATAATAAAGTATCTTAATTCATGGAATTGGGAGTTAGACATAATTGGCCTTAATGCCCATCAGGTTTGGAATCTTATATTAGATAAAATAAATTATTGTTTAGATTTCTGGGTTCCGCAAAAAATTAAATACACCACAGGGTATGGACATCCAGTATGGTGGAACAATAAGATCAAGAGATCAGTTAATAAAAAGTATAAAAACTATAGAAAGTATAAACAGAAACCAACTACTAATAACTGGAACAAATACAAAAAGTTTTCCAATACAGTTAAACTCAGTATTAGAAATGCAACGATAAGTACAGAAAACAGATTAGCTGTTGATACAGTCAATAATGAAAAAAAGTTTTATAACTATGTAGGCTCACTTAGAGGTACCAAATCTATACCTGGACCCATTCAAACAAAGACCGGCCTTATTAACAATGAAACTGAAATGGCAACAGAACTTAACAACTACTTTCTTTCCATATTTTCACCAAAGGAAAATAGAGATACCTCTGCTTTAACTACTAATAATTATCCTAAAGTGACTTACATCACTGAAGAAGAAACTATGACTGCTTTACAAAAACTGAATATCAATTCCTCAGCTGGTCCTGATGGACTCCATCCTAGGTTCCTAAAGGAAATAGCCAAACAAATCTCTGGTCCACTAAATAAATTATATAATCTATCATTAGAAGAAGGAGAGTGTATTTCAGCATGGAAAGATGCAATAGTTATCTCTATTTATAAAACAGGAAATAAAACAGCAGTATCTAATTATAGGCCTATAAGTTTAAAATCTGTGATATGTAAAACCCTGGAAAGGTTAATTTTGCAAAAACTAGAAGAACATATAGAAATAAATAACCTTCTTGATATCGCACAACATGGTTTTACTAGAGGTAAATCCTGCCTAACTAATCATCTGCAGTTTTTCGAAAATGTTAGTTCAATACTTGATGCAGGTCTCCCTGTGGATTTGGTTTTTCTGGACTTTGCAAAGGCGTTTGACAAAGTATCACATGATATTCTGATACAGCATACAGTATGTATAAGATGAAGTTCCCTCTGTACCTAATAAATTGGATTGAATCATAGTTACTTAATCGTAGACGATGTACTTCAATTAAAGGACATAAATCTCCTTGGGCAGAAGTCACTAGTGGAGTACCTCAGGGCTTGGTATTGGGCCCTGTTTTATTCAACATCTTAATTTCCTCAATGCAGTCCTCTAATAACACCTGGATGTCAAAGTATGCAGATAACTTCATTAGAACTCTGGGCATATAATAATAAAATGAAATTTAATGCACAAAAATGCAAAGTAATGCACTTAGGTCATAATAACAAAAGAAACAAGTATTTTTTAAATCACACTCTATTGCAAGAGACAGACAATGAAAAAGACCTGGGAGTAAATATAGATGATAAATTAAACTTCAAAAATAATGCAATTAATAAGGTTAAGAAATGTCAACAAATAATGGCCTATATATTTAATCATGTAAAGAGTAGACAACCTGGTGTTATTTTACCTTTATACAAGTCATTGGTCAGATCACATCTGGAATATTGTGGACCCTTTTGTGCTCCACAAACAAATAGAGGGAAAAAATTAATAGAGGGAGTACAAAGGAAAATGACAAAAAGAATTGCAGGTTTGACAGATAAGAACTATGATGAAAGGTTACATGAACTAAACCTATACTCTGAATTACTGCCAAATACATGGAGACCTTTGCTTAACATACAAAGCCATTAAAGATCCAGTGATCACTGAATCCTTAGGTCTAGAGACAAACTTTTCTATAACTCAGACCAGATCTCATAACCTTAGATTAAAGGGTACCTATTGCAGAACCAAGAAGAGAAGTAACTGGTATACACAGCGTGTAATTAACAAATGGAACACCCTTCCAGTTGAAACCATTCAGAGTAATAACATGGAAACCTTTAAACATAGGTTAGACCAGTACATGGGCAACTCAAAATCTGAATATTTGTAGAAACAATCCCACCTTTGGGTGGTGAGCTCATATAAAGGTACAGCCTCCTGAGCTTGTAACAGTACTACGATACTATGATAATGCTGAGGTGCATAGGGAGAGGTATCTCCTGCAGAAGAAAGGAAGAGGTGATGCCACTGTATAGAACATTGGTGAGACCTCATCTAGAGTACTATGTCCAGTTCTGGAGGCCGCATCTCTGGAAGGACATAGACAGAGTAGAAGTGGTTCAGAGAAGAGCGACAGAAATGGTGCAGGGGCTGCATCAAAAGTCATATGAGGGGAGACTGGAGGATCTCAATATGTATTCCCTGAAGGAAAGGAGAGAGAGGGGGATATGATAGAGACTTTCAAATACTTCAAGGGTATAAATAAGGTACAATAGGGTAGCATCTTTCAGAAAAAAAGATGTTCAAGAACAAGGGGTCATGATATGAAAATAGAGAGGGAGTAGATTAGGGGTAACGTGAGAAAGTATTTTTTCATGGAAGGGATGGTGGATCCATGGAACAGCCTCCTGGCAGAGATTGTAGGGGCAAAAATGGTAGGGCAATTCAAAAATGCATGGGACAGGCATAAAGGAACTCCAGGGATAGGAAAGAGAGTGTAAGCTGCAGATCATTTAGGATCTGTGGCATATGCAACAGGTAGGGAAGTGGGCAGACTAGGTGGGCCAAGTGGTCCTTATCTGCCATCAGATTCTGTGTTTCTATGTTTCTAAGTGTATCAGGGGAAACAGAGGGAGGCAGGCAAAGCAGTAAGCAGAGCAAAGGTGCAAACTGAGGAAAGAATAGCTCAGGGAGTATCAAAAGGGGACAAGACCCTAGCGGTGTGGAAGATATTATGCAACTTTGCCGACGAATCGGGATATGTAATAAACACCATTAAAACTGAAGTCTTAACACTTAATTACACCCCCTTGCAGGCTTTGAAATTCCAGTACCCGTTGTGCTGGAGAAGCACAAGAATTAAATATTTGGGTATTTATTTGCCCCAGAATTTACGAAGTTTAGAATTGGTTAATTATGAACCTTTAACACAATCCATAGAACAGGATTTCCATATATGGTCACAATTACATTTATCTTTGTTTTCCAGAATAGAGACCATCTGAATGAACATCCTCCCCAGGTTACTGTACTTGTTTCAGGCCATCCTGATAACTCTGGCCACTTATTTTTGTCTCATCATGGAACACACTTATGTAATGGTTTGTATGGATGGGGCGTCGCTCCTGTCCTCGTTGGACTCCTCTCCAGTTGCCCCTTACACAGGGAGCTTTAAACCTTCCTAATCTTCTAAATTATTTCAAGGTGGTAACAATGAACACAGTTATGCTTTGGCTTAACACTGCTTGCAAAGCACCACGGAAACATTGAATTTACTCTGAACAACCTGTTTGACACAGGTAAAATTGTATTTGCTCTTATGGCTTCATTGTCGAACCTAACTGATTTTTCCTTAGGTGCAGCACACAATCTATGCACCTGGTTTCAAATTCATGCTCTCCCTACCCTGGCACCAGTTTTTTACTATGTGTGATTACTAGTGGCTGAAGCCGACTTTTTGTCCGCTCGTATAGATCACACCTTCCGGAGATGGTACACCCAAGGCCTTTCCTATATTTTTTAATTCTTTGATGCACAGTTCTTTTGCTTATTTCCAGTCTCTCTACCATTTAACAAACAGGGAACATTTTAGATACCTGCAGAGCTGCACCTTCTTTTTACACGAAGGACCTCATAGAAACTGTCTCCCTGATTCCTCTCCCTGGCTGTTGAGTATTATTATAGACTTCATAAAGAGAAAACATTGCCAATATTTCATTGGGCATTTACATAAAGGTTTACAAGAATATTTAGGTGATTCCACACAATCAGTATTGGACACCTGAAACACAGAATTATCCCTGACCATTCCTTACGAGGTGTGGTTAAAATATACAGCCCTGTCTATAAAGGTCTCCTCTGCCCATATTGGCATGAATTTGCCTGGAAATGCTGTAATAGATAGTTTAACACTCCTTCTCAGTTGGTTAAATACCTCCCAGCATAATATGGACACTGCTGGAGCCAATTTGCAGAAATGCTAGCTTACCACACGCATATATTTTGGTCATGCCCGGCTTTTGCTTCCTTTTGGCAGCAGATAACAGAAAATCTTTATAAACTCATAGGAAGTGACACAGTCCTAACTCCAGAAATGGTCCTTCTTTCAATTCCGCCCCAAGACATACGTTTGGCATCTGGTTCCATGTTATTTATATATATATACATACTGGCAGCCAAGAAAGCAATTACACGCTTGTGGTGACAGTTGTGCTCACCCACACAAACCCATTGGCATAAGATTATTAATGATACGTATGCATTGGAATGACTTATAGCAAGAAGAAGGGGTATGGAAATACAATTTGAGATTAAGTAGTGGCTGTGGGTCTTTTATACTTCTGAAGAGGATAACTCATTTATCACCTGATGGGTCTGGAAATTATGGGGTGTTGGGACCACACTGGAGTGCGCCAGACTTGTTGTGGATCCTGGGACTGGAGCAGCTTGGACCTTAGCCTTTAGCCTGCAGTCCTTGACTATTGGGCTATTTAAGCACATACCTAGAGTTTTTACATGATTAGCGTATATACGTAGGACATTATATTGTAAGACAGAATATAGTACTTAATAATTGTGACTCAAATTTCTCGCATGCTTCGTTGAGTTCATGGTGACAATTTGTGTTTTGCTTGCACCAATCTCTGATGTATAAAATAAAAAATTAAAAAAAAAGAGGGACAAGACATTTTTTAGGTATGTTAGAGAAAAAAGGAAGACAAAGGGAGGTATTGTATTGTTAAGGGGGATGACTGTACAGAGGAGGATCAAGAAAAAGCAAACATCTTGAACAAATACTTCTGCTCAGTGTTCACAGTAGAAGAAGAAGGGGAGGGACCATGACAAGGTGTCAGGAGCTTTGATGGGAGGGAATTGAGAGTCTGGAAAGCACTCACTAACCTGAAGGTGGACAAAGCTAGGGCCAGACAGGTACATCTGCGGGTGGTGAGGGAGCTCAGGGAGGTACTAGCTGCACCTGTGACAGACCTACAGTGCTCCCCCATTATAATGAATCTCGTTATAATGAATCCCCTTGTAATGAACAGCTGTGATGACTCCCATTGTTTTCAGCATAAACCGTTACTGGGTGAGTGTGAACAACAATGGGAACCATTGCAGCTGTCCCCAGCTGCCACTCTTTGTCTATTAATGTTCCCTCTTCAACCCTGCTGTGTAGCACCCAGTCTTTACTACAGTATTTTAAACAGACCCTTTGTGCTCCTGCTTTGTACTGTATTTTCTCACAGTGCTAAATTTTTTAAGACACTTAACGCTCCTGCTACATGCTGGCAGTTTGTCCCAAAGCCTCTTCCTTGCGTCAACACAAACGGCACTCCAAACAGCACAAACTTTTTTTTTAAATTCAGATGCTCTGTGTCAGTGTACAACCTGGCTGCAAAATGTTGTTCTCCCTCCTGGCCAGCGTTTGTCAGGCACACAGCACTCAATCGCCATACTAATGCCATTTTCACTCTCTCTCTCTCTCTCCAACTCCGCAGCACTTACTCACTGATCGTGACAGATCTGATCACCGCTCATATCCAATCATAAAATCAAACCATTTCACAGATATAAAACTGCAGGCACCATAACTAAAAAAAGTCACTAAATCAAACTGTTTCAGGCACAATAAGAAACAAAATGAATCTAAAGCAAAGCAACCTCTATAGAAAAAAAAATCAATGGTGCCGCCAGCATGAAATACAGTAGTTCCTCCTTATAACAAACCCTCGCTATAATAACATATGGAATGGACCCAGAGGTGTTCATTATAACAAGGGGCTACTGTATTTAACAGATCACTGGAGATCAACGTGGTCCTGGAGGACTGGAGCAGGGCAGATGTAGTCCCACTTCTTGAAAATGGTATCAAGGAAGAGGCGGGCAATTGTAGGCCTGTCATCCTGACATCTGTGGTGGGTAAGTTAATGGAAAAACTATTAAAGAAAAGAATTAAGAAACATCTTTTATCCAATGGATTACAGGACCCAGGCAGCATGGTTTCATAGGGGGAAGGTCATGCCAAACAAATCTGATAGATTTCTTTGACTGGGTGACAAAGGAGTTGGATCAGGAAGGAGGGGTGAATGTGGCCTACCAGGATTTCGAAAAGGTTTTAAACACCATTCCACAGAGGAGACTGGTAAGCCAGTTAGGTAACTTGGGGGTGGGTAACAAGGCGATAACCTAAGTAAGAAGTTGGTTACCAGATAGAACACTGAGGTTAGTGGTAAACGGAGTTCATGCCGAGGAAGGGAGGGAGAGTGACCAGCGGGGTACCTCAGGAATCAATGCTAGGACCATCCTCTTCAGTGTCCTTATAAGTGACATGGAGGAATTGGAAGGGAAGGTCTTCCTCTTTTCGGATGACATCAAGATCAGAGAAAAATGTGCTCTATAACAAGGGGGCATGCTATGAAGCTGGAAGGGGTAAATTCAGGATGAGTGTGAAGAAGTAATTCTTCATAGAAAGGGTGGTGTATGCCTGGAACAGCTTTCCATCAGAGGTAGTGAAGGCAAAAACAGTGGTGGGGTTCAAATATGCCTGGCAGACACAAGGGAATCACGGGGTTGGGGGGAGAGATTGTGCTGTAGATCAAGTAGGCTCTGCAGCAAAGAAATGAAGGTTAAAAAAATGGGCAGACTGAGTGGGCCCAGTGGCACTTATCTATCATCACATTCTGTGTTTCTGTGTTTCTCTACTTGTCTTACTGCCTCCCTCCTTCCTTTTCTCATTCTCATCCACTACCCCTGCTGCTACTGTTAAGTCCATCTTGGCTCTACACCCACTTGAGTGGGAGCCCTAATGGTGTTGACTCCAGACTCCTACATCTCTCTTGTCATGCCATTACCTTCCCTATCACCTACCCCCTCAACCTCGCTTTCTCCTTATCCTGTGTCCATAACTTTTGAATGTTGGCTACTGTTATTCCCCTTCCTAAAGGGGGTGACTTCTCTTCCCCTTGTAACTTCAGTTGTATATCTGTCTTCCCCACTGTGGCTAAGCTCCAGGAACACCTTGCTCTCTCCCAGCTCCCCCCTTTTCTTGACTCAGCCTCTTCCTTTACTCCTCTCCAGTCTGGCTTTAGAAAGTCTCACTCCAACTCCACCTGTCTCCCCTGGCTCACTGATACTATTCTCTCTAGAATGATCAGGGCCTTGTCACCTCCACCATCTTTGTCGACTTAGCCAAAGTTTTTGACACTGTTGCCTGCCCCATACTCTTGACAAGCTTAAGGCAGCTGGACTGTGCCTCCTCAGTTGAGTGGCTCTACTCCAACCTTGAGGGCAGCTCGCAAGCTCTCCATACTCGAGACCCCCGTCTCCCACTCCCAAGAATCTTAGGTATCCCCAAGGAGTTGTCCTTGGACCAGTTCTTTTCTCAATTTTTCTAAACAACCTCTCCACTGCCTGATGCACTGCGTCCATTCATATATATGCAGATGATACGGTACTCTTTATCTCTGGCTCATCTGCCCCTGACCTCACAAACCAGCTCCAACTGGACTTTAACAACACTGAGCACTAGGTCTGTGAAAAGCAGTCATCCCTCAATGCAAAGAAAATGGTCTTTGTGACTTTTGAAACCAGGCAGAGGCTTGCTAGAGTCTCCCTCCTTCCTCCATTTCATTCCCTTGTTGGTGCAGCGACTGAAGATATCTCCTCCTTTAAGTGCCTTGGGGTCTGGTTGGATCACCACCATGGTTTCTCTGTTCATGTGGGTTCAATACACGAGAAGCTCCATCCTAAATTAGGAGCACTTTACAAGAATAAGCGAAGCATCCCGCTCCTTCTACACAGCAAAATCCTCACTAAGATGATTCTCCCAATTTTCTACTATGGATACATTGTTTCCAGTGCTGCTCCAAAGTCCACCTTAGCTAGACTGGACCCCCTCTTTCACTTTAGTAAATTTGCCCTTGACAAAGAAACCCCTGTGTTCTCGCCACTGTTCTTTGCATACTTCTTTCCTTCCCCTCTCTTGATGCCAGGTGCTTTACCCACTGTACCTCCTTCATTTCAGAATTTTGGTTTGGCTCCCTTCCCTCATGTCTTACTTCTCTCCTCCCTTCCCCCTTCTACCTCTTACTCCTTTCACAACACTTACTTTCGCTCTCTTGCTGTCCCACCAGTGAAATCTATTGCTGGGCAAGCGTCCTTCCCATTCCGCTTCTCTAAACTTGAGTGTCTCTCTCCCCTTCCGTATGCTGTACTCCTTCCCTTCTCATCTGAAATATCTCTTCTGCGAAGTCTCTATTCACTGCTGCTGTTGGTTCTGATATTTGGGTGACTTCTTCCCAGCTGCCTTTCTCGCTACACTGACACTAGCATAGCCCTTCCCCTAGTCATCAATTACTACTCCATGCTCCTTATGTAACTGTTTTATTGCTCACTGTTTAATTTTCTTTTGCTTGTACCACACTTTACTGTACGGCAATTTTATTCTTGAAGCTTTTTCTAGTAATATGTTTCTTTTGTTGTACTTATCTTTATATTACTGTATTATTTTTGTACATTTTACTTTGTATTTGTTATGTTCTCTACTCGTCCTCCTCCCCCGAGATGCATCTGGAAATGAGCTGTTACCAACTCTGTATGCTTTTCCTGGTAAAACTTTTGAAATAAAATAAAACATAGACTAGACTTGTCTGTTTAAACTCATTCTCTTGTGTTAATGCTGCCTTAACTGTAATCTTTAACATTTTCACTAGAATTCAGCAGAACATGGCCCTCCACCAAGGGTAGCCTCTGGGACTCAGTGACAGATTGGCCATCGAGTGACCATCCTTCGCAGATGAAAAAAGGGACAGGCTATGGGAGAAATACAGATAGTCTGGCATGGCATCTGATTGGGTGGAATATGGTAAATGGCGTAACATCTACAGGTCTGAATTAAGATCCAGTAAGAGCTCACATTGTAAAAATAAATTTGCATCTGCCGTTGGTAACCCTCAGACATTCTGGGATGGTTTCAAAGACCTCCTTGGTACAAAATCTAGATACCCCTGCCTGATATTCTTCATGGCCCCGATGCACTATAACGCAGATAGCCTACGGGCCATGTATCTGCAGTATGTAGGCTTTCCTAAGGCAGAGAGGCACCCATCATGGGTTTCACAGATTCTGCAACATTCATGGAAGGGGCACATGCCACTTCTGTGCTGGATTCCTGGTCTGTCCGCACAGCAACACATGCGGATGGACCAGGGCAGTGGCAAAGGGGGTGCGCACACTCTGTGCCATTCACTAAGGCACAAAGTGCTGAGCAAGGGGGGCACTGGCTATGTAAGCAGGTACCCTACTGTTGCTACTGTGCTGCCCCCACAAAGAGCACCCCCTGGCTGCCATGGCACTGAATACCCCAGCCATGCTGGCCCAACACTCTGGTCAGTCAGAGAGGGCTGGAGGCAGCCACTGGGGTGATTGCACTTTTAATTTACAATTCTGGGATGCAGAGTGTCCCACAATCTGCTGCTTTGTGCAGAACAGGGGATCCACTTATGGACCAGGAGGGGCATCTGATTGGAAGCCCACCTGTGCCTGCTGATCTTCCCCCCATGCACATGTGCATCAGTGGCAGGGCCGCAGACAGGTGGCTCGTGGTAGCCAGCAGTTTTAAATGTCATGCCCTGCATGTCTGTCTGTCTGTGGGTGTGGACATGTGTGGGCCAGGTACATGCCTCTCATGTGTACCCAGTCTGCATTATTGTATAAGTCCCATTGATTGTATAAATTGCAGTAGCCCTGCCATAATTGCCAATGCCTTTAATACCACATCTTCTGACCTCTTGACTTTCACTTGTTGACAGTGACCCTAGAGCCTCAGTATCACTGCTACCCCCCTGTCCACCACTGGTCCCTGTCCCCCTTCTTTCTAGCTCCATTCAGTAAGGATAACTGTGGTAAAAACAAACTCCTGCCTTCTATTACCCCTGGTAATAACTCAGGATCTAATGGTCTTGAGCCCAAGCTACTAAAGCTAGTGGCTTCTTCTATACCACTCCCTATCACAAACATCTTTAGCCTTTCTCTCATTTCAAAGGTTGTCCCTGATGTATGGAAGATTGCCAGGATTATCCTGTTTTTAAAACAGATAACCTGAAACTTGTGGAAAATTATCACTCTATGGCCATCCTCTAAGTCTTTGCAAAGATCCTGGAGAGGACTGTGGCAACCCAACTCACTGACCACATTTCCAAGTACAGTTTCCAGTCCCCTATCTGATATTGTTTTAGTGGAAATCATGGCACCTCCATGGCCTTAGCCGAGCTTACAAATCACATCAACCTCATTCCCCAATTAGCATGCTGGCACTGACACAAGAATTATGTAAAGTGCCACCAACTTGAAAGAAATGTGCCGCTGCAATCAGAGACAAGCTCGTCATGCAACACGGGCCTTTTCTGGTGAAACATTTCAATAAACATGGCGTTGGCCCCTCCTGCTGCCACCACACAATCCCCAAACAAAGCTGACATTGGGGGTGCAATCCCCATGTCGACATGTTCCCCACTGGGAGCCCACCCCAGTGTGCCACCACTCACACAAATCCGATCGTGTTGGCACTGCAATGTCTGGGTCTGGTTTTGTCCCCAACCCCCCACATTGTGTGGCACCCTGGAAGCCCACCCCAATGTGCCTTTGCTCACACAAAGCTGACCATGTTGGCACTGTGATGTCTGGGTCCGGTTTTGTCACCAAGCCCCCCTCTACATTGTGTGGCACACTGGGAGCCCACCCCAGTGTGCTGCCACTCACACAAAGATGACAGTGTCATCATCATGATATCCAGCTCCAGTTTTGTCCCCCACACCCCCACATTGTGTGGCACACTGGGAGCCCACCCCAGTGTGTCACCGCTCCACACAAAGCTGACTGTGTCAGCACTGCAATGTCTGGGTTTGTTTGTTTTACCTGAAAAAAGCGTTCCCTCATTGTCTGTGGCGCCCCCTCCCCCAACTTACGCTCACCCTCTGCGCACCCTACCTTCTCACCCCACACTTACCTCTGGAGGTCCGGCGCTGCGATCTTTGGTGGAGTGGGTACACATCTGGACTCTTCAAAGCCAAACTGCAAAATGAAGAAATGCTGGTAAGCTGTATAATGGCATCAATGGGGGGGTTCAACATAGGTGATTTCTCAGCCATTTTTTTTAATTTTAGCTGCACATTTTCAACATGAGGTTCTTGGGACCCCACCTCATGAAAACATGCACTGTCATCTCATTATTCAGTCCCAAATGGTGATTTTGCGGTCACTCTTGCGGAATCACCTTTGAATCGATTAATGAAATGACAGTGCCACTATTCATGGTGGGTCTAAAAACTATGTTGAAAATCTGATGAATTCAGAAAATTGCTGTGTTATAAGCGTGCATGCGCAGTTTCCACGCACACTTGCAACCGACAATTTTAATATTTTCCTCCAGATTTCAACATTCCCATATTTTCACACCTCTTATAGACAGTACAGCTGTCATTTTTCACATCCTGCTCGAAATGTGTTTTTGAACATCTGGCGCACAATGGTGCGGTCGCTGTCACTGCGCGGAATAACCTTTTGGGACCAGTTAATGAAACAACAATGCTACTTTTCATGAGATGGGGTCCCAAAAAGCCTATGTTGCAAATTTGGTGACAAAATTCCAAAAAATTACTGTGTTACGAGCGTCCATTACGCAGTTTCCATACACTCTCATAGCTTCGATAATTTTTAATATTTTCACTCCAGATTTTCAACATTACCATTTTTTCACACCTCCTTATGAACAGTACAGCTGCCATTTTTCACATCCTGCCCAAAATGTGTTTTCGAACATCTGGCGAGCAATGGTGTGGTCGCTATGGGAAATCAACTTTCAGGACAGAGTAACAAAATCACAGTGCCACTATTCATGAGCACAGGTCCCAAAATGTCGGTATTGAAAATTTGGTTAAAACAGTTTCCAAAATAATTGCGTTACGGCCGTGCATTGTGCAGTTTCTATGCATGCTCATGATTTCATCAATTTTTCATATTTTCACTCCAGATTTTCAACATTGCAATTTTTCCACCTCCTCATAAAGAGTACAGCTGTCGTTTTTCATATCCTTCCCAAAATGTGCTTTTGCACCTGTGGCGCCAAATGGTGCAGTCCCTGTGCAAAATCACCTTTTGGCTAACGAGCTGATAGCAGCACTGTTCATGAGGTGGGGTCACAAAAAGCCCATGTTGAAAATTTGGAGCGGAAATATCAACAAATGCCCAGGGTGTTAGGGTTTCCAACCATAACGCCCCACCCTGTAGAGTCTGATAGGCGTCAGGGGTGTGACTTGGGATTGTTGGCTCTAATGCTCACTCCACTCCAGCCCCACCCCCACCCTGCAGCCAATGACAAGCATCGAGGTGTGCCTTGGAATCTTTGGCCCCACATATCATCCCATTCCCCTATACTGCATCCATCTCAGTGTATTTACTTATGGAATAGGGTAAGCATAAGACCCGAAGACCCCATGGCACTCTGCTACACTTGTTGATATCCACAGGGTAGGGTGAGGTGAAATGGCTTGAGCATTATGGCTGATGACCTAAAGGCACACTCCAATGCCTGTCAGTCTCTGCAGGGTGGGGTTGGCTTCAGTTCAATACTACACTGCCAAGCTGGCCTGGTGGCGCTGAGGGTTGAGGTGCTGGATGCCACACCTTGCACCACGCCAGCGACCCGGGTTCGGGAGTGAGCTCAGACTGCTGGGGGTCAGCCAGGGAGGGTTGAGGATGAGTGCTCTTGTGGTATTCGCCTCCCCGGGTAGTATGGAGGTGGGTTGTCCTGGCATGCAGGTGCCCCCTGGCGGAGGCACTACAGCAGCCAAGACAAGCACATATCTAGTGTGGACGATGCTGGCAGGGTTGCCGTGTGCCACTGCATTGATGTGCACTACACAGGGAGGGAGTGGGAGGGCTCACAGAACAAGGAAACCAGCAGCGCCATGGGCAGGCGATGGCACCTGTCCCCCATGCCCACCCGCCAGGCCAACCCTGACTAACCTTCCAGGTCCTCCTTTCCCCAGACCTTGCCTGAGCCAGAGTCTGACTAGTAAGTATACCCAAGAGGAGAGGGCGACCCACCCCGGGTGGGTCAAACTGGGGGTACTGGCTACAGGGGAGGAGGAGGAGAGAGGAGGTTCAGTTCGGAGAGGCTTCAGGCTAGGCAGGAAACAGGAGTAGGCTGCCTGAGAGAGGTTCCATGGCACCGCAACTGGAGGGAAAGAGAATTAAAAAAAACTAACTTCACTGCCATTCCTATTATGCATCTCTCTAACTCCTGCACTACCAATGCCAATGCCAGCAACACAACATTTGGCATTGACAAATGTTTGTTTATATATAGGCACAATCTCAGCACCCTTCCAGGAACTTGGGAATCTTTTTGGATGAATACTTTTGTTGAATATTCTTTTTAGAATACTGCCAATTGTTCATTTACAGACAGGTAAACTTTGGCAGAGATACCACCATGGCTAGGGGCCTTTTTTGTTTCTAAGAGTTTATTGCATTTTCCATCTCAGCTGATGCAATTGGGGCAAGATAATCTGTTACTGATGTTCGGATTCACAACTATATAATTAACAGCTACTCTCTTATCATAAAATATGCTTTTGAAATGCGTGATTCACTTTTCCATAGACATGTTATTACTTATTTCATGACTGTGGTTTGATGTCATTTTGGCACAAGAAGCCAAAACCCTCTACAGTCATTTGCAGCTATCATACTTAACATGTTCTTCCATTGTTCACTGTAATATTCAAATTTCTTGCTGCTAAAAAGCTCTTATACCGATTCCTGCACTGGTTTAAGTACTTACAGTTGACCTGAAAAATATGGTCTTTAGTTTTCCTAACAGCAGTCAGCAATTTATTTTTATGTTGCCTACAGGCTTTAATAAACCAGCACTTTTTTTTTAACTGTAGTACACGTCACTTCAGTAGTAAGTAAGGGTCTGGTAGATGAAAACATACAGGGGAGAATATCAAGGTAGCTTGTAGTTGTTTCTCTATTCTGTAAGCTCTGTACCAGTATCAGTAGCTTTGAAACCACCTTTGCTTCAAGGGTACTATCTTCCATATTACGCTTTTTTTTTGTTATTAATTCCATCAAATTGCAGATATTCTTCCGATTTACTGATCTTGTTCCCTGAAGTGCAATATTTAACCAAAATGTCCAGCATATGGTCACTCTCTCCTCTGCTTATAACGCAAACTTACTCCACCAGTCTATTGGACCATTTCAGAAATAATAATCCAAAACAGTGGTACCACAGCACAAGAACTTACTATCCAGTGAGAATATTGCTGCCATCTGTGTACTTGTACTTTTTTTTAATATACTTTGTATTTTATTCATTTTACAGGTTGCACAAAATACAAGCTCAGCATGCAAGGAACATCAAAAGTTCACAATCATTCTTCTTATACAGTTTAGCAGTGTCCCATACTTTTTCCACAATAGGGGAGGCCCCTTTAATTTACATCATCCACCATATAAATTCAAATGGTGCCATGGAACTGTAGCCCAAGAGCACATGGCAAAAGTTCAAAAATTAAATAGTCCATGGATGATATCCAGTCAAACCCAAACCCCCAAGGGCAAATGGTGCCAGGTATACAGCTTCATGTAATTCCTACAAACTGTTTTAGTAAAACAGTCAGAACTGCTATTTCAACTCTGTAACTCAAGAGGACATCTAAATAATTTAGATACAGGCACAATTACACCTTGAATCATCCCCATAACTGTGAAAACAAATAAATAATATTGCCCCTTTAATTAAAAAAAAAGGAGTAAGAACAAGTAGGGAGTGAGAAATCCTCAGAGGGAATATTCAACACTTCCCCAACCACATTAAACTCTATTAAACCTTCCCACTATAATAACAACTCAGTAGTTTGAAAGTGTTCTTAGCTTAACTCTATTTAAATCAGACACACGGGTCAGAACCTTAATAGTATAAAATATACAGCAGTGTGGGAAATAGTTAAGTAGGAGCAGACTGTCCTGGAAGGTCTTCTGCCTCCTCGGCTGTAGGACCATTGGCCTTCTTAGTTATAGTTGCCATCTTTGAGGCCCACTTCCCCACGTCCCCCGTATCAGTAAAAATGTAAACCTTACTGTCATAAACAATCTGTAACTTTGCCGAGAATTGGATGGTGTGGGGAATGTTGGACTCTCTGAGAACCGCACAAACCCCATCGAACCTCTTTCAGCGAATACGGGTTGCATAGGAGTAGTCAGGGAACATATGTACAGTCTCCCCATCCAAGGTTAGAGGGCCAAATCACTTTGTCAAGTTTAACAAGGTGTCCCGAGTCCTGGTATTATCCAGAATGACCATTAGAACCCTCTGGAGTGCCGTCGTTGGTTTACCTCTATATGGGATCCGGTATACCCTGATAGTATTAAGCTCCATGGCTGAGATATGTGATCTAAACTGTTTGGCAAACCAGTCCTTGAGAAATAACTTAGCAGAGTCCCCTTCTGCACCTTCTGGTATGCTGATCAATCGGATGTTTTGGCTACGCTCTTGATTTTCTAATATTTCGAGCTGGTTATCTGTGTGTTGTCGCTCCTTAGCCCACTGCGCCATGGCACTTTTACAGGCCTCTGAGTGACGTTTCACCTCCTCCATGTCCCCATGCAGTGAGTCCATGGCAGTCTCCACCGTAACTAGGCGGCCCGTTAATATGTTCAGTTTCTGATTCATTGCTATAGAGGATGCCAGAAGTTGTTGCATTTTCATTCCCAGCGATTGGATGGTTTCCTCAGAGTCGGCTCCCTCTGCTGCAACATTCTATGTAGAACGCGTTTAAGGGCCCGGTACCAGACATTTTCCAGTCTCTTTTCTGCCATCTCCAGATGGCTGATTTTTGTGAGTTTTGCGCATTTGGTTCCAGGAAAGTCGAGGTTTCTGTTAGTTTGTCTGAAACTCATCTTAAAGTTCAATATAAGTTAGTTTTCTAAGTTTAATAAAGCTTCTTCTTGGAGCCGAAATGCAGAGTGACTTCTCAGCTTGGGCTCCACAGCGCCCTCCCCCTCACTTGTGCTTTTTTCTGTTACTTATTTGTGTAACTGGTTACTAGTTTACAATGTTGCTTGCATTGTTGATGATGCTGTAATTAAAGAGTAAAACTGGCTTCTTCAGACAAAAGGTTGATATATTCTACTGGAAAAACTTAACTGAATAGTATCTGTCATACTTTTCTCAGTGCTGTATTTTAGTAATTTTCCTCTTCCGCTTCGTGAGGAATAAAAACTTGATATTTGTATAAGTGAAATATATTAATAACGCCACAAGGAGATACTGTAGTACCTAAGCATTTTATAGACCCTGTAAAGTATACCATCTCTGCATGTTACAACTGGGCTTTCTCTAGTTCTTAAAATAGTGAAGGGGAAGGGGGACTTATTCACGCTGCCTGTCTACACACCGCATTTACAAAAAGTGTTGTCCTTTTCAGTTTAATGATACTGTGTGTTGGAAATACCCACTGTGTGGGAAAAAAAAAGTGTGCCGTGCTACCAGTGCTTAAGGAAAGAGCTGAAGGGTGTGAGACATGCTACGAAACTGACAAACCTGAAACAGAAGAGATCAGGCGGCTGTGTTGAATTGTAAATGACGTGTTAATTGCATGCAGCATGATGGTGGATCCTTGAGGCAAGGAACTTCCTTTCGCAAGGAACAAAACATCTCTTTTGAAGTTTGCAGAAACACATTTTAAGTCCAAGAAGACTGTGCAATGTAAAAATATTTGTTCTGCATAATGACTAAGGGTAGCTAAGCAAAGAGGGCATGACGCCAGTCACCACCGTCCAACGACATACCTTTCAATAACATCAGCCACCCTTTAGATACAAGCATGTTGTGGCATTTTACAGCAGTGTGAACAACATGCTGCTACTAAGAAAATGCTAAACTAAAATGCTCTGAATCTACATTTAAAATCTCTGCTCCATGATGCATCACTTGGCATTCATTCACACTCGACTACATCTTCCACTTTTCTTCCCATTTTCCCAGTCTGTGCAGGTCAGTTTATAAACCATCATGTTGTTTATCCATGTTAACACACTGGCTAGTTTGGTTATCTGGCATTCCACCCCTTTCTCCAAGTCATTGTCTGGGAGGCTGTGTATTGCCTAGTAGTTAGAGGCATGCAGAGCTGTGAACTCGGTGATCCAGGTTTCAGTCCCACCACTGCCACGCACAGTGTGATCTTAAGCCAGTCACTTTACCTCCTTGTGCTTCAAGGAAATCTTTGCATTCCCATTTAAACTTTAGTATATGGTATATGCCACCTTCCTTACCCCCCAGTTTAACAACTGATGCAAAGGGTCTGTTCGGTGTCCTGAGCAACATGACATCTGGATGGCAGTATGTATCAGTGCCAGAAGCCAGGGTACTAAAGTATGTGAGCTGCAAGTGCTGGTGGTGGATGCCCAGTTACACCTGGTAGCTGTGGCAGAAACTTTGGCAAGGCATCACCGTGACTGGGATCTAGCAGTACCAGGTTACACTCTTTACAGGCAGGACAGGGCAGGGTGTAGGTGCGGTGGGGTAACCCTGTACATCAGGGAAGGTATCAAAGCTATAGCAGACAGAGATCTGAAAGGGAATAGCACTATAGATACATTAAGGGTACAGTTAGCAGAAGGAAAAGGAAGTGTCATGAGGATGGGGGTGGTTTATAGGCCACCTAATCAAAAGGGGACCGAGGACATGGTACTAGGAGATGACGTCGGGAAGACAGTGTGCCTGGCTGAAGTGGTACTAATGGAGAACTTAAACATGCCAGATGTTGACTGGAGTGTCCAAGTAGTAGCAAATGCCAGGAACTGATAGAGGCATTCCAGGATGGTTTCTTGATACAGAGCATTGAAGAGCCAAGAAGCGAAGAAGCAATCCTAGACCTGGTCATTACAAACAGGAGGTTTGCTCTTGAGCTTGCAGTGACAGAACTGTTTGGGAATAGTCACCATAAGTCAGTATAATTCAACATCGCACTAGGGGCTAGCCATACCGACACTATTGACTTTACTGGAATGGATTTCAGCAGGATGAGGGAAATGCATAAGGGAAAATTAGAAGGGGGGAGCTAGTGGACAAGGTGGAAAAATAGTGGAGTATAACATGGGAGGGGCTACTAACTTGTGCAGAAAGAATTTAGGGAAGAACAGGAAGTGATGAACACTTATTTAGTACATGAGTGAAGTAGGTGAGGCATCGAGGGAGAAGAGGGGGGCCTTCGAATGCTATAAGGCCAAGCAATCACATGAGGACAGGAAGGTCTGTTTGAACAAACTGAGAGATGGCAAGAGGATGGAGATAAAGACAGAGGCAGAATTAGAATTAGTGTGGGAGACAAGGACGCAAGGCTTTCTTCCAGTACATTAGGGAGAAACAAAAACTAAGGATGGGATTGTCAGGCTGAAAATGGGAGAAGTGTGGGAGGACAAGGCAGTCATACTGAAAAATATTTAGTCTTTATATGGGGGGAGATTGGCAGCTGGTAAAGGATGAGGTGCCAAACAGAGTGGTGTGCAACAAACTAAACTTGACCAAACAAGGGGTATCCCAACAACAAATCGATATGCACCTCTTGTCAAAGAGCCCAGCACAGAGCAAAACGGCATAGCAGGAGGGCTCCCATTGGTGCACACAAGTGGAGCAACAGGGGTACACCCTGCAGAGCACACAGATAGGAACAAAAATGGTGTCAGGCAGAAACACGATTCTAACTAAAAGAAAGAAAAAAATGCTCATTGTGGGGGACTTTATGGTTAGAATGGTAGGATCCCACCTGGAGCAAAATTTACAATCTGAAATCATCGTGAGGTGCCTCCCTGGTGCCACAGCAAAAAGGGATACCGGTCGTATTGAAACGTTATTCCACAAGGAAGGCAAATGCGATAGTGTTATTATACATCTCAAAACCTCATGGACCAAACTGTTGAGGAAGCTAAGCTGCACCTAACACAGCTGGGTGACAAGTGGGCTATGCCACCGTAGCTTTCTCAGAAGTCCCACCAGTATGGGAAAGAGGGTCCAGTAAGCAAAGGGTCAGGACAGAGGAAATTCAGGGACTAAACACATGGCTTCATGAATGGTGTCCCACTAAAGGTCACCATTTCATCGGGGTCTGGAAAGACTTCTGGGAAAGGAGGCTCTTCAGGTATGATGGCCTTCACCTCACAAAGGAAGGGGTGAGGGCACTAGGATAAATGCTTGATATCTTTGCTGGATGTTTAAACTAAAGGGAGGGGAGATGGCGATGGCACCACAGCTGGAAACTACCAGCCATGTCGCCACTCCCCCAAAACCAAATAAGGTTCCACAAATAGGAGGGTACTCTGAATGCAGCATGGTTCAAAAGGAATTGGGACTGCAAGGAAGGGTAGCATTGGTGGGGGAAGTTGGGCAGAGAGGGTAAAAAAATAACCCAGTCAAACAAATCAGACAGGGCACAGCAAATGGGAGCAGTGGTGAGACACAACTGGTGGTAAGAAAGGGTGTAAATAATCGAAGAGCTACAAATCACATAAAGGCGCAAAAAAAAAAAACAGGAGGGGAAACAGGAACTGCACCTGGAAAGCAATGCATACAAATGTGCAAAGCCTGACAAATAAAATGCACAGACTCACGGAGAACATGACAGAGACGGAGTTAGACTGGGTTGCAGTTACAGAGACATGATATGGTGAAAATCATACCTGGGATACAACTATACCTGGGTACAACCTCTTCAGGAAGGATGGTGGGCATGGGACAGGCATTGCGGGATACTCAAGCAGGCAGCTAAGTGTGGGGGGGTTGAGGAAAACAAGGGCAGACTTAATGGATCATAAGGTCCCCATCTGCCGACAACTTCTATGTTTCTATAACAGAAGGGGTAAAAAATGGGGGAGGTGTGGCTATATATGTAAGAGACTGAATTGATGCAACAGAGATTCAGGGCACAACAGACACAATCAAGGCACTGTAGGTCACTCTAAGGACTGAGAATGAGAGACCATCTGCATTGAGTGGCCTATAGGCCTCAAGCACTGAGTGAGGAGGCGGATGGAGAGCTCATAGAAACTATAATGAAAATGATGGACAAGGGGGTGGTCATACTATTAGGAGATTTAAATCTCCCCAATGTGAAATGGGAATCTCATAATGCAGCATTAACTAGGAGTAGAAAAATAATGGTGGTATTAACAAGAGCAGGCTTAAGGCAACTAGTTAAGGAACCTACAAGAGACAGAGCCATCTTGGACCTGATGCTCACAAATGGGGACAGAATCACGGACGTGGAAGGAGGAGGCCATCTAGGGTCCAGGGATCACCACTCGGTGTGGTTCCAGGTAAAGACAGTAGAGGAATCCAGCCATACAAAAACAAGAGTCCTAGACTTTAAGAGAGTGGACTTCATTACAATAAAGGAGTGCCTAAGAGGGAGACTGGAGAGCATGGAGGAAGGTGAGGGGGCAGAGGAGAGATGGGCATTTCTTAAGGAAGTCATAACTGGGGTGACAAATTGATGTGCAAGACTGGTGAGTAAAGTAAGGAGGAGAAAGAGACCATTGTAGTTTTCGATGGAAGTGGCCATAAGGATAAAGGAAAAAAGGATAGCATTCAGAAATTTTAAAAAAAAAATATGAATGAGGAGAGCAGGGAAGAATATAGGGAAAAGTTAAGGGAGGCTGGGAAAGCAGTGTGCAAAGCAAAAGCACAGACTGAGGAAATGATTGCACAAAAGGTTAGAAATGGTAACAAGACCATCTTCAGATATGTTAGTGAAAGGAAGAAGGCAGGGGGAGTGGGGATTGTTAGGCTCTTCAGGAAAGAGGGAGGGCACGCAGAAGAAGAATAGGAAAAGGATGAGATACTGAACAAATACTTCTGTTCGGTATTTACTAAGGAAGAGGATGGGGACGGTCCACAGCTGCAGAAAAGGGTTCACCTCAGGCTGGAAGTGGACACAAGTCCATTCACTGAGGATTTAGTCTTAAAGAAGCTAGAAAAACTGAAGGTAGACAAGGCGATGGGTCCAGATGGAATCCATCCTTGATTACTAAAAGAGATGAGATGGGAATTAGCATCTTCCCTGGCAAAACTCTTCAGTGAATCAATGGAGAAGGGTATGATACCGAAGGACTGGAGGGAGGCAAATTTTATCCCTCTCCATAAAAGGAGCAGGGAGGAAGCAGGAAATTACCAACTGGTCAGCCTCACATTGGTCGTGGGTAAACTCATGAAATCCCTGCTGAAGGACAGGATAATAGATTTCCTTGAATCTAGTGGACAGCAGGATCCAAAGCAACATGGATTTACAGCGGGCAAGTCCTGTTAAACCAACCTCATTGATTTCTTTGACTGGGTGACTAAAGTCCAGGACCAGGGGGGGTGCAGGAGACATAGCTTACCTGGATTTCAGTATGGCCTTTGATTCAGTCCCGCACAGAAGGCTGATCAACAAATTTAAAGGTCTGGTAGTGGGACAAAGAGTTGTAAACTGGGTTAGAAACTGGCTGAGTGGTAGGACACAAAAAGTGACGGTCAGCGGTACTCTGTCAAGGGGGAGGGATGCAACCAGCAGAGTCCCACAGGGATCTGTACTGGGGCCGATCCTTTTTAACATATTCATAGGCAACATCATGGACAAACTGGAGGGGAAAGTCTGCCTGTTTGCAGATGACACAAAGATCTGCAATAAGGTGGACACCCCTGAAGGGGTAGACAAAATGATGGCAGACTTGAGGAAACTGAAGGAATGGTCTAGGACATGGCACTTAAGTTTAGTGCAAAAAAGTGCAAGATTATGCACTTAGGGAGGAGAAATCCTACAGTGAATTACTTGATGGGGGGGGGGCGCTGGCAGTCACTAAAAAAGAGAAGGACCTCGGGGTGGTAATCACAGACAATTTGAAGGTCGCTTGACAGTGTGACAAGGTGGTAACAAAAGCAAATAGAATGCTGGGGTGCATAGGGAGAGGCCTTACCAGCAGAAGGAGGGAGGTTGTGATGCCACTGTACCAGTCACTGGTGAGGCCTCACCTGGAGTATTGTGTCCAGTTCTGGAGACCGCACCTTAGAAAAGACATTGACAGAGTGGAGGCTGTGCAAAGGAGAGCAAAGAAAATGGTTCAGGGATTACATCAGAAGATATGACAACAGGATAAGGGATCTCAACTTGAACTCTCTGGAGCAGCGGGGGACATGACAGAGCCTTTTAAGTACCTCAAAGGAATCAACAAGTACAGCTGCAGCCTCTTTCAAGCTAACAGCTATGCCAGAACTAGGGGCCATGACATGAAACTCTGGGGAGGTAAGATAAAGAGCAACTTGAGAAAGTTCTTTTCACTGAGAGAGTGGTGGACGCCTGGAACAGTCTCCGAGTAGAGGTTATGGGAGCAAAGGAAGTGAAGGAATTAAAAAATGCATGGGATAGGCACAAGGGATATATAGCAGCAAGAGACTTGGGATAAATCAGAGGGTGGGGGGCAGTAAAATGGGCAGACTAGATGGACCATGAGGCCCCCATCTGCCGACACTGTTTATGATAGAGGATATGATGCCACTCCCTCAGTGTGAGTTTAAACTCAGGTAGGTAGGTGATAACGGCATGGATGAGAGAGTTATGGAGGAGGAAAAGGTTATGAAAGGACTGGGGAAGCTAAAAGTATGCAAATCCCCAAGTCCAGATCATCTGCACCAAGGAGTGCTGAAAGAGATGGCACAAGTGCTCATAACTCCACTGGCAAACTTCTTTTCAGTTTTTATTTTTAGTTTTTATTGTCCAGGCAAGCATACTAGACAGCTTTATGCCTATTTTCATGTACAACCATGAGGTTATTGAGCAGCTCTCAGTAGGAAAAAAAGGGAATTAACAATGGAATACAATGTTAAATAAAAAACATTAGTGTAATAGCCATGTGTATGACTCCTTTGGGAGCTTATGGGTAAACCAAGGGTTAATCACCATTGCCATCAGGACTGCCTGCGGGTCAGAAGGACATGGTGTGTGCAGTGGTACTCAAAGGGAAAAATTTGGCAGGAGAAAAGGTCGGGCCCCAGGGAAGGAAACATGTGGGGTCGGATGTAAGAGCGGCCAGGGTGGGGGCTATTGCCCACCATGGCCTGCACTTGTAGGTCAGGTATGTTGTTGCTGGCATGGGGCCAGTGCTGTGAGGGGATTATATCATTGAGAAAGCCCAGAGGGAGAGAGGCAGCCCAGAGAGAAAGAGATATCTCCAACTGGAATGGAGGGTGATGAGAGGCGGGGTAGGGGTGACAGCCTACCTCGTCCCACATCAGGACTGCCAGTCAGCATGGAGTGACGTAAAGACCATTGAGTGCCTGGGTGGCGAGAGAGGTAAACCAGAGAGGAGACCTGGGTGAAGCAGAGCTGATTGCCCGCTTCCCAGCTGCAACCCCAAAAGCATCTAAGGATAGCTGAGTAGAAAAGAGGGGCAAGCAGCTTCATCAGTTAGCCGGCTGCCCGGAGAAGGCATTGTGTGTGTGTGTGTGTGTGTGTGTGCCAGCCTCAAGTGGAGAGAGAGATGGAACGGAGGAGAAAGGAGCCAAGCTGCTACTTGTCTAGAGGGGTTCCAGTGTGGCAGGCTGCCACATAGCAGGATAGTGCATGTGGAGAGAGAAGAGAGGTGTGAAAGCAGCTGCCTGTATGTACTGTAGAGTGACAGTTTGGCCCAGGAATTGTGCTGCTAAGTACTCGAGCCTGATTTGGTTCCACGAAACTGCATATGGGGATCTTTACGGTCAATTTTGCCCCAATGCAAGCCCTAAGAATTTGAGACCACACGATCCAGGAATCAAATCTGCCCTCTGTATTAATTGCTCCATGGAGTGACAGTTTGATTGTTTGAGTTCCTTGAATTAAATGGAAAAGCTTTTGATTCTTTCACCAGTTGTGTGGACAATGGCTCATTTATGACCTGTGAGTGCATCTAACCCACTTTTCCCCATAGCGCAGCACCCTAAGAGAAGTAGCACCTCAACTCCAGCACTATGGAACAGGTAATTTAAATGTAGCCATTCTGTACAAGTTTTCTGCTGTGGTAGTCCCTCCCTTGGATATCCTGCCATCATACCCCTGACACGGGGCACACAAGAAATTCACAAAAAAAATAATATAGTTCAAACCATGATCATAACTAGAAACAAGATCCAATACAAAAATGTTAATCAAATATCAATGACAGTAGGCAGTGCAGAATAACAGTTGGCAGAGGGCAAACGTGTTCACATAATGAAATCATGTGCAAGCACAGTTACAGCTATTCTTTAAGTAATTCTAGAAGAATATTCAAACTGAGAGTTAGACGAGGTGCTATGAACAGATAACTAAAGAGAATTCCATAACTTGTGAGTGCTGACAGTAAAGTCCTGATCCCCTCATTGGTATAAGCTTTGGGGAAAACAATCCAGAACTTCTTGTTAGACCGGGGGGGGGAGGTATGAAACCTGGGAGAATTTAAGTTGACTTGCTAGAGGTGTGGGGATATATGCTTAATTAGTTTGTCTATAAAAGAACACAGCACAAACTGGTGACTGTTTGAAGCAGAGGGCCAACCAAGTTTGCTATAGAGTTCACAATGTTGAGTCAGGCGATTTAAAGACATGGCAAATCTATGTATGTTACATGCAGTGTCCTAATTTGACAGTAGGGAACTGAGATTAATGGGTGAAGGAGATAGGCACAGCATTTAGGGTGGGAAGAAGAACTTCTCTGGTAAGGGCTAGGTGGAAAGTTGGTGTGCTTGTTGGTGACAGGGGAGGTACCGAACAACTGGAAAGTGGCCAGTGTGGTGCTGCTACATGAGAGTAGAAGTAAGGAGGACCCAGGTAACTACCAGCTGGTCAACCTGATTTGACAGGGGCAAGTTACTGGAAACAGTTATTAAGGAATGCTGGTGGAGTTCCTGTAGACAAATGGGTTGCAGGGCAGTAAGCAGCATGGGTTCATGGGGGAAGAGCTTGCCAAATGAACTTAACAGAGGCCAGACTATAGATATACCGTACCTGGATGGTAGTGAAGTGTTTCATCTCTGTGCCACACAGAAGGTTAGCAAAAGCTAAATGACCTGGGAGTACAGAAGATGTTAACCATCTAGGTTAGGAAGTGACTAGGAGGGGGAACTTAAAGGTTGGTGCAGAATATGGAATTCTTGAGCTGGTGATAGGTCACTAGTGGGGGGCACCACAGGGATCGGTCATGGGACCAGTGCATTTTAACATCTCCATATATGACACTGGTAAAGGTGTTAAGGTCAAGATATGCCTTTTCACAGATGGCACAAAAAGCTGTGGGAGAGTGGACTCTGAGGAAGGCATAGTGATAATAAATAAAGATCTGGAGATACTAGAGAGTGGTTCCGGATATGGCAGCTGAAGTTCAATACAAAGAGATATAAAGTCACACATACCAGAGCAAAGAACCCAATAAATGAATATTGGGTGGGTGGAGTGAAGGCTGAGCAGACTAAAGAGTAAAGAGATCTGGGGTTATCATATCTGAAACAATCTGCTTAGTGCAGTAGCGCTGTGAGCAAAGCTAACAAAATGTTGGGCTGCACTAGCAAGGGAATCAAAGGTTGATGTAAAGAGGTGATTCTGCCTGGCCTGTATAACATCCTAGTAAGATTGCACTGGGAGTATTGTGTGCAGTTATTGGAATCCACAACTGAAAATGCACAGGAACAGGGTGGAATGTGTACTCATTGGAGTCCAGGAGGGAGTAGGGGACATGATGGAGGCATCCAGGTTCCTACAGTGGATTATCATTGTCGCTAGTAGTGTGCTTTTTTCGGTGGCCTACTCGAGTTTGACACCCCCACAGCAAAACGCGAAAATGGACCATTACAGCGACATTCGTTGTAATGGTCTGTTTTTGGTGATTCCCTTTCCCGGTGTCCTGCCCACTCCCCGAATCAACTCCGACTTGGAGTTGATAATCATTAAATGTGGGGGTGGGGGTGAGGCAGACCCCCGCATGGGGTGCATAGCCCCCTGCAAAAACACAGTTTGTTCTTGAGGCACACTACTAGTATCGGTATTGTGCCGTCCGCTGACGGGATGTCGGGATTTTCACTGTTGCCGTCATTTGGTGCTTCCTGTGCTTTTTATTTCCATTGTAAATACAAACACTAGGGGTAATACAATGAAACTTGAGGGTGTTCAAAAAGAACATGAGAAAAACTTTTTTCACTGAGAAAGTTGTAGAAGAGTGGAATAAACTGCCCAACAACTGTCTTGTGTCTTGGAAACAGGATGGATGACCCGCAGGCTCTATTAGCAGACAGGAGGGTAGACATAGTGGCATTAATCGAGACTTGGGGAACACCACACCATGACTGGAACCTTGTAGTTCCTATAAACTAAACCAGAGGGACAGGGTAGTCAGGAAGGGGGGAGGGGTGGCAATTTACATCAGGGAGGGAATAACTTGTACAAGGGAGGAGTCAGCGAAAGGGAAGGCAGAGGTATTATGGGTTCAGTTACAGTCCAATAGAGGGAGAAAGGTGAGGTTGGGGGTGGTTTACAGACCACCCAACCAGGATTAGGAGAGGGACAGGAAACTGGGCTCACAAATATTGGAAGTTGCAGGGAGCGGAAGGGTGGTATTTATGGGGACTTTAACCTGCACAAAGTGGACTGGTGCATATCATCACAACATATGCTAGGAGTCAGGTGATCCTGGAAGGACTGCAGAGTGGGTTCCTGACTCAGGGCATCCCAGAACCAACAAGAGTAGAAACAATTCTTGATCTGGTGCTCACAAATGGGGCACATGTATGGAAATAACCTGCCAGGAGGCCCTGGGTGGGAGTGACCATTGCACAGCGTGATTCCAGTTGGATATAGGCAGGAAAGCATCCCGACTATGATCAAAATATTAGTTTTCAGGAGGGCGGACTTCAGGAAGATAAGCGAGGTGCTAAGCAGCCACCTGGCAGACATCAGAGCAGATATGGGGTGAAGCTAATGTGGTTCACCATCAAGGAAAAAATACTGGTTGCCACGGAGGAGTGTGTTAGGCTCTGGGGGAAGAACACAAGGGCCAAAGCACCACAGCTGGTCTGGTTCTGGGGTTGCCCAAGCAGTAAGAGAAATTAGATTATCCTATAGCAGTGATACACAACATATGGCCCACGGGCCACAAATGGCCCTCAAAGAGGCTGCCTGTGGCCTGCATAGACTTACACACATTGACAGTTTTAACCCTGATTGCTGGTGTTAACCAAATCTGTACCTGCACTGGTGTTTAGGCCCTATAGGAAATTCAGGAAGACCAAGAGAGACAGAGAGAGAGAGAGAGGGATAGGGAAAATTACCTAGGGTTGGCTAGTGAGGAAAATAAGGAAGTCTGGTGACCTAAGGCATAGAAGGAGCTGAAGACAGCTAAAGGAATTAAGAAGGGGGAGAATGCCTTCTTTTGCTATATAAGCGAGAAAAGGGACAAGGCGGAAGGGATTGTTGGGCTTAGAAAGGGAGATGAGGTGGAGGATAGCGGGAAGCAGAGACATTAATGAATACTTCTGTTCCATCTTCACCAGGGAGAAGGATGGACCAGTGCCTTCAGGAGGAGAAGAAGACTGGGGGGCCAGGGACACAGATATAGTGATGGGGAGGATAGAGTGAGGGAGGGCTGCTTGCATTGAAGGTGGACAAATCACCAGGCCTGGACAGAGTACATCTAAGGTATCTTCGAGAACTGGCTGAGGAGCTGGCAGGGCCGCTGGAAGACCTATTTAATGGTTCACTAGAGTCGGGCATGGTACCACAGGACTGGAGAACCGCAAATGTGGTGCCCCTCAACAAAAGTGGTCCCAAGGACTACCCTGGGAATTACGGACCAGTCAATCTGATCTCAGTTATGTGCAAGCTCATGGAGACGATACTTAAGAAAAGGTTGGTAGACTACCTAAAGGAGCATGGTCTCTAGGATACGAGGCAGCATAGGTTGGGTTTGGGGGGATCGTGTCAAATGAATCTGAGTGACTCTTTGACTTGGTCACTAAGATGTAGACAGGGGCCAAGCAGTAGACATCCTCTATCTGGATTTCAGCAAGGCCTTTAATTCTGTGCCCCACAAAAGGTTGATCAGAGAGTTGGCAGATCTCGAGGTTGGGGAGAAGATGACCCGATAGGTGGAAAACTGGCTGAGGGACAGAACCCAGAGGGTGGTTGTGAGAGGAGTGCTACCTGGCATCAGAGAGGTCACCAGTTAGGTCCCACAGAGTGGACACTGCGGAAGGGATACAGGACCTACAGGATGATCTGGAAAAGCTGGGGGGCGGGTGATCCAGGATCTGGCAACTTGGCTTCAATGCCAAGAGATGCAAAGTTATGCACACTGGAGCCAAGAATCCCAGGATGGAGTACTACCTGGGTAGAGTCCAGGTATCTGCACCAGAGGAGGAGAAGGACCTGGGAGTGATGATCACTAGTGACCTGAAGCACTTCACACAGTGCAAGAAAGCAGCAGCAAGGGCAAAGAAGATACTGGGATGCGTAGCTAGGGGGATCAGTAGTAGGAGAGAGGTTATACTGCCCTTGTACAGGTCACTGGTGAGGCCACGTCTAGAGAATGGAGTTCAGTACTGGTACCCACACCTCAAAAGGGTTATTATCCTGCTGAGGAAGGTCCAAAAGAGTGCTGCAAAGATGATAGTGGGTCTGCTGGTTAAGGCATATGAGGAGAGGTTGAGGACACGGAACATGTACTCCCTGGAGGACAGAAGAGAGAGAGAGAGGAAAGGGGGACATGATTGAGACCTTAAAGTACTCTAAAGGGATACATAAGGTGGATAAGGAAGGTCTCTTTCAGCTAAGTGGCAACAGTAACATGAGGGGGCACAGTATTAAGCTTGGGGGGAGGTTTAGGAGGGAGGTCAGGAAGCACTTCTTTATTGGGAGGGTAGTGGACACTTGGAATGTGCTGCCAGAAGAGGTGGTCTTGTTGAAGACAGTGGGCAACTTCAAGAGAGGATAGGATAGGCATAGGGGTGAGGTAGGGAGAATGGAAAGGTTGGGAGGAGTGGGGGGCAGAGTCAGTAGCTCAAGCTGTGGACCCAGCAATACCAGCAGACTAGATAGACCAAATGGCCTTCTGCTGGCTTCTTTGCCTTCGCATGTTCATAACAAAGTGGACTGTGCAAAAACAAGTTGAGTTCAAAGACATACACATGTGACCTATGAAAGTGTGGAACTTACATTTAGGGCCCCACAGAGCCTCCCTGTCGCTGTTTGTTGCTCCAGTTGGTCCCCAAAAGAACTCCTGCAGTGTGGGGTCTTGACCAAGAGAGGGGGAAGTTGCATTTCTTTGGTGTCTTCTGCACCATTGCCTTCAGTGGCTCCCATCACATATCAAAGACAGCTGCCTAACGCCAATGGATGAGCGTAACTGATGCTCATGTTGGAAGTAGGAAGTCCTCTCTGCAAACCCTGATGGGACCACACACAGTATGGTGGCATGAAGAATAAATGGGCACCAACCAAAATTTTAAGAGTAGGAGCCCAGTTGAGTATGGACTTTTGGGCCAGTGGCCCACAGCAGTAAAGGGCACCACCATCTTAGTGAAACATTTATTTGTTTTATTTATTTATTAATTTTGATGACCAGGTAAGCCCACTGAGCCCCAAAGGTCCCTTTTTCAGGGGCGACCTAGGTGACATTACAGAGTAGATACATGACTCCATCAGAATTGCAACGGAGGTCAGAAGTTGCACCATCAGCCAGTTGGGCTGCAGAGAGTGAAGTGGGAAGCCCCAAGGAGCTCCTGGAACACAGGAGGACTGCCTGCATCTGAGCAAGAATTTCTGACTAGTCATCAACTAAGTGACAGACATCCAGCACTGCCTGGGGCCTTGACAGCTGAGATAGATCAATGGTGATTTGACATTCCCCAGCGCACTGCAAGGGCTATTCATTCCCAGTCTGATTCAGCTCAGCATCAGATCCTGAAGTGAGTAGTTTGCATGAGTCTGCGGTGAGACGCATACTGGTGGGACTGCGACAGAACCAGAGTGTGCATCTGCCTGATGAGACAGAGTGGAAGTGAGAAGCAAGTCTGCTATAGAATATGAAGTAATCACATGCTAGCCCAGCAAGAAAGTGAAACCTGAAGTCTGAAACTTTACTGAGAGACTTTTGTTATGCTGTAGCCTGTCTTAAGCTCAACTGTGACTGTGGCTAGCCTGAGGAAGATGCCCAGCCAGTGCCACCATCCAGTACTGTCTATCACATCCCTCAGGAGTGGATGCCAGGATGTGCTGCGTGAGATGGATAAAATAAATTATTCACATGCTTAGTTGCATGTGTGAACAGAATATTTTCAGCTTAATGCAGCAGTCAGGAGAGGCATGATTGGAACCAGAGCAAGACAGTTAGTTACCACCCGACACTGGAGGTCTCAGAAGGAGAGTAAGCCAGCTTGAAAGGGACTAGCTGTGAACTACACCATCACCTCTGCACACTGAGGGAGGATCCCTTGGTCTGGGAACTATGAGTAAACTCAGCGCTTGACCTGCAACAACAGCATTTAATGAACTAGGCTATCTAGACAGGATTTAACAACACCTCTTTTTGGGGTTTTAAGAAGCTTTGGGGTTTGTGTAGCAACAAAAGTATTGCTTTAATTTAAGTGCACAACCATTGGCCGTCCATGTGTTATGTCATTGGGCCTCCACTGTTTTTACAGCTGGGTACTCAGTGAAGCACAGGGAACTCCTTGGTAGATATTAAAGGTATCTACACTGCTACCAGTGGGAGAAAATAGTGCCCTCCCCCCCCATACACCTGCACAGAGCCGAGACCGATACCATCAAAACTTTTAAATCCTCTCTAAAAACATATTTATTTGGCCTGGCATTTGGGGATAATGTTTAGCTTTATTATTGCTGTCTTTTTATTTTTATATATCTTATTTGATCAGATGTCTGTTTTTATATTGTATATGTGCTTTAGTTTTTGAAAAGCTCTTTAGAAATAAAATCTGATGGATTGATTGATTGATTGAGAGCAAAAGCAACCGTACTGTGCACATGTGGTATTGGGGTAGGCCACTGTTATTTGGGCTGAGCCTGGAACAGCAGTAGAAGCACAATTCCAGGTTAATTTTGTTTGCCTTTGTCTAGCAGGGTGACAGAATAGCATATCCTGTGTATGTAAGCTGGGCCTAAAAAGGCACTGGAAAAAAAACAGCCTGAGTTTATTCTGACTACCTCATTGCAAACCCCCCTTTTTTTTAGGGCCTCAGAGCACCAAAATAAAGTCCTCGTTTTGTTCATTTACTACTGTCTACGTGTATATTCATTTACAGTTTATTGGAGCTCATTGGGGTAATAGCTACTGTTCTGTATTGGTTCACAGATGGACAGATCCTGTGGGCTAGTGGGTAGGTACTGCATCCCAGGGGGGTTGTACCATACTTACACCAGGCCCAATTAAAACTTTCTTTGGGTGGAGGCACCACACAAATAACTTAAACATTGGATAGGAACACCCCCCTCAGGAGTTTAACGACCCAGGCCCCTGACCTTTGTTTGAGCCCAGAAGCAAGGGTAGTAACCGATGATATCAATGGCAATCCAGTTACAGACATATAATGTTAGTGGAGATTTCCATAGGAAAGGAATTGAGGTAGGGGAAACACGTGACCATTAAGGGCTCAGTCTCAGTAGTTAGGTAGGACAAAGGGCAGACTGGATAGATCATTTAGCCTTCTTCTACTGACATTCTTTCCATTTTCCTATGTGTCAAATGCAACAGTGGTTAGAGTTGTTATTAATAATAGCCCAAGCCTAGAAGGATGGCAACTATGGCCTTGGCTCTCCAGTGATTTTCTCCATCAAGGGTTTTCCACTCTTTCATGCTGCGGATCATAATTTTAATCTGAATCTAATTAGTTACTCTTCTGTGAGTTGAAGCTAGATGGTGGTTATGTAGTCCAATACTGGCACTTGCATTCTGCAATTCTGGTATCTCCCAGGCTTCCTCTCTTTTCTCCTTATGGGATGCAAGTATTATGTTGGGTACCTATGGTCTAACAGGACCTTATCCTTTCAGCATCTCTAGGGTGGAACCCTCCTCAAGAGGGTTCCTGTGTCTTATAAACCCCAAAAGGTTGCTGTTTCTGTAACAGGGGCAGAGAGAGATGTCAAATTTATGATCATGCTGCACAAGCATCTACATATTACCAGCCATATACTGTAGACTACGTCAGTATTTTATCTTCCAATCATCTGCTTCCCTGCATCCAGCCAATCATCTGCTCCCCACCATCATTCCATTCTAACCAAACCCTACCAGTCCTTCCCTGTGTTGTTTTAGCATTCCTGCACAAGGAGCCTTATGGCCCATTGAACTAAATAAATTATTTGGATGCCTTGCTTTGCCTTGAATACATTGAACAACAGAGGTCCCAGTAGTCACGCCTTTGGCACTTACATCTCCACCCTGAACATCTCCCAATCGCTACTGCCCATAGTTCACTGCCTATTTTCAATCCAATAAATTGCCTTCCCCTTATGCTGTTGTAACCCCTAAGTGGTGCTACTCCTAGTGTTACACCCCTGCCTATTACTCATGAGCTAGGCTAAGGGGTTTGGGTTTGTTAACTTATATCAAGTCTAAACAATGTGCAGTGCCTCCACTCAGAGTATGCTTTATGTGGGCTAGCTGTTACCAGGTATAACCCCCGAGAGGTTATACCGCCCAAAAATACCATTTACCTCCCCCAGACATGACCCAATAGACATTACCCAATTTCAGACATTTTGTAATTAAAGACTCTCTCTAATAATATGCTCATGCACAATGATTTTCAAAAACAGTAACAATAATATTTATTTGGGGGACATGGGAATTAGGAATGGGGAACTGGAGGAACAGAGGTTATGCTGATTGCTATTTACAAAATGTACAATGATTTTAGTTTGTGCTGGTGAACCGTCCAGCTGGGTGGCTACTAGATTAACAGAAAAGGCAATCACAGTGCAAACGACCAAACATGATACCCAGAGCACTGGCTATCTAAGCTGCTGACTAAAATCAGATATTACACAATAATTATTCCCACTGGTGCCAGTCCCAGATACATATGAAACCCCGCAATCTCACACGATACACTGAGTACCCAGATACCAAAGTCCTGGATGTTGCAGGCCTGGTGGATGTTGCAGCTAGTCGAGTTGGCTGGCTGTGATTAAAAGGAAGGGGAAAACTTGGAAACAACGTTCAACAATGGCTGTTGATCCTTATCGAGGGTGTAGGGATTACCCTGTGTTTGGCAGAGTAGCAGGGGTTGCTCTGCTGGTCACTGAACGGGCAGGGATTGCCCCGCTTGTCACAGAAATGAACATTTTAGAAAAGGCAACTGATCTGGGTTACCTTGGCTAGATCTTAGATTCGTAAATCCTGAACATTCAGCACAATGCAAATTTCAGTCACACCCAGTACATTCACATACCAATACTTTTCTCAAGCATTTCTATTCGTAGACATAATTTGGCAAGGTGGACGTATGTAATTTCCAGGTGTAAACTCAGTCACAACATACTCTAGGGCCTCATGTCCTTTGAAGTGGCAATGCAACTATGGCTGGCAGCTCCAACAGGGCAGTCTTGACCAATACAGGGTACAGATAGAAATCAGTGCATTTACAGTATTCACAGAGTTGCAAACTGCCCCGGGCTGTCTTGTGTACCCCCAGCAACAGCTGCAGTCCACACAACACAGTCTCTAAATACACCCGCACTGGGTCAGCTTGGCAGCAGGCAAGGTGCAACAGGACAACTTTTAGACGAAACAGTCTCTTGCAGGCAAAGCGGCCCAGACTTATTACTTTTACAGTCTCCCTCACTCCAGAGGATAGGGGGCATGTCGGTCCCAAGGTTACTCATTTTCTCTTCCTTGGCACAGAACTACAAGGGCTGACAGGCCCATAAGTTAACTTGCAAGATATTTTTCCTTGCACCGGGGGTACAAGAGTACTCACGCAGGTCCTCCATGGGTGGTCTCCACTATAGAAGGCATCCTGGCGTCTTCAGTCCTCTCATGACTGAGGTTCTGGTCAGCACTCTCACTGCTGCTTGATGACATCTGGTCTTTGGTCCTCATCTTTCCCCGATGTGGGAGGGAGGGCTAGCACCTGGAAGACAAATCTGGCAACCTCCAGGCTAGCAGGTGAAACACAACTAAATTACTTTACATTAATTAACAAAGATGCAAGCCCTCTCCAGGCTGGAGAAGATCGACTGGAACTCCAGGCTTGGCAGCATGACTGGGGCCTGGGTCCCCTCCCCTAAAGGGGGGGGGGGGTCCTGCTCGAATCTGCAGGCTGGAATCTGGCTCTCAGTCTTTCAAATCTGGCAAAATGCTGCAGACACTGTCTCTTATAGGGTTTTCCCCAGGCTCCCTGATTAGCTGTAGTGATGGGGTGATTGGCCTCCTGCCTCCAGTTGGCTGGAGGATCTGTCAGTTACAGAAATGAATAATGCATGAACCTTACTCGATGCACTGTTCGTCTGGTGTTTTGGCACCTAGAATTAGTCCCTGTAAGTCCCCATGAGCACTTGGCATTTACCCATGAGCTTCTTTTTTTTTAATCCACCTCTTCCTTGCTCCAAGGTGGCCACTCCTTCAGGCCACCAAGGTCCCTGCTGATGCCACGTCCCCTAATGCCAACCACTTACCACCCTATATCTGCAGCCCCCCCAGGTAACCCGGACATAACCCTTCACCGGGCAGGTTCCCCCTCTCCCTCCTCCGACGGAGATACTGTAGGTGCCAACCAGCACACTATACTTGGCCCAGGTGCTGCTAGGGTGGATCTGAGCCATGGGGACTCGGCGACAGTGGGAGCCAGTGACCATCATCCGGTCGTCCCTGGAGCCTTTTTCCACTTTTCTCCCCAGGGGTGTGGTTGCCACAACGTCAAGGCATAAGATGGCGTTCCCCATGCCCCTCCCTTGGTATGTAGGGCTCCAGCACATTGCCATACCCCCAACCTCCACCAGGGGTCGGCAAGCACCGGGTCCTTAATCCACCCTCTCCCCAAGAGAGGCGAGCAGTCTCCGGAAGCTCCAAGCCATCTCTCCCCTGCCAGCCCTCCAGTGTCCTGAGTCCGTTCCCAAACCCAGGTCGCTGGCATCGCAAGCGGGAATCCAACCGCTGCGCCGACGGGCCAGCCACCCATGAGCTTTAGTGAAAGTTCCACAAGTCCTGGCTTTGTTTTGCTGCCTTTCTGATTGGCTGTGGCTGCTTGCAATGGCTGCTTAATGTTACAGTCCCTTAACAAAATTAGCACAGTCCTGAATAAAAGTTCCTGTGCAGCCAGAGATAAAAAGATATTTGCCCCAATGCCCCACAGTTCTGTAGCCCAGGTTGAACACTTGCTGTTGCTGCACAGATGAAGGGTGTTGCTCTGTTTGTTTTCCTGTCACTGCTGCCAATGTTTGAGGACACCTTGCAACAGCAGACAGGCTGACACTCTGAGTCTCAAATTGTCTGGTTCAGCCATGAAGAAGCATTTATTTATTTAACGCTTTTACCCTTTTTAAACACTTCCCCAACATACATGCAGCAGTTACAACATTTTTTATAACATTTCTTTTCTTTTTTGGCTGCAGTCGAGAACAGCTGCCCTGAGGGCAGACAGGCTCCTATGAATATTTAAATATGATTGGAGCTCAGCTCATGCATATGCTAATGAGCCCTGATCTAACACCTAGCACAACTCCTTTATTTTTTGGAGAAGCGGCCTCTCAGCAGCCTGTCTGTGGTCACCGGGTTCCAATTAGGTGAGGGGGACCCTGGGACCAATGGAACATTCCCCAGAACAACCACTGGTTGAGCAGTGGAAGATGAAAGGCGCAGCTCACGCCTATGCGATCCCCGTTACCCTGAGGGCAGACAACACAGCGGGAGATCGTGGTTCGATTTTTAGGGCCCCGCAGAGCTAGGTTATGAACTTGGGCTGCAGGCTGGGGCACCAGGGACAGGAAACAAGATCTGGGGGAGACAGAAAAAATGCAGGCAGGAACGGGAGAGGCCTGGGAAGAGCAGGTGGATACAGAGCTAAGTGTGGCAGGTAAGCCCAGGCAGGTTTTCTAAGGACCCCCGTTTGTAGGGGGGTTACACTGTGCTTCCTGATCTAGTTTGTTGCTGTCTGTTTGGTACTGCCATATTTGGAGGCAGTGTGATCTGGTGGTTAGAACAAAGGTTTGGGAACCAGAAGAACACAGGTTCAACCCCCACCTGAGCTAAATACTCACTGTATGACCTAGAGAAAGTCACTTAACCTTCCAGTGCTGCAGTCCATGCAGCTGTAGAAATGGATAGATGCAGGACCCACTGAAAACAAGATATTGCATCTCAGCTGGGATGTCCCTGGTAAATCAATTGAAAAAAAACATGTCTTGCTAAAATCAAGACACTGTCCACAGCATTTCTTATTTTCCAGTTGTAGTTATCCCTCGGTTTATACATCAGGCTAGTGATCAGTGCATCTTTCAGTGGGAACATCAAACCACCTGCTTGCTGAGGTAACTGTCATGTCTCGGTGCCTACTAGCATTCAATCAAAGGTCCGGCCTCTTATTCCCTTTTCATTATGGTTTGCCTGAGGCCCTAGTCTTGCTCCTTCATTTAGCTGGACCCTGCGCTGAGCTGAGCCTAGTGAGCTCCATATAAGCCTTGTTTCATCAAGGGACTTGTCTTCTTGGCCTACATGGGGTTGGGCAAGCTCCTCCTCCGGTGACTTCTGAATCACAGTGGTGAGCTTCACTGAAATGGGAGGTGGAGCAGGAGGCCAGAATGATCCTTTATTGGCAATGGTGCTGATGGCCATTTTATTTGGTGGTCCCATTATCCCTGTATATCTATTCATCCTTCCTCCCAGCCATTCAGAATTGCGCCTGCAGGTATAATAGACTTGCAAAACAGTTACCTCTGGTACTTTGAATCCTGTTGAAGATATAAAGAAACTCTCATCGAGGAGGAGCCTCTCTGCCACCAGCATATTGTAGGTGAATTATCCTCAGCATCACCCAACATCCCTTGTGTGTCAAGTTAGATGCTCTGCAACTTACTGTATCTTCTCCTCCCTGAGCCACCAGTGGCAAACAGGAAGAGGTGCAGGGTGTCTTCCTCGGTTCAGAGCTGGACAGCATCTCCTGGAATGCTCGTTCCACCTTTGTCAGTCCTTAAGGACAATCCAGGCTCGGGATGGAAACCTCAGCTTTGTAAAGAGCACAGACTTGTGTATGCAGTATACAAAGTCTCCCCAGTATTCCTTAACGTGATCATGTAAAGAATAATCTGACAACTTTTCATAAGGATTATGGGTGTAGAGGGGGGCTACATTGAACTAATATAGTGTACTCAGTCCCCTAAGTGTGTGTGCGTGTATTCACAATGTTACCGTCTTTGCCACTGTATATTTTTGTTTCTGCCTAGTACAACTGTCTTTAATACTGAATGCAATGTTATTTATGCTTCCTTACAGGACAGCTTTGTAAATAGGGCTCATCTGCGGTAAAGTTCTTATCCTGTATGAAAATAAAGGTTTTTACAACAACTACTACAGGATGCTGGCATAACAAGCAGCCAGAAAAATCATAAAGTCACTCTGTAGTCCCAGTTGGTGCACTGGTAAGACAAGCTAGATGTAACTGTTTGGTTCCTCATGATGATTGTCAATTGTACTTAGCCTGCCTGTTGTACCATCGATGATGCCCTTTATTGTAATTGTCTATATTGTTTCATTTGCTTTGAGCTGTTTCTGCTGTTTTTCTCTCCAGATGTAGGTAATTAATCCCGGGTTGCCCCTGAAAAAGGGACTGTAATGGTCTCAGTGGGCCTACCCGGTTACCAAAATTTAAATATTTGATTACAGTACAACACAGCCCCAGAAAACCTAGTACTCAGCAATCTGGAAAATAATACCCCTTCCATGCTGCTATGCAAACAAAGTGATTAAATGTTATTTTGAATCCTCATAAATATAAAGATAAAAAGAGCAGGCAGCATAGCCAAAAGACATGCCATTTGCATGACTTCTGTGCGTTATCAAGCATAATGGATGCTATTAACTGCTGTGTTTAAACTGTGCATACAATTAATCACCATGTGCAAAAGATACAATACATGCAAATTACTTAAATATGCTAATAAATGTATGTAAAACAGAATCCATACAGTGATGCCAGTATACAAGAAGCAAGCAGCTCCCCAGTCTCTGTGCCATTGGGTCAGTGATCTATAGTATTTCTGTTTGGTTTCTGTGTGTCTCTCCAAACCACAGGCATACTCTATGAGCTCAGTTTGGCGAGTCACTTCCTTATCAAGTTTATTACAATTTTTTTGTTCTTTGTTAACCAAGTAAGGCCCACAAGGCACAAGTGCCTATTTTCAGGGGCAACCCAGGAGCTTTGGGATGGTTAAGTGACTTGCTCAGAGTCACACAGTGTGCAAGTGGAGGTTGCAGGAATCATACCCGATGTGCTGGATGTATAGGTGCATAGGTAAGTTTTCAGGTGTAAATGACTATTACAGCGAATCTAGAACCTGCCACCAGAGTGGTCAACTATCATATTTTTGGAGCCCATGTGTACGTCCAGTAGATTTTTAAAACTGTCCACTACCTGTTAACCACCTCTGAAGGAGAAATTCATGCATTCACAACTCTTTGTACCACCTAGCTCTCCTGATGGTGTTGTACCTTTCTCCCACGAGTTGTCTAGTATGTGATCTTGTTTTATGTGCAACTTGTGTTTTTGAATTTCACGCTGATGTCTCCCATATAACTTCATCCTTAAAGGCTTTGTAAGCAAAGCACAGGTTCCCCCTTAGCCTACGGTAGGCCATTGAATAAAGATTAAGCCCTACCAATTTATCTTTATAACTGAGATGTTGTATATTTCTTATCTTTTTTGTAAATTTCCTTTGAACCTACTCTACCCTACTTATTGCAGCTACTGTCTGTGGTGCGGAGAAAGGTGACCCGTATTCAAGTATGGGTCTAACAAAGTAGAATACAAAGGTACCAGTACTTTACTTCTACTTTTTATATTGCTTAATATATTCCACATAACCTTGTTACTTTTGTTTGCCTCTTCCACATTGTGTTTGTCAAAGCTGAGGAATTTGATATGTGCACTCCCAAATCTAACTTACTGTCTGTTTCTTGTATAGTTTTACCATTTAAGCTGTATTTGTGCATCTTGTTTCTTCTACCAAAATGCATCACCCTACATTTTAGCTCGTTAAACTGTAATTTATGTTTCCTTTCCATGATTCCAGTGCCAGTAGCTAGTTTTGCAGTTTCTTAGCTGACCCTAATCATTTACTACCATCCCTATTTTTGTCGTCCAGCCTATTTACATATCCATGCACCATCTGCCACTTGCATTGAGTGCACCAGTGTGTAAACAACAGGGGCCCAAGAACTGACCCCTGAAGGACCCTGCTCATCACATCCCCCCAATCCAATCGATAACCCCTAATCTGAACCCTCTGTACCCTGTTCTCCAACCAGGATTTTATCCAATTACATAAGAATTGGTTTATTCCATATTCCTGCAAGACCTGTATCAATGTCATATGCGAAACAGAGTCGAAGGCCTTGGCATAGTCAAGATACACCACATCCACCAGTAGTCCATGGTCTAGTACTGAGCTAACTGATTCAAAGAAATGCATTGATTACTAATGCTACTATCTTCCCCCTAAAAACCCATTTTGGGTTATGTCTATCAGACCTGTTTGAGGTTCTCCTCTAGATACATTTTTACATAACCTTCCAGAAGTTTCCCCAGACTGGATGTAATACTAATGGGCCTATAATTTTTTACTTGGGTTCTGTCCCCTTTTTTGAATATGGAAGTGATAGAAGCCACTTTCCATTCATCAACCACTTGTCCTTTCAGTGACCTCTTAAACAGGATGGCTATGGGTTCTGCAAGTTCTTTTGCTGTCTGAATTGAAAATTGAGGACTGATGCCATCAGGCTCTGCTGATTTATACTTATTCATACTTATAAGACTGTAATATACCATGTCTGGAGTTATAGTTGGAGTTTCTACTGCATTTCCTTTCTCTCTAGTATAGACTGGAGTGCCAGTATCTTTGTCTTGATAGACACTAGTAAAATAGTTATTAAAGCAGTTTGCTATTTCAAGTTCACCATCCACCACTCAATTTCCAACTTTGAGATTGGTTACTGTGTTACTAGACCTTCTTAAACTTCCACATAACTGTAGAAAGGCTTGTAATTTCCAGTTTATTTTGTTGTCAACTGTAATTCTGCCCGACCCTGCCTTCCTTATAGCCTTCTTACACATACTTGACAGTTTCCTGTGCTGCTCACTCTCTCTTGTGTTGGATGGGTTTTGACCCTGTTGTATACCTTATTTTTTCTTAACTAGTGATTTAATATGACTATTAAACCACTTAGTTGTTCTGCCTTTGGCATTATATGTACTCCTTACGGGTAGGTAGTTGGCAGTGCAGTGCTGGATAGCATCGTTTATTATGTTCCACATATTCTGTGGTGATAACCCCTCCAACTTACTTCTCCAGTCTATACTAGATAAAAAATGCCTTATTTTTTTGTAATCAGCCTGCCCAAATATTTTTTTTTGTTTTTCCCTTACGTTTTACATTTTCCCCTGTAATACAAAATTTCACCATATTGTGATCACTTGTTCCCAGTGGCTGTATCACTTTAACATCCTTGACCATCTCTTCAGCATTTGATAATACTAGATCCAAAATTCGTTCTCCTCAAGTACCTGATGCTACTAATTGGTGCAAGTCACTGCTTGTACAGATGTCCGGGAACATATTCTCTAATGTTTTTTTTCCTGTCATGCTCTGCCAGCAGAATAGATGGTTGATTAAAGTCCCCTAGAACCACTGTATTTTCCTTTATGATGCCGCTTGCATAGTCATAAAATCTATGTTTTCTTTTCAGTCAAAGTTGAGGATCTGTAACACTCTCCCATCCTAATCTGTTTGTGTGACTTTATATTAATATTAACCCAAAGTTGTTCTACATCTGTTACAGGCATGCTTTGTTCAATAACTATGGCTTTCAGATTTGTGGCTATGTACCCCCCGGATTTGTGTTGCCTAGCCTTGTGAAAAAAATCGTAGCCATCTAAGTTATCGGGCCAGTCCGTCTCTCTAAGCCAGGTCTCGGTAATGGCACAAATGTCCACTTTTTCACTATGTAATATAAACCTTAGTTCATCTATTTTATTCTTAATACTTCTTGCATTAATTAATAATACTTTCAGAGTGTCTGTATAATGTTCTGTTTGCCTAGTTCCCCGGCCATTCCGCACATACTTAGACCTGCAAGCCTCATCCTCCTTTAATTGCCCCCTAGGAACTAGTTTAAATACTGTTCAATTTGTTTTCTAAACATCATACTTAATTCTTTTGAGCCTTTACAGCTTAGATGAAGACATCTTTACAAAACAAGGCATCATTTATTTCAAATTTCTCCCGTGTAGCCATACACTCTATACCTTCCATCAGACACCATCTTCTGAGCCAGTTGTTGACTCTCCATACTTTTTCATTTATCCTTTCATTTGCCCTAGGAACTGGTAATATGTCAGAGTTCATAAGAGTACCGTTTATTTCTTTAACTTGTTTATGAATTTCCATGACTTTAGGTAAATCTGATCTTCCCTACTGATTTTCATATCATTTGTCCCTGCATGCACTATGATATGGGGTCTATCGTTCCTTAGTTGGATCATTTTGGACAATAGTTCTTTCACATCTACAATTTTAGCTCCAGGAAGATGTGAACTTGTAAGTTGTTCCTTTAAATCGTTAGTCATGTAGGCATCTGTGTATCTTATAATAGAGTCCCTATTATGTGTACTCCGTGATTCAATGCTTGTCCAGCTCACAGTCCATATATGTTTCATTCTGTGGCTCTGTTTTAGTGTGACATATTTGTGCCTCTGATTCTGTGAAATTAATACTTGGTTGAGGAGGCATGGGAGTATTTCACCTCATTTACTTGGGGGTCCTTTTCTCAGAAAGAATTTCCCCACAGTTCTGCCTATTCCCCTAGGTATTTCTACTTGCACCTCAGTATTTTCCTCCACCTCTTTTGTAATTTTACCCATTGCTTTACTCATTTTAATTTTACCCATTGCTTCATTAATAGTCTTGTTTCCTGGTAGGTTTCCTGCAACACCAACTTTTCAATATTTGTCTCTGAGTTCCCCTCCACAGATAGCAATCCAAAAAGTGTTACTTAAGGGCAGTACAAAGGACATGGCCCTTTTCCTTTCTTTATCTTGCTCATATTTCCAACCATTTCCCAATCCAGTTCTGCAGAATTTCTGTCCCTTTTATGTCTGTCAGTTTTGTCCCCACCTGTTATATTATCCTGCTCCAGGGGGCCCTGACCTATTGGCTTTGCATAACATTTCAACTGCATTTCCAGACCAACTAGTTTTGCCTTCAGGTCTGTCAGCTCGATGCAGTTACTACATGTGTATCCCAACAAACCAGCACTTTCCCCTACCCCAACCATTTTGCAATGTTTACATTTGATGCCCAAGTCCCCTGTTTTCAGGGCTACTGTAAGACTGTCTATCATTATATGTGGGTGGTTTTTCTGACACTATGTGCTGTGGAACAATACAAATGGTCTTTCCTGTAAGCTCACTTACTCGTTTCCCTGTGCCCAGTACTGCTTCAATTCCTAATCGTTTTACTCCTGCCTCTCCTCGCCTCCCTCGCTGAACATGCTAAACACGCTAAACATGCATGCTGCCGTGAGCTCAAGCTCACTGAGCTCGCTCCCTGCAGCCCTTAAGTACAATGTGACCCGGAAGTTCTCCAGGAGGTCACTCTACTCAAAACACCACAAAGTATTCCCCAAAGAGATTAAAAAGTGAATATACACTCACGATGTGCAGAGCGCTCTAAAACAGACACACTGTAGCCACCAGGACTAGAAAGGAGGCATCTTACAGAAGTTGTAGTCCCAGCTGAACAGGCATGAACTACAGCTTCCTAGGCGTTTTCTTTGCTGCTCAGTAATGGACACTGTCTCAGTAGCCCTTCTCCCACTAGCACTGTCCCAGTACAGATGTTTGTTTTGTGAGACTCTAAAAATTCAGAGTTTGCAAGCACACTCAGCCAGAACCCCTGTCCCTCAGCTTTGGCTGACACACAGGTTCAATCCTGTTTGCTCTTCTAACAGTGCACTCGCTCCCTGCAGCCCTTAAGTACAATGCAACCCGGAAGTTCTCCCAGAGGTCGTGCTACTCAAAACACCACAAAGTATTCCCCAAAGAGATTAAAAAGTGAGTATACACTCACAATGTGCACAGTGCTCTAAAACACACACACTGTAGCCACCAGGACTAGAAAGGCGGCGTCTTACAGAAGTTGTAGTCCCAGCTGAACTGGCATGAACTACAGCTTCCTAGGTGCTTCCTGTGCTGCTCAGTAATGGACACTGTCTCTGCAGCCCTTCTCCCACTAGCACTGTCCCAGTACAGACGTTCATTTTGTGAGGCTCTTAAACTTCAGCGTTTGCAAGCACACTCTGCCAGAATCCCCTGTCCTTCAGCTTTTGGCTGACACACAGGTTCAATCCTGGCTTTGCTCTTCTGTACCAAGCTCATTCACAGCTCGTTACTCTAACCTGTATGCTATACTGCTGCTTGTCTGCTGTGCTATACTGGTACCGCTTGTGAACCAGTGCTGACTGCCTTTAATCAACCCATGATCTTCTAGGTGTGCCGCATAATCTTCTCTTAGAGTATAATCTCCAAAATCCTTCCTGGTACTGATACTGGAGTGACTCACCTGCAGTTTTCTGGATCCACCCTCTGCTCCCTTTTGAAGAATTGGAATCACGCTTGCTTGCCTCCAGCCCCCGAGGAAGCACATTAATGTGAAATGCTAGGGTGTCTGTGTGGTGTGCTTTGCTTGACACTATTCATCTGTTTGCTATTGTCAAACCGCTTTTACGCCAAAACCTTATTACAGCATGCTAACCTACTTGACAGTTTGGAAGAATGTGCTGGTGCTGTGTTTCTGTTCTTTTCTTTGAATTTTTAAAGGTCAGTTTATTGTACTGAATGATTAAAGAGCACCAGTGTAAAATAGTATGGTAGCGGCACTATTCTGTTACACGTGTTGTATATGCACCGTTGTTAGCCGCAATTGAATTATTCTCCTCTTTGTTCCTGCATGCACCCTTTACTCTGCCCCAGTTGCAGCTGGAAATAAGATTCTGTTTGCCTTTCCTGAATTTAAACAATTTAAAAAATATTAATCAGCTTAATGTGACTAACAGTTAGTAGCATGGTTAAGTCACTATTAGGGTGCTTCACCCTCTCTACAAATTTACCTGGTCCCCTCAATCAGTGAAGTAATTGTACTGGGTAAATGTGTAAAAGGAACATAGAAACATAGAGGTTGCCGGCAGATAAGGACCACAAGGCCCATCCAGTCTGCCCATTTCTTTTTCTGCCTTATAAATGTGCCATCGGCCTTTGCTCTGTCAGTGGCCTATCTATTCATACTCATCTGTATTGCTCCCTTATGCCTATCCCATGCCTGTTTGAAGCCCTGCACTGTATTCATAGCCACCACTTCCTGAAGTAGGCGTCCATGCATCCACCACACTTTCTGTGAAAAAGAATTTCCTCACATTCCCCCTTAATCGGCCTCCCTCTAATCTCATGCTGTGTCCTCTTGTCCTGCTATTTTTCTTATATTTAAACATGTTAGACTCTTTCACCTTGTTAATGCCCTTAAGGTGTTTGAATGTTTTGATCATATCACCTCTCTCCCTCCTTTGCTCAAGGGTATACATATTGAGCTCCGTTAATCTGTCCTCATATGTCTTCTGATGCAGTCCCTGCACCATTTTGGTTGCCCTTCTCTGGACTGCCTCAATTTGGTTAATGTCCTTGTGAAGGTGTGGCCTCCAGTACTGCATGCAGTACTCCAGATGGGGCCTAACCAGTGTCTTGTAAAGAGGGATTATTACCTCCCTCTTCCGACTTGTGATACCCTACTAATACACCCTAACACCCCCCTAGCCTTACTTACTGCTTTAGTGGTCTGCTTGGATGATTTCAGGTCATCGGTGATGATGATGACCAAGTCTCTTTCTTCCTTTGTGACTGCCAGTAACTCCTCCCAGCCTATAGGTGGTTTCAGGGTTTTCTTCCTGTGTGCATGATCTTGCACTCTTTGCATTAAATTCAGTTGCCACTCTTCTGACCATTTTGCTAGTTTATCCAGATCTCTTCTCATTCTGCCTACCCCATCTGGATCATCTACTCTGTTGCAGATCTTGGTGTCATCTGCAAACAGACAAGCCTTACCCTCTAGTCCATCTGCAATGTCACTAATGAAGATATTGAAGAGGACTGGCCCCAGGACTGATCCCTGAGGTACTCCACTTGTGACTTGCATCTCTTCTGACTGTATGCCATTTACCACCACTCTCTGTTTTCTGCCCATCAACCAGTTTATCACCCAGTTGACCAACTTCTGACCCACCCTGAGTCTACCCAGCTTATTTATCAATCTGCTATGTGGAACAGTGTTGAAAGCTTTGCTGAAGCCAAGGTAGGCGACATCAGCTGCTTCCCTTGGTCCAACACTCTGGTTACCCAGTCAAAGAAATCTATGAGATTAGTTTGACAGGACCTTCCTTTGTAAACCCATGCTGTCCTGGATCCTGTGCCCTATGGATTCCAGGTGTTGCACTATCCTTTCCTTAAGGAGTGCCTCCATAATCTTGTCCACTACTGAGGTAAGACTGACTGGTCTGTAGTTCCCTGCCTCCTCCTGCTACCACTCTTGTTGGCGGGATTACATGAGCCCTTCTCCAGTCTTATGGGACCTCTCCTGTCGCAGAGACTCACTAAACAGTTCTGCTAATGGCTCTGCTAGTTCCACCCTTAGCTCCTTAAGTACCCTGGGATGTATGCCATCAGGTCCCATTGCCTTGTCCACCCTGAGCTTAGTGAGCTCTTGTAGGACCCTTTCTTTTGTGAAGGGAGTAGTGCTCACCTCCCTCCCCACTGTGTCCACAGTGCTGAGCTGTGGGCCCTGCCCTACCTTCTCTTCAGTAAATACTGAGGAAAAGTATCTATTTAGGATAGATGCTTTTACAGGGTCCTCCTCCTCACATGCCCCCTCTTCTCCTTTGAGTTTAGCAATACCCCCTCTGGACTTTCTCCTTTCACTAATGTATCTATAGAAAGTCTTGTCACCTTCTTTTACTGTTCATGCTAGTGTTTCCTCAGTTTGGGACTTTGCCTGCCTTACTGCCTTCCCTGCTTCCCTTAGGGCAGTTTGGTATGCCTCCCTATCTTCATCCGCTGTGTTCCTTATATTTCCTGAAGGCAAGCCTTTGGCTCTGACCTTTTCTGCTACTGTGTTTGAGAACCAAAGTGGTTTCCTTCTTCTTTTGCAGTTCCTTTTCTGTCTAACACAATGGGATGTTGCTTCAAATGTTTGCATCCTTAATGCTTGCCCACTTTGCCTGTACCCCTCACCTGTGTTTCTTTTTGCCAGGGCTAGCTTAACTCTGTTGGCCATCTTATCAAAGTCAGCTCCTCTGAAGTCCCATATTATTGCCTTGGAATAGGATGATTTAGATGTAGTGGCCAAATTGAACCATACCATGTGATGGTCACTGGCCCCCAGGTGACCTTCTACCTGGAGATCTGTGATCCCTTCCCTGTTAGTCAGTACTAGATCTAGGATAGCCCTGTCTCTTGTGGGTTGTTGTACCAATTGTTTGAGGCCCTCCCCTTGCAGGGAATCCACCATGTGTCTAGTTCTGGCAGATGTTCCTGCTGGTATTGACCAATCTGTATCTGGCATGTTGAAGTCTCCCATTATCAGAACCTCCCCTTTAGCTGTCATGTTTTGTATATCTTCTAACAGTAATGTGTCTATGTCCTCCCCCTGGTCTGGGGGCCTGTAGACAGCCCCAGTTCTTATGGCTGTTCCATTTCCTGTTTCCAGGGTGACCCACAGTCCTTCTGGCTCCTTATGTGTATTCTGAATTTCTGTAGCTTTGATACTTTCATTGACATACAGGGCCACTCCACCCCCTGTTTTTGTACCTCGGTCTCTTCTGAACAGTACATAGCCAGGTACTGAAGTCTCTTAAGTGTGGTTACTGGTAAACCACATCTCACTAATTGCTACTATGTCCAGTTTAGCCTCTGACATTAATGTCTGCAGGTCTGGGATCTTATTTCGAGGGCTGTGGCGTTTGTGTACATGATTTTCCAATGGCCAGTTTTGGTGTGTTAGTTGTTGGGTGAGGTGTGGCATTTCCCCTGTGCATCGTATAGGGAGACGGACCTTTTTTCTTACCTGGTGATGCAAATGAACTGCAAACATGCTGAAGCCCTGTTTGACCACTAGCTGAGGGGGGGAGGGGTGTTCTTCCCATTCGACGTATGGGGTGCTGCACCCCTCTCTCCATTTGCTAGCTTAAATATTTTGCAAAGACATCAAACTTCTGCCCCAATGCACTGACTCCCTCCTTAGTCAGATGCAGTCCATCAAATTTAAAGAACTTTTGCTCCCAGAACTGTTGCCAGTTCCCTATAAATCTGTGTTCTTTTTCCTGGCACAAGCCCTTGAGCCACATGTTTAGCTCCCCTATCTCCCTTCTCTGACCTTCCTTCCATCTGCCCCTCTCCCAGACTGGCAGGATCTCAGAGAAGGAGATGTTGAACAAAATGGATGATATGATGATAGTTTGTCACCCAGCCAGAACACCAGTAATGAATAAATAATATGCATTACACGTTCCCTTATTACCCAGTAATTTCAGTGAAATAAGACACGGTATTTCCCACCTCGATTACATCACTTTTGCTAATAATAATGGTGCCTGGTAGCACTATTTACACTGTGCTAGTTGCTAAATGTCACTTCTGAGAATATTACTTGATTGATAGCACAATCCACACTGTTATTCACTAAAGTAATGTCACACACTCTACTTGTTTCCACAATCAAAGTAAAAGCTATCTGCCTGCAATACATCCATAGTAACACAGACCTGCCCATTTCAACATAGCCAGCCTGAATGAGACAGTCCTTAAAACAACAGTAAACGAGCATTTGTCAATGCCGAATGTTTGCTTATTGGCATTGGTAGTGTAGGAGTTACAGAGTTGCATAATAGGAGTGGCAGCAGTATTGAACTGAAGCCAACCCATCAATCACCCTGCAGATAGTGACAGGCATTGGGGTGTGCCTTTGGGTTGTCAGGCATAGCGGCAATGCCATTTCACCACACCCACCCTGCAGACACTGACAAGTGTCACGGTGTGCCTAGGGTCTTTGGCCCTTATACGCACCCCATTCCATCAGGAAATACGGTGAGATGGGTGCGGTATAGGAGAATGGGGTGAACTTTGGGGCCGAAGAGTCCAAGGCACACCTTGATGCCTCTCAGTGGCTACAGGGTGTGGGTGGGGGTGGAATGGTATGAGCATTGCAGGCGACAATCCCAAGTCACAGCCCTGATGCCTGTCATTCTCTACAGGGTGGGGCGTTATGGTTGGAAACCCTAACGCCTCAGGCATCTGTTGGTATTTTCACTCCAAATTTTCAACATGTTTTTTTTGTGACCCCCACCTCATGAACAGTGGCAATATCAGTTTGTTGTGACAGCTGCTTTTGCACAGCGACTATGGCATTTGTCACCATAGATGCAAAACACATTCGAACAGGATGTGAAAAATGACAGCTGTACTGTTCATGGGGAGGTGTAAAATGGCAATGTTGAAAATCTGCAGTGAAAATATTAAAAAACTGGTGAAGTCACGAAGCGTGTAGAAACTGCAGCAATGCACACCCGTAATGTAATTAGTTTGAGATTTTTACAGCAGATTGTCAACACAGGCATTTTGGGACCTCCGATCATGAACAGTGTCACTGTGATTTTTCTTTATCTGTCCTGAACAATGATTTCCCACAGCGACCACGCATTTCTGTGCTGAAAGTGTGAAAACACATTTCGGCCATGTTGTGAAAAATGATTATTTATTTTATTTAGCTTTTGTTGACGGGTAAGTGCACTAGACAAATCCTGCCTATTTTCAGGCACGACCAGGGAGGATACAGATGAATGCCAACTGACCTTGAACCAGATTAAGCTGTTGGTGGTATTTTTAGTGAATGAGGGAAATTTGGCCAGGACACTGGGGAAATTCCCCTACTCTTTTCGATAAGTGCCATGGGATCTTTAACATCCACCTGAACTACCACCAATCCAGGCAGATGGGACCTCGGTTTATCATCTCATCCGAAAGACAGCACCTCAGAAATGCAGCACCCCTCTCATGCTGCATTACAGTGTCAGTACTGGGATATTAACCCAAGTGCCAGATGTGGGAACTGAACCCACAGCCCTCTAATCTCCCGGCCTCAGAGGCGAGTGTGCTACCTACTGAGCCACTGACACTGCAATAATAGCTGTACTGTTCATAAGGAAGTGTGGAAAAATGCCACTGGTGAAAATCTGGACTGAATATATTACCAATTCATGAACTTACAAGGGTGCATGGAAACTGCACAATGCTCACTTATAACACAGTCATTTATGGACTTTGTCACAAATTTTCAGCATAGCAATTTTAAGACCTCTGCTCATGACCAGTGTCACTGCAATTTTCTTAATCTGTCCCAAACATTGCTTTCACACACCGACTGCACCATTATGCGCTACATGTTGAAACACATTTTGGGGAGATGAAAAATGGCAGCTGTACTGCTCATAAGGAAGTGTAATAAAATGGCAATGTTGAAAATCTGGAGTGAAAATATTAAAATTCGCAAACTTATGAGGTGCGTAGGAACTGCAGCACGCACAATCGTAAAACAGTCATTTTGGGAATTTTTCACCAAATTTTCAACATAGCCATTTAAGACCTCTGCTCATGAACAGTGTCACTGTGATTTTCTTAATCTGTCCCAAACATTGATTGCACACCAACTGTGCCATTGTACGCTACATGCATTAAACACATTTTTGGGCAAGATGTGAAAATGACAGCTGTACTGCTCATAAGGAGATGTGGTAAAATGGCAATGTTGAAAATCCAGAGTGCAAATATTGTACCGAACTCACGAACGCATGTAGGAACTGCGCAAATTTTCACATCAGAAACAGTTTATTTTAGATTTTCTAATCAATTTAAATATAGGTTTTTTGAGAGCCCATCTTATGAACACTGGCACTGTCGCTTTCTTAACCAGTCCCGAAAGGTGATTTCGCACAGTGACCAGAAATCACCCTTCGGGCCCGATTCACACCGTGACAGTTCAAGAATTCATGAGGAGGGGTCCCAAAACCCCATGTTGAAAATTTGGTGCCAGAATTCCAAAATGCCTGAGATATGCATCAAAGTTGAAAACCCTATGTATTACATTATACAGCTTACCAGCATTTCCTCAGTTCGCGTCACCTTTGAAAGGCAGATGTGTTCCCGGTCCACGAAGATCGTCGTACCGGTCCGGACTTTAAGTATGGGGTGAGTTGGGTGTGGGGAGGCAGAGTCGCGGAGGGTGGAACGTGGTGGGCAGGGAGACCACCGAGTGCGTGTTTTTGTTTACAGTGTTTTTTTTTTAGGAAGATGGCGCTGGACGTTTGCCATGCTGGGGTGGGCTCAGCGTGGCAGCTGTAAGGCTTGTTTGGGGGGGCCTGGAGCCGATGGGGATTGGGCACCCCCGTGGCTGCCATAGCAATTTTTGCCATGCTGGGGTGGGCTCCCAGTGTGGCACCTGGAAAACTTTTTGGGGGCGTGGAAGCTGACGGAATTGGGCACCCCTGTCGACCTTACGGTGTGTGCGTGGGGGAGGAGTGCATGGGCACGCAATATGCGTGCTTGGTATGCTGTGTTGGGGAGCGCTGCTCACTGAAGCGGAGCTCTCCCTTTCAACTGTACTGCACTGCATTTTGGATGATGGACTATGTTTCTTGCACATGCGTGCAAGCAAACATAAAAATGTAACTACCCCTCTCCCAAATTGCCATGAGCCTATATCAAAAGTCCTACTGAAATAAAAGAAACTAGAGAAATCTCTAAGTAGAAATTCCAGCATGCATTCAGTAGTCAAACGATCAGCAAACCTTTGTCAACTGGGCTGGCAGTATAGCCTAGAGGTTAGAGGAATGAGGTATGAACAAGCTTGGTACATCCAGCAGACCAGACCTGAGTCTGAGTCTCACAGCCTCGCTTGCATACTGTGTGACTCTGACCAAGTCACTTAACCGCCCAGTGCTCCCAGGTCGCCCCTGAAAACAGGCGCTTGTGCCTAGTGGGTCTTACCCAGTTACCAAGACTAAAATAAATAAAATAAGCTGACTCAAACAAATTAAACAGTGACTCAGTAAATAAAAAAAACTAAACCTTAAGTAGTTGGTGAAGAAGATATACACTGGTTCTAAACTGTATTTACTTAAGAAAATTTACATTTTATAGAGGCAAACACATGCTTTCTAAAGCACCTTGTCCCAGCAGCAGAGAGACAAGCTGGACTGGAACAAACATTCAAAATGGGATTTTCTATATGTAATATTCTAGGTAAAACCAGGACTGAATTCTGATATCTGTTACATTTCACTAATCTCTTGTATTCAATTTTCTAGATGTATTTCCCCTGACTGTGTAATATAACTCGGTAGACATGGGTGTCTGTGAAGAACACAGTGGTAATTTCATCTCATGAAGCTGGGGAGAGAAGAAGCCACTCGACCTTTGGCATCATTGCTATTCAACCCCCGGCTTTACTCAATGAAACTACCACCTTATTCTTCACAGGCACCCATGCATAAACCTCTGTATGTTGCATGATTTACCCCATCACCCAGGGTGAGAAATTTTGTTTTTCACTGTTCATACTCTGTTATTCATAGGTTTGAGTAATAACTGTGAATAAAACAGGCTCATACAAACATTCAGTACTGCAAGTGTCTCAATAACCACAAACCTTGTAATATAACCAATCAACCATGGGAGCTTATGAGTAAGTCAGTGGTAATTTCATCTCGTGAAGCGGGGGGCATAAGCCGCTGACCTTCACCCTCTGGGTTTAATCTGCACAGCTTCAATCAATAAAATCACCACACTGTTATTCACAGGCTCCCATGCTGCATTTTTAGGTGCCATACTCTGTATGAGATGTTAAACCAAGGCCCTTCTGCCTATCTCTGGTCACTGTTATTGTGGAAGTTAAAGATCCTATCCTATGACACTTTTTGAAGAATAGAGAAGTTTTCCTGGTATTTTGGCCAACGTTCCTCCTATCAATAAAACAGGTCCCTGCAACCCACCCTCAGGATGCACCTGAAAACAAGCTAGCGTAGCTGAGTGTGCCTTTCCTGGTCAGCAATTACAAATAAATGAATGAATAAATAAATAAATAAATAATTTTGAAATTATAATTATGATGACAGAGTAGCTAATCTGCAGTAAGGTGCATTATAAAGCTAATCTCTTGTACTCGACTGGGCTGGCAGTATAGCCTGGAGGTTAGAGTAACGAGCTGTGAACGAGCTTGGTACATCCAGCAGACCTGGGTTTGAGTCTCACAACCTCCACTTGCATACTGTGTGAATCTAAGCAAGTCACTTAACCCCCCAGTGCTCCCAGGTCACCCCTGAAAACAGGCACTTGTGCCTAGTGGGCCTTACCTGGTTACCAAAGACTAAAATAAAGCAATGGTTGGAAATGGAGCGATTGGATGAAAATTCTAGGTGGGTTATGTTAAGGCTAGAAACCCTCATCTATAAAAAAAAAAATTGAAGCAATAAAAACCCATTAATTTATATGTTACTTTTTTGCAAAAATCTGCGTCAATGCACCAGTTAGAGATCCAGTTAATGCCACATAAGTATGGAAATGTTGCATTAGGGTTTCTAACCCTTCCCTCTCCCATGTCCCAGGCAGCAAAAGGTAAAAACATTATGGTTTTGGGTCTCTGGTTTCTTGTTGCATCAGTGGTGGGGTCTTCCTTGGGGTTGTCAGCCCTAATGCTCACCCCTTCCCCAGCCTATAGCCTCCTGTCCGAAGCACAATGTACAGGTCCAAGCCAGGGCCTCATACTGATACAGTCGTCAAAGGTAGAGAAGTATATCTTAGCATTTCCAAATTGGAGAGCACCACAACTAGAACGGCTGCCTGCCTTGTGGGTTTCCTAATGATTTGCATCAGTAGACAATCCAGCATCATACCTAGCAGACGTCTTGTACTCCTAGCTGCTGGAATGTTCCAATCTGTGTAAGGATTGAGATCCCCCACAATCAATCAATCAATCAATCAAAATGTTTATTTATCCAGGTGTGCACCATTGAGCAAGGCTCATTTGCAAGGTGGACCTGGTCATGAATACATCAAAGTACAGTACAGAAGCAGGTATACAAAAGCAATAATATACAAGGAAGAAAAAGTATATACAGTGTATACAGTACAGTACAAGGTTGAAATAAATAAAAAAGTAGCATTATTTTACAATTGAAGAAGTCAGCAGATGTACAATCAACCATAGGCATACAGGGGTTATAAACAGATATCTTTTGAGTGAGGCAGCGGCAACTACACATATAGGGAAAGAGGCCGTGGTATGGGGTGGCAGGTTAGAGAGGTAAAGAAGAGGAGGGATATATTACCGACGACTGGGGGGAAAAATTGAGCTAAAACCACAGAAAGTGACGATGGCTGTTGTGTACTTGTTTATTATGATAATGACAGAGGAGGGGTAGATAATTGGGACACTACTATGGATGGGGTGGGACTTTAGCCAGGCTGGAGTGGACAGGGAAGGGTGGGTGCAGCAGGAAGAGTTAATAGGAAAGAGTGAGAGCCAGGGGTAGAAACATGGCGAGTGTCAGGATGGAAATGGGGATTCTGGGAATTAGTGGGCTATGGTGAGAAAACATTTGCAAGGTGCTTTCATGTAGCGATCGTTGAGTGCCTTGAAGATATTCAGGCTAACAGGGCAGCTCAGCTTCAAGTTCCTATGTAAACTGTTCCACAATGTGGGTAAAGAGAAGCTTAGAGCAGCTTTGCGAAACAAGTTTTGACCCTTGGAACTTGGAGGGCAATTGGGAATAGCTCCTTAGGCGTGGGTGCCTAACACACTCCAGGAATACAATCTGAGACATATGAGGGGAGTTGTTGGTCACTGCTCCGAAGGCCCATAGGGCGGCATTTCTATTCCTTCTATAGTGAAGGGAAGTCCAGCCTAGCGATGAGTACAGGGAGCAGTGGTGTGTGGAAGTGGAAGGCCAGTAATGAACCTGATAGCTCTGTGGTAGAGGGTGTCCAACTTAGCCAGTGCAGAGGCAGTGCAGTGGCTGTACAGCAGGTCTGTGTAATCTATTAAAAATAGGAAGGTAGCTTGAACCAGTTGAATCTTGGCCTCCTTTGTGAGCAGGTGGTTAATTCTGTAGAATAGTCCTAATCTTTGCCTTAGTTTCTTCTGTAGTTCTTGAGATGGTCGGCAAGGAAAGTTTATGATCGAGCCAAACTCCTAGATATTTTAATTTAGCTACATACTCTAGGGTTTCTCCAAGAACAGTGATAATTTGTGGGATAGCCCCCCCCATCAAGAATTTCCGCATGCAAGGAGGGGGAGAAGAGCATGGTTTTTGTCTTTTTCGCATTGAGCAAAAGCTTTTTGTTTATGAGCTGGTATTGTAGAAGGTTAAATTCAGCTTGGAGGTCTTCACAGGCTGCTTCTGCTGGGATGACTCAAGTACAGTACAGTATCATCCACAAATAAGTGGATGTTGGCTTTTGATGGGCTCATTGATGTTGTTAATGTAGACTGCAAGAGGAGGGACCAAGAATAGAGCCCTGGGGCATGCCCCTCAGCATAGGTTTTAATGGAGAAAGATCACCTTCAGCTTTAACCTGCTGTTTCCATTCTCTGAGGTAGTCTGCAAACCAGCACATAGTTTTATGGTCCAGGCCTAAGGTGCTTAGGGAGAAAAGAAGCAGGCTGTGATCGACTGTGTTGAATGCCGTACTAAGATCAAAGAAAACGGCACAGACATGCTTCTTGTTGTCAAGGTCTTGGAGCCAATCATTGGTCACCTTAGCTAGGGCTGTTATGGTGCTGTGTTTTGCTCTGAATCCAGACTGAACCAGGTTTAATAGGCTTCTGGATTCTAAGTATACCCCTAGCTGACCACACACTATTTTTTCTAGTAATTTAGACAGGATGGGGAGGAGGGAAATCGGTCTGTAATTATTTAGATCTGAGGGTCACCTGTTTTAATAGAGGGATGACATGGGCTATTTTCCATTGAGGGGAGGCTACCCTGGGAGAGTGACATGTTGAATAGATGGGTGATTGGCACATAAGCACATGGTAGCACATTTCAGATAGTATGGCTCTATGAAGTCGGAGCCTGCAGTTGCAACAGTAGGTCTTCCATCTCTTTTAGAGAGACAGGCAGAAGGGAGAAGGGGACTCATGGGTTAGTGGGTCCCGAGCTGTGCAGAGGTCATTGGCAGGAGAAGCATCAAATGCTAGCCCTGCCATTGCAAAATAGTTATTGAGGGCTTCAATATCTCTGATCGGCTGCCACGGACTTAATTTTGCTGGAATGGAATTACCAGGTCGTGTCCAGACATGTCTTTTAATGTTTTCAGAGCTTTGAAGGATTTCTTGAGGCAGAGGCTAGCTCGAGCGATAGTATGCAGCCTTGGCTGCTCTGACCAACTTAGTGCACTTGTACGTGCTCTTTTAAAAGACACCAATCTGAGTCGTTCTTGCTTCTTCGGCTTTTTTCCATAAAGTATCCCTTTCTAACAGGGAAATTTTGAGCTCAGGTGAAACCAACGGCAGGTGTTGCCCTGATCCGCACCTTAACCAAGGGTGCAAGGTAAAACCCTATTTATTACATTATACAGCTTACCGGCATTTCCTCAGTTTGTGGTCGCCTTTGAAGAGTGCAGACGTGTTCCCGGTCCACCGAAGATCGTCGCGCCGGACTCCGGAGGTAAGTATGGGGTGAGGTGGGGGTGTGGGAAGGCAGAGTGCACAGAGGGTGGGCTAGTAGAGAGAATGGGAAATATTATTTTGGAGAGTGTAGGAGGAAGAAGGGATTTGATATAAGAGGAAAGGGCCACTAGTATCGTAAAAAATACTATATGCCCTGTTAACCGTTTTGGCTAGGAAGAATTCCTGTCATCGTAGTGAATGTTTCAAGTCATGGACATAAGCAAACAAATCAAAGTTGCATTTACACCTCTTGATAGAGAATTTTGCCACAAACTGTGGGTTGTGCATGGATCTAATGGTGGTGATTATACAATGATCGCTAATGTCTGAGAAAAATGTTCTGACATGACAGAACAGGTGTGGCTTGCTAACCAAAATTACATCTAAGAGGGAGCTGTTGTTAAGGTTCTTTTTATTTGGGTGAGTAGGCTCGCCAATGAGTTGTACCAGCCCTAGAGTGTCACAAAAGGATTTCAAGGGAGCTGATGCACTTGATAGCCAATCGTAGTTCAGGGTCGCCAAGAATAATGGTTTCCAAGGAACTGAGCCCCAGTACAGAACTGAGGTGAGACAGGAGATGGGGCCCGGCAGAAGGGGCCTGTAGCAGCCTATTACACAGAGTGCACTGGAAGGAGAAAGTTCAATCTTTAGGGTCAAGCACTCAAATTCTTTGGGGAGGATGATCGTCTATGCATGTGGCTGAATATTTGTCCCTACATAGAGTGCCACCCACCTCCTCTTGATTGCCTATTCGCTCGGAAGAGCAAATAATTTGGGATATTGATTTCATTGTCTGGGGTGGCTGGCCTAAGTCAGGTCTCAGTGATCACTAGGACGTCCAGGTAGGGTGTGGCTCACCCAAGCCTGGATAAGGTGAACTTTTAAGCAAACTACAGGCATTAAGATGCATAAAAGACATTCCTTTGATACCTGCCAGGTCTGATGGTTAAGCAAGGGTGTCTAATGGTCCTGGGTTGAGTTCGACATTGCCTGAGCACAATAGTAAAAGAAACAGAATTTTTTTTAAGGCAGCGAACTGTAATTTGTAAACACTACTTTTTGGGCGATAGGGGAGGCGGTGTTGATGGGTAGGCCTGTACCCACTCCTGGTGTTACACTGGCCTAGTGTGGCAGCCACTAGTGTCCTGGCAGAAATTTGCCATGAGTAGGAAGTCTCAAGTGTGGATGGGGGAGTAATCTGCAGAGGCAGCTCGGGAGATGTTCCACTCCCCGGCAGAGACAGCTGAGAAGCCCAATAGTCCAGAATGGCTACCTGAAAAGAGCTGTTGGACTGGGACAGGGAGAAGCGCAGGGTCATTCCACTTTAGGGAGGGATGAGGATTCCAAAGAATTGAGCTGAGCACTAGTAAAGCTAGTGACACACCGAGGAACCAGCTGTAATTTCCCATGGTAGATCTAAACACCACAACACGCGGCAGTAAAAGCCACTAGAAGCCTAGACCAATCGGCGATCAGGTGTCATAAGTTCAAAATCCTTCTGTTGGCTGAGAGGCGGTTTTGGCGCTGAACGTACCTGTGGAGCAACTCTTTGCGGCTGAGCCAGTGAGGTGGTTCAAGGCTGCAATCCGGTGTGGCAAGATTGGTCTGTAGCTTTTGTTTCTGTTTCTGGCCCTGCTCCACCAGTACAGAATGGAAGTGGGGGAAGGCGTTCAAGTCTTGCAGCCTTAGTGGTTGAGCATGGTTTGGCCTGAGAAACAGGCAGAAAAACCCTTGGGATCGTCCTCAGAAAGAGAGGTATCCCAGGTCCACTAGAGCAGAAGAGGAAGTAGAAAATATAATGTGTTTCCTCTTTAACAGAAAAGACAGTTGTTGTAGCCCTCTAGTGGCTATGTAGTATAATCTGCAAATGAGAAAAAAAAATGTCCTCTTCCTTTGCAGCCCCCTTCTTAATTTCTTCCCCCAGCCCTCTATCTCCCTCTTCTCCCCTGCCCCAGTGGTCTATAGATTTCTCCATGGATAATCTTTTCCTGATGTTGTTGTAATATATACCCACAGAGATTCTGTCTCCCATCCACTCTCTGATTGACCCATCCTCTACAACTTTATACCTTCCCTGATATAAAGGACCACCTGCCCCCATTTGCCCTTACCCCTACTCCGCCTATAAATGGTACCGTGGCGTCCCCCAAGATGAAACCCAATTCTGCAGCATTTTGCAGCACTCTGCAGAATGCTGCAGAAGACCTACTGAATAAAGTAATGTAATTTCAATGGCAATTAGTCCCTTTTGTTATTCAGGAAAATGTGACACTGCCAGGATGAAGTGAATGCCACAGTTTCCTGCATGACAAAGGGACTAATTACCATTAAAAATATATTGCTTTATTCAATAGGTCTGCTGCTGATACTGCAGAGTGCTTTAAAAATGGGTTTCATCCTGGGGACACCACTCTATACCCCATAAATATCAGGTTCCAATACTGTTCCTGATGGCCTATGGCTTTGTAATTATCCCTTACCCCTACACCGCTTACAAATGATATACCCCAGAAACATCAGGTTCCAGTCATTATTCCCGATGGCTTGGCTAATTAATTAATTTAATTTAATTAATTAATTTAAAAGTTTAACCAGGAAGGATAAACTGGGCTGAATAACAGCTCATTTACAGATGCATCCTGGGGAAGAGGGGAGGAGGATGAGGTAACTAACAATAAAACTACTAAAAATAAGTAAAATACAGTAATATAGTAATAAGTGAAATATAACCATCAAATTAGTAGCAAATAGTAAATAAATACAAGTAAAAACACACTCTTATATGTAAAGAATGGAAAAAAATAGTGGAAGAGTAGAAACAGGTAGAAAATGGAGCAAGGACGAAGGAAAGGAAAAGGGTTATAGACAGTTGCAGGTAGGATAACAAAAGTCATAAAGAAGAAACTTTAGGGTGGAAGGAGAAGAGGCAGATCGAAGTGAAAGGGGAAGGGTGGACCAAAGTTTAGGAAATCGGCAGATTGACCAACAGTAGATTTTCTAGAAGGAATAGAGAGAGAATGGGAAATATTATTTTGGAGAGTGTAGGAGGAAGAAGGGATTTGATATAAGAGGGAAGGGCCACTAGTAATGGCCACTAGGTATAATCCCGCATCTGCCACCATTGCCTGGAGTTTGCTACTTTTATTTCCTAGGCTGCTGGCATTTAGACAGGCTACCTTCCAGCTTGTGTGCTTCCTCTTCATGTCAGCACCCCACTATTTGTCTCCCTCTTCAGTCCTTAACTTCCCGGTGGTGTTTCTGACCTCTGCTGAAGAAGCATAGTAGAGGACTGAAACAGATCAGGAAAAGGTGCCAAGGTGGGTGAGGCCTCAAAATTTTCATTGGCACCTTTTTCTGATCTATTTCAGCCCTCTACTATGCTTCTTCCATTCTCCCTGCTTCTAACCCCATTTCTGGGGGAGTCCTAGCTAGGTTCCCCTTTTCCTCCCTCTGTCATCTGTGGTACCCCAGCCTCAGTTCCCTCATGAGTTTAAAACTCTACCTATGTAGACATCTAGTTTCTGCCCAAGCACAGTGGTCCCCTCTCTTGTCAGGTGAAGGCCATCACCCTTGAAGAGCCTTCTGTTCCAGAAGTCCCCCAGTCTCCCACAAAATGGTACAACTCCTCCTGACACCATCCCTTCAGGCATACATTAAATGCCTCAGTGTCCTTCTTCCTTGCCCTATCCTCCCTTTCTCTTCCCACACACAGGAAACACCTTGGAAAGGCCATGGGAGGTGAGTTTGCCTTCAGTCTGTCCCCAGCACCCAAATCGCCCCTCCACTTCCTCTACCATCTCCCTATCCTGTCAATACAATATCCCAGATGGCCGATCCACCTGGAAGGCATGTGACCACTCCCTTCCCCTTTTCCCCTCTGCTGACCACCATCTGTTATCCACTGACCTTCATGCAGAGTCCTCCCCAGATGCATTCTTATGTGTACTAATCTCTGCTTCTCTGTACTTCTTCAAGTTGCTGTATGCACAGTAGGTGCAGAGGGAGGTAAAGCATTGTGGGAGGAAAGGGTGGTGTGTTTGGCTGCTGATTTATGACGCCATTGGTGGATGGATGCTGGTCACATGACTGCAGCCTGCCAATAAGCGTGGCTGCAGTTGAAGGTTTAAAACAGTAAGAGCAGAGCATTTCTGAATAGAGGCCCTATTAGAGCAGATGCCAAGATATGTGGTCCAGACCTGTTGATCTCAGCTAAGTATCTGGCATGGGGGCTTGTAATCCTTTTCATTTTTGTGGTGTTTCTTGGCCACTTTGGCTGAATTATCTGTGGGGATTACTGTTTGAAAAAAAAAAAACATACCTAAGATGGCTGGCTGGTGAAAGGAGGTAAAGCATTGTGGGAGGAAGGGGTGGTATGTTTGGCTGCCGATTTTCAGTGCCATTGGTGTGTGTGTGTGTGTGTGTGTGTACATGTATGTGCTGGTCACGTGACTGCTGCTGGCCAATCACACAGCTGCAGTCTCTACTATATATTCCCAGAAGGTACACATGACTTGAAGTATAGAGTGACCCTGAAGCTGAGTGCCACGAAGGCAGGAGTGTCATGTCTGGGGCATCCGAGGGAGGACCACAGGCCGCAGACCACGTTGATCATGGCAGGAGAGGTAAGGGGAGGGTAGGACTCACACTGCAGGGGGCTGAAAAGGGGTTACAGCTGAATTCTATCTAGAATCAGCCTATGTTTGATCTGGACAATAAGGAAGGGGGTGTTGGGAGTACAATGTAGGGGGTGTAAGGGGATGGCAGCTGAACTCAGTATAGGGTCAGCTTACATTTGTACTAAGCATCTGGGGGCAGGAGGGATTAGGGGACTAGAGGGAATTTGGGAGATCACTGTAAATAGTACTGACCAATTCACATACAGGGGTACATAACCACTGACTGGACACCTGTTTTCTCCTCCCTCTCTGTTGATGCCGCACTTTCACACTTCACGTCCATCTTTCTAGATGTGTGGGATACCTATGTCCCCCTAAAATCAATCAGAGTTAGGCGCTCTCATCATCCTTGGATCACCCCTGACATCCTGGCTATGTGCAAATCCTGTGATCTCTCATGGGCTCGCTTTAAAAACTCTCATGACCCTGCTTAACTGCAAACCTATCGCACCCTCTATAATAGCTGCATCAAGCACATACGACAGGCCAAGTCCGAATTTCTCAAAACTCACCTGCAAGCCCCTGTCAGCACTCTGTCCACCTTCTGGCACGACATCCGATCTCTCCTCCACCCCCTCCAGCGCTCCCCTATTACCCACTCTTAGCGAAGCAGAATCACTTATTTCTGACCCCTCCCCTGTGGCAGAAATTCTAAACAAGTTCTTCACAACCTCTGCGGTACCGCACGGACCACCTTTTTCCCTATCCAGCTCCTCTCCCTCTCCCCCATTGTCCCCTGTTTTCCAGTTGCTGCCGATCTCCCCCTCTGAAGTCCTGACAGTTCTGGTCTCCCTCAACCCAACCAAGTCTAGTCCAGATAGTTTGCACCCTAAGCTCCTTATAACCTCCGCTTCCTCCATTGTCACCCCCCTAACTTTTATTCTCAATCTGTCTATCTCCTCCACTACCGTTCCCTCTGCCTGGAAGTTCGCTATGGTCCTGCCTCTCTTTAAAGTTGGTGATGCTACTGTCCCTGGCAACTACCACGCCATATCACTTCTGTTTTCGCTTGCCAAGGTACAAGAGTCCCTTATCCTCTCTAGGTTAAATGATTTCCTTTGGGCCTCAAATATTCTATCCCCTGTCCGATCAGGGTTCAGAAAACATCACTCCACCACTACCTCCCTTCTACGCTTTACTGATGCCATCCACTCTGCCATGGATCAGGGTCTGTTCACATCAGCCATTTTCATTGACCTGCGAAGGCCTTCGACTCAGTGTCCCACCCTCTCCTCCTAGATAAACTAAGTGCCCTGGGCCTCTCACCATCTTCTGTGTCCTGGTTCAGATCTTATCTCACAGGCCACTCACATTCTGTAAAAGTCAGCAATGCCCTATCCTCTCCCCTCCCAATCTTGGCTGGTTTATTCCAAGGCTCAATCCGCGGGCCTGTTCTTTTCCCCTGTTTATCAACATCCTCCCCTCTGTATGTTCCCATGTCAAGATACATATGTATGTGGATGACACTGTCCTCTTCCTTTCTGGCCCATCTGTTTCTGCCATCCAAACACCTCTGCAAAATGACTTCTCAGCAGTTACCTCCTGGTTTAACGCTAATTGCCTAAAACTAAATATAAATAAACTGTTGCTATGACTTTTGGAACCAAGCAAAAATTTGCTAAGCTCTGCGCTCTACCCTCCTTCCTCTCCGGAGCGTCCACTCCCCTCGAAAATGTCCTCATGTACAAATACCTTGGAGTCTGGCTTGATCCATCACTTGATTTCTCCTCCCATTTCAGCGCCCTCCATTCCAAACCGCAGCCAAAACTTGGGCTCCTCTACCGACATAAAGCTAGCCTTCCCTTCCCAGTTAGACGCGACCCACTAGTTAAATGGATAACCCTTGCCTTCAACTATGCTGATGTTGTTTTTAGTGCTGCCCCTGCAACCACTCTTTCCAAACTAGATGCGCTGTATCATGCCTTTTGCAGATCTGCCTCAAACGCTCCCCATCTGACTCACCACTGTGACCTCTACTCCTCCCTTACCCTCCAGTCCCTCTCTCAGAGATGCTTATCCCACTGCGTCACCTTTATATCTAAGTTCTGGTATGGGACTCTACCTTCATACCTTGCCTCTCTCCTCAAACCTGCCACCCCTTCCCCATATAACTCATGATCAGTCAGTGCCCGTTCCTTTGTCCTCCCTCATGTTCACACCTCGACCGGCAAATTGGCCTTCTCCTATAGACTCCCTTCACTCTGGAACAGCATCATCCCCCCAAACCCATCTTACCCCCTCCTTTCCCACCATCAAGTGTTTACTGAGGCCTACCCCTTCCATATCCTGCACCTGTCCCTCTCCCTAATGCGTTATCTTCCTTGCCCTTGACTTGCTTCTCCCTATCTGTGCCTGCTGGCCCCCCTTAGGTCCAGCACCCCCTTATCTTTTATCCACCTACTACCTGCTGTCTTTTATTTCTCGCATCCTAAAAATTGTATATATAATTGTATATTAATACTTATTTCATTTGTGTATTATGCAAATATCCACTGCTCGCACCTGAAAACAGGCCTCGGCTCATGATGCCTTTCCCGATTATCAAATTTTAAATAAATAAATAAATAAACATAACTGGGGGCTAGGACAAGCTGGGATGGGAAGATGTGGGGGAATAGGAGCTTGTACAGGAGTCAGGATTGTGGGAGGAGAGTGGTAAGCTGTAATGGTTGTGCAGCAGAAGTCTTCCTGGGGACAGTGTGGACTACACGGGGCTGTCTAGTGTGCAGGAGCCTGGAGCAGCTTAGGGCAGAAGTAAGACTGCTCAGATGGGATCTGGAGAGAATGGTGTGGAGAGTCAGAGGAGCAGAGCAGTGGAGAGAATGGCAGGTGGGGATTGCCCAGGAGAACGAGGGCAGCTGTCAGGAGAAGGGAGCAGGGGGGATAACCCAGTGTCCAGGGGTATCTCTTCCTTAGAGAACTAGGGAGCCCAGGGTGGAGGAATGGCAAATGGAAAGGGAAAGGGGCGGGAATGTGAGAGGAACTGGGGTGGGAACTGCTGAAGGGGTATCATTAATGAACAGATATGCACTACTGTCTGGTATAGGGAAGGGGGCATCAGATGGAGTAGGAGGTCAAGATAAACCAGAGTCTAGGGCTGAAGGACAGGAGGGGGGAGGATCTGATCTGGGAGGGCAGGGAAGAAACAGAGAAACAGAGAAACTGACAGCAGAAGGGGACCACAAGATCCATCTAGTCTGCCCGATATGGGTAGCTACACCACCATCCTATCTGTGAAATGATGCCTTTGTGCTTGTCCCAGGTGTTTTGAACCCATTTACAGTTTTGTGCCCCACCACTTCCCAGGGCAGGCAATTCCATGGGTCTACCACCCTCAGTGAAGAAGAAATTCTAATGTTGCTCCTGAATCCCCACCCTTGAGCCTTGTATTGTATCCTCTATTTCTGACGCTTTTCTTCTCCTGAAGGAGCTCCTGTACCCCTACTTTATTTATACCCTTGATATACTTGAATGTCTCAATCATGTCCCCCCTCTCTCTCCTCTGCTCCAGGGAGTACATATTGTGCTCCCACAACCTATCATCATATGCCATTTGATGCAGACCCTGAATCATTTTGTGGCCCTCCTCTGCACCATCTCAATTCTATCAATGTCTTTCCTAAGGTCTACGCCTCCAGAACAATACAAGTACTCCAGGTGGGGTGCACCAGCGCCCTGTAAAAGTGGCAAGCACCACCTCCCTCTCGACTCGTGATTTCTCTTTTCCAGTGCAGCCTAGCATACCACTGGCCTTTTAGTGCCACCTTTTCAACACTGCTTCCACCTTATGTCATCTGGATATACCACTGCTAGGCCTTGCTCAAGTTTTAAAATCCTAAAGACGCATTTGTTCGGCCTGACATTTACATAGAAATTTCGCTTATCACCATCTGTCATAATTAAGAGTATATTTTAAAATTGAATTTTAGTTTTGTTGTTTTATGAATTTTATTGTTCTGTTGTACAACACTGTGATCAATTTGGAACAGCACTTATAAATAAAAATGTGATTTGATTTGACTTGATGCATGCCAGCTGCTCCCTCCCAGGTAGTATCCCATCCTGGGTTCTCTTGCCTAGGTGCATGACCTGACTTTTTTGGCGTTGGACAACAACTGCCAGAAGAACCAGACAAGGTGGAGCAGTGGATGGGGATGGGGAGAGAAAGAGTAGGAAGCATGGCTAGCCTGGGAGGAAAGCACGGAGGAATGGTGAATCAACTGGAGGAAAACTAGTGGATGCAGAAGAAAGTTAACTAGGCTGGAGGGGGTACTGTTAGTTAGGGGAGCAGCTGGTACCATAGGTGGGGTAGGAAGGATGGGAAACACAGTTGCAGGGGACGTAAGGATGGTAATCCTTGACTCCATTATTAAAGGTATTCACTGGAGAAGAAAGGGGAACTCGAATACAAGAAGGAGGGTGGTTTGCATGCCTGGGATGACAGTGGGGAAGGTGTGCTCAAGAATCAGGGGAACTGTAAGGGAGGTTGGAGGGAAACAAAGCTTAGTTATACACATGGGAACCAACGACTTAGCTGGGAAGGAGGGGGAAGTAGTGCAAGGCAGGTTCAGGGAGTTAGCAAAAACCTGCAGGGAGGTAGTACATTCTCTGACTTTTTCAGAGGTGATACCCGGTCCAAGAGGTAGCAAAGTCAGGAAGAACAGGATAGACAATGTCAATGACTGGCTGAGGAACTGGTGCAGGGTGGAAGGGTTCACCCTGATTGGGGACTGGGGGACACCTGGTTGAATAAAATACTGTTTTCACTGAATAGGCTGTACCTCAGTAGGGAGGGTTCAAGGGCACTCAGGGACAAACTAGGGAGGGGGGTACATAACCAGTAAGCTGAATTTAAACTACTGGGGGGATAGGGCGGGCTGGTAGTCCCAAAGACTCCGGAAGGAGGAGATCAACATACCTTGCCCCCCATAACGGTAGAAGTGGTCTGGAGGGTGGGTGTGGAGGGGTAGTGGAGCAGTTGCAATGGGGGGAGTACACAGCAGGGAGAAGAGAAAAGAAAAGAAGAGAGGGAAGGGAAGCTGGCTCAGAGTCGAGGTGGAGGGTGGTGTCACTGAACACTTAAGAGTCTTGGGAACAAGATGGAAGGTCTTCAGGTGCTATTAGTAGAGGGGAAGGTGGACATTGCAGGCATAACTGAGACATGGGCCACATCACACCATGACTGGGACCGTTCGATCCTTGACTATAAATTATACAGGAGGGCAGAGTGGTAGGGAAAGATTGAGGGTGGCAGTTTATATCAGGGAGGTATAACATGCACAAGGGAGGAGTTGGAGGAGGGTGGAAGCATTGTAGGTTCAGGTTATGGTCCAGTAGAGGGAGGAAGAAAGGTGTAATTGGGGGTAGTCTACAGACCACCCAACCAGGAAGAGGACTGGGACAGAGAACTGAGTTTGCACACTGTGGAGGCTGCTGGGAAGGGAGAGGTGGTAATAGTGGGGGACTTAAGCCTGTCCAAGGTTGACTGGAGCATACTGTCTACAACATGTGTCAGGAGTTAGGTTATCCTAGAAGGGTTGCAGAGTAAGTTCCTGACTCAGGGTGTCACAGAGTTCACCAGGGAGGGGGCAATCCTTGATCTTGTGTTCACAAATGAGGAGCACGTACAAGAAATAATGGTCAGGGAGCCTCTGAGTGGTAGTGACCATCGCTCAGTGTGGTTCTGGTTGGATACTGGCAGAGAAAACATCCCCACTTAGACCAAAGTCCTGGATTTTAGGAGGGCAGACTTCATAAAGATAGGCGAGGTGCTAAAGGGGCACCCGACGGGCATCAGAGCAGATATGGGAGTGGACCAGAAATGGTCCCTCATTAAGATGTAGTAATGGTTGCCACAGAGGATTGTGTTAGGCTGAAGGAGAAGAATCCAAGGGCCAAAGCACCCAGCTGGTTTGGCTCTGAGGTTGCCCAGGAGGTAAAGGACAAGAGGTCAGCCATAAGAGATTCAGAAAGACCAAGACAAAGGTGGATAGGGAAAATTATCCCAGGTTGGCCAGTGTGGCAAGGAAAGTAGTCCAGCAGGCTAAGGCACAAATGGAACTGCAGATAGCTAAGGGAATTAAAAAAGGGAAGAAGGCCTTCTTTCACTATATAAGAGAAAAGCAACAAGAAATACAGGATTATTAGGCTTCAGAAAGAGGAAGAGGAAGAGTAGGTAGAGGAGAATAGGTGAAAGACTGAGGTACTGAATGAATACTTCTGCTCTGTTTTTACCAGGGAAAAGATGTAGTGGCACCTACAAGGGAAAAGAGTTGTGGGAGGGGAGAACAGATGTGGTGGTAGAGGAGGATGGAGTGAGGGAGGAACTTGGCATTGAAGGTGGACAAATCACCAGGCCCAGATGGCATACATCCAAGGGTACTGAGGGATCTGGCAGGGGCACTTTCGGGGCCACTGGTGGGCATGTTCAATAGTTCCCTTGAGCTGGGCATGGTACCGCAGGATTGAAGAATGCCACATGTGGTGCCCCTCTGTGAAGGCTGTCCCAAGGATGACCCAGGGAATTACAGACTGGTCACTCAGACCTCAGTCATGTGCAAGCTGATGGAGACCATACTTAAGTAAAGTCTGGTATAGTATTTAGAGGAGAATGGTCTCCAGGATGCAAGGCAGCATGGGTTTATGGGAGAGAAATTGTGTCAAATGAATCTGATTGACTTCTTTGATTGGGTCACTAAGACAGTAGACAGAGGCTGAGTGGAGGACATCCTTTATTTGGACTTCAGCAAGGCCTTGACTCTGTACCCCACAACAGGTTGATCAGGAAGTTGGCAGATCTTGGGATTGGTGAGAAGATGACCAGGTGGGTAGAAAACTGGATAAGGGACAGGACCCAGAGGGTGGTGGTAGGGGGAGAGTTATCTAGCACCAGAGAAGTCACCAGTGGGGCCTCACTGACTCAGTGCTGGCTGGTGCAGGTGTGGTTCAGTGTCTCTATCAATGACATTGAGGATGGCATTAAGGGCACAATGTGTCTATTCATGGGTAACATCAAACTCTGTGGGAGGGTAGACACAGCTGAAAGGATACAGGACCTGCAGGATGATCCGAGAAAGCTTGAGAGATGGTTCAGGATTTGGTAGCTTGGCTTCAATGCTAAGAAATGCAAAATTATGCACATTGGAGCTAGAAATCCAGGGATGGAGCACCATCTGGGAGGGGTCCGGATAACGACACCAGGAGGAGAAGGTTCTGGGAGTAATGATCACTAGCAAACAGAAGCACTCCATGCAGTACAGCAAAACAGGAGCAAGGGCAAACAAGATGCTGGTACGTAAGGCCAGAGGAATCTGCAGTAGGTAAGAGAGGTTATACTGCCCTTGTACAGTCACTGGTGAGGCCACATCTAGAGTATGGAGTAAGGTACTGGTGCCCACACCTTAAAAAAAGACATCAACCTGCTGAAGATGGTCCAGAGGAGAGCAACAAAGATGGTTGAGGATCAACAAAGTAAAGCATAATGGCGAGGATTGGGGCCCCGAATATGTATCCTCTGGAGGAGAAGAGGAGAGAGGGACATGATACAGACTTTCAAGTACTTGAAAGGGATAAATAGGGTAGATAAGGAGGGTCTCTTTAAGCTAGGTGGCAGCCGAAACATGAGGAAACACAGTCTTAAGCCGGAGGGGTGAGGTTTAGGGAGGGAGGTTAGAAGCACTTTTATGGGGAGGGTAGTGGCCAGTTGGAATGCGCTACCAGAAGAGGTGGTCTCACTGAAGACAGTGGGCAGCTTCAAGAGAGGCTGGGATAGGCATAAGGGGAAAATAAGGGTCATGGGAGGGGCAGATGGAAAGGATAGGGGGGCAGGGTCAGTAGCGTAAGCAGAGGACACTGCAATACAAGCAGACTAGACAGACCAAATGGCCTCATTTTTGCTGGCTTATATGTTTGCATGTTTCCTTTTTTTCCTTTGATTCTTCAAAGCTGGCCTGTTAGACTATGACAATTTTTAGGTTGGAATGCTTTTATTGCCCTCTGAGGAAGAGTCAAAGAGACTCAAAACATTTGGGAGCCTGTTACATGCTTCTGGTTTTGCTGTGATCATGATGGTATGTCACAATAAATTGGAAATCGTTTTTGGAACCAAGCTCTTACTGTTGAGGTCTGCTTGTTCGGGACAGGGATGTGCATCTTACCATCTTGTTTGCCTTTCTTTGTGTTTTAGGTGGGCTATCCTGTGTATACAGATTGGTACGGAAAGAACATTTTGTGGGTTTATTTTACTGTATTACTGTACTGTTTGCTGCCTGCAGCCTAATAACATCTCAAACTGCCACCGTAAGTTCTGTTGCTGAGCCCCGTCCAGCCATTCACAAATTCCCACTCCACCACGGCTTACAGGTCCCTGGTTGTATAATAAATGCAAACTGTAACCACGAGCATGCACCTTAGTGTTGTCTTAGGTGAACATTTTTTTTTCAAATCTCAAAGTAACGTTTGACTTAAATCCTGAGTTGTATTTTTAGAGTTACTAAAACGATAAATTTATCCAGTCTATTTTTAAGAAGTGGGCAGACGAATGACATTTTTGGGCACATCATGTTAACCTTGTTGGAAGGAAATAGTTATTAGGTGTTAAATTATGGAGACAGTATGCCATGTATAATGGTAGTGTTAATTTTTAAAGAGTTATTCCATTAAAGGGAACGGTACACAGTTAAGCATACTAAATTTGTATTTGCTTACTCCCTGTTCTCTTTCTGTGCCAGTGCCACTCTGTTCTTGTTTCCTGTCTGTCTTGTATGGAGTTAAGTATAGAGGCTCTGGACCTGATCCTGCATTCCACGTCCAGGACCCACCAATCCAGCAATGCACTCGAGCTGATGTTCTCGCTGGGTCTTGAAACTGAAACCTTCAAGACTGATCAGGTCACTTGGTCTGATCATTGCACCATTGGGTTCAGCTTTAAAAACTAAATGTCCCACCCTTGTGGAAATGGTCCAGTTCCGTCCTTTGAGGGTGTTCAACCAGAGGACTGCTGGCAGAGCTGGATGTTTCATCTGTGTTGGAGGCTTCGCCAGCAGCCAGGAGGAGGCAGATGATGGCCTATAATAGTGCTGTTGCTCAGGACGGACCATCTGGCACTGATCTGCTACACCCCTTGTCTCACCTTGGCTTCCCTTGGTTTAATGGGGTTTTATGGGGAGCTAAGGAAGTTGAGGACAAGGGGCACAGGTTGGAGAGACGCTGGAGGAAGATGGTATGCCGACTGAACAATGAAACTTCTACAGTGAAGACCATTACAGTGACAGAAATCGACAGGTTGCTGTAATGGTCTCTGCTGACACTGGCAGTGCATCTCCTGGTGTTTCGCCCCTCCTGAGACAACTCCGACTTGGAGTTGGTTATATAAATATTGGGGGTGTTGGGGAGGGCCCCACATGAAGGTTGGAGGCACAGCCTGAGGCTACACCTCGACATACCGACAGCACAATGCCGAGACTTGGCATTGTGTCTGTCGATGTCGGGGATGTCGGGCGACTTTGGTGTCACCAACGGCATGGGTAAATCGAGGAAGACTGGGTCTTGGGAGGACAAGCTGGTTCTGATGACTCATTATGATGAGTATCAGAATGCTATCGTCCAGACAAAAGCAGCTTTTATGTCTAGGACGATTGCAGCTGGGAGGAATAGACCGGCTCAGCTCTTCTGGGTTGTAGACAGGCTGACATGCAGCCTGTCTGGAACCCCCTTAGAGCCATTTTAACTCACAAATATGTAGAGTTCGCTCGATTCTTCTTGGACAGAGTGTCATCTGTGAGATCCGAGATTGCTGCAAGTGGAATTGAGTCCTCCAGCAGTGTTGCTTCGTGGGTGATTGCACTTGGCCGCCTGGGGTGAGTTCCATCCGATGATGGCTCAGGAAGTCTGTGGGCTAGTCCTTGGGCTGAAACCGACATTTTGTGACCTGAGCCCAGACCCAAACGGCTACTAGTTGGCTGTGTTGAAGCACTGGGCCTGGTCTTTGTCAGGATAGTTGGGAGTTCCTTGTCAGCCATGGTTTTCCAGAGCCTCTTAAACAAGCTCTGATTAAGTCCCTGCTGAAGATACCATCGCTGGACCCTTTTGGAGAAGGTTCTTGAGAAGGTGATAGCAGAACAGCTAGAGAACAATCTCATAGACTTCAGATTTATGAACCTTTCCAGTTGGATTAGGGCCTTGCATAACGGAGATGGCATTGGTCAGGGTGTTGAATGATTTGCTCAGGCCGAGGGTTCGGGAGAGCATACAAATCTTGTCCTCCATGATCTCTCCTCAGCATTTGACACCATGGACCATGGAGTGTTTTTGGACAGGCTGAGGGAGTATGTGGGACTCACCGGCAAGGTCATCAGCTGGTTTGAGTCCTTCCTTCAGGGCAGGTCTCAGAGGGTAGTATTGGGAAATTGTTCCTTGAGCCCACGGGACCTGCATTGTGAAGTTCCCCAAGGCCCCGTTCTCTCCCCCATGTTGTTCGCAGTGTATATGCTGTCCCCGGACGAGGTCATAAGATGGTATGAGCTAAGCTTTCATTGTTACGTTGATGATACTCAGCTCTACCTGTCTTTCACACCTGGTAGACTTGATGCTGTTCATATGCTAAATAAATGCTTGGCCAAGATCCAGGCTTGGATGGCATCGAACTGGCTGGGACTGAACCCTGGGAAGACTGAGGTACTGGTGGTAGAGCCAGGTTGGAGGGTTGGGCTTGGAACCTTAGGTGATAGGCTGGGCCTTTTTATAGGCCCAACAGAACTGGAGGTTTCATCAAGGGTGAAGAATCTAGGCATTGTGTTTGACAGCGAGCTGACATTTGACGCTCAGGTGTCACCAATTGTCCGGACTGGATTTTATCATCTCCAGAACATCTCCCGGATCAAGCCCTTTGTCCCGCCTGAAGACCTGGCCACACTGGTTCATGCTTTTGTGACCTCGAGACTCGACTACCGTAATGCCCTCTACTTCGGTGTCGGAGGTGGTGTGTTGCGGTTCCTTCAGCTGCTGCAGAACGCAGCAGCATGGGTGTTGACTGGTCACTCCAGATTCAGTCATATCACCCCAGTACTACGCAAACTGCATTGACTGCCAGTGCATTGGTGCATCACCTTCAAGGTAGGTCTTTTGACCTATAAGGCCCTACACAGTTTGGGTCCAGGCTACCTGAAGGATCTCCTGCATCCCTACGTCCCATCTCGCCCCAGCAGAATAGCCACTGGTGCTCTTCTGGAGATCCCCAGAGTGAGGCTGAAGAGCTCAGGAGACCAAGCATTTGAGGTTGCTGCCCGGCTTTATGGAAGTCATTGCCGGGGCACATCCAGGAGGCACCATTAACTGAAATATTTAAATGCCAGCTGAAATCATTCTTGTTTGCACAAGTTTGTGGGGGTCTGAGAGGGCCATTTAAGAATATGAATGGGTTCAGCTGTTTTTAATTGTGTCTGGAATTTTATATGTATATGCTTTTATTTACTATTCCTGTTCTGTTATTTATGTATGTACTGTATGTATTTGTAAATCTTATTATAAGGGCGCACTGAGCCTTCAGTGAAGGGCGCCCCAAACAAATAAAATCTACTACTACTACTTGTCCCTAAAACCAGCTCTGTAAGCTGACCCCCCATTGCACCATTACTGGTGCCAATGACTCCATTGGATGCTATCACAGGGGGTCCTGATGCAATTACCGCTACCTGCATAAGCTGATGCTCTGATGCAAACTGAGCACATTGAGGACCTGCTCCATTGTCATCAATATAGTAGCCCATGCAAGTATGGTTTTAGGGTAAAAAAACACAGACTTACTGCAACTGATGAGGTCCCTGGGTGAAGCACTTTGCACCTTACCATTAGTTTACACTATTTTTGTAAATTGCATTTTATTGCATGCTTTCTCTCTCATGTAACCACGTCCCCCTGGTTATATCTGGACGTGTGTTATGGTACAGTGTGTGTTTTCTGGACAACAATTTTAAATAAATATGTAGCCCGCTGTCCTAACGTTAGTGTCTGGCACAATGGAAACAAAGGGTCACTTGGGGTGCCAGCAGGGGCAATGTTGTTGGCCTCATATTCAGAGTATTGTGATAACTTTGGGGTGGGTCAGAGAGGAAGAGAGGTGACAATGGTGGGGGCATGGGGCACCACAGATGCATCTATTTGGGATGCCATTACATGTAAAACCAACCCTACCCTTTCCAATGGGGTCTTACCTGTGTGTTCCCTCCTGTGACCTGACCTCGTTGCCATGGCTTTCACATGCCTCCTCCAGCTGCAGTGAACTTTTTCCTGGCTCCTGGTACCCACTGACTGCAAAGGGGAACGACAATCCACAGCAACATTGCAGCTCATTTCTTTTCATGCCACTGGGCACACAGGAGTGATCTTAGCTGCAAGCTACCAATGTGAGACTGAGACAGGTGTTGCAGCCTGCTACAAGGGACCATTGTTTTAAAATAAATAACTTAAGTAACCACTAGCCAGCCGAGAGTGCAGGTGCAAAAGAAACAGCAATGCTGAGCACCAGGAAGTGCTATTCAACTCCAAACAAAAGCTTTTTCTCAATGCGAAAAGACAGAAGCTATGCTCTTCTCCCCGATGCAATTCCTGCTGGGGAGCATATCCCACAAATTACCACTGTTCTTGGAGAAACACTAGAGTATGTAGCTAAATTCAAATATCTAGGAGTTTGGCTCGATCATAAACTTTCCTTCGCTGACCATCTCGAAGAACTACAGAAGAAACTAAGGCAAAGATTAGGACTATTCTACAGAAATAACCACCTGCTCACAAAGGAGGCCAAGATTCAACTGGTTCAAGCTACCTTCATATCTTTAATAGATTACGTGGACCTGCTCTACAGCCACTGCACTGCCTCTGCACTGGCTAAGTTGGACACTCTATACTACAGAGCTATCAGGTTCATTACTGGCCTTCCACTTTCCACACACCACTGCTCCCTGTACTCATCGTTAGGCTGGACTTCCCTTCACTATAGAAGGAACAGAAATACCCTATGGGCCTTCAGAGCGGTGACCAACAAGCTCCCTCATATGTCTCAGATTGTATTCCCCGGAGTGTGTTAGGCACCTACGCTCTAAGGAGCTATTCCCTAATTGCCCTCCAAGTTCCAAGGGTCAAAACTTGTTTTGGCAAAGCTGCTCTAAGCTTCTCTTTACCCACATTGTGGAATGGTTTACAAAGGAACTTGAAGCTGAGCTGCCCTGTTAGCCTGAATATCTTCAAGGCGCTCTATGATCGCTACATGAAAGCACCTTGCAAATGTTTTCCTCACTGCTAGCCCACTAATTCCGCAACTCCCCTTTTCCATCCTGACGCTCGCCATGTTTCTACCCCTGGCTCTCACTCTTTCCCTATTAACTCTTCCTGCTGCACCCACCCTTCCCTGTCCACTCCAGCCTGGCTAAAGTCCCACCCCATCCATAGTAGTGTCCCAATTGTCTACCCCTCCTCCATCATTACATTGTCACTTTCTGTGGTTTTAGCTCAATTTTTCCCCCAGTTGTTGGTAATATATCCCTTCTCTTCTTTACCTCTCTAACCTGCCACCCCATACACAGCCTCTTACCCCTATATGTATAGTTTCCGGCTGCCTCACTCAAAAGATCTCTGCTTATAATCCCTGTATGCCTATGGTTGATTGTACATCTGCTGACTTCTTCAATTGTAAAATAATGCTGTTTTTTTTTTATTTATTTCAACCTTGTACTGTACTGTATACACTGTATATACTTTTTCTTCCTTGTATATTATTGCTTTTGTATACCTGCTTCTGTACTGTACTTTGATGTATTCATGACCAGGTCCACCTTGCAAATGAGCCTTGCTCAATGGTGCCGCCTGGATAAATAAAGATTTTGATTGATTTGATTGATTGACACCTTGACCAGCCCAACTCAGACAAGGGGTTGGACACCTCAGAAATTAATATACTTCTGATATGGGTATGAGCTGGCATTATGGAGATGGCCTAAAGTTGCTATGGGGGACGGAAAGTGTTTTAAAATAATAAAAAAGCCTATATGTGCATGACTTGGGTTGTGCCATTGTGTGTTCCTCTCTGGCCCCACAACCTACCAGGTCAATCCGCGATGCAAGACGACACACGCCAAAACCATGCAACACAGATGTGGTAGGAATAGGTGACAGGGTGCAAAACCGCTAAATGGTCTATGCGCAGCTGTGTACCCTGTCACTGTTCTCTGGCAGAGGATAAGTTCTCTGCTGGGAGGAGGGTCTGCTGAGCAGCTTCCTGTGGCTTGACAGGATAAGCCACAGGCAGCAATGGAGGTGGTATGTCTGCAGACTGGGTATTGAATCCCAGTCCCAGACGTGTTAAATTTTTCTTTATTTCTCATTTTATTGTATTTTACAACCCCGGAATTTGATTATTTAAGTTGGGGGGAGGGGTTCAGGGGCAGAGTCCCCCACAAAACATAGAGAAATGCCATTGGGCAATATACCACACTGTATCGACAGTGCGGTATATTGCTGTGCTATTGTGTCATGATATTATGACCCCGTGCCGCTCCACAAGACTGCAGGAGGAGGCCAGGTTTTGTCTGTGCTATGGGATGCCAATCAGGAGGCTTTCTAAGCCCCATAGTACACCTCCCTACAGCACCAGCCAATCAGGAATTATCATGGGCAACAGGAAGCTAGGGAGAAGAATTATGGGATTTGACTTATAGTCCATATAAGAAAAGGGAGTGAAACTGGACCAACCATAGGGTTTCATACCCAAGTGTGACTTGATCAACCAAGAAACACTGGAGTTTGAAAAAGTGGGATGTCTGCAGACTGCCCAGCTAACACAGCCAGCTCAGTTCAGAGGAGGGTGGACTGCTCCAAGAATGAGGGATACAGGTCAAAAGGGAGAGGGTGAAGGGTCTGAAGATAGGGTTGGTCACAGTAGAGAGGGTGCTCAAGGTACTCAGGTTCCTAAAAGTGGACAAGTCACCAGGCCTTTATGGTTTGCACCCTAGATTGCTCAAGGAGGTTGCGTGACCCCTAGTGACATCATTGGCTTCACAAGAATGAATGGTACAACCATTTGAGTTTTACTGCAAATAATGAAAGAATAAGTCACTCCCTAATTGACAAATCCAAAAACTTTCACAGAATATGGTCTCTTCCTAAATCTCAGTGCGATATAATAAAAAAAAAAAAAGATTTTAACTGTATTCCACTATGTAGTGTTCTATATTACTTAACATGTTTATGCCTAAGAGTTGTTTATTAATAATGTTAAGTACAGTAATTGCTTATATTCTCGTTGAGGCCTATGCATTAAGGTATTGCCTATACACTGTGGATCAGCAGCGCATATGCAATGCTACGTGTCAGTGCCGTGCATCGGGGGTCCCCTACATGAATGCACAAAAGGTACAGCTGTATCCTTCCACACTTGAGCTGGTCCAGGGCATGTTTGGGTGTGCCCACACTCCACACCATTCAAAAGGTGCAGAGTGCAAGGCAAGTGGAAGACACAGGATACTGCAGCGGGACCTGACATATCTTTTACTTGACCCTCAATGACACCCGCTGCATGCAGTGGGACAGAGAGGGCTGGGGGCAGCGATTCAAGTACTCACCCATATTTAAAAATGAGGTCCCACCATTCCCAGAATCCTTGCTCGCATACAGCAGGGTGCATTTTGGGGCCCAGGCCCTATTCCACTCGAACCGCCCCCCTGTGCAGCTTCCCACTGAGGGGGCGGCCACGGACAGGTACCTTAGTGGAGGTGGACAGTTGTGCATACTAAACACCCTGTGCCTGTTCATGGGTGCATAGCAAAGTAGGCCAGGGTACACATGAATCATGCTTACCTGGCTCGCCTTCATGTGTAGCCCCCAATATGCATATCCACTAATGTATCATTTCTATGTCAGCAGCACATGTTACACTGTCATTTCTGTTCATGATTGTGAATGTATTGTTCTGGTTCCTTAAATGAAATAAAAAATATTACTGGAAAAAACAGAGTGGGTATAGAGATAACCCATGAAATCATGGACTGGTCGGCCTAAATGTGATCTCTAGGAAACTGTTGGAGGCCTTTAAAACAGAGAGCACAGTGAAACTCTTGGAGGCCAATGGACTTCAAGATAGGAGGCAAAATGGTTTTGTGGTAAGCAGGTATTGCCAGACAAATCTGACTGACTTTTTCAATGGGGTTATGTATGAAGGCAGTGGACAGGGACCAGACAATAGATATATTATATCTTAGACTTCAGCAGAACATTTGATTCTGTACCCCACAGAAGGCTCACAAAAGCTGGGTGACTTGGGGTGGGGGGAACAAACTGACCAGGTGAATAGGTCATTGATGGAGTTGGGGAAGGCTGATGGCACATTTATAAGGTAGAAAGAGAATGGGCAGATTGGATGGGCCTTATGGTCCTTATCTGCCAACTTCTATGTTTCTATATATTTCTAAGAACTCAGAAGGTGGTCATAACTGGGGAGTACTCAGGGACAGACAGGTAACAAGTAGGCTACCACAAGAATCGGTTCTAGGACTGGTACTATTTAATATATTCATCTATGACGAGGAGGGGTTCTGGGGAATCCAAGGCAAGCTCTGTCCCTTTGCAGAGGACACTAAGATCTGTGTCAGAGTGGCTATTGAGGAGGGAATAAGGAACATAAGAAAGGACTTGGAAAGGTTAGAAAGGTGCCCTACTATATGAAAAATCAAATTTAACACTAAAAAGTGCAAAGTTATGCACACTGACAATGAAAAACTTGAAACAGCGTGCTGGATGATATGAGTAAGGGCAGCTCAGACCTCTTGAGGAAAGACCTCAGAGTCATCATGCATGACAGCCTCAAATCTACTGCTCAGTTTACAAATGCAATTGGGAAAGCTAACAGGATGCTGAAGGGCATAGGAAGAGGGTTCTCCAGTAATAGGAGGGAGGTGATATTGCCCCTATATAGACCCCTGCTGGTGAGCCACATCTGGTGTACTGTGTGTCATTTTAAAATCCACACCTAAAGGATGAGAGGAAGTGCTTGGAGTCTGTCCAGAATATAACCATAAAAATGATCAGGGACGGCAGGGAAATCCTCTGGGAGGTTGGTGATGCTCAACATGTACACATGAAAAAGGGGGGATAATAGACATTCATGAGTACTTACAGGGAATCAACAGTGTGGACTGAACTGAAATCGTCCCGGGGAATGGGAACACTGTAACTGGAGGTCACATGTAGAGATTAAAGGGGGGGAAGATTTAACAAAGATGAAAGGAAGTTTTTCTTTATGGAAAGTGTGTTGGATGAGTGGAAAAGATTGCCCACTGAGGAGGTTAATGCAAAGTCTGTGACTGGGTTCAGATATGTGTGGGAGAGACACAAGGGAACAGTGCAAACTGGGGAAAGGGGACATGGTTTATTGAAGGAAAGGCAGTGTCGAAAAACTACTAGGGCTGTTGGCTAAAAACTCCAGTCCAGTGTAGGCTGAGCATGGCTTCAGGTACAGTAGGCATATGAGCAAACTAGATAGGCCATTCGGACTTTTTCTGCCCTCTAATTCTATACATTTACATATGTATCAGCCAGGTCAGATTTGCCTGACTGACAGAGAAAGAAGATGTTATCTCTTCTGCTCATCCTCTGGGATGAGCCAAGTCATAAGAGTTCCTCCCTAAGCCTCAAAAATACTTTCAGAGCCTGATGACTGAAGTGCTTGCACTGGACATCAGCCTGTAGAACAGGAGTTGCCTTGCAAAAAGTTCCCATCGTGTGAGAGAAAAGCCATTCTGCTTTTCTCACATCCCGAAGCAGGGCTTCTTCCTTGTAGAATACCTTGCCAGCACAGTCTAGAGTGACAACTATCATCATGTTGGTGAAGGAAAGTCCCCTTCAAGGGGTAAAGAGGACCAAAGAAGATCAGCTGTAATGTCAGCATGGCCCACACCGTTTGCCACCAGAGGTGCTTAGGGTCCACCGCACCTTTAACTAAATGTCCCACAGTGATTTTGGCACAGCTTCATCATAGAGCTTAATAGTACAGACCAGGGCCGGTATCCAGTGATATGGGTGAAGCAAATTTAGCGACTTAAAATGAGCGACTCAATTTGCGCGCCCGCAATGAAAACGAGTATGAAAGGATAGCGGGTAGGGAGGACAGACTAGCAAGTGTTGAGGGGATTAGTGAGTGTAGAGGGAGGAGGTTAGGTAGTGGTTGTGAGCAGGCTGCTACCGAGCTGCCACCTGGCATAGCGGTTCCAGTCACTACCCATGGTGTGCATGGTCCCAGGTTCAGAACTGCATGCAGGTATGTACTAATTTTAGTTTTTGGTGTTGCTGGTTACTTTATTTTTTTTTTACACAGCTCCTGTTCCCTCCAGGTTGTTCCCCTGCAACGGTCGCCGCCTCCCATGTTTTCTTCCTACCCCAGTGTCCGCCCACCCTGGAGGTGAGAATCTATAGTTTGGGGATGCAGGGGCAATACCCGCCCGTATGAAATATAGGTTTGTATTGTCTCCGATATTGCATTCATAGTGCTGTTGGCTGCTTTGTTTTTTGGCATTTAGCAGTCGCCATTATGCAACCTGCTGTTTAAAACTCTCCCATATCACATGGAACCACCAGGGCCTGGCCTTGTGACATTTGTAGCTCGTTGGGAACTAGATGGGGCAAAATCTAAATTATCTTAGACATGCCAAGAGACAGGATACTTCTTCAACTTGCAGAATACCTTACTTTGTACAGATTTATTTGTGCCTTTAAGGTATAGGAAGCCCTCTGAAATGAATAACTGGTAAAATTAATTATCTTGTCTTAAAAAATAAATAAATAAAATAATTATGCCCAGAAAGGTGGAATACAGTGATGTGTAGACCTGTTGAAAGAACAGATCTGTTAAATGAATAATTGTGCTACACATTTTTGCCAGGGTGATTGATTACATGTTATTATGGGTTGATAGAATTACTTAAAAGCTATAAAGAAATGTACACATAGCCTGCTGTTGGACCAGCAGGTAGCATGTTGTTTTCCTGTGCCAGTGAGTCAAGCTCGGGGAGCTATCTGCCCAGTACGAGGATGGGGGAAAGCCAGCACTGTCGCACACCACTGCTCTGAGCCTGGGAAGGTATGGCACAGTGTTCCATCGCATAGGTGACCCCTTGTAAATGGGCTAGGGAGCCTTCCCTCACAAGGAATTCATATGTGTGTTGCTAAGGGGGTTAGTCCAGGCTTGGCGCTAAACAAGGGGGCAAAGTCTGCTAAAACCTCCCTTACTTTCTGGACCTGGTCCGGGGTCAGCTGGGGAGACAATTTTACTGCCTCCACAGAGGACTCCCACTTACTCTCTTCCAGAAAGTCCAGAAGGGGGTCTCCTTCGTCCGTCCCCTCCCCATGACTACATACTGCGAACTCCATGTCAGCCCTGCTTGCATATGGCTTCATCATGTTGACATGGTACATCCTTTCTGTCTGTCTACGGTCAGGTAACTCCACAATGTAGTTCATGTCATTTACCTTCCTAACCACTTTGTACGGCCCTGCCCACTCAGCTTGCAGTTTGTCTTTCTGGACCGGAATAAGGACCATGACTTCCTGACCCACCATGTATGAGTGAGCTGTGGCTCTGTGGTCGTACCACACCTTTTGTTTCTGTTGGGCAGCTGCCAGGTTGCTCTGGGCTCTCCCCATAAGTTCCTTCAGGCTTTCCCTAAACCTAAGGACATAATCCACAATGGGAGTTCCCTGGGTGGCATGCTTGCCTTCCCAGTCCTCCCGGATCAAGTCTAGGGGCCCACATACCCAGCGTCCATATAAGAGTTCAAAGGGGAAAATCCTGTTGACTCTGGTGCACCTCCTGAATGCAAACAACAGGTGGGGGTATTTCTTCCAGTCCCTCCCATGCTGTTCAGCAAATTCCCGGAGCATTGACTTTAGGGTACCATTGAATCGTTCCACAAGTCCATTGGCTTGTGGGTGATATGGTGTAGTGCATCTCTGCACCACCCCACCCTTCTCCTATAAACATTTCATCAGGTCCGACATGAAGGAACCCCCTCGTCGGCGAACCTCCTCCCGGAAACCCAACACGGGAGAAAATCCCAAGTAAGGCATCTGTCACTTTGTCTGTCCTCAGAGAGGATAGGGCGACTGCCTTTGGGTACCGGGTGGCATAATTCACCACAATCAAGATGAATCTCTTCCCTGAGGAGCTGGGGGTATTTAAAGGCCCCACAATATCCATTCCCACCCTCTGGAATGGCTCCTCCACTGTGGGCAAGGGGTTCGGGGCAGCTTGGGTTTTCTTGCCTGCCTTCCCTATTTCTTGGCACCGGTGACAAGACCTGCAATACTCCTTCACCTGCTGGGTGAAGTTAGGCCAGTAGAAATTCTGGGCCAACCGCTGTGTTGTGCACACGATTCCCAGATGATCAGACAAGGGAATATCATGTGCAATCTTGAGCAACTGCTCACGATACTCCTGGGGAATGACAAGCTGCCTACCTAGCATCCCTCCCTCTGTCTGTACTGCCTGTGTATACATAAGTCCATTTTCCCAATAAACCTTATGTCTGTCGTCACCTCCCTGTGTGCCCTCCGAGTCTGCCCAAGCCCTCAGCTTCTCTAAACTATGGTCACTCCTCTGAGCAGCTGCAAACCTCTCACACATTCCCAAGGCATGAGACAGGTCCCCTTCAGTCACTAAACTAGGGTCCCTAGCACTAGCGTCAGGGCCCTCAGGATCACTGTCAATCCTAACCCTCTGACACGGGGTCACCCCTCCCTCTTCGGAGTAACCCTCTGTAGCTGTGTGGTTACTTGCTACTGGGGAAATTTCTATCCCCTTTTTATCAGTCTCCCCATCTGGAGACACAGGCTGGGGAACCAGCCTCTCAGCAGTTTTCACACTGGTTTCTGTGGGGTTCAGGGAACTATTATTTTCCCTTGCCGCTTGGCTACAGGTAACTGCACATACCACCCCCTGCTGGAGATTGTTACCCAGGATCACATCCACTGCTAATGTGTTGGCTACAGCCACCTGCTGCACAGTTCCCCTTGTTTCACCCCAGTCCAGGAGAACACTAGTGAGTGGCAATGTTTTCTCTTCACCAGTAAACCCTTGTACAGTTACGTACTTATTGGGTATAAACTGACCAGGCTGTACCAGATCCCCCTTTACCAATGTCAGGGATGCCCCTGTGTCCCTTAACCCCTGCATCTGTACCCCATTCACCATGACTGGGTGCATGTGTCCCCTCATGTTCACTGGCATGCTTCCAGGGACACACAAACAACCCACTTCTTTTCTAGCACCCTGTTGTGTATTATGGCTTGCTTTTTTGGGGCACTGTCTAGCAATATGCCCAGTTTCTTAACACAACCAACAGGCATTTCTTACTTCAGAGAAATCTTTTCTTTGAAACCTGGGGCTAACTGGTTTCGGTGGAGGCAGTGAGGGTTTTAGCTGCCCTGAAGGCACGCTTTTCCCTTTCTGCACTGCCATGCCCGCCCCATTCATTCTCAGAGCAGGTCTGCTCTTGGCATATCAGTCCGAGAGTTCAGCAGCCTCTTGCACTGTTTTTGGATCTTGGTCCTCTAGCCAGGTTTTTAGCTCTGCTGGGCATGCCCAATAAAACTGTTCTAATAAAATCACATTTTCAATTTTATCAGCAGAATTTGCCTCAATTCCTTCCCACCAACGTTTTAAAAACTGACATTGTTTCTTGGCTAGCTCCTCGTAGCTCATATCAGGGCTTCTCCTGAGCTTACAGAATTTAGCTCTGTATGATTCAGCAGTTAATTCAAACTTTTTTAACAGTGCAGCTTTTAGCTTGCTGTAATCATTGCTGTCTTCATTGTCCATTTGACCCAATGCATCTCGAGCTTTCCCGGTAAGTAGCGGGGATAGCTGGAAGCTCCAGGAATCTCTAGGAATTTTAGCCTGAATACAAACTTTTTCAAAATAATTTAAAATGAAGTCCATGTCCTCCCCTTCCTTAAACTCAGCTATTAATTTGGAGTTCAATTTGTATCCCAGTCCTGCAGTCCCAGTTAAACCCAAGCCACTTAGCTGCTCTGGTGCCACTGGTCGGAGTCGCATCTTCTCCAGCTCGTGTTACCTCTGGCGCTCCTCTCTCTTCTCCTCTGCAGCTCGCTGGTACTCGTGCTCCTCACGGTCTGCCTCCCTCTGTTGTCGCTCTGCCTCTCTGCGTTCTCTCTCTGCCTCATGGTCCGCCTCTCGCTTCTCTCGCTCTCTCCTCTCCTGGGACTTCAACTCCATCCTGCGCAACTCAATTTGCAGTTTGAGTACCTCTGGATTCAGGATACTGGTGGCCATTCCCTGCTGCTGTGGCCCTTCACTAACAGTGGCCCTGCTGTCCTTTTCAGTCACGGCCGGTGACTCGCTGCTCTGGGTATCTGCTACCATCAGGGCCTCTATGAGGTTCTGCTTTTTGGCTGTCACATCGAACGGGACTCCCCTGTCCCCACACAACTGCTTCAAGTAATCTACAGTGTGCCTGCTGTAGTCGGAAGCCATCTTCTTCTTCTTCCCTGACTACGGCTACTCTGACTTTGCACTTTAGAAAAAAAATAAAATAGGTAGGAACTTGACTGTACACCAAGTGATATGTAGTTCTGTTTCCTTTTTAAAATAAACTCTGTCTTTTTCTTTCTTTGCAAGAGAGCCTATGGTCTCAGCTAACACAGAACAATAAAGCTTGTGATACCAAAATTATGCCACCGCTGCCAACCAATCTGTCACAAACCCACTCAGCAGGTCAGGCTCTCTACTCCCAAAGTGCCAACCTCCGAGTGCAGTCTTGTGAACAGTGTAACAGACAAGGTAACCCACTAGTTTGTTTTTGTGAGTTCGGATCAACCTTTGGTCTCAAGTTCTGGAGATTCAAACTGTTAACCTCTTGCTAGCATATCCAATGCACAGGCTCAGATGTATCTGTCTTGGGGGCCAGATATCTTTGCCTATAGGCACCTAACCACATATTCAGAGATGAACCCTAAAACTTTAATAAAGACCTCAGATTTAAAGCCTTCTCTTTCCAGTTTAGTACCACCATACAAGCTTATGTCTGCTGTCTGTTATAACCATAAATATTTCTTAGCAAAGAAAGCAATTCAAAGACAGACCAGGTATGCTCTAAAATTAGAGTTTTTACTAAAATATATAATAATATGTCAAAATATACAATTCAGAACTTTTATATCACAAGACATACATATCTTTAAACAAAGCAAGGTTTAAAACAGTGCAATTCCTACAACAATATTTAGATTTGTCTAGCTTTCTAACTACCTGTTTTCAGTGCTCAGATGTTTTCTTGGTCAATGTCAGATAAAAGTGTGTCTGTAGTGAAACAGAATAATCTTTAAAAGCTGGTTTTGCCCACCTGTTTTGCATGAGGTCATCTAGCTCCTCCCTGTCAAAATATCTAAAAATATATATTTCTATAACAACCACAGGATGTAATTTCAAAGTATTAATTCTGCAACCTTAGCATAACTCAATTTCAATGACACCTCTTGTGATTCATGCTGCATCCTCCTCCACAGGCTTCATATGAGCATTTACAACCTCTCACCTCTGTGTAATAACCTGCGTTTTCTCTTCAACATCATAAACCTTTTTTTATGATTTCCCTCTTAACAAAGTTAACTTAAACAACTCTGTAATTAACTCAGAGAAACAGGATCCTTGATTAAAGTATTCCATGTAATACATTGTCTCTAAAAGCTGAGTGTGTGTGATACATGCTGTCAGCATTTCTTTTGGCCTGCATCTGTCAGCTGAAATGTCAGTGATTTGTCAGTGTCAGTGGCTCAGCAGGTAGCACACTCACCTCTGAGGCCGGGAGATCAGAGGGCTGTGGGTTCAGTTCCCACATCTGGCACTTGGGTTAATATCCCAATACTGACACTGCAGTGCAGCATGAGAGGGGTGCTGCACTTCTGAGGTGCCGTCTTTCGGATGAGACGTTAAACCGAGGTCCCATCTGCTTGGATTGGTGGTAGTTCAGGTGGATGTTAAAGATCCCATGGCACTTATCTAACAGAGTAGGGAAATTTCCCGGTGTCCTGGCCAAATTTCCCTCATTCACTAAAAATACCACCAACAGCTTAATCTGGTTCAAGGTCAGTTGGCATTCATCTGTATCTCCCTCCCCGGGTCGTGCCTGAAAATAGGCAGGATTTGTCTAGTGCACTTACCCGGTCAACAAAAACTAAATAAAAATAAAAAAATAAATAAAATGGGGATGAGTGAGGTCATTCCTAGAGCATTTGATTTTTCAGCAGAGATAGTCATTAATACATTTTATATAAGAAAAATATTATACAGCACTCAGAACTGGCTGTCTATGTCACATGTTTACTTAGTAGTTAAGGGATTAGGGGTTCAAATCCTTGCAGAAACATAAACATTTTGCAGATGACACCAAAATCAGCAATGAGGCAGACACTGTAGAGGGGGTGGAAAGAATGTGCAGAAACCTGAGAAAACTTGGAGTGGTCGAGGACATACAGTAGCAACTGGGTTTCAATGCAAAAAAGGTACAAAATCATGCACCTAGGACACAGAAAACCAGAGGTGGAGGACAAAATGGGAGAAGAGGTATTGACTGTCACCAAACAGGAAAGGGACCTGGGAGCCTAAGGTGGTGAGACAATGCAACAAGGTAGGAGGTAGGGCCAGTGGGATGCTGAGGTGCAGATGGAGGGTTATGACTAGCAGAAGAAGGGAGTTGGTGTTGCCACTGTACAGATCATTGGTGACATCCCACCTAGAGTACTGTATTCAGTTCTGGAGACTTGATCACAGGAAGGACATAGACAGGGTGGAGGCTGTCCAGAGAATGGCAAATAAACTGGTGCAGGGGCTGCATCAGAAGCCTTTTGATGAGAGATTCAGTTACCTCAATATGTACACCCTGGAAGAAAAGAGGAGACATGCTAGAGACATGTAAATACCTCATGGGGTTGAATAAGGTACAGGATAGGAGTATTTTGAACAGAAAAATATACATGAGAACAAGGGAGGCGTGCAGTGAAGCTGGAAGGGGAAAATTTAGAAGAGATGTGAGGAATACTTCTTCACTGAAAGAATGGTGGATGCCTGGAACAGTTTTCCACTGGAGGTGGTGGTGGCAAAAACAGTGGTGGGCTTAAAGCATGGCAGGGACAAATGGGCTAACTTGGTGGGCCAAGTGGTCCTTCTGTGCCGTCAAATTCTGTGTTTCTACATTTCTAAGAGACTTTTTTGTTGCAATTTTCCACTGCTTCTATTGCAATTATTTGGGACCCGTGTCCCCCTGTAAATATCTCCATTAGTACTGCACCACTCTTAACCACTAGGCCTCTGACCTCATAGTGTGCACACACAGACTGTGGGAGCACCCTTAAGGGATTTTGAGATACGTGGTGCGCCAGATGGAGGAGCTTGCTTGGGACTGAGTTTAATAATAATAATAATAATAAAATTTATTTGATTAAGCACCTTTCAAAGTTTTCAAAGTGCTGTACATCAAGAAAAGCACAAACATATTCAATACATACAATAAAACAGCTCTAAACAAATATTACAATACTACAATATAAAGTTAAAACAAAGAAGGAAACGCCTTCTCCCATAAAAAGTCTTTAGTGCCTGCTTGAAGCTCCCCACCGTCCTGCTGTCCCGGAGCTGATGGGGCAGAGAATTCTAGAGGTAGGTGCAGCGAATCCAAACGCACAAGCTCCAGAAGACTTCAGATTTACCCTCAGAATCTCCAGCAACCCCTCGTCAGCTGAGCGGAGCTGTCTCAGAGGGGTGTAGGGCACCAGGAGCTCTTTCAAATAGTCGGGACCTAGACCGTGTAGGGCTTTGTAGGTCAAAAGACCCACTTTAAAGGTGATCCGCCACTGTATTGGCAGCCAGTGCAGAGTGCCGAGCACAGGGGTAATATGGGAACTTCTGGATGCCCCAGTCAACAAACGGGCTGCCGCATTCTGCACTAGCTGCAAGTGGCAGATATCAACCCCAGGAAGTCCTAGGTAAAGGGAGTTACAGTAATCAAGGCGAGATGTCACAAAGGCATGGACCAAAACCAGCAGGTCGCTAGATGGAACAAGGTGCCTAATCCTGGCAATGTTCCTAAGGTGAAAAAATGCCATCTTGACAACTGCAGACACCTGATAATGGAGCGTCAGACCAATGTCAAGCTCCACTCCCAGGTTACGCACCCGTTCAGAGGTGAGGATCTGATCCACCCCAAGGATTAATCCAGAGGGGAGCCCAGTCCTCAAACCCTCTACCCTGCGACCTGGGTCCACCACCATAACCTCAGTCTTTCCTGGGTTCAACTTTAGACTGCTGGAGTTCATCCAGTCTTGGATATCAGCGAGGTAGTTGTTCAGTACCGAGATAGCACTAACCTGGTCAGGTGCAAAAGACAGGTAGAGCTGGGTATCATCAGCATAGCAGTGAAACCTCAGCTCATACCATCTTACAATGTCTCTGAGGGGTAGCATATATACTGCGAATAACATGGGGGAAAGCACCAAGCCCTGGGGCACCCCACAAGGCAGAGAGAAGGCCCCGGATGAATACAAACCCGAGACCACTCTCTGCGTTCTTCCTTCGAGGAAAGATGAAAACCATCTGAGGACCGTACTCGATAGTCCACAAATGGACCTCAGGCATTTGAGCAAGACCCCATGATCCACAGTATCAAAAGCTGATGATAGATCAAGGAGAACCAAAGTAGAACGGTGTCTCCGATCTCTTGCCATCAGGAGATCATTGAGCACCCGAACCAGAGCAGTCTCGGTACTATGCCTCATATGAAAACCAGACTGGAGAGGTTCATATAAACTATGGATGGTCAAATGGTTATCCAGTTGGGCCACCACAACTTTCTCAATAACCTTTCCCACAAAAGGGAGGTTAGAGATTGGCCTGTAGTTTGCTAGGTCATCCGGGTCTAAAAGCTTTCTTCAGAAGGGGTCACCACACCTTCTTTCAGAAACCAGGAAAAACTCCATATCTAAAGAACACTGGATAATCGAGCTAAGGCGGGCCGATGATCTCACTACAATCCATAATCAGGAAGTAGGGCCAAGGTCCAAACTACAGCATGTTGGATGCATCTCGTGGAAAATCCTCATAGTGTCTCAAATCCGGCAGGTCAAAGGTACTCCAGGAAATTCTGGGCTCTGCGACAGGACACCAATCAACTGCAGCAGCCTTGGAATGAGGTTGGAGGCACTCCCTCCTGATGTCTTCAACCTTATTCATAAAGAATCGGCGATCTCCTCACAATCAGTTTGTGTAAAGGCTCATGGATCTGTTGACAGGCTGGGTTGCACAGGCTGTCAACAGTTCTGAAGAGCTGAGCCGGTCGATCCCATGCGACAGAAATTTCCCTGGACAGGAATTCTGCCTTCTTATGGGAAATTGCTGTTTGGTAGAGTTTATAATGCTCTAGCAAAATAAGATGGTCGGCATCAGAGGTAGTCTTCCTCCAATGATGCTCCAACCTACGCCCCAACCTCTGCAGCCCTCTCAAAGCCCCATCAAACCATGAGGCAACGGGATGACACGGAAGGGGGCGAACACGGACTGGTGCAATCTGATCGAGTGCCACTGATATGGCCCTATTATAGGCCACCACCAGCTGCTCAGGATCAGTGCAAGACTAGTCAAACAACGAAAGGTCAATAACCGCCATCAGGTCTTCAGGGACAACGTCCCGCAATGGGCGGTATCTGACCAACTCCACAGGGGCCGACCTACCCAGGGGGGCCTCCAAACTGAACCCAACTGAGTAGTGATCGGACCAACCGACTGGTTCCACCACCAAATCGGAAGCCTCAATCCCCAGGAGGAAGACCAGGTCAAGAGAGTGACCTCCCTTGTGTGTAGCTGTGGAAACAACCTGTGTAAAGCCCAGAGATGTCATCTCCTGGAGGAAATGTTGACCAAAAAGTGAAGATTCGTTGTCGACCCAAGCATTGAAGTCGCCCAGAATCATCAAGCTGGGTGACTCCAAGGCCATGTCGGTGGCAAAATCTGCTATTTCCTGCAGAAAAAGCTTCTCATCACCTGACGGACGATAAATGAGAGCAATCCTGCACCCTACACCAGCTACGACAGTACACTCAAATGACCTGGCCTCCTCAACTGGTACACCAGTTAGGCCCAATTTGGTCTTGAAACAGACCGCCACCCCCTCCCGATCCAATCTCGGGCGATGTATAACCGAGTACCCGGTGGGAACAGCGGCCTCTAAAAGGGGTCCGCATTCCCATCCAACCAGGTCTCGGTAATGCAAGCCAGATCTGCCCTTGCAACAAAATCTGCAATAAGACCAGTCTTGTTGCAGACAGATCTAGCATTGCACAACAACGCCGAGTTGGGCGAGGTTGGTGAGTTGTCTCAACCACTTGCCCTCTAAAACTGGAGGTGCCCTTGGGTATGGGAACCAGAGCGGGATTACCATGTTCAGAAGCCATTTCGCCCCAGAAGCGTCTTCTACACCTAACCACCTCTGTAGGAAAGCACGCTCACTCCGCTATCCACAACCCCCACCCCCAGTTCCCCTCCCCTTGAAGTGTTCTCTAGCCTCGACACCGATGATAGATATGAGCGGGCAGGGGCAAAGAGAAGGGCGGAAGGCATGGAGAGCGGAGGCCGAATAGCATAAGACAGGCGGGCAGGCAGGCACATCAAGCTGCTCAAAATTAAAACAATAAATATAATAAAACTACCAGAATCTTCCTACAACTAGAAAAAAAGTTTAAGAGTTTAAGGGATGTTGCTTAGGGGTAGTGGGATTCTAAGCTGTATTGCATATTAATTATTTGGTTACATGACTGTCCCCATTTCCCTTTCCAGATCCCTGTTTCCACCAAATAAATATTATCCCTCTTTGCATTGTTCATTTCTGTCAGGTTGTGTTATTGTGTAATTTATACTGTGTATGGGTTACTGCATACAGTTACTGTTTAACTTCCAAGGGGGCGTGGGGGGGTTGTATTCCTGGAATTCTCCTGATTGGCAACACCCTGGCACCTTACTATTGAGGATTCCATGGGGTAGAGGCATTACACTATTCAGACACAAACATATTGTACCCCAGACACCTAACGTGACCCCAGGGCCATCTGCCTTAAGGCAATATTATAATATCCACACGGCTGTACTAGCCCTCTGGGACAGGAGTTACAGATAACTAAAATAATAAAGAGGGTACTAGGGGAGCAACATGTGGAGCTTATTTTAAAGAACAAGGAGACAGAAAACCAAAAAAAGAGACAGACATATACGGAGGAGGGCAAATATGAAATGGGAATGTTGCAGTTCTTCCCATCCCCTTTAATGCTCGTCAATTTGTGTGTTCCCTGGCTGACATCTCTCCTCAGTGACCACTTCTCAAACAACACGTCTTCCCCAGGTTATAACATGCCTATGTCTTTTCAGGGTGTGTCGCGTCATGCATCAGTGGATATGTTTTACTCAGCGTCCATCCATGCTGATTGAAAATTGTCCTCTCATTTTCCTGATGAAGTCATTATAGGAATGCAGCTTCTGCAGTGGCTTACCGTCTGCTTGTGTGAGTAACTCCTGTATTGACTCCTGCTCTAGAGCTGGAGGACTTGATGGAACAAGTGATGATTCACTCTTTCCAAACACACAACAGCTTTCAAAAAGGGGATGATTAATATCATTATTTCTTCACAAGGACATGCTGTTTTTATTTCATTATCAGACCCAGGGCTGAGTCACAGTTGAAATCAATGTTCTAATCTCTTCTTATATTTGAGTTAATATTTATACTCCTGTAGCCAAAATATTGCAGGATTGATTTCAGGCTAAGATCCAAAAGGGAACAGTGTCCTGACTTTATATTTTTTACAGAGTACTTCAAATGCAGTGCTTTTATTTGTCAGTGTTTCTTTTCTCTTGCTATCTTGTGAATTATTTTCCCATCACCATGCTGCCTAGTAGCCAAAGGGAGAAGCTCATTGAATTTAGCACCCAGCTAAAAAAAAACTTTGCAATCAGAATGGCATGTATAAACAACATTTGTTTACTTGAAAATTGGTGACTGGGAAAAGAGCACTGAGCCAAGGCTAGTTTCCAGGTGTGACCTGCGGGAGGGAACAGGATGCAAGGACAGGTCCAAGCAGACTGAGGCAAATTTTATTGCATGCGTGTTACTTTTATTTTATCAGGAAGTCCATCGAGACAGACACCTTATTTTCAAGATGACCTGGCCAGAGCGACCCCCAGTCCAAAATAAGCCTAAGCGTTTTGTGTGGATGTACTTTATTAAAGCCTTGATGAAGCAGATCCATCTGAACTGCTTTAGGTATTTTTATGAACAGAGGGTGCTGTCTTCTTCCAGGGAAAAAGGGCTGTGGCATTTGCTGCAGTGCTGCACCCTGGATGACCACGGGTGTGTAGCATGGCGAAAGACAGAGCAGAAGGGTGCATGTCAGCCGTGGCCGGTGCACCATTATGTGCACCCCCACACCATACCCCCGTGTGTACCTACATTGTAAGAGCTGGGAGAAACTTGGAAAATAGCACCAGTATGTCGGTGATGGTCCTTGCTACATCCAAGCCCCTGCCCCACCACCAGCAGCACCTCCTGATGTTACACAAGACACAGGTAAATCCTCCCATCCCCGCCTGGGGGGAGGGGTAGAGTCAAGGCTCAGCAGAGGATGGCACTAGCACAGCAGGAGTGACAAAGAATTTGGATGGGCCTTGGGTGCCCCTGAGCGGTTGATGGTGATTAGAAGGGGACATAAAAAATGGTTTAAAAAAATAAAGGCGACCTCGCCAGTTTTCACTTTTACCCATGTCTCCGGTGCTTTTCTTTGGTGTTGCAAGTGCCCCAGTTCCCTCATGGGTGTATTTTATGAAAATAAAAAGTATTATCCTCTAGGGCAAGTTGAGCTCTGCTAGCCTCTCAGCTCCCACTGCTGATTGGTTTCATTCCTACCTTATGGGCTGTCAACTGTCGATACAGGTAGGAGGCATCCTGTCACCTCCACTACCCATCCAGACTGGGATCCCTCAGGGCTCCATCCTGAATCCGATCTTCGTCTCCATTATTCAGAACAACCTACCTCTGCCTGTGTCAACCCGCATATTCATATGTATGGAGATGACACAGTCATCTTCATCTCCGGTCCCTGTACCACAGCTGTGGAACATCTGCTTCAGCAGAACTTCCACAACATTCTGCAGGGGTTCCGGTGTTAATACCAAAAAAACAGTGTCCATGACCTCTGGTACCAGCCAGAAATTAGCCACTTCAGACTCTCCCTGTTTTTGCCACATTGGATGGTAACCCCCTTGAAGTAGTGCAGTCCTTCAAGTACCTTGTGTGTGGCTTGACAGCAGGCTTGGCTTCTCAGCTCACGTTGATGCCATCCATACAGAACTCTGCCCTAAGCTTGGTGACTTGTATTGCAACTCATTAGAGGAAAGAAGACAACAGGGCAACTTGTTATTAATGTTTAAATTCTCCACAGCTATCTTTAGCAAGTGGGATAGGATGGCAAATTAGGGACTCATCTGACCCACACAAGTGGGAGGACAATCTCGATAGGTTTTTATCCTCCTTTTGTCCTTAAATAATCCAATAAATCCAGCAAAGACTGTTTATCTACGCAGGTCCACAGGGGGCTTGTTACCAAAATGGTGCTTCCTGCCTTTGACTATGTGGATGTGGTCTGCAGGACTGCCCTCCACTTCCTTGTCAGACTGGACACTTTCTGCAATGCCTTGTGCTGCTTTGCTACAACCCCAGTACTCACCACTGCTCCTTGTACTCCTTTCTGTCCATTCTCCCCCATCTTTAAGTTGCCAGGCATGCTGTACCTCGCTCATATCCAAATACTGGTTTGGTTCCTCACCTCTCCTCATTTCTGTTTCCTGTCCCCTTGCCTCATGCCTATACTCCAGGGATCATTGCACTGTCACCGCTCCTCCACCTACTCCTCAACTGGGCACTCTGCCTTCTTCTATTGACTTCCCAAGCTCTGGAACTTGCTTCCATCCTCCCTCCACCTCTCCACCTCCCCTGACTCCCTCAGGCATCAGCGAACCCCCCCACCTGCTCCTGTCACCAATCTTCCTGACACCTCCCTGGCATGAAGCTCCAACCGTCTGTGTGTCAGCCCTCCATCTGGGTCTCACCTACTAGCTTGCTGGATTCTTGTCCTCACTACCTCTGCACTTCCTTTCCCCACAGGGGTAGGCATACACCCACCTAACAGGCCTCTTATCTGATACTGTATTGTCTTTTTGCATGCTGTGTCTTGCTGCTGTTTTATTTGCACTTGTATAGGTCTGCTATACTGTATTGTGACTGCGCTCTATTTTCGTAACTCGTTTTTGAACCAATTCCTGTACCAGTGTATTGTTATTGCATATTGTACTTCTGTTTCTCCCGTTCCCTTCCTCCGTGTCACACCTGGAAACTAATTTTGTCTCAGTGTGCCTTTACCAGTTACCGGTTTTTAAATGAATGAATGAATCAGTAAATAAACAGATACGTGTAGAAACAGCATGTACTTTTTCCACACTGCTTGTTTTATTTCCATATTGCACATGTGATATTGCTTTTTCTTTTTTTTTTTCAGTCTACTGGTTACCAGGTCTATAGCTCTAAACTTTAGGCTCAGATACAATCCTGAAAGTAAATAAATGCTTTTGAGTGAAGTAAAAGCAGCAGTGCATGAATCCGGTGACAATTCTGACCTATACTTTTTTATGCTATTTTAGATTGCCACTTGCCTCCTGCCTTGTGTGATACCCTTGTTTCCACAGCTTGAGTGTGCTTTATTTCTTTTTTCATGTTTGAAATAATAAAAGGAGTACTCCTTTTATTGTGGCTTGGACCAGGTTTTCATCAGTATTTGCAGCTTTTTTTTGTTTTAATTATTTATTTATTATTATACAATGGCAAGGAAGTTTCCTGGACTCTGATTGGTCAGTGGGTACCTGAGACAGTGATGTTGTTACACAATAACATTACTGTATTGATTTATTGACTGATTTGTTGGCTGCTGTCTCTTCAGAAACACAAAAAATCCGCTAAAAACATTTAAAAAATTTTTTTTATATAACATTGAGCCATTGTATAATTGCAATATGGCACTCCAAGGTGTGTGTTATTGTGTAATAACATCACTCCTGAAGTGGTGGAAGCACTGGCCGCCTCATGCTTCAACCCACCCAGAGTGATGTTATGTGAAGAATAAAGTATGGGCAGGGTGTGTAACAGAAGTTTACACACACTGAGGGATGAATGCTACATAAGCCCGGGCGGAAGCTTGAGGTTTATTAAAACATCTAACCTGAGGCTGTGTGTAAGCTCAGTTTACACACAAGCCTATTTTTATTTTTATGTAATTGCTGGGTTTCTTTTACTACAGAAAATATATAAAATAAAAGCTGTTGCTTCACACCGTGGTCCGTTTCAGGGTGTGGTCCGTGGTTGCTGTAAGGACTGACACATCTTTTCCTTTTTGTTTGGTAGGGCAGGCATATGTTTGTTTGAGTATAATTTTGAACATTTACATTGTAAAAACACTTACCGCCCGAGTCTGAGTGGCGGATTCATGGTTGTGAAAAGGAAGCGGACATCGTCGGAAGGGCAGGAACTCAGGTGGATGCATGAAGAGTAAAGGGAAACGTTGCATGTGTTTGCCATTATAAATGCTCCTTTATAATGGCAAATTACTAAGTTTCCCTATGGAAAAAGGGGAAACCAGTTATTATTACATGATAACACACTTGTCATGCCTTTGCTTAAGCAACAAGGTACACATTCTCTGTTCTTACAACAGTGTTAGCAAAGATTCGTGGGTTACTGCTTACTCATGGCACTCAGTACAATATGTACAATTCAAAAATAATAACCCAAGAGAGGCAGAGAGAGGTTATCAGACACTATTTAAGTCCACGAGGCTGTTCACGGACAAATGAGTCATCCATTTGTGACATATAAAATATCCAGGGTCTCAGGATAGCTCAAAGCATGTGGGTTCTTCCATATGATTTTCAATTGTATGTTTAAAAATACATTTCATTTACTACCATGTGCCATTGGGCAAGTGTAAGGCTGCAGAACTCCGCCATAAATGAGTAATGGCTGTTTCTGCTGCTGCCAGATAAAGATATAACTTACTTCCACGGGGAGGGGTTGTGTTATCGTCAAATAAATATAAGAAGACCAACCAAGGGGACAAAACTAAGTCCACACTCGCCAGTTGTGTTAAGCTGGTGCCAATCAGGCTGGCAGTATAGCCTAGAGGTTAGAGTAATGAGTTGTAGACAAGCTTGGTGCATCCAGCAAACCAGATCTGGGTTTGATTCTCACAACCTCCACTTGCATACTGAGTGACTCTGAGCAAGTCACTTAACCGTCTAGTGCTCCCAGGTCGCTGCTGAAAACAGGCACTTGTGAAGTTGTGCCTAGTGGGCCTTGCCTGTTTACCAAAGACTAAAATAAATAAAAAAAAACAAAACATTGCTTACTGATAAGGGGAAGTACTGGACAGCTCCCAAAAATATGGACAGTATTAACTTGTGAGGCCCTGCACTGCCTCCAACAGGCACCATATGATGATGGTAAATACTTAATCAGTTTATCTGGTGTTTTGAAAAAGCAAACACAACATTTCCAAATAAATTCACGCCGATATAGGGCCTGTAAATCTTCATTGATGGGAGGATTGGCTCCAGCCATTTCTCATAAGTAATATCTGTAGATATGTCAATATTCCAGGCCCAGAGGGTGGTCACCATGGATTCAGCCCAAAGTTTCACCAGGAAAGCATGCTGAGCAGACAGCTGCTTGTTCCAGATGTCCGGGAGGGAGAATGGGAGAAAGAATACATTGTATACATAATGGCCCGGATATTCAAAAGGGTTGCGCCATGCACAAAAGGGCTGCGCATGCGCAAGTCCAAAAATGCGCCATTTTGCGATATTCAGAAGGAGGCAGTTGCGCCACGAAAACATGCTGAGCAACAGCGCGAAGCAAATGAAGGCATGCATAGCAACCGAAGAAGTGGATCCATGTAAAGCGCGAATCGATATTCAAGACTAGCGCCAATGCGCAACATGCGGAATAACGGAAATTGCGTATCGGAAATGAGCCAAATAAAAAGGCTCAAGGAAGCGGCGCAAAACTACTAAGGATGCCAAGTGGGGACAGAGAGAGAGAGGCAGACAGACAGACAGACAGTGACAGGCTAGGGCAGGCAAGGCAGCGTGGGCCATAGGCTGTAGAGGCCAGCGGGGGTGCCGGTGCAGTGGAAGTGCAGTGAGGACAGTGGGGTAACACAGCAACAGCAGCCAGGGGGTCAGAAGCCGGGAGATGGACAGTGCCAGCTTCCACATGGAAGCTGTAATGAGGGGGTGAGAATGCATGCTGCAGGGGCGTGGCCGTGGAAGGGCCCGTCGGTGGTATGACCCCAACAGGCAGTGCGTGCCGCATCAGCTTTGAGCTGTACACAGATGTAGAGATCGTGGGCGGTACCGCCTGAACAGGGCAATACTGAGGCGGCTCTGTGAGCTGTGCAGTGATGTGATGCAGGCACCCTCAGCGGAGTCACGCTCTGTCGGTGGAGAACCAAGGTGACAGCCTGCATGTGCCTGCTCGCCACGGGCACCTTCCAGAGGCCAACAGGGACACCACAGGCATCACACAGTTGGCCACGTCACGCATCCTCACCCAATTCCTCAGCGCACTGCTGCCACATGCTGTGGAGTAAATCCATTTCCCAGCACCGCGGCAGGCGTACAACAAACATGCAGGAGTTCCACAGGGTATCACAGAATGCCTGGCATGCTAGGGGCCATAGACTGCACCCATGTGGCCGTTGCACGCCACCTGGCCCGATGGGGCTGCATATAAGAACAGAAAGGGCTTCTCCAGTGTCAACTGCCAGGTGGTGTGTGATGCGCTGGGCGCCATAATCAATGTCTGTGCCACACACCCTGGTGGAGCACATGATGCCTTCATATGGTATCAGTCCGCACTGTGCCATCGATTCGAGTGAGGACATCCCCACAGGCCATCTAGTGGGTGAGTCGCTGTATGGAATGCAAACTTCGGGGCAAGGGTGGGAATGCCACAGGTGCCATGGTAGTGGCACCCAGGGATATAGGGCAATATGGACCTGAACATGAGACAGATCTCCACTATCTCCCACAGGTGACGCGGATACCCACTCCGTCCCTGGCTGCTCACACCGTACCGGCGCCCATGACCCCATCGCAGCAACGCTATAATGAGGCACAGCTCCACACGCAACATCATAGGCGGGTGTTTGGGATGCTCAAGGCATGCTTCCGATGCCTAGACACCTCGGCGGTGCCCTACAGTACAGCCCCAAAAGGCCTGTGGGATATTCCTGGCCTGTTGCATCTTGCACAACATGGCCAAAGACTATGGGATAGCCTACAGGTTGAAGAGGACAGCGATGGGGGCGCCAGTGGCGCGGTGTTGATGGTGATCAGCAGCCCCAGGACAGGCGGGACCCCCGACTGATCCGGCAGGACCAAGCTGCACGGGACACCATCACAGAGGAGCACTATGCAGAACACAGGTAAGTCAAGGGACATGTGCAACCAACACTGTCCATGCGCAAAACCACAGGCACACAGGGTAACACACCAGGGGTGCATGATGGCCAGGAGTGGAAGGGTCCAGGCATGCAAACATACCATCAGGAGGGTGAACACTCATATGGACACACACACACACCAGGCACAGGCGTGCTGGGCAGATGCACACACAGCAGAACCGACATTGCTAACACACAGAACCACCGACCACCCCACCACCTGTACTATCCAGTACGTGTGTCAGATGCTGGGCACCCTTGCACCTTGGTGTACAGTACAATGCAGGCATCATCATGCACACGCACCTGTGGACACAGCAGTTGGGAGGTGTGCAGGTGGTCCGTGTGTCGGCGTGTTGAGCAGAGCACCCAGCAGTGCACTGCCACCGCAACACCACATTGCACAGGGCAGCACCAGACAGGGCCGCACTGGGAGACAGGTCAGTCATGTAGCACTGTCCACGGCCACCGTGGATGCGTGGGTGGCCCCACGGTGACCCAACAGCCCTGGCAGGCTGAGCAGGGGCCACATGGGGTGACTGTTGGACCACCAGGGGTCCCACTGCGTGAAGCGACCTTGCCCGCACAGGGGTCTGCAGCATGCTGAACAAACCTGCACCAGGGGTGCTCGGGATAACCACAGCAGAACCGAGCGTCGACAGGCCTGGTGTCTACGGCGGGGAGAGGGAGGTGGAGAGTGAACTGTGTGGGTTGTGCGGTACAGGGGCACCTGACTGTGTGCCCAGTGCGTCCACGACAGAGACCACTGCCTGGGTCAGCCTGTCAATGGTGACGGTCACATCCGTCGCCTCTGAACCAGCTCTGCACGGTCCAGAGCACACTCCCTGTTGTGCCGCTCCACAGCCACAGACAGTGCCTCCACGGACATTACAACCCACCTCTGCTGCTGTACTGATTCCTGCAGCAGGCGGGTGTGCTCCTCCAATGGGTACTGTGCCCCAATGGCATCCTGTCCCCAGGGTGTGGAAGGTCTGATACAACTACCCCTTGAGGGTGGGCGCTGTTGCAGGACCAGGAATGGGCGGATCAGAGCGGACTTGTGCCACTGCTGACACTGTACCCCCAGACCTGGTGGGTGACTGCTGCTGCTGCCCCTCCAACCGCTGTGCCCCAGGGTCCCCTCATTCCACGCTGTGTCCGCAGCGTGCCGAGACACCTGCACAGCCACTGGTGATGCCCCACCGGTGCTGACAGGCACAGCCTGGGACTGTGCCAACATGCTGGTACAAGTTGGAACCAGAAGGCCCAGGGACGCGTGCTGGCCTGCTGTGTGTCCGTCATGGACACACACTATCACTGCCCATTGCGGTCCTTGCATCATCAATGGTGCGAGTCGTGCTACAGCCACAGTCACGTGTGCTGGCAGTGCTTGCATGCCAGACTGCTGAGACACAGGCTGTGCACACCCACACCGAATCACCGACACCAGGTTGGCGGCCCAGCGTGCATGCTGCTGCAGTGCATGCTGGCTGGTGACAGAGTGGATGGACCCTCTCCATGTCCAGCAGGTCATCATCACTGCCTGGACCCACCACCACCGTCTCCTGAAGAGCGAACAGGATCTGTAACGAAGAGAGTACATGTGGTACATGTGACAACCTTCCCCACCCCCCCCAACCACCACCATGTCATACCCGTGCAGTGATGGGCTTCCACCTGTCTGGAATCCAACTCCTGGTATGCCTCAATAGCGCTCCACTGCATTGATGCAGCCAGTCTCTCCTCAGCCGGGTCAGCTCCAACACCGCTGGCTGGCCCCGCCAGTGCCGCCGTGCCGCCTGAAGGCTGCCACCTTCTCCTTCAACCTCCTGCGGTCTGTCCCATCTTCTTCTTGCATATTCCTGCACGGGCGCTGGTGGCTTCCGTGCAGGTTCAAGGCCCAGCTACCCCCTCCCATCACAGCCGCGCATGGGACTGAGGTGCCCTCCGTCCACTCAGTAGTGTCTCCTCCTCCCAGGTAGGCCTGGAAGAGGCCTCTGTCTCTGCTGGGGGCAAGTTGGGACCTCCTCCTCGCCCACCATCCCTCACCCTCACCTTGTCTCTGCTCAGTCATGGCGATCTGTATGGGGGAAGTGGACACCTGTCACTGTGCAGTCTACAGCATTTCCCATGACCATTGTCCAGGAATCACACAGCATGCAACTCACCTCACCTGCAGTACCGGAATCTGGCAAGCGCGGCCAGTATCGCACATTTTATAGCGCAATGCATGCAAATTAGAATTGGACAACTATAATGAGATGCAAATCACGCCACTGCGCCTTTAGACTAGCTGATCAGATGATTTGCAGTGTCGGCTAAATACTCCAGTTGCTGCTTCCTATCTGAGTTGAGTCGGCTGAGCCAATGGCGCAGATCTGTGACTATGTGGTACACTGCATGCATGCCCAGATAGCTTCGCGGGCATCTGCTCGCTGCTGCTGGATGCGTCGGCGATCGGCAATTCAGGCCATGGCCACCAGTGTGCGCAGTGGTGCTACAGCACTGGGCACTATATAGCGCTGTGGCACTACTGCAATAGTCACTGTGGCACTGAGTACGCAGGTGGTTGGTCGCGCGGGATGCGTATATGTCAGATGGCGCTGTCGCGTGGCCTTGCGTCATTGCCCGCGACCTGGTGTCCGACCTTTGCCCTGCGCTGTTCGGCTGCCATGTGTATATGGCGCCTAATACGCTGTCTGGTGACAGCGCTATGTGATATGATGCGCTGTTCGAACAGCGCAATTGGAACCTATGGTGGTCTATTGCGCAACATCTCCACGTGGGGTTACGGCGCAGTGGGGCACCATATTGCCTGCTGTAAAGTTGGTACCATGGCACGCAGGAGGGCAGTGCAGTGGAGCCCTGTAGAAGTGGCCAACTGGTGGCTCCTGGTGGAGCCCCACTAGGGGCACTGTATGGTGAGTGACCCTCACCATTGCTAGGGACCCAGGTCTGGCAGCAAGTGGCCAGTGACCTGGTGGGGGTCACTGGGTGGTGCCGGTCAGCTGAGCAGTGCCGGCACCGGTACAGTGACCTCCGCAGGAGGGATCCTCATCTTCTGGAGTGGCTACGGTCACGTGCCAGGAGGGGCGTGGTGCCTAGGCCAGGTGGGTGTACCATCTATGCACCTGTATTCTCTGTAGGGGTGTGAGTGTGTTTTGGTGGCTGTGCATAGGTGATGGCTCTGCCATGGTTGGCTGTGTCAGTGTGTGCAGGTGTGAGATGCATGGGTCTGGCTGTGTGGGCAGGCACTCTCACTGGGGCAGGGGGCAGTCTGCTTTGGAGTCACACTGATGTTTTTCTCAACATATGTCTCCCACAGGCCGGGATGTGAGGATGCAGGCACGGGGTGAGGAGGGCCGTGCCAGGGCCCCGGTGCCGGTTGGTGGTGCTGTGGGTGGTACGCCCCAGCAGCAGCAGCGGCAGACCCAGCTGCTTGAGGAGTATGAGTATCATTACTTCATGGATGCTATTGCATGCTGGGGGCAAGACCACCAGCCATGCACAACACAACCATGCATGACACAGGCGACATGCATCACTGTCCAGTGTCACAGCACATCTGTGTATGCGTCACTGGTGGTCCATGCATGCACTGGGCACATAGCTGTGTAACTGGCATCGCACCACGTTGCCACGTCACTTGACAGCCTTGTTTGTGCTGTGATGGACATGGGCAGTGTGTGTGTGTGCAGTGGTGCACATAGCTGGTGCCGCCTGTTTGTGATGGCCATGTGCATGTTCACTGTGGGTGGGTGCATGCCATCACAGGTGCGGGACATTGGGCTATATGGCTTGCAGGTTGGGTGGTGTTCAGGGTTGTGGTCAGTCACAGCCATTGACTGTGTTCCCATTTTCCTAGGCCTCACTGTTCTCAGGAGGATACAGCGGGAGATACGTGGGCTGACACAAGTGTCCCTAGACAACCAGGCCATCCTCAGTGACATCCGTAGACATGGCTCATGGGAGGATGCCGGGAACAGCAGCACCGGGCGGAGGAGGACCAGCCTGCTGGGCCTTAGGCCACATTACCCTTCCCACTTCACCCATCCCTACCACCCTGCCTTCCTCTCCAAGTTGTTCATCCCTACCCCTTGCCCACCCCTACCTTGTACCCCTACCCCCCCTTGTAAATAGTTATGGTTGATTGTTTTGTGCTTTACATTTTGATAATACATTTATATTTTGATATGAATACTGTGTTGGTCTCTGATTTGCAGCTGGCTATGGTTGCTCAGTTGCAGTGGTGTACATGCCATCTGGGGTAGTATGGACCTGGGTGTGTGTGTGTGCGTGTGTGTGTGTGTGTGTGCGCATGTGTGTGCATGGGGAGGTATCTCCAGCATGGCAGTGACTTTCTGTTGGTCTTGCCATCTGCTGCCACCCACTGCTGAGGTGCACAGGGTGTGTCTGCTTGTATGCTTCTCTGCTACATGGGGTTGGCGTGTGCCGGGGGATGCATGGTTTCCTGCAGTGCCAGTCACTGCACATGGGTGGTGTCTTGGGGTCACGGTGCAGGGTGTGCTGTGTGCAGGGGCTGATGTGCACTGTGGTTGTCAACCCCTGTGTGTGGCACTCTCAGCCTGCCAGTGGTTGTGCTGGGCGTCATGGCTCTGCTGTGCTTTGTTGGCTTGTCCCCATGGGCCAGTAGATCATCTGTCCCCCAGTGATGCTGTGCTTGGGGTGTGCAGGTGTCTTGTTGGTTCTGCAGTGTGTTCCTGTGCCCATGTGTGGCATGGCTGGCGGTGGCCCCAGCCTGCCTCCCTGGATGTGCAGTTCCATTGCTCTGGGGGGCTCTGCTTGTGCTATGGCACCTCTGGACTGCTCAGCTGGGCTGCCCTGGTTGCGCTATAAGCGCAACCTTTCTGCTAACTTCTCCTTCCTGGTTGCGCTATGGCACAGTATGCGAGTATTCAGACGCTATTGCTTGCGCAATTTGTTCTGCTCCATGTTTGAATATCACGCCTGTTGCGATATGTCAATTGGTTTGTGCTTGCTCCTGCTATTGCGCACATTTTGGGTGCAGTTTGAATAGCTGGGCCAATGAGTGCAGACAAGTACAAATGTAGATCAATAAGTACAAAGGTAGAGTCATCATAGCAGCTAGATAATACACAGTAGAATTATTTACAGCAATCTGAAAGCACAACTGCATCACAGGTGGCACAGCAGACAGCGGGAAGGCATCCCACTACACAGGGATGCAAGTGCCAAGGCAGATCATACACTGGCAAGTGCCAAGAAAGCAATGCCAGGAAGAGCACTGTTAACAGGCAGTTAGGAGCAGGAACAGGTAGAGCAGAAGTGGGATTTCAGGAGAGTGTTGAGATAGTGAGGGGAAAGGGGGTGGCGGATGGTAGAGGGAAGGGAACTCCATAATTTAGGCAAGCACTAGGAGAAGGCTGCCTGTCTAGTAGAAGTGGACATGCGTGGGACAGACAAGGTGCGGGGGTCATAGTGTCTGAGGGAGTGGGGGAGAGGGGGAGAGTGTGGATGTGAGATAAGAGGGCAGGGACTGGGACCAGAATTTCACCGTAAGACTAGCTCAGTGTGCCTGCCTCCTGTCCTGAAGGGATGGGAGAGACAGAGCTTGGTATAAGGTATAGTGGTGAATACTAGGAGGACAGTCTAGTGCAAAATGACAGAAGGAATGGAAGAGGGTATCCAGTCTGGTTGGGGAAGTTTTGGGAGCAGCACTGTAATTTACATCACCATAGTCAAAAACGGGGAGAATCATTTTCTGTACTAGCACATGGTGAGCTGGCAGTGTGATGCACCCATGGTTGCGATACAGAGCACCCACTTTGGGGTGCAGTTTCTTGTGGATGCCTCAATATGTACAGAAAAGTTGAGGTGCTGGTCGAGCCAGACTCCAAGGTATCTAAAGGAGGTACAGTCCTCCAGTAATGTCCCATTCAAGGTGTGGAAACTGGGCAGGGAGGGGAGCTGAGAGAGTTTCTGCCTTGTGCCAAAGGTCATGGAGACTGATTTCTTGGTGTTCAGGAAGAGCTGGTTTGAGTGAAGTCACGCTGTAGTCTGGTTCCCACATCCGTGGTAGAGGGGTCAGATGTATACAGGACTGTGTCATCTGCATACATGTGTATAGATGTGTGTGGGCAGGCAGAGGGGAGGTCATTGAAGAAGTTGGAGAACAGCAGAGGGCCAAGGATGGAGCCTTGAGGAACACCAGTGGCAATGGGGAGGGAGGCGGAGAGAGAGAGAGAGTTTCCGATCCTGACAGACTGAGTCCTACCTACAAGGTAGGAGTGGAACCAGCTGGTGGCCTCGAAAGAGAGCCCTGCTAGTGATAGCTTGGAGAGGATGTGAAACAGTATCAAAGGCCTTTGCAAGGTCGATGAAAATGGCAGAGGTAATGAGACCCTGGTCCATGCCAGTAAAAATGGAGTCAGTGAGCCTCAACAGGGAGGCTGTGGTTGAGTGGGACTCCTAAGCCCATACTGGTAAGAAGTGAGAAGAGATGAGAGTTGAGGAAGGAGGAGAGCTGGGTGAGGATGAGGCGTTCCTTGAGTTTTGCCAGAATGGGGAAGAGGCAGATTGGATGATAGTTACTAGGGGAGGTAGGGTTGCCACCTTTTGGGAGGGGAGTGACAGTGGCATGCTTCCATTCAGATGGGATAGAAGATAGCGAGAAAGAGAGGTTAAAGAGAGAGGCAAGGGGGAGGCAATGGGTAGGGTCTGCCAGTAGGAGCATTTTGGAGTCCATTCATTTACCTTTGGAGGGGTTGAGAGCAAGGAGGGCATTAAAAACATCAGCTGAGGTAAGGTGGCAGACGGAGAAGGAGGGGTAGGGGCCTGGCTAGGTTGGGGAGTGGCTAGGGAGACTGAGAGCCTTGTAAGCCAAACCAATTAGATGTGGATATTGCAAACCCCTAAGGGCATCTGACAAAAGCTTCATACGGTGTGGAATGGATTTCGGTAAGGCATTCTGGGGGAGGCCCTTTTGCAATAGAAAAATCTGCATATTCGCAGCTGTTTTTGAACACCTATTGTTCCATAAGGTCAGGGAGCACTGGTTGCTGCATGCAAGTTCATTTTAGCCACAACAGATGTGATGTTTAAACAACTGAAGTACAATAACAGCTGAGAATACTGATGAAGGCCTGGTCCACACCATATTAAAAGGAGCGCTCCTTTTATTATTTTAGATGTGAAAAAAGTACTAAAAACTAAAATTGTGGAAAGAAAGGTATCACACAAGTCAGTAGAGAAGGGGCAATCTAAAATAGAATAAAAAAGTATAGGTCAAAATTTTCTCCACATTCGTGCACTGCTGCTTAATCATCTACTTGCCCTGTGAATGACCTAGGTTTGTGTCATCACTTCTGAGCACAGTGTCCCAGTAGGTCAGTAAGAAGGCAAAAGCACAGTCTGGCGGAACCAGGGGTGTTGCCAGGGATTTCAGATCTGCACACCAAGTGGACTCACTGCTACCCACCCCTCCCTTGTTAGGGTGAGCTACCCCCCGGGTGTAGCCAGACAATATACAAATGTACATCAGGACCATGTTTGTTGCCTCATTTGGCAAAATAAATACAACTTTTGTATCTCATGATAATGGTTGTTGCCATGCATGGGTAAATACAAATGCCATGCATTGTTCCCTAAGATACCCACATACCAGCCCAGAGCCTGTAAAGTTGTATTGTCCTTGGGATGCAAAGAGAGTAGTAGACAGTCCTTTTAGTTTCACTCCTATGAATAAAATTACAGAAAGGTTCAGTATTTTCTTTCTTAGTTTTCATGGAAAAGGAAGCATTTCAGAGCCTATTTGCTACCCCTTAATTAAAATTGCGCACCATTGAGTGCTTGGAGTATACCTGCCTACACTCATGGGTGGAACTGCTCTGTCTTTGAGGAGGGTTCACATTACCTGCTACTGCCCAGCTCATCTCACAGTTCAACCCTGGAAAAGTCCCCACTGATACTTGTGGCTGAGAGAGAGAGAGAGAGAGAGAGACTAATGGGGCTGCAAAAGGCTAGTCCTGATAGGGGCAGCTGGAGGGAGCCATGGGGGGGGAGGGGCAGATGGGCTGAAGGTAACACTGAGTACAAGTAAAACAGAAAAAGGATGGAGGAAAAAGAGAAATACAAAATGTGTAATAGTAAGCATTTAATTGCTAATGATTTCTGACTTCTCTGTAATTTCTCATCTTCATTCAGGTAATTGTTTTTTATCTAGTTTTGCTCTGAAATTGTGCTCTGTGAAAAAGTCTGCCTACTTTATAGATTTCTCGCTTCTGTTTCTGGATCCTTGATGTCCTCTTGCTTAACTCCAGAATTACTGGTACCGCATGGAAACTTTAAATTCTTCAGTCCTCACTAGTTATTGATTATCTACCAACACTTTTGCAGTTGAAGCCTGAAAAAGCAAGAAAGAATAGGGGTAGTTAAAGCAGAGAGTGAAAAGTTCACAACCCAATTGAAGACCTACTGACGCCTCAAGAAGAATTTTGAAAAATATAATATTTAGACACAAAGCAGCTTATATTTCTCATTAGCTCTGTATTTCTTATCCCCATTATTTATTACTGAGGTCATATGCATGGAAACAAGGGATTTGTTCTTTGAGGGTTCATCAGCTCCTATTGTATCTTTCCAACCCGATGTCATAATACTCTGCTTGTGACATCACAGTTATTCCCATGACAACAGACTATGATGTCACAACAGAGCATTATAATTTCAAGTAGGGAATAAGCTACACAGGCAGATAAACTCTGAGGGGCAAAAACAGTTTTTTGTGGAAATTGTTTCAGTAATAAATAATGGAGGGGAGAAATCTGAAAAATATGTATACATGTATATGAAATACAAGTTGAATTGTGCCTAAATATTATGTTTTCCAAAGTTTTTCCAAAGGCCAGCTGCTCAAAGGACATATATAAATCAAAATTAAATTGCAAATGACACAGTTTCTTATTACATGTTGATAATGTAGAGTTTTACCAAAATTCAGAAAAGTAAAAAAAGTATAATTTTTTACAACCACCATGTACTTTTATGTATCGATACAAAAAAATAGTGTAACGATATACTGTACATTTGCTGATTTTTGACAGTATCACAACTAAAGCATGTATTGATAATGCACTCAAAAAGCAGATTCAGATAATATTGAGATATATCTATATGCATAGGATAGTATTGACACATACAAACTAAACTGATAGGAATGATTCTTAAGGTCCACACTCTAAGCTTTCATTAAAAAAAAATTACATTCCTAGCCCTAATGATTCTCTCTTTCCAAAGATAATTTCTTTAAAAGTGCATAACTTTAGAACAGTTAGGGCTGGAAATGTAATTTTTTTTAAATAAAAACTCTGGAGTTAGTAGGGATTGAAATATGAATACATGATGCTGTTACATCTTCCATATATTGATATATAAAAACATGAAATGGTTCAATAAAGTCCAGTTATTCTTAACAACTATTGACATGCATAAATATCTGTCAGCACATGAAAACTGCAGCATTATTATCTATTTGTGTTGACTGGACTCCAAGTTTTCATTAAAAAAAAGTTATGTTTTTAAGCTTAACAATTCAAAAGTTACAGCTTTCAAAATGTAATTAGGCATTATAAAATACAAGCATATGAATGTGCCAGCAGAAACAGACCACCCGGTCTATCTAAGTGTGCTCGAGTGTGCAGCTAGCATCCCTAGTTTGCAGCTGCCCAACCCCCTCCCCATTGTCATCCCACTGCTGACCCTCACCCTCAGTCTCTCCTGTTCCCTGTCCCATGCCCTTTTAAAGCTGTTCTCAGATTTACATGATACCACCCATTCTGGTAGTGCTCCATTTTGCTAACACCCTCTCCATGAAATAGTGCCTCCTAACTTCTCTCCTAAATCTTCCCCCTCTATTCTTACCCATGCCCCTGGTGTCCCCCTTTAGCTTAAAGACCCCATCTGCCCCATCTTTATTGATCCCCTCAGATACTTGAATGTCTCTATCATGTCCCCTGGTCCTTTCTATCCTCCAGGGTGTACATATTCAGGTCTCCCAGCCTGCTCTCATAGTCTCTCCCTCCATTCCACATATCATCTTTGTTGCCCTCCTCTGTACCTCTCCAGTAGCCTGATATCACTTCAGGTATGGCCTCCAAAACTGCACAATGACACAATACTCCAAGTGCAGCCTTACCTGCGACCTGTAGAGGAGCAAGATCACCTCTCTTCGCCTGGATGAAAACCCCCTCGCTATGCACCCCAGCATTTTGTTCACTTTTGCAGCCACTCTCCTGCACTGGGCAGTGTTGTTCATGGTCCCTGTTACCATTACCCCTAGGTCCTTCTCCTCCTCAGTGATCCCCAGCTTAACCCCTCCCATCCAGTATTCTCTCCTTGGATTCTTTGCCCCAAAGTGCATAACCTTACACTTCTTTGCATTGAACCCCAGCTGCCACCTCTCTGACCACTCCTCCGGCTTGCTTAGGTCCCCCTACAGATGCTTCCATCCCTCTCTCCATTCACCACTGCTCCCATTTTGGTGTCGTCTGCGAACAAACTTACCTTGCTCACCACCCCATGTGCAATGTCTGATATGAAGAGCCCAAATAATACTGGTCCCCGCATAGAGCCCTGTGGCACCCCACTTATCACTGGCTTCAGAGTTGAGAGCTCCCCTCCCACTACCACCCGTTGCAACCTCCCATTCAGCCAGCTTGTAATCCAGTTTGTCATTTTTGCCCCTACCCCTACACCAGTTAGCTTCCCCCCAAGCCACCCACGAGGCACTGAATCAAAGGCCTTGCCAAAGTCCAAGTCCAAAATATTGTAAAACATTTTTTGGGGGAAAATGGCCAGAAGATATTAGTGGTTGTCTTGCTTAACAATAAACACTTTCTTCCCTAATTTTTATTTTTGGTAAGCAGGTAAACCCACAGGGAATTAAGCCTGTTAACAGGGGGAATCCATGCAAATGTAAGCTTTTACTAAGCCCCTGCTCTGGTTGGATTTTGAGTGCCGAAGTGAGCATGTGGCTCTGATGCTATGCCCACCTCATGTAGGTTTGAGGTGTTGTCATTCAGGTCACCTCTGAGGAAGAGAGAAAAGCGTAGAGTCGTACTTGCCCATTTGGATACCTGGAAATTTCCAGGTGGGACTCCCTCTGTGGGATACCTGGCCACCTTCTAAACTCTGAAAATCTTTACATTTATCATGTATTTTCTAATTATGTGGGGTATTTTGTGGACTGTAAGTAAATGTAAAATGCAAAGACAGAGCTAGTGTATCAACTTAAGTGGAATAGTGATATGAGTGTGTCACCCTGGGCCCCCCCCATTGATTTTCAGGTGGGCCCCTGGTTCTACTTTCCGGGTAGGCCCCCTGTACCCGAGTCCAACCTGAAGGTGTCCGCATCAACCTTAAGTGTGCATGTGCTCCCTACTGACACCTAGTGATGAGAAAGAGTGTGTACAACTTGTTGCAGCAACCCATTGATTTTACATAAAGCTCTGAAGTTTGATCTTTGAGGCATGGTTTGCAGTAGTAAAATAAATTCTCTGCTTGACAATAAGGCCGGTAAATTTCAGCATTTAAAGCTCTGTTTGCCTATTTGGTGCCACTCCTCTGTTCCTGCACCTCTGAGTGTGAGATCACCACATTTACAAATGTAAGACATTGTGTACAGAGCATCGCTTAGCAAAAGTAACGTGCAAGTTACGGAAGGTCACATGCAGGTTAGATATTATTATAGTTATAGTCTGAAATATTCCTCTACCCCCCATTTTTTCTTCAATCTGCCATTGTTTCAATAAGTTTAATTTTAAGCATCACTACCCACCGCCCATAAGACCAATATTTTAGAGGATTCTGGGCATCCATTGGCTCGCTACTAAACCCTCCCTCCAGTAAGCCTGTCCCACAGCTATGCACTACTGCTGGCCTCATTACTGATCCCCAAGAAGTGGCCATGGCCCTCAGTGACAAATTCTGTGACCTCACTATGTACCTGAGCAAACTCCCTAATGACCTGCAAAAAACCCTGTCCCCCTGCATGCCCCCACAACATCACCCACCGGGTCTACCGCTCAACCTCCACCTGCCCCCTTTTTCTTTAAAATACTCTCACACGCTGACATAGCTAAACTCCTAAAGAGACTCCCAAACCATGGCTCCTCTGGAGCAGACGGATTATCCCCTGTCTTCCTTAGACTTATCTCCCCTGCCATTGTCGCCCCCTAGCGTTCATTTTCAACCTCTCCCTGACCACTTTCTCCATGCCCGATACATGGAAAACCACAAAGGTCATTCCCATTCATAAAACCAGGGACCCATAATCCACAGACAACTATCACCTGATCTCTATCCTTTCTCACCTAAGCAAGCTACTGGAAAAAGCCGTCCATCACCAACTTGCTGACTACATAGGTAAATATGACCTACTATGTAGCCAATAACATGGCTTCCACAAGAATCACTCCACCACCACTGCCCTTGCATTCCTAACTGACCACATCCTCACGAACATGGACCATGGAAATGCAGCTGGCACAGTCTTCATTGACCTCTCCAAAGCCTTCGACCTGGTCAATCATTCATTCCTCCTCTCCAGATTGTACCACCTTGGCTGCTCTCTGGAGGTCACCACCTTGTTCGGAAGCTACCTTACAGGGCGCTCCCAGTTTGTGTGCATTGGCCCAGCCTGCTCGCCCACTCTGCATGTCTCTACTGGGTTCCCACAAGGCTCTATCCTGGGACCTCTCCTTTTCTCCTTATTTATTGACTCCCTTCCAGTGGATAGTCTCCACTATCACTCAATCCTTTACACCGATAACCTTGTGCTCTTCTCCAGAGGAAAGTCTCCTACCCTCATCTCTGCAGCCCTCTCACAAAACTACCCTGCAGCCTACAACTGGTTCTCTGACAACCTCCTTCTGGTCAGTGCCAAAAAAACAAAAACAATGTTGTTTGGATCTAAGCCCTTCCTAGCGAAATGCAAATCTAACCCACCCCTAATCATCACGTCCCCTGATGGCTATGCCCTAGAGGATGTCAAGCATTTCAAATATCTAAGAGTTGTGCTTGACACCTCCCTTTCCTTTACAGAGCACATAAACTCCCTGGTTCTAAGATTTCACCAAAAACTAGGGGCTGCCTACAGATACTGGCAATACATCACCCCTGAGGCCCGCCATGCAATCATCCAGGGAAACCTGCTACCTATCCTGGACTACTGCTCTCCCATCTACTCCAGGACTCTGCGTCCACCATGGCAAAACTATCAGTAGCATACAAAAGTGCCTGCCGCTTCTCCCTGCTGGCCCCTTTCTCCACACACCACTGTACACTCTACACTACACTGGGGTGGCTCTCACTACAAGCCTGCTTTGACCTTGCAGTGTACAGTTTTATTGATTCTGCCATCCGTATTGGCCAGAAATCCCCTCTTGCTCCCCTTCTTACTGTCCAAACCTCACACCACTGCCTACGCTCCTGCAGTATCCCCTCCCTGAAAATTCCCAGGGTAGCCACAAATATGGGTGCTAGAGCCCTGTCCGCAGCAGCCCCCACACTATGGAGCAAGCTGCCCACTGAACTGCGCACTATAAACACTCACTGCCAGCTCAAGACTCGCCTCAAAGACTGGCTTCTGTTGGCATCCACCTGCCACTGCTTTAAGGACTAGCTCCCCCCAATAGGTTCCAGGGGTAGGGCCACATAGGTTCTCCTATTTACTGAAACTGTACCACCTTGAGCCTTACTTTGCTTTGTTATTTGTTGTCCCTCAACTACTGCCACCATGTATTGTCAAATGTAACAACTGTTACCTTTCACCATGTATTACCTGCTCTTGTTATGTTCTTGTTATTCTGAATGTTTCTACTCTGTGCTGGCTTCCGTGGCCCAGGTTGTGCCTGAAAATGGTCCCTGGGATCAGTGCACCTACCCGGTTAACAAAGTCATAAATAAAAATAAATTAAAAAAAATATGACATTCTTCAGAAAAACAACTTTGTGTCCCCTTCAGATATTAATTTTCTTCTAAGCATAAACTCAGACAATTAAAGAACAAAACAACAGGGCACTGCATTAGCATGGTGATTCTGGTATAACAAAAGGGTTCATTTAAATGCATCCTGAAAATTGAAAATAACATTTCATTTCATTTATTTGATTATCTGGTAGGTACACTGGAATATACATTCCTTTTTCAGGTACGACCTGAGGTTGAGAATAGTTACATTACAAAAACATACAGAAAACGAAGTACATAAAATCATTTACAGTAAATACTGCACTCAATACAATTTACAAGAACAAACATTAAGATTTTTAAAATACTGAAGAGCAGCTAAGGAGAAAAGTTTGAAAGATGAGAGTTGTTTAAGTTGTGTGGGCAGAGAATTCCACAAGGAAGCTGCACAATATTCAAAAGTACATTTTCCAGCTGTTGTGCACACAACTGGTTTAAGCAGCTGGGGTTCAGTAGAAGACCATGAATCAAAGGTTGGAGTATGTTTGATAAAAAATTTACTCAAGGAGACAAGAACACCAGAACTCATAATTTTGAAAACAAATCAAGATAAAGATAACTTATAATTGTTATGAACGGATAACCAATCAAGATGCTTCAGGATTTGGCAATACTGGGTACGATGTGGTGCCAGTAGGGCAACTTTGCCAGTCTTTTGTAACAGTACTTCATTCTTGAACACAGTACAGGCTGCACAGCGTTAGTGACAATAGAAGCGTAATGGGTTTTGTAGCGCTACAGCCAAGTGAGTTTCTTTGGTTAAGTAACATTAGAGTTGATGTCTACTCCCCACCACTATGTTGTCTTTCTCAGGAATGATCTACAAAGAAAGAAATCAAAGTACCAGTGGTACTGAAAAGCATCAAGCTGCCCTAAGCAGAAGTAGGACCCCAGTGGAAATGGAAATGAAAATGTGGCATGTCAGCTTGGCAGTCCTGTGTCTTATAAGCCAGCGATAAGACATGACGAGGTGTGCGTTATGGCCAAGCTAGTCAGCCTGGGAGTGAGTCCCAAGGTGGCAGCCTGGGTAAGGAGAGGCATCACCAGTAGAAAGCAGGAAGTTGGTATCCCTCTGTACAGACAGTTGGTGATACCTCATCTGGAATGCTGCGTGCAGTTCTGGAGACCCCAGCTTCGCAAGGACGTAGGATGGAGGCAGTCCAGAGGAGGGCAACTAAAATGGTGCAGGGTCTGCACCAGAAGCCATATGAGGAGAGACTAAAGGAGCTTAATATGTATACCCTTGAGGAAAGAAGGGAGAGGGGGGACATGATAGAAATGTTCAAGTACCTCAAGGGAATCAACAGAGTCCAAGAGGGTAGCATCTTTCAGAAAAAGAGATGTGCAAGAACAAGGGGGCACAATTTGAAGATAGAGGGGGGATGGCTCAGGGGCAACCTGAGGAAGTATTTTTTCACTGAGAGGGTGGTGGGAAGCATGGAACAGCCTTCCTGAGGAGGTTGTGGGGTCAAAAATAGTGGGGGAATTCAAGAATGCATGGGACAGACATAAGGCAATTCTGGTGCGGGTTAGGAAGAAGTAGGCTGTTGGTTAACTAGGATCTGCAGCTTACCAATAGGTAGGGAAATGGGCAGACTGGGTGGGCCAAGCAGTCCTTATCTGCCACCAAAGTCTATGTTTCTATGTTTCTATAAGAGCACGCCCCAGGTGCATTATAAGGTGCCAAGTGCCTTTAGCACCTGGGAAGTGCTTTTATTTATTTATTTAAAATGTGATGACCGGGAAAGGTACCATGAGTGAAGCTCATTTCCAGGTCTGACCCGGGGAAGGGGGTACAGATACAGACAAAGGGTAACCATAATAGAACAAGTGGAATGCACAGTTGTACACATATTTGCTACTAACTTCAGTATTATACAATATGATACAGAGTATATATACAAATATTTACAATATGAGGCTGGAATACAACTAAGAGTAGATCAGCAGTCAGAGCTAGGCCATAGAAGAACGTGGTGGTTTAGGGAGGAGTAGGGAGATGTGAAGAGGGGGAGAAAAGAGGATGGGTGAGGACAGGTGCAGGACAAGGTGGGATTGGTCTGAGTAGACACTTGAGGGAAGGAAAGGAGGGGGAGAGGAGGGTATGGGGGAGACCGCTGTTCCAGAGAGAAGGGAGCCTGTATGAGAAGGCCAGTTTGCCAGCAGAGGTGCAGACTCGTGGGAGTGCAAAGGAATGGATGCTGCTATGCCGTGAGTTGTACGGGGAGGGGGTGGCAGGTTTGAGGAGAGATGCAAGGTATGATGTGAGAGCACCGAACCAGAACTAAGATATGAGGGTGGCACAATGCGAAAAATGTCTCTGAGAGAGGGATTGGAGGGATAGGGAAGAGTAGAGGTCATACTGGTGGGTTAGACAGGGGAGTTGGTGGCGAACTGACAGAAGGCATGGTGGAGGATGTCGAGTTTGGATAGAGAGGTCGCCGGGGTGGCACTGTAGACCACGTCTGAATAGTCAAAAATAGGGAGGATCCATTTGATCAATAGGTCATGTCTAGCCAGGAGAGGAATACTAGCCTCGTGTCAGTAGAGCAGCCCAAGTTTGGGACGCAGTTGAGAGTGAAGGGCATTGAAGTGGAAAGAGAAATCAAGAAAGGGATCAAGCAAGACCCCTAGGTATTTGTATGAGGGGACATTTTCGAGGGGAGTGTTATCACTGGAGAGGAAGGGTGGAAGAGCGTGAATCCTAACAAGTTTTTGCTTGGTTCCAAAGGTCATGGTGATGTTTTTTTATGTTCAGTTTTCAACAGTTTTCATTGAGCCACAAGGTAACTGTGGTGAAGTCCTCTTGGAGGGAGGTTTGAACACCTGAAACAGAAAGGCAAAAGTAGAAAAGAACAGTATCATCCATTTACATGTGGATCTTGGCATGGGGGCATACTGAAGGGAGGTTGTTAATGAACAGAGAAAAAAGAACAGGTTCCAGAATCGAGCCTTGGTTACTTCTACAGTGATAGGGAGGGAGGGGGATTGGACGTTATTTATTTTTACTGACTGGCTGTGGCCAGTTAAATAGGAATTGAACCAGGACACGTTGAGAGGTGAGGGACCAGAGACAGTTTGTTTAGGAGGAGGGGGTGAGACATGGAGTCAAAGGCCTTCGCAAAGACAAGGAAGATGGCCAAGGTGATGAGACCTTGATCCATGGCAAAGTGGATAGCATCAGTGAAGCGGAGAAGGGAGGTGGTGGTAGAATGATATTTTCTGAGGCCTGATTGAACTGGAGACAGAGTGTCGGAGGCAAGGAGGAACTCGTCTAGCCTAGAAAAGACCAGGGACTCTTGGACCTAGGCAAGCGAGGGGAGAAGGGATATAGGGTTATATTTACCAGGCACAGTTGCATCACCGCCTTTGAAGAGGGGGAGAACTGTAGCTGACTTCCAAGCTGAGGGGACTATAGTGGAAGAGAGTGACAGATTTAAAATGAAGATAAGGAGAGTGACAATTGAGGGGCTGAGATTATAAGGAGCTTAGGGTGCAAGCCATCAGGGCTAGATTTTGAGGGTTTGAGGGATACGAGAGCTCTGAAGACTTCTGTGGGAGATACCAGCTGTATGTGGAAATTGGAGGACGGGGGGGAGGAGGAAGGGAGAGTAGGTGGACTTTGCGATATGGCACAGGTTGTGAAGAACTTGTTTAGTGCCCTCAGCGACAAGGGTAGGATCAGTGGCTAGCCAACCTGCCACGCTGCGAGTAGGTGGGGGGGAGTCAAAGGAGGTGTGAGTGAGGGTCCGGAGATCTTTCCAGAAGGAGGAAGGAGTGCTACATGAGGCTTGCAGATGAGCATTGAAGAAATTTGATTTTGCCTGTTGGATGCACTTGGCGCAATTGTTACAGAGGGTATGATAGGTCTGAAGGTCGACTGTTCTCCGGGAGGATTCATAGTGATGCCATGAGAGATCACAGGATTTACACAAAGACAGGATTTCAGGAGTGATCCAGGGGTGATGGGAGCATCTAACTTGGACGGATTTTAGTGGGGCACGGGTATCCCAAACATTTAGGAAAATGGATGAGAAGTGGAAGGGGGCAGTGTCGACAGAGAGGACAGGAGACCAGTTGGCTGAGGCAAGGTCTTGGAGGCATTTTCTCATGTCAAGGGATCTAAGTGGATGATATTGGATGTATTTGGGAGGGTTATGAGTAGAGCAGAACTTCCATATGTAGAAGATGGGACGGTGGTCACTAAGTGCATCAGGTAGTAGACCAGTGGTGCAGATATGGTGGGGATGAGTCGAGAGTACCCAGTCAAGCAGGGAGTGAGACTGGGAGCAAGGGTTATGGTGGGTAGGTTCTTGAATCAGCTGCGTCAGATTTAAGACTTCGAGGTGTGGGTTATCAGGCATAACCCACACCTCAGGATGTCTTATTGCGCTTATAAAATGGGCCCGCGGTAAAGTAGTTAATTAAAAACATGGGTGTACTAACTGCTCAGAAAAATAGTAAAAGAAAATATGATTATTGCAAAACACAAAAAATAGTCCTTATCATTGTCTATGAAAGGAGATGTGCCATTATAAGTCACTATAGAAGGTTGGTATCTGTCTGGCACTGCAGTCCCTAGGCACACATACATACATACACACACACATACAGAGAAAAACTCAAAAACACTTGGTTTGTTTTTTCTTCTTTTTTTCCTATTTGATACTTTGATCACAGTTACACCGAGTGCCAGCGACTTGTCCGGTACTGTATCATTTACTGTGAATTTTCTTGGCATCCTCTCACTTCAGAAAATAGTTTTTCTTTTCACTTTTATTCATTATTTTTACATTTTTGTTCTTAACTCACTTTCTTTAATAGGCTGGCTACAGTGTAGAGTGAGCATGTCCCTCAGCGGCTGCCATAGATAGACGTTCTCTGCTTGCGGTTCGGGACTGTTACTGAGGTACAACGAGGAATGACTTTGTAGTACTATAAATAGGAATGAGGTACAGTTCTTAAATATTCATTGTTGTGACTTGTCTTTCTGGAACAGGACGAGGCAAGGCGGGGCGGGGAGGGGATGAACTCCGGAGATCCGACATACTGTTGAGCTACGGGATGGGACATACAGCAGGAACTGTCATGAGTCATGAGGGAATGGGCAGTGAGTAAAAGAAAGATTTTTAAACAGTCAAGGTTTATGGAGGCATTTCTATGGTTTCTCTGCTAGTGCCAGTGTGTTTGATATGGGGTTATGTGTTTGTTATTTGGGGAACCGATGAAACTGTTGAGAGTTTTTTTTTCTGTGCCACCGGTCTCCCAGTTCTCACAAATGATAGGTGAGGAGTTGTCATGGGAGAACGGTGGCACAGATTGATTTCACCGTGTACTGCGTCTTAGTTGGGAGAAGTTGTGTGCTTTGCAATGTTATGTCCTGATAAGGACACAGCTGGAAAGGGCTTCCAGGCAATCAGGAAGCAGAATTTTTTTTGCCAATTTTATAAAACACTTTGGCATACAGTGTATGGACAATACTACATAAACATAAGTTCCACTATACTATTCTTCTGTTCAGGCACTACAAGTATTTAATGAAAGTACCAATGTTACTAATATGTGCCAAGGTTCAAATGTCTAAAAATGGACTACATGTAAAACAAGAGTTCCCTACAGCCAACAATGATGTAATTTTTAGTGGAGCTATCTGTTATTTAAGCAATAAGGCATGACAGAGTGTGCGTTATTGTGTGATAACTGCACTCCTCACAGGGGTCGATCTTAACATTGTTTTACTAGCCCAAGCACTAGAGCAAATAGATCAGGGCTAGTGCAGCTAACTTTCTACTTGCCCGGCTTGACTAGTGCAGATTTTCATGGCTGTTAATGAAGTTAAAAAAGTCTCTACTTTAGCAGGCTCTAGTCCTCATGCTAATCTCTATCAATGTTCCAGATGGCCAGGTGTGATTACCAGCTCATTAAGAGCTGCAATTATCTGGCAGTTCAAGAGAGGGATCCCACAAATGACTCAATGTGAGTCATTATCACTCCACTGTTAAGACTTTCAGCTAGTGTCCAGGGTGTGATCAAGGGTAGAGTGCTGTTAAGTCACTATGTTTCAGTTTTCTGAATGTGTTTATGTCTAACAATTTGTCCAATATTATTAAGACCAGTGCCCCTCATTTCTCTACATTTTGATTGTTTGTATTCAACATTTCAGTGACAAAATGCAGAGGTATACAGGATCGGCCCTGCAGGTGGTGGGTTTTATCCCAGCCTCACCATAACTTTCCTCTTCCAAATCTCTTAACTCTGTTCTTTCCCTGGACACCACTGCAGACCAGACTCTGAAGTGACCATCCATAGATCCATAGCTGCTATTACTGGCAAGTGTAGGGGGTCCTCAGCTCTTCTAAATAGACCATGCCAGCCATCACCATCCATACAGTTCCACCCTTATCCCACTCAGCATGTCCTTTCAGCCTAAAAACAAAGATTGGATCATGTATGGTACAAAAATAAACCTTGATAAAATACATAATTTGAAACCTTGAAATAGGCATTCCTGGGGTGCATAGATCATCCTATACGGAAATATAAATAGTATAGTGTTATGCCTGTGTACTGCTTCCCCTGGGCTGATGAACGGACAATGTTAAAAAAAAATCTGTTTTTGTTAGGGCAGAGCATATTAAAATCAATGCTTTTACAAATAAAAATGTCATAGTTTTCTATTTTCCAAGCCCCTTAGGTTTGTCTAGCCCCCACTCCAAAGAAATCTTAGATGTGCTCCTGGCTCACTTGAGACTGTGCAAAAACTTTCAAAAGTGCAGGTCTCCTGTTGACTATAGGGTGGGGACCGTGAGTGTCTTTCTCTGCCTGACTCTGTTCATTGCCCTGTGGGTGGTGGTGACAGTGTGGTAAGGTGCATGATGACGCCAGCTATTGTGTGCACAGAGCTAGGATATCTTGATTGAACATTTGCTGTTGTGATATCTCTCTCTGTTTGGTGTGTGTGTTGGGGGGCAAAAGAGGAAAAGAGGAGGCCATGGTCCAAAACAATGGGGGCTCACTGTCTGTGATGGATGGCATTGCAGTCTTTTTTTTTTCTGCTGGGGAGCTGGAAGCAATGTGGGAGCAGGATAAATGTGCAATAATCAGAGTATTTCTTGGCTTTGCTTGCACTGTTTCCAGCATAAGTGAACAAAATTTACCATTATAATTAAAGGCTAGTGCAACCATCTGCGGGCTAGTGCAATTTTGAATCAACTTGGCCTGCTGGCTAGTGCAAAAAAAGGTTAAGGTTGACCTCTGACACCTCAGGAAGTGAAGTCTGAGGTGAAGGCGAGGGCTTTACGCACCCTAGTGCCATTATCCCTAAATTATGCACACCCTGCAATGCCTTATTGTGATTATAAAATGGCTTCCCTGATTTTTTTTATTTTAGGATCAAGTAATGAGGTTCAGAAAGTTAGGCATTTCTGACCTGTGCTGTTGTGCTGGGAATAACAGAACTGTCATGTGACTGGATTCTACCAATCACGGTACAGTATTTCTGTTTCCCATTGTATAATTATAATTAGGAGGTATGAGTTTCTTCCATCTTGTTTGTAATGGTGAGGTAAGTGTTTGTCTCGGGAATCTGCCTGATCTTTGTTTTTTCTCCTCCTAAGACCCTTAGCAATGTGATGTAGAGTGTCAGAGTGATATCCTCTGACCTCTACAAGGTGGTCATGAGATGGGATGCAGCATTTTTACACCAGCTGCCGGGATCAGGTCAGGACACCGGGCAGGCCCTTGTAGATCACATTACAGTATTCAAGACACAAAGCAAGAAAAGCCTGCACCACTGCTTTTAGGCCATCACATTCAAGAATGAGGTGAAACATGGCAATACTAACAAGCATTTGCCAATGCCGAATGTTGGCTTGCTGGCACTGGCATTGGTAGTGCAGTAGTTAGAGGGATGCATAATAGGAATAGCACTTAAGTACTGAACTGAGGCCAACCCCACCCCCACCCTGCAGAGACTAACAGGCATTGGGGGTGTGCCTTTGGATCATCGGGCATAACGCTCATGCCATTTCATCTCACACTACCCTGCAGACACCGACAGGTGTTGCAGTTTGCCTTGGGGGCTTCGGGCCTTACATTCATCTCATTTCATAAGAAAATATGCTGAAGTGGGTGCAGTACAGGAGAATGGGGTGAATGCTGGGCCTGATGACTGCAAGACACACCTCGATGCCTGTCAGTGGCTGCAGGGTGGGGGTGGAATGGCGTGTGTATTACGGGCGACGATCCATTGGGTGTCAGTCTGTACGGAGTAGGGCATTATGGTTGGAAACCGTAATGCCCCAGGTGTTTGTTGTTATTTTCACTCCAGATTTGCAAAATGGGATTTTTGTGACCCCACGTCATGAACAGTGGCACTATCATTTCGTTACTCAATCCGGAAAGGTGGTTTTGCACAACAACTGTGCCATTTGACGCCAAAGGTGTGAAAACAAATTTCTGGCAGGATGTGAAAAATGACATCTATACTGTTTGTGAGGTGGTGTGAAAAAATGGTAATGTTGAAAATCTGGAGTAAAAATATGAAAAACTGGCAAAGTTACAAACGTGTGTAGAAACTGCGCAATGCACACCTGTAACGCAATACTTTTTTGGATTTTTTCCACCACATTTTCAACATGGGTATTTTTGAACCTCTCTTCATGAACAGTGGCATTGTGATTTTCTTAATCTGTCCCAAACAGTGATTTCCTACAGCAAGCGGCACTATTCTGCCATTAGTGCGAAAACACATTTTGGCCAGGATATGAAAAATGACAGCTGTTCTGTTCATAAGAGGTGTGAAAAATGCCAATGTTAATCTGGAGTGAAAATATAAATTTGCGAAGTTACGAGTGTGCGTGGAAACTGCTCAACGCATGCTTGTAACAAAGTAATTTTTTTGAATTTGTTCATCAAAGTTACAACATAGGCTTTGTGAGAGCCCATCTCATGAAGAGGGACACTGTCGTTTTGTTAATCGGTCCCAAAAGGTGATTCCACACAGTGACCTCCAAATTCTGGTTATGGGGGCTCCCCTCCTATCTCTCATCCTCTCTCTCCACTCCACCTCCCCCCACCCAGTCTCTCAGATCAAATGATGCCCGCACCTTGATGGTCCCTCGCCGCTCCACCCTCATTGGTCAGACTGGTTTCACCATCGTTTCCCTAAAATCTGGAATTTCTTCCCCCCCTGAAATACAACATTCCTCCTCCAACTACTCCCTTACCTCTGCCCTACACAATTACCTTTCCCTCAGCTGTTCCTGCTTTAACCCACCCTAATATCTAACCCCAGTTTCTGCCTTCCTACCATGACCCCCTCCTAGCAAGGTTCTCAACATCCTGAAGGAGGAAATCAGGAAATGGCTACCCCTTCTCCTCATATTCAGTTCTTGCCTCTCCCCCCTCTCTTCTCCACCTGCCCTTCTGGGTCACCAGTGTGCACAACCTAACCCCATCCTTTTTACTCCAACAGCACTTGCATACTACCTTGAGCCTGCTCCTGGTACACTCATGCACTATAAATGGTTCTATTGCATTATTACTGTTTTGTACGTTTATATGTTCTTTTGTATGATTTTGGACATGTATTGTAATTTACCCAATGTTCTACTACTGTTTATTGTACAATACCTTGTGTTCCAACTGTTGCACAATCTTACAATGTTGTATTGTTTGTACTACCCACATACTATTGTAACTGAGCATCCTTCACAACCCTATGTAACCCCTCCCCCCAGGTCACACCGTGAGATGAGCAACTTGACCTAACGTGGTACTCGTGTACCTATATTATGACTACTGTGATCTACCTATTACCAAGTATGTACCACCAGTGAATGCCTGTAACACTGGTTGCTTTTTTAATCTAAGTGTTATGTACTGTACTGTTTTGTTTGCTGTGATGTATTGCTCTGTTGACGAGGTGCCTTTGTAAATGAGTCTTTGACCCAAAGGTCTGTAAACCGATGATTTAATAAATAAATAAATAAATAAATAATAAATAAACTTGTTGTTCAGTGTGCCCTCTGGTGAAACATTTCAATAAATAAAAAATAAAATCACCTTTTGGGACAGAATAACGAGATGACAGTGACTGAATTCATGAGGTGGGGTCCCAAAACCCATGTTGAAAATTTGTGCCAAAATTCCTCCAGATGGCCAAGATATGCACCAAAGTTGAAAAAATCCATTTATGCCATTATTCAGCTTACTGGCATTTCTTCAGTTACATTAATTAGCTTTGAAAGTGACATGTGTTCCCAGTCCACTGAATCGTTGCGCGCGGGCTCGGAGGTAAGTATGGGATGGGAGGGGGTGTGGGGAGGTGGGTGCACAGAGGGTGGGCATGGGTTGGGAGGGGCAAGAGAGGCCATGAGGGACCATTTTCTTTTTTGTTTTTTACAGGTTTATAAAACAAAAGAGACACTGAACTTTGGCATGCTGGGGTGGGCTCCCAGCAGGGCACCTGAATGTTTGTGTGGGGGGTGGAGCCGACAGGGATTTGGCACCCCATTAGCCATACAGTGTCCCTTCAGCACACAACAGATGAAGTGCATCATGCCGATGGGGATTGACTACCCCATCGGCAAAGGAACTGGGGAGGGCATGCTGATAGGGGATTGGACACCCCGTCGGCTTTCATGAGGACGGAGAGGAGGCTGACGACAGCGCTGCTTGCTGGCTTGGGGCGGCATACAGGTGCAGTGGTTTCCTTTCAGCTGCACACCACTGTATTTGAAGTGCTGTCATAGACAGCTTGGCCATTTATTGGTGCTGTGTGGTCCCGCCTGCAAAATGGAGCAAGGCATTGGCAGAGCGGCAGCACACCTCTAAAACTCGTATGGTGCCACTGTGTTGCTTGTGCCTGCGCACAAGCCAACATAAAAAGCAACCCTTAACTGTAGTCATTACCTGGGATTCCAAGGTCAGACTTTCATCCAGGAGTACTCCAAGATAGATGAGGTGCCTTTCTAACACGAGCTGAATCTCATACAGAACAGGTAGCTTTTGTTGCTTTATCTCATGAGGAGCATAGACCCAGACACAAAACTCTTACATCACTTATAGTGAGTAGAAATAGGTAAAATAATGTAAATAAGAAGAAATAAGAGGAATGTGTACAGTATAATATAAGTTTATGGGACTGTTTGGAGGGCCTCTTATGGATGTAAGAGTATTGCCTCACATGTTCTTAGGACCAGAGGACTGTGTACTGAAGGTGAGCAGTTCTGTGGTCCTAAGTACACAACAGGTGACACTCTTATATTCATAAGAGGCCCTCCAAATGGACCCATACAATTATTATATATTGTTAATAAATCCTTTTTTTAATTTAATACAGTTAATGGCACACGTGGCCAGCGAGAAGCCCATTACAGTGGCTCAACATGTGAGGTACTCTTATGTTAATAAGAGTACAACACACGCAACTGAAGGAAGGGTTGTGATTGGTCAGTGACACTCCCATGATCTATAACACCTTAATTAAACAAGAAGACAGGTAATCCAAATTTGTGTGGTTTTGGCAAACACATATAATCTGAAGACTTAAACCCATCAGAAAGCATCATGTGTATCAAAAACTATGACAGGTAAGCTGAATAAGAAATGTCTCACCTGGTACTGCATTCTGCTGACCATGTGACAAAGCAGATGTACCATAGCCAGATCATGTACACTAGAAGTTAACGTTAATCTTCTTAAAATGCACAACCTTTTCTCCTACTGAAACATGCAACAATAAGATGCAGAGTGAGGAGACAGCTGCAACATTCTACACCAGCTGCAACTGCCTGGTCTGGTCACAGAGTAGACCCTTGTGGACTGCACTACATTACTTGAAGAAAAGAGAACTGTACCACTGTTTTTAGGTGATCAACTTCAAGAAAGGGGTGACATCTGGCACTGGCTGCCGGCCCACCAGCGCGGCAGTAGCACTACCGCTTGTGATGCCAACGACCCGGGTTTGGGAACGAGCTTGGGTCGCTGGAGGGCCAGCTGGGGGGGAGGAAGCTTGAGTGTCCATAGGACTGCTCGCCTTCTCCAGGGGATATCTCAGCTCGGTACATGACCGACCTCTAGCAGCAGCTGGAGGTTCAGCATGTCCAGGTGCTTGTTTTGGGCTGAGCATGACAGATGCCAGCATTAGCCATGGCATCATGTGTATGTCGTGCTCATGGGGGGTGTACATTCAGGAAAAACACCGGCCAGTGTGACACTGATAAGGGAGTCGATAGGCTCTTGCCTCTGGTGGAGCAAGGCTCATGCAGAGATCCCGACAGGATTTGAAGGTACGGGAGATGGGTGGGGTGGCTGGAAGAGGGAAGTGGCTTCCCATTCCCGCTCTGTCCCCACCTGGGGGGCAAACCATGGCATGATGAGGGTTGCCTCTGAGCCTGCCTTGCCTGGGGGTTAGTCAGGTAACAGTGCAGGGCCACAGGGGGATAAATAGAAGTAAAAAAAAAAGGAATCTGGCACTGGTAAAAGCAGCCAATAATTACAGCCAATAACTGGGATTCTAGGGTCAGACTTTTTTTTAAATTCCTTTTATTAAACTTTTCAAATAGAAAACACATAAATAAAGACAGCTATAAAGTACATTAGTGCATAAAAAGAAGACTTATCTAGACTACAAAGTACATTTTGGCACTGCCAATTGATGAACAAGTTTAGATTAAGCTATCACCTATCAAACCTCAGACACCTCTTGGTTCAAGAACTTACAAACAGAGTGCAAGACTCAAAAACAGTACAAATACTGTACAAATACAAAGACGAGTCTATCACTGCTATTAAAACTAATACGCGTCACACACACAAAACTGAATTATAAAAGTGAATACAAACCTAAATTGTTCTAAGGCCAGCACGATATGTAGCCAAGAAGCCCACCCAAAGGCTGAACTGATTCAGCAAGCCTGCAAGCTTTCAAAAAGAAGAGGGGGAAGGGAGGGAGGGAGAGAACAAGAAGGGGAAATGGAGAGAGAGAGAGAGAGAGATCACAGTGGTCCACTGGTGCGGGTGAAGGAGGCCATGCCAGGCAAAATGGGTTGACAGGCACAACCTGGGCCCCATCACTGAAGAGGCCACACTAACTCAGCTGTATTACTGCCTGTTTCATAAGACACAAAAAGGTCATTTTTTGACCCCATTGTCTTTCAGATTTTTCAGTCCACCCCTTTAAGTCATAAGTCAAATATTCCAACTGGAGCATATTGTGAACAGAGTGTTGCCACATATACAACATGCAGGGAGCCTGGGAGACCCGGGCAGCTTGGATACAGTCCCAAGCCATAATCAACAACAGCTGGATGGGTCTGGAGTAAAACTCCCAGTCCTCCGATACCCACTCCTCCACCCCAAATAACAAGCACCAAGGATCCACAGGGTGTCTGAGCTGCATATGAAATGGTCTGAGCAACTGGTGTCCAAAACGTATGAAAGATTACTCCCAAATTGATGACTTGTCCTTTTATCACCAGCTGTATCCCATACAGGATGTGCAGCTTCTACTGCTTCAGTTCAGTGGGAGCATAGGACCAGCCACATTATACTATAACTTTTGCTGTCATTGTAGTGAGTGGAAAGACATGAAGTAATTTGTAATGATCAGAAGAATAATACATAAGAGACAGACATGATGCAAGAAGTCAGTTTCCAGTTCGCTTGGATTCTGTAAACACACAGTACAAAGCCTTAAATCCAGCACAAAGCATCATGGGTAAGAAAATGCATGGGAGTAAGCTGAGCAGGAAATGGCTTAACTGGTACGACATTCTGCTGACCACATCAGTGTGCAGACCACGTGATGCCACACACACATATAAGCAATAACCCATGGCAGGGCATACGTTTCCAGAGAACTGATGTACACCCCAGGTGAACTGGAAATAATGAAACCAATGGTCATGTTCCTTTCAGTGCACCTGGGAAGTGTATTTCTTATCAAAGAATGTATGCCTGTGAGTGGGCTATTGCACTTATAAAATGGAAAAAGTTCTGGTTTTAATGGTAAAAGGTTTAATTTTCATGTAGTTTGGCTGTTACTAGGTAGAATATATGAGTTTGGTAATGAAGGCTGATTGCCTATGCCAGCATAGGTGACAATTTCCATTAGTAAAGCTATTGCTAGGTAGATTATGTTAGGTTAGTTATGAATTGTGCATTTTTGGGGAATTAATGAGCAGCCATGTGATGTTGTTAGACTGCTGAAATTGCTAGGATTCTTAACTCTATTTTGTAATAAAAGGAAACCTTTTCTTTTAAGATTTGGAAGTGCTGGAATTATGTAATGTGACCTCCATAAGGAGGTTAGCAGCAACATTATGCACCGGCCATAAGTGTAAGTTCTAACCATAATGTAGACCCCCTTGTACAGCACACCCCAGTATTCAAGGCAACAAATATCGGCACCACTGTCGTCAAGTTATGAAAAAAAAAGTGCAACCTGACAATGGTAAAAACAGACCCTAATTATAGCAGGCATCTGATATTATCAGCATCAGAATTTAGCCAAGGAGTATTACAAGATTACTAAGAACCATTTTTACCACAAGCTATATCCCTTACAGGATGGGCAGTTTCTAGTGCTTCAACTCACTGCGAGCCTAGAAGCAGACTCATTTTAACTCTTCTTATGTTTGTAGTGGGTGGAAAGAGGTAAAGTAATTTAACTGCTGTTAAGAAAGATGACAAACAATATATAGGATGCATAGGATAAATGATACAAGAAGATAGATACTTTTCAATTTACGTGGTTTATGTAAACACACATACAATCACACACCTCAAATCCAACTAAAAGCTTCCTTATGGGTATAGAAATCCATGGGGGGGGATGGGGGGTGGCAATCTGGCTAAGAAATGCTTCAACTGGTACTGCATGCTATTGACAATATCACTACGCAAGCCTTGTCACAGCCAGCTCACACACAAAACGTAACAATAATCATGACATTTGGCATGAAGGAGTACACTGGACAGCACTAGGTGCGCAAGCTATTGCTTGCTGCCTGAACGCTAACTATGACTAAGAATAAAGGTGCTTCCTTTTTCTTGCTAGATCATTCCTAAATAAGTCCTAGTGGTCAAACCATTAATTTTAACTGTATTTTATATATTACTATGCATTTATGATGACTTTTGTTTTGTACTTTGAAGATAGTTCTGCAGACATTTTGTAGGAGGGACACATCACATTCTTATCAAAGGAAATCCTGGAATAGATTTTAGGCAACAGCGGTTCCAGTTATTAGTAACACAGCGCCTGCTATGCCCTTAGACCACCAAATAGTAATTGGTTTTACCCAATGTAAGGTTATAAAAGTGAACACATTGCATTTATTTCTATGGAAAGTGCAACCTCCTTGACAAAACAGCAACCCCATTAAAAAGATTCAAGACAACAGAGTATGAGTTCAGACCCTGGAATTCCATACAAAGGCTGGCTGGGGAATGACCTCATCAGCGTTGAGGTACCCAATTCTTGGAGAGGGAAGGAGATGGTGGGGCAGTTGCCATTTATGCACCCCCTAGTGGCTTTCCAGGAAGTGATATTGGCTTAGGCTGTGAAGGCAGTCAGTTGCTAGCCCTCCTGGTCGAAGGAGGGGTGTGGCCATGGTGACCCTACTTCTTTGGAAGGGGGATAGAGGGAATGAAGAAGTAAAATGGGGATAAAAAATACATTTTTGTAGTACATACTGTTTTGCATTTGATAAAAATAGCAGTTAAAAAGTGGACAGCCTGATAGAGTAACTGAATTCTGGCAAATTCATTTAATCAGAAAACTGAGAATGGAGTTAAACTTGCCTGACCCTCATCTGGTAATCTTTCCGTCTGGGTTCCCTATTGTGTTTATGAACTAACTGTAAATGCCTCACCTTTTGGCACCAGATCAGTTCATTAGAGCACAAAGAGGTGACAGAAATGGTGGATGAGAAGCCTCATTGCTCTGGCTTTGTTTTCTAGTCTAAAAAAACAGATTTGAGTCATTCCTAGACAGAAGCACCTAGAGGGAAAATGAAGTGTTACATTTCACAAGTGTGGTGATTGCAGGTAGTCTCAGCCACGTCATAGGAAATATGTTTCCTATAATGTGGAGCCTTTGGAAATGAGTCTTTGACTCAAAGGTTGTAAATTCCAAAATCTTAAATAAATAAATAAAAACTTCCTGCTGTTTGAGAATGAATTCCACATGCCCTTCAAAGCTGCTGGTTTGCAGCCTTGTATTTCAGACCCGAAAATGCCAAGAAGGGAAACCTCTTTCCATGGTTTCAAACTGTAGAAGATAGCAAATAGGAATAGGTAGATCAGGGGCTAGAGTCACAAAAAATTGCAAAGCACAGCACAAAAGTTTGTGTTGCGCTTTACGATTGCCCAGGTGTCAAAGGTTGCTATTCACAGTCAGACAACGCACCTGCTCTATCCAACTGTGAATAGGGCCATGACGAGTCAGCGCTAACCCCATTACTGCTACCACTAACCCCACTAGCATTGCCCCAAAATGCAGCCAGGAGTATGACTCCACAATGAACAGCACAAGTGTGCTATTTGGAATTCACAAAAGCAGCTATGTAAATGAGCCCATTGGGCATACAAGAACACATGTGGCTATTTGCATGCTCATTATGGGCCCATTTACATAGTCCACAACAGAGTTTAGCGCGCCTCTCCTGCTGATCACCGGTCCGATTGTAAAACTATAAGTTATCCCTGGTACTAGTGGTCTCCCCCCACCCCTGCTGATCAACAGCTTGATTGTAAAAAATATATGTTTTCCCTGGTGCTAGTCGTCCCCCCAGCTGATCGCCAGCCCGATTGTAAAAATAAAAGCTTTCCCTGGTATTCAGTGACCTCCCCCGCCCGTTGCACTGCCCGATGTAGGAAATCCATTTCCTGGTGTCCAGTGGTCCCTCACCTCACCCGAGTCCTCACTGGATATATACCAAGTGTTTCCCTAGGGTCCAGTGGTCCCGCCCCACCTGATCCTCATCCGACCTATGGAACGTATTCTCTGTTGTGTAATGAACTCTCCCCATCCAATTCCCATCCCTTTGTGACAACCCCCAAAACACTGCCTCAGCCCGGTCCTATCCTTTGATCTGCATCCCCCCAGCCCATCCCTCATTGGTTGGCAATTGCCTCCCCCCGATCTGCTCTTATATCTATATGTACATCCCTGGTGTCTAGTGGACCTCCCAAACCCCGAACGGATGAACGCTCACAATTATATTTCATTCCCTGGTGTCCAGTGGACTCCCCACACCCCCACCCTGGCAGGTTGTGCTCCTGCACCATGCTCTCCCCCAATCCTATCCCTGAGCCAGCAACTGACACAGCCCTCCACTGTCCACCATGGCTGGCCTCTGACTGAGCTGTCAATGAGCACGCACTATATACAGTACATGCTCATCTCTGAGCTGTCAATCAGTGAGCGCATACTGTTTACAGTTTGCGATCATTGACAGTTCAGTCAGCAGCTGGCCGTGGTGGAGAGCAGGGTCTGTGCCAGTCCCTGGCTCAGGGAAGGGACTGGGGAGGAGTGGTGGTGGGGCACTAGCTGCTGAGATGGGAGGGTGGGGTCCACTGGACACCAGGGAATTAAATATAATTGTGAGTGTTCATTAGATCAGGGTTAGTGAGGGAGTCCACTAGACACAGGGATGTACATATAGATATACAAGCAGCTCAGGGAGGGGCCACTGCCACCAATGAGGGATGAGCTGGGGTGGAGACTGCAGGATGTGACTGGGGCCGGAGCAGAGTTTGGGGGGCTTGTCACAGTGAATGTGGATGGATGGGGGCGGGTCCACTAGATACCAGGGAACATGTCTTCTTACATTGGGCAGGTGATTGGGTGGGGGGAGGGACCACAGGATACCAAGGAAACACTTGGCATATATATCGGGCGAAGGATCGGGTGAGGGGAGGGACCACTGTACACCAGGGAAACAGATTTTTTATATCAGGCAGTGCATCTGGTAGGAGATGCCACTGGACACTAGGGAAAATTTTTATTTTACAATGTGCCTGGCAATCAGTGGGGGTGGGACCACTAGCACCAGGGAAAACTTATCTTCTTACAGTCGGGCTGACAACTGGCAGCGGGGGATCACTAGCACCAGGAAAATGTATCTTTTTACAATCAGGCCAACGATCAGTGGGGTGGACCACTAGACACCAGGGAAAACATATTTTTACCTCTGGAGGGCCTCGAGTGAAGGGCGGGGCCACTGGACACCAGGAATTGTGCTGAGGGTTGGGTGGGAAGCTGCCGTAGTACCTCTGCCAGCCACTAGGGTTACCTGGGATTAAGTCAAGGTCTTGATTGGCGGTATTTGCTCTGCACAAGGGGACTGTGCAAAAGACCCTTGTGCGGAGCAAATGCTCTGTGAATTGCACTGTGCCGATTTTCAGGTCCCCTCCCCCTCATTTATGCTGTGCCCCCCCTCCATACTTTGCCCTGGCGCAAACCCAGTTTCAGCATGCAAACTGGGCTTCTGTGAATAAGAACTTACGAAAACCCAGTTTGCTCTGTAGAAACCCGTGTTTGTCCTGGGACAAAGTTGTGTGAATCCTGGCCCAGGTTTTGTGTGAACGGACAAAGGGGGATTTCAACTTAGATTGGCAGACAGGTCGAGCCGATGAGGCCAGAGAGGCTATTGCTGGGCTAGGCATGCACCAGATTGTTTCGGCTACCACCTGTACAAACTATAAATATGGGTATGAATCTGTCCTGGACTGGATAATCGTCAAAATTTCCGATGGTGTGGTAACATCAGGTGTTCTTCCAGATTCCCTTAGTGATCACAGTGCTGTTTTTTTGTAATTGGTCTGCAAAGGGTCTAAAAAGGAAACCTAAGTATATTTTTACTAGACAGTAAAAAAAGCTGAATAATGATTAATTTTCCAAAGTCATTTCTGCCGCAGACTGGTCTTTTACTGATAGCATCGAGAGTATTGACGATGCCTTGGACACTTTTAGTAGGCTCCTCCTAAACATCTGTGACTCTTTAATCCCTTTGAAAAAGCTCAGGGTAAAAGGCCAAAAAAATGAATGGGTCACATCCGATCTCTTAACCTTAATGCAGAAGAGAGACAGGGCTTATGCTAAATATAGGAAATGTAAACTTCCTAATCTCCTGCAGCAGTATAAAACACTTCACAAGAAATGTAAAACAGCAGTCCGTGCAGCCAGAATAAACTTCTTCAGAGACAAATATAGGATAGATCTGACAGTAAAATTCTGACTTACTTTTACAAAATTCCCTGGGGTCGCTTGCCAAGTAGTATTGTCTCCATTTTTCAGATGCCTGTCAATGCTCAGACTACTAGACTTACCTCCGGTTACTCATTTTCAGTTCCATTTTGTCACACTACTCAAGGACAGCATTCCTTTTCATTTAGGGGTATCAAACACTTTAACATCCTGCTACTACCCCTGGTTCAGTGTCTGACCCTGGCATTATTTAAAAACAACTTAAGGCATTATCTTCTTGCCAGAAAGGTTTGTAAATGCTCCTGACTCTTTGTTCTTACCATTGTTATGTGTAATCTAGGATCATGCTATTTATTCATATGTATTGTTTGTCACCAGACGCTTGTGAAAATGGGCAGTTTTGCTCACGTGCCTTTCCAGTGTAAAAAATAAATGAAATGAAATTGGGCCTGTTGATGTTCATTCTCCCAAGTGACAAAGACAATACTCAGGTGTCACTAGTCTTCTGTCTTTTTATGTTGGCTTGTGCGTGTGCGCCAGCCAACATATTGCATTAGTAGCAGAGTTGGAGGTGTGGTCACTGTGGGCGAATGCAGGGCATGCATCAGTAGGTGCATCCTCATTCCCCATAAGCCAGCGGCAGGGCTAACACCAACAATATGTAAATTGGCCACCAGATCAACAGGCGCGCTGCAATGAGAGGCAAGCTCCTCATGCAGCGGCACCAGAACACGCTTCCCGACATCCCCTTCCTGGTGAAGCAGTCCAATAAATATGGCAGCAGTGACTGTCGCCACCACCTGCCATGATGCCGACTTTGGGGGGTGCCCAGTCCACCTGTCAGCATGCTCTGACCCAGTTCATGTGCTGATGGGGAGCCCACTCCCCGTTGGCATAATGGCCCCCCTCCCATTTCAATTCTGTGCTGATGGGGTGCCCAATCCCCTTCAGCATCATGCACCCCCAACAGCCTTTCTTTGCCGATGGGGGGGCCCAATCCCGTCGGCTTCAGTCCCCCATTTCCCAGTTCAATCTGCCGGCAGGGGAGCCCACTCTCCATCGGCATAATGCCCCCATTTGTTGTGTGTGCCAAGGGGTGCCCAATCCCCTCAGCTCTTGCCTCCCACTACTTAAGAAAGCCAATGGGGTGCCTAATTCCTGTCGCTACAGCCCCCAAACAGTTAGGTGGCATGCTAGGAGCCCACCCTACGCGCAAATGCCCCAGTAAAAAGTCCGGATGTGTTTTAACCTGCAAACCAGAAAACAGTCACTGTCAAGTCCAGTGGCCTCCCCAACCCGCCTCACCCTCTTCATACCTTCTTATGAACAGTACAGCTGTCATTTTCACATCCTTCCCAAAATGTTTTCGACCTGTGGTACAATAGCGTGGTCACTGTGGGAAATCAACTTTTGGGACAGATTAACAAAGTCACAGTGCCACTGTTCATAAGGGAGGTCCCAAAATGCCTATGTTGAAAATGTGGTTAAAAAAATCCCTCAAATAATTGGGTCACGGATGTGTGTTGCGCAGTTTCTATGCATGCTCATGACTTTACCAATTGTTCATATTTCCACTCCAGATTTTCAATGTTGCCATTTTTTACACCTCCTCATGAACAATACAGTTGTCATTTTTCACATCCTGCCCAAAATGTGTTTTCATACCTGTTGTGCCAAATGGCGCAGTCACTGTGCAAAATCACCTTTCGCCTAACAAACTGATAGTGCCGCTGTTTATGAGGTGGGGTCACAAAAAGCCCTTGTTGAAAATTTGGAGTGAAAATACAAACACATGCCTACGGCGTTAGGGTTTCCAACTGTAACACCCCACCCTGTACAGACTGACAGGCGTCAGGGGTGTGACTTGGGATCGCCAGCTGTAATGCTCCCACCATTCCACCCCCACCCCCACCCTGCAGCCAGTGACAGGCATTGAGGTTTGCCTTGGAGTGTTCGGCCTCAAATTTCACCCCATTCTCCTATACTGCACCCACCGCAGCATATTTCCTTATGGAATGGAGTGAGTATAAGGTCCAAAGACACCAAAGCACACCACATCACTTGTCAGTGTCTACAGGGTAGGGTGAGGTAAAATGGCATGAGCATTATAGCTGATGACCCAAAGGCACACCCCAGAGCCTGTCAGTCTCTGCAGGGTGGGGGTGTGGTTGGCGTCAGTTCCATACTTCACTGCCATTCCTATCATGCATCTCTAACTCCTGCACTACCAATGCCAATGCCAGCGACACAACATTCGGCATTGACAAATGCTTGTTTGCTATTTATTATGCAGCAGATGTGGGATGCCACTCCTTCTACAGGCTTCTATCACCTCCCTCTGGAGAGTCAACATCTAGCCTGACATCACCTGACATCACCTGGCATTCACACCCCCACTACCACATCCTCTAGAGCTTCTCCTCAGTTCCTCCCTTATCTCCTTTGAGAGTGCCAAGTTCCAACTAATATTAGATGGAGGAGATGGGAGAGCCATAATGCTCTGGGTTACTCAGTGAGGAATGTGTGGTGCAGGGGGCATTATCCTCTGATAGCCCCACACCCCCCAGCTTTCTTCCTGAAACCTTACCTTTCAGAATGTTGAGGCACTCGTATCAGTACACCAGATGAGCCGAGCATGCCTCTTCCCCTCTGTTAGCACTCTGTGCTGCACTGCCACCGGTGGTCACCAAGGTGCACTGCAGTGTACTATAAGCTGCAGCCCATCCTTCTTGGGGGAAGACAACATCCTCGGGGATGGTCAGTCATGCCTTAGCAGTCTACATTGGTGTCCTGAGTTGGAAGCAAACTCAGGTCAGTGGCATAGTCAGTAGCACTGGCCACGAAAATACTATTGGACAGACCTGTCTTTATTCCTGTTGGTGATTGTTCAACAGCATCCTTATACATGAATAACCTGCTTAACATTACAGACAGTAGAATGATTGAAAAAGGTTAAAATACTGACACAGAGCAACTCAGCAGATTGGAGACAATTTCTAAGCACAAAATCATTAGGGATGTAAAAAAAAAAGCTAGTAATTCTCCCTTCAGATGAACAGCAGTTCTACCTCACTATCTAGCAGGCCATAGTGTAAATCACATTACACATTTAGGGCAGGCAAACCAGTACTCACCGCATTGAGCATTTACTGACTTGTGCAGTAAATTAAATACGTTTCAAACTAATAACTTATGTAACCCCTCTACCAATTTGGGGGCATACCTGTGGCCTGTAGCTCCCGTTTCTGCTCTCCTCCAGGCACCTCCTTGTATGCCTGCTATTTTTTCTTTTCTTTCTTCTTCTGGTCCCTGCGCTAGCTCCCAGCCCTTTCTGTGCCCTGATGCTCCAGTTTAGCTCCCTGTGTACAATCCAGCCCTGCAGGGCTCCAAGAAAGCAACCCGTGATCACCCGTGCTGTACTTGCAATCCGGTGCAGTGGGGATCACGCAGGCACGATGAGCGCCTTTGATTCTGTGACTGCCCGACTTGCCGTCGACCCGAGGAGTATCCAGTGGTCCAGGTGTCCCCACCTGCTAAGTGGGACCCGGTGACCATGGCAAGGGCCAGTAGAGCCTGCTCCTCTAAGTATTTTAAGAGATCCACGAGGTGTCCAGATTGGGGCTCATGAATATAAATGAGCTGGGGCCCTGATTGCATACATATTCATGAGGGTATTTCTACCCTCAGGAAAGCTGTGTTTTGGCACCTGCTGAAAGGAAAAGAAAATGTAAAAATAAATAAATACCACTGCTGTCTGTGTTTGGGGGCAAGTGTTTAAAAGGGGGACAGTGTTTTAAATAAATAAATGCTTGAATCCTGGCTGCACCAGAAATATTGGGACTCAGAGTAACAGACTGCCTGCTGCAAGGGGTCTGAAAATATGGGCAGCAGTGACAGACAAATGGACTGAGGGAAATAGTAAATCTGGGCAGCGACTTAAAGGACACACCAGTGGCTACTGAACTGTGGGGCATTTGAGCAATTTTTATAATCATTCTGGCTGCACCAGGGCTTTATTTGGGACTGTATAAATTCTGCTTACAGGACTGTGTGTTCAGCAGCTGTTTCTAAGCAGCCACAGCCAATTGGAAAGCTAAGATTTAACGCCAGGACTTGTGGGACTTTTGCCAAAGCTCATTGGAAACTGTCAAGTGCTCTCGGGGAACTGCAGGGACCTAGCTTCAGGCACCAAAACAGCAAACCAAATGTGCATTGAGGAAGCTTCATGAATAATTCATTTTCCTGATTGACAAGCCTTCTAGCCAGTCAGAGCTAAAGCACCTAATAACTTCAGCCAATCGTAGCCCCAGGAGAGTCCCATAAAAGATTGTACTTTCAGCAGCTTTTGAGATTTGGAGGAGCCCTCCACAGGGGTGAGGCTCAGGCCTCAGCCAGGCAACTGGGCCTGGTGATCCAGTGTAAGCCCCTCCACCCCGGAGGGTCTTTTATTTGACCAGTTAAAGTTAAAGTAGTTTAGTTTGGAGTTAAGTCTGCTATATTTGGGGGTTGCCAGAAGAAAGTCCCCCAGGTGCTAGCCCTCCCTTCCACATTGGGGAAATCGTGGACTTGCAACTTGATGACAACAAGACAGCTGTGAGAGAGCTGATCCGGCCTCAGTTGTGAGAGAATGGAAAATGTCAGCAGCCTTCATTGCAGAGATTCTACCGTGAGGAGCCTGAGTAAGTACTCTTGTACCCCCCTCGTGCAAGAAAGAAAGAAAATTGCTTATTGGGGTTGCCAACGCCCTAGTGACTGTTGCTGTTTAGGACTGTCCAGTTGGTCTGCACCTTTCTACTGCTGCACCTAAATCTTGCCCAGTGCAGGTGGACCTAACTGTGTAAGGGACCCGTTGAGTCCAACGTACATATAAATGTGTTGATGTGTCTTTTTCTGCTATGATGCCTACAGAACTGTAAGGGGAGTACTCAGAAACCAGGGCTCATCCTGACTTTGCCTGGGAGGTCCAGTGTCTGCTTAAATAAGCTAGTCAAGATGTCCGGTGGAGCTGTAATCTTCAGCCATGTGCCACAAATGGGACTGAGACCTCAAGTCTAATCGGATTTGACTACTTTAACTTGGAAATGACTGCTTTAAATGCCTGCATTTGCTCACGTGAGTGCAAAGAAACAGGGTCACCCCTAGATTTGGGATCAATTACCCACCAGCTCAATTGCAAAAGGACCAGGATAGCCATGCTGGCCCCCCGGCTGAAGAGGTCCTACCTTCTTCAAATGTACCGAATGTGTCTGCAATATAAATGTGCTGAGTGTACCAGAATATATAAATGTACTGGATGTTCAGAAATGCAGATTAAATCCAAAGCAATGTAACCGGCTGGTTACATCAAACCAGCATTTCAGCTTGCAACATGCAGGCCCTCCCCCGCATACCTTCAGCAGACTGTGGAAACAGTAATTAGAGAATTAGTTGGTTTAAATAACTCAAAAGCCACCAGTCTAGATAAATATTCCATCAAAACTATTAAACTATGCTGCCCCAGTTAAGTCATTAACCACGGGAGAGTGCCCATTAGCATGGAAACAATCAAGGGTAATACACATATATAAAGGAGGTAATAAGATGGAGATGAGCAATTTTCGGCCAGTTTCACTCCTGCCCCAGATAGCTAAGATATTTCAGCTCAAATAAGGATGCATTTGGATTCTTTTAGTTTATTAATGATATGCAATCGGGTTTTCAAAAATTTCACAGCAAAAACTCAACCCTTGCCAAAGTGGTGGGGGATGTGCAGGTGGCCCTGGACAGGAGGACACTTTTGGGTGAAATTTTTATGGATTTATCAAAGGCTTTTGATTCCTTGGACCACCATGTCCTCCTGTCCAGGGCTGCATCACTTAGGACAGTGGGCCAGGGTTCAAAGTGGTTGGATTAGTATTTGGCTAATAGGAATCAGAATGTTTCAGTGGGTGGGTGGGAATCATGTTTTTTGCCTGTTGGGTCAGGGGTTCCCCCAGGGCTCCATCCTGGGGCCCTTACTGTTCAAAATTTATGTAAATGATCTGTCCTTCTTGGATTCAAAGGTGTTGTTTCATCTCTATGCAGATGACACCATCATATATACATCTGATAAATTCATAGAGTTAATACAAAAGAGGCTTCAGCAGGCCTTTAATGAATTTGAGGCCTTCCTAGTGGACGGTAGGCTTGTTTTGAACGTAACGAAAACACAGACCATGTTGTTCATCGACGAAATGATATATTGAGCAGTTCGGTCCTGGGAGTGGTTGTCCTTGGGGGGGCCCCGATCAAGCAGGTACATACATATAAATATTTGAGTTTGTGGATGGACAGCTTATTGTGCTGGGATATGCACATCACCAACCTGGTTAAAAATGCGAATAAGAGAATAGGGCACTTTACAGGGTTAGATCAGCTATGAGTATAGAAGTAAGAAAAAGAGTGGTAAATGCAATGATTATCCCCATGTTTGAATATGGGGATACATTTTAGTCTAGTGGGCAAAAGGGGGATCTTAAAAAGCTAGAGGTCTGTCATAGTAATCTTGCCAGATTCATATTGGGGGCCCCTTGGTTAACCCACAAATGACAACTATATGATCAGCTGGCATGGCGTAGTCTGTCTGAGAGTAGCCATAACCTACCCTGGACCTACGCTCTTAGCGTAGAGTTCAAGTTCGCTACTCTCTGAGAACTACATTTCGGTTGTTTTTTTGTATTCGTTTATTTGAGTCGAAAAAAAAAGAAAAGAAAAGGGGGGTGTGGGGGTGAAGCCCCCAACTCAAATAAACTAATAAAAAATTTTACAACAAGCACAAGCCCGTGCAGTATTTATTCCTGTTACTAAACTTCACCAACACAGATCAGATTTATTCTTTTTAGACCGATATGCACACTGCCAGAATATGCCAGATGTTAATTGGAGCACCTTTGCTGCAGCCACATCCAAGAGCTGGGTCATTCTTGATGCCCTACAGGGAGCATGTATCAGACAGCTAGTGTTGGAACCCACTCGGGAGGGAGCAATCTTAGACCTGGTATTCTCAAACAGGGACAGAGAGAGGATCTCAGATTTAGAAGTGGGTAGCCATCTGGGAACAAGTGACCACCAAACAGTGTGGTTCACGATAAACACAGCCGTAGAGTCAAGCCATACAAAAGTGAGGATACTGGACTTTAGGAGGGCTGACTTTGGGAAAATGGGAGAGTGCCTCAGAAAAGCCCTAGCAAACGGGCAAGAAAGAGGGGTGGCAGAACAATAGGGAGACACCAAAACTGCCATCACAGAGGCAACAAGCCTTTGTGTGAAGCAAATAAATCAAAAAGAAGGGAAAAACACTATGGTTCTCAAAAGAGGTGGCAGGGAAGGTTGGGGAGAAAAAGACAGCATTCAGGAAGTATAAGAAAACACAGAAGGAGCAGGACAGAGATCTGTACCGGTTAAAGCAGAAGGAAGCGGGGAAGACAGTCAGAGTAGCAAAGGCCCAAACCAAGGAAAGGATAGCCAACTCGGTTAAGAAGCGGGATAAAACCTTTTATTGGTACATTAGGGAGCGAAGAAAGACCAAGGGAGGTACTTTGAGGCTTAATAAAGGTGAGGGTAGGTGGGCAGAGGGTGACAGTTAAAAAGCAGGGTTACTGAATGAATACTTCTACTCAGTATTCACAAAAGAAGAGGAGGGGGAGGTACCTAATCCAATCATTAGAAGCACTCTGGAGAGGGAGGTCAATACCAGTACATTCACAAAAGAAAGGGTTCTGAAAGAACTCCTAAAACTGAAGGTGGACAAAGTAATGGGACCTGATGGGATTCACCCCAGAATTTTAAAAGAGCTAAGGGGAGAACTAGTGACACCACTGACTACCCCTCCCTTTTTTTTTATAACTCTTTATTTAAAGATTTTTTTCCAGTTGATACATACAGGATACAGTACATATGTGGACAATGTACAAGAGATAAAACACATAACAATCAGACTGTTTATAATATTACTTCATACATTTCATCATACAGACAGGTAAGGGGTTAGTACAGAAAGGTCTAATCATGTATCTTGACTTCAGGAGGGGTCTGAATTTTATGGGCATATATAAAAACAGTCAGGGGGGAGGGATTAAGGTATACCAGGTCCATAGTTCATTGCTTGTTGAGTATGCTGCCCCGTATTGTTATATTAGGGAATAAAATCTGGGCAGAGGAGGGCCATGTACAGCACCCATCTCCTCCACAGTATTTCAAATTGCTCTTGTGCTTTATTTAGAACTGCCGACAGTCTGTCCATTCTGTATATCTCTATTAATGTATCTTGCCATTGAACAATGGGGGGGGGTTCTTTCAACAGCCACTTTTTGGTTATGGCCTTTTTGGTCATCAAGATCATAATTGATATCAGTTTGGTCGAGTTGAGATCTCTAAATTCAGCTGGCCATTGAGATAGAAAAAAGCGGTGATGGGTGAGTTTTAATTCAGGGGAGAAAATTAATGATAAAGTCTCCTGTAGGTGCTCCAAAAAGGGGTGGAGTATAGGGCAGCTCCAGAACACATGCCCATGGGTGGCTGGAGAGACTCCGCACTCCCTCCAACATTGTGACAGCCCCCTTTTGGAGTATTTAGCAGTCACTGCTGGGGTTCTAAAAACAGGACCACATTTTTCCATTCAAATTCTCTCCACATGATAGCGGAGATCCCTTTGTACATATTGTTAAGGTGTTTTTCCATAGCCCAGTTGAGATGGGCTGGTTAAGATTTAAGGCCCAGGTTTGTTTGATGTGGTCTACAGAGTCTCCTTCTAATGTGCTGATGGCCTCATAGAGATAGGAGATCATATGTGCTAATGGGGCTCTGCCATCTAATGCCAATTTCATGATCTCTATCAATTTGGGGGGGTCTCTTGCCACAGAATCCTTGATAGGGGTTTAATGAAACCCCTCACCTGGAAATATCTGAATCTATCTCTATGGGGTATCCCATATCGTGTAACCAAGTCAGTAAAGCTTATGATTGTCCCCCTTTCTATGAACTGATGTATCATGTGGAGGCCTTGTTTTTCCCAATGTCGGAACCCCAAGTCCATTTGTACGGGTTTAAAATGTGCCTGGTAGGGAAGGGAATAGAGGAGGGATCTCCACTGATCTAATTTTCTAGATTGCATTACCTTTTGCCAGGTCTGCAGCGTGGTATTTGTGTAGAAATTGTCCCTCTTCCTTAGGTCCCCCCCATATGGACCCGACAAAAGGATTCGATGCAGCTGTGCCAGGTCTTCTGTCTGTATTTCTAAGTCCTTCCATCTGGCTTGGTACATAGGGTGGAGCCAGTATAGTATAGTTCTTAACTGAGCTGCTTGGTGGTAGTATTCTAAGTTTGGGAGAGACAGTCCACCCCTGCGGCGGGGAAGTTGTAAAATGGATAGCCATATCCTTGGTCTCTGAGCTCCCCAAATATACCAGGAAATCTTCCTGTTGAGGGATATGTAGAATTCCTTATGGACCGGGATAGGAATTGTTTGGGCTAAGTATAAAAATCTTGGAAGTAAGACCATGCATACTGAGTCTATCCGTTGTTGAAGGGGGAGAGACATTACTCTCTATCTCTCCATTTCGGCTGTCAATTTATTGAGCACGGGGAGTAATTCAAGGTAAACAGGTTCTCATGTGAGGAGCCAATGTGAACTCCCAGATATGTTATACTAGGGGAGTCCCATTTAAAGGGAAATCAATGTTTAGTGTGAGCTGAGGGGATGTAATTTATCTGAAGGGCCTCTGTTTTAGCTAGATTTAATTTGTACCCTGCCAAATCACTAAACTCCTCCAGTGCCCTCCATAGGGGCATCAATGAGTTCTCTGGATCAGTCAAGTATATCAGCAGGTCATCAGCGTATAAAGCTAATTTATGGGGGTGATACCCTCTATCTTATTCTCTTGTTGAAGAGCCTGTACAAGAGGCTCGAGGTAAAGGGCAAACAGCAGGGGTGACAATGGGCGCTCCTGCCTTGTGCCTCTCCCCAGTGAAATTGGGGGTGACACTGCTCCATTAATCTTAATGTAAGCCTGAGACTGGGAGTAAATTGCTCTCATAGCCTTAACAAAATCATCTGGGAAACCTATCCTTCCTAGTGTTTGAAACAGGAAAGGCCAGGCCACCCTGTCGAAGGACCTCTCCACGTCCAAACTAAGGAGCAGAAAAGGAGCCCCAGACAGGTTGGCCAGGCGGAGAATATGTAGAGTTCTTTTAATATTATCTTGTGTTTGTCGGCCCAGTACAAAGCCCGTTTGGTCTGTGTGTATTAACCCAGGCAGAAGCCCTTCTAGCCTTTTAGCCAGTACCGATGCAAACAGCTTGTAGTCGACATTTAGTACCGAGATAGGTCAGTATGAAGAGCAATTAGTCTGGTCTTTCCCTGGCTTAAGTATGCTCATTACTGAATCATAGTTCCATGTGTGGGGTAATGCTCCTCCTGTCTGGACCTCTCTGCAGACATTCAACAAAACCGGCAACAGTGGGCCCTGGAAGGTCTTAAAATTCTAAGGTATACCTGTCTGGGCCTGGGCTCTTGCCCACCTTGATGCCCGAGAGTGCCCCAGCAAATTCAAGACCCGATATGGGCTGGATCAGGGCCTGTTGCTGTTCTGGTGTTAATGAGGGTAGCTCTAATCTACTGAGGAAATCCACTACGTTTCCTGCCTCTGCTTCTCTTTCTGATGTACATAGCTGTCTATAGAAGGGTAGGAATGCCTGCCTGATCCTGAGAGGGGATTGTGGTTACTTTACCTGAATCCGGTTTCCTGATTTGGGTAATAGTAGATTTGGATGTTCTTTGTCTGAGTCGGTGGGCTAGCAGTCTTGTGGCTCTTGGGGCCCCTTCATGATATTTGAGTTTTAATCTTTGTAAGGCCTGTTCTGTTTTGATCTCCAGGAGCCTTTGTAAACCACTGACTACCCTTTTTAACAAATCATGGGAGGATGTGTGGTACCTGGGACTGGAGGAGGGCGGATGTGATTCCCCTTCAAAAAGTGGGAGCAAAGCAGAGGCAGGAAACTACAGACCTGTTAGTTTGACCTCAGTGGTAGGGAAAATAATGGAATCACTTCTGAAAGAAAGAATTGTTGAGTACCTAGAGGCCAGCGGGGCACAGGACCCAAGGCAGCATGGATTCACAGAGGGAAGGTCATGTCATGTCAGATGAATCTAATAGATTTCTTTGACTGGGTGACCAAAGTAGTAGACCAAGGTGGGGCTGTGGACATGGCCTACCTAGACTTTAGCAAGGCATTTGACACAGTCCCACACAAAAGATTAATAAACAAATTAGCCAGCCTGGGAGTGGGTCCCAGGGTGGTAGCCTGGGTAAAAAAATTGGCTGGACAACAGGACACAGAGGGTAGTAGTAAACAGAGTCCACTCTGAAGAAAGGGGGGTTACTAACGGGGTACTGCTGGGTTCAGTACTGGGACTGGTCCTTTTTAATGTCTTTATAAGTGACATTGCAGAGGGACTGGAAGGAACAGCATGTCTCTTTGTAGATGACACAAATTTCTGCAACAGGTTTGATACACAAGGGTGGGTAGAAAGGATGAAAAGGGACTTGGCAAGGTTGGAGGAATGGTCAACAGTATGGCATCTTAGATTCAATGCAAAGAAGTGGAAAGTAATGCACCTGGGAAGCAAAAACCTAGGGGAAGAGTACACAATGAGGAGGAGGTACTAACTACAAGAAAAATGGAAAGGGACCTGGGGGTAGTCATATCAGATAACCTAAAGGTAAGCAAGTAATGTCAGAAGGCAGTAAGGAGGGCTGGGGGGATACCGGGATGTATATACGGTTACCACCTTTTAAGAAGCCCAAAGTGGGACATTGCTCACTGAAACATGATTTTTCGCAGGACAGTACGTAACCTCGGCCAATGTAACAGACTGGTTTTCTGTATATAATCAGAATTAAGGCAAAGTATTGTAGTTTATTGGTTGCTTCTATTATTTGTAATCATTTTATTGTATTTTAGTTAAGGTATTATAGTTTTCTGCAACATTTAGTGGAAAGTTAGAAAATATTTTTTAGAATAAAAAGTCAGGACATGTAGTATTTTTCATGTTTTTTCGCAGGACACAGCTGCCCAAATCATGACTGTCCTGCGAAAATCAGGACAGGTGGTAACCCTAGATGTATAGGGAGAGGCATCACCAATAGAAAACAGGAAGTTGTTATTCCTCTGTACAGACAGCTGGTGAGACTCCATCTGGAGTACTGCGTGCAGTTCTGGAGACCCCACCTCTGCAAGGACATAGACAGGATGGAGGCAGTCCAGAGGAGGGCAACTAAAATTGTGCAGGGACTGCACCAGAAGCCATACGAAGAGAGAGATGTAAGGAGCTTAATATGTATACCCTTGAGGAAAGGAGGGAGAGGGAGACATGATAGAAACTGTCAAGTACCTCAAGGGAATCAACAAAGTCCAAGAGGGTAGCATCTTTCAGAAAAGAGATGTGCAAGAACAATTTGAAGATGGGGGCGGCCTAGGGCAACGTGGAGGAAGTATTTTTCACTAAGAGGGTGGTGACGATGGAACTGCCTTCCTGAGGAGGTCGAGGTCAAGAATGCATGGGACAGACATAAGGCAATTCTGGTGGGGGTTAGGAAGACGTAGGCTGTTAGTTAACTAGGATCTGCAGCTTATCCAATATGTAGGGAAATAGGCAGACTGGGTAGGCCAAGCGATCCTTACCTGCCGTCAAAGTCTATTTTTCTATGTTTCACTGTAAAGTACACTGCACATCAAGGCCAGACAAGCTAATATTCTTCACAGCTACGTGTTGGGCAGTAACTGAATTACACACGAAATACAATTCTAATTATAAACAGCCCTGGGTAGATGCGATCTCTGCTTGCAGATTTAAAAAATATGAAAGACCAGATCTCTACAAATACACCAAAGGAGCAGCTCCCCCTAGAAAAACTAGTAGGAGCCTGGGATATGATTGGTGTCAGTGGCAGCGGGCACATGAGCGGGGTCAAGAACGGTGTTACATTCAGACCCCTGCTGCAGCCTTCCCCCTCCATGACTCGGCATCAGGTTCAGATTTCGGCAGGGCTTCACAGAGACTCATGGCCCACCAGTCAGTGGTTCCTGGTTCTCCCTAGCTTCAGCCAATCAGTGGCATGAATTGCTCCAAAGGATGTAGAGAACAGAGAGAGAGAGGTATTTAAATTCCCACACATCCGTGAGGGCTTGGCAAGCGGCAATAGCGGTGGTGGACACATAAGCAGGGCTGGGGTAGCGAAAGCTGTTACAATCAGACCCCTGCTGCAGCCTTCCTCCTGCCTTCAGCTTCAGATTTCAGCAGGGCTAAACGGAGACTCTTGGCCCACCAATCAGCAGCCCCTGGTGCTCCCCAACTTCTTCAAATCAGCATCACGAATGGTTCGAAGGGGTGGAAAGAACAGAGGGACTGGAGGATTTAAAGTCCCACACATCATCGAGAGCTCGGCAAGTGGTGGCAGCAGTGGTGGACACATGAGTGGTGCAAGACAGCTGTTTCTCACAGTCAGACCCCTGCTGCAGTCTTCCTCCTTCACAACTCACCTATAGCTTTGTATTTCGGTAGGGTTCACAGAGACTCAGCCCACCAGTCAGCGGCTTCTGTTGCTTCTCAGCTTCAGCTAATCAATGGCACAAATAGCTGCAGGGGGTGGAGCACCTCCACCTCCTCTCTTAAGCCTTCTGACCGCTAGCAGTCCTCCATGCTGCAGTCCAGATCATGAAGGGCTGCAGCACAAAGGGTGATGGGCATCTTTCTAAGGGTGTCTTCATAGGGCAGCAGTCGGCAGGAGACTCTGCCCTTCATAGCCATACCACTTGTGGACTGTACAATTATCTAACTGCAGAAAATGTGAGTACTGTTGTGGACAATACTACACTAATGTGTTCCTGTTTGGTATCTGTAAATGTGGGGTGGTCATAATGATAGAAACCACAGTCCAACTATTAATGTTGTTTCAGTCTGGGTAGGTGCTTGAAGCTATTGATCCTAGCTCAGGGTAAACTGATGTGTATGCAATGGTTGGGATGCTCCAGTCCAGGTGTTGTGATGCTTTGCTCCTAATGCTATGTTAAGGGCAACCAAAATGGTGCAGGGCCTACGTCAGAAGACCTATGAAGAGAGGCTTAGGGAATTAAACTTGTACTCCCTGAAGGACAGGAGGAGGGGGAGGGATATATAGACACATTCAAATATCTCAAGGGAATAAATAAGGTTCAGGAGGAGAGTATTTTCCATTGAAAAAAATTTTCTAAGACTAGGGGTCACAATATAAAGTTGGAGGGGGGTAGGTTCAGCGGAAACGTGAGTAAGTTCTTTTCTCTATGGAAAGGGTGGTGGATGACTACAATTGCCTCCCAGTGGAGGTGGTGGGGGCAAATACAGTCACATGTTTTAAGTGTGCCTGGGATAAACACATGGGTATCTTGGATAATGGAGAGGGGGTGGAAGATGGCCCCTCCAGTAGTGGCTTGGGTAGCACTATTAGGGGGGATTATATGGGCAGACTGGGTGGGCCAGGAGGTCCTTATCTGCCAACAAAATCTATGAATCTATCACCACAGGAGAGGTGCTAAGAATGTTTTTGTTTGTCTTGTGCATACTCTGAAAGTTAACCACCAGACAAGAGACAGGTCATTTCCTAGGTGCATATGTTTACTCCACAAGTCTTCATGGGTGCCCTTTACCCTTATGGAGACTCTCAAACCCCTCGTCCTCCCTTCTGCTAAAACTTTTGGGTAGGAACACTGAGAGCAACACAGGCCTATTTGCCTCCACACTACATCACAAGGACCCCCTTTGGACTAACCATCATGAGCTCAAGATAGTGCACCTCAATGCATGTAGTTTGATGTCCAAGATCTCTGAGTTAGAAGCCTGGATCGCTCCTTACAACACTGACATAATATGAATCATAGGAACGTGGTTAAAACCCTCCATCCCTGAATCCAGCTGCCATATAAGGGGCTTTCATGTGGTCAGAGAGGACAGATTGGGAAACAGAAAGGGAGGTGGAATCCTTCTTTATTACAGGGAATCCCTAAGTGCCTCCCTAATCTCGAGCAGCTCCATGGATGACTGTGTGAATGACTCATTACTAAGCTTACTCTAGGTTCTGCCAAGAAACTCTATGTAGGCTATGCCTGCAGCCCCTCCAAAGGGGGTCTAAAAGGCCTCACACAGCTTACTCTAAACATCAGTCACTGCTTCTCATAAGGAGGCTTATATTGTTAGGGGATTTCAGCATAAACTGGTTTGATGTGCTGAACAGCTTAACCTCACTCAACTCATTTCCACTCCATCCTGTCTCAACCCTAAGTTCTCCAGTCACTCCCTACTGGACTGGATACTTACAGAGAGAGAATACATGATCCTACAGGTGGGTGGTCTATTTGATTCCATCAATGTTCACTCCCCGACTTTCTGCATCTGATTCTGTAAGTGCCTTCCCCCCAAATTCTCTTCTTCACAGTCTTCTGAGACTGGGACATACCACCACAGCTATTCTTGGATGTTAGGGCTGCGGACTGGTCTGGCCTCCACACGCTACCCAATGTGAACTCTGCTCTTGGGTTTCTCATGGCTGCATTGTCCTCTGTCCTCCGTCCAGGACAAACACTTCCCCGTCACCACCTGGAGAGTCAGAGGTGTAAACGAAAGGTGTTAACAAAATATCTTATTAGTAGAAGGAAGCAGGGGGAACGCCATGTGGGAGGCTCACAAATCCTCCCTGTCCCTTACTGTATGAAAACTCTACAGGATTGCAACCTTTGCAAACAGGAAATAAAATCCCACAAGTGGTCTGCCTAAAAAACCTTCAGGTTAGCAACCTAGGTGACCGTAAAAAGTTCTGGCCCTTGATGAATGCCCTACTCAAATCAAGGATCAAACAAAGGTAAATCAAATTGTGCACAGCAGTAGGGACTGTAACCGACCACCACCAAGTGGCACAGGCCCTAAATGTCAAATTCAGAAATCTGGCTTGAGTATCTGAACAAGCTGTCACTTACAGGAATGGCTCAGTCTCAAAACAACTAAACTTGAATGGCCCAAGACCCCCCATTTCATTTCAAGGCTACCTCCCCAAAGAGATCCATTGGGTCCTCATGGCCCTACCCAACTACAGTACAGCTGGTAGTGATAGTTTCTGCCCAAGGTTCCTTAAACTAACAGCCTAACTTATTGCCAAACCCCTGGCCACCCTTTTTAATCTATCACTGTCCTCCTCAACCATCTCATCACTATGGAAACAGACAGGAGTTGGCCCCATTTTTAAATCTGGGGACCCTAACTCACTGGACAACTACCATCCAGTGTCCATCCTCTCCCACCTAAGAAAAATACTGGAAAAGATTGTGTTTCGGCAAATTTCTGAACACGTGGCTAAATGTAACCTGCTCTTCCCTCACCGGCATGGTTTTAGAAAGGGCCATAGTACCACCACTACCTTGGCCTGTTTCACTGACCACGTCTTCAAGGACATGGATTATGGTAAACTAACTGGAGCCTTGTGGCCCACAACACCCTTCTTGACAAGCTGAAGCACTATGGCTTCTCAGCTGCAATGCCAGCCTGGTTTGAGAACTATCTCTCGGGGAGATCCCAAGTGGTCTTCACAGGGTGGGCACCTCCAACTCACTGGGATCAATAGTGGGGTCACTCAGGGGTCCATACTCGAACCAATTCTGTTCTACTTTTTTGTAAACCACCTCCTCAGGCAAAGCAAGGGCTGCCACATGCTCATTTGAGCGGATGACCTGATTTTCTATCATAGTGCCAGAAATCTGACTGAGCTATCCAGCTCCCTCTCCAAGGAGTTCAGTGCTGCCTGGAGGTGGTTCGCTTCAAACAGATTACTTGTAAATACAAAAAACTAAGGCTATGTTTATTGGGTCTAAACATAGGGATAACAGTGAAGCAGATTCATGAGAGAAAAAAGGCTGTCTGTTTCAGGTTAAAACATCTAATGACCTCTGAAGCATGGCTAACTATTGCCAAGGGGTGTGCCTCTCCCTCTCCTGGACTATTTCTCAACTATTTTCTCCCAAACCTCTAGTCAAAACCTCTCCAGACTCAACTCTACCTACAACATCTGCAGATTTGCCTTGCTGGCCCTTACAACACCCATCATCATTGCTCCCTCTAGCAAATGCTGGGCTGGCTGTCCCCATAGGCCCTTCAGGACTACCTCCTAGATTGCCTTGTTGATAAGTCTTTCAGGGAAAGAGAACTCCCCACTGTTGGCATTACTTAATCCCAAAAGTGGCACTCATAAACTTAGGTCCTTCCTGCACCTTCTCCTCGACCATCCCCAGGATGCCACCTGTATGGGAGAAAGGGTCTGTTCCATAGCTGCCCCAGGCTTTGTAATGGTTTGCCAGCCCCCTCCACCACCTAGGTGCAACCTCTCTCTTCAAAGCACGCTCTCACAGAACCCTCCTAGCCACCTTGGCCTGTAAGTGCCCCAGATGAAATTGAGCTGTGGCTGTCACCTAATTTCAAGATTATCCATGCCATTTCTCTGCCTCTCAAAGTGCTTGGCTTGATATCCTACATGGATGCCCCTCCAACCAGTCCTACTTGTATTATTAAATGAAATAGTTTTATTCCTGTGTTGTTGGTCCTGTAGATTTACCTATGCTTTTTATCACTGTAACTCACTTCACTCTTTATTGACACATCTTGCTTTGTATACTATATTTCTCTTTTTCAAACTGTAATTGTGGGTGTTCTGTATTAGTGTAACCTTACAGCGCTCTGCATAACTCTTCATGTTTTTGTATATTTTGTTTCTACTTCTTGTAATGTTGTGTATCCATGCTGATATGTGCCATCTTGATTGCCCAGGTCATGCCTGAAAATGGTCCCTGGGACCAGTTTACCTACCCAGTTACATAGAAACATAGAAACATAGAATTTGATGGCAGATAAGGACCACTTGGCCCACCCAGTCTGTCCATTTTCCTACCTAATGGATAAGCTGCAGGTCCTAGTTAACCAACAGCCTACTTTCTCCTACCCCCACCCACTAGAATTGCCATGCCTGTCCCATGCATTCTTGAAATCCACCACTGTTTTTGACTCCTCAACCTCCTCAGGAAGGCTGTTCCATGCATCCACAACCCTCTCTTGGAAAAAATACTTCCTCACATTACCTTTGAGCCGTGCCCCCTCAACCTTCAAATTGTGACCCCTTGTTCTTGCACACCTCTTTTTCTGAAAGATGTTACCCTCTTGGACTTTGTTGATTCCCTTGAGGTACTTGAAAGTTTCTATCATGTCTCCCCTCTCCCTCCTTTCCTCGAGTCTATACATATTAAGCTCCTTAAGTCTCTCTTCATATGTCTTCTGGTGCAGACACTGCACCATCTTAGTTGCCCTCCTCTGGGCCGCCTCCATCCTGTCTATGTCTTTGTGGAGACTGGGTCTCCAGAACTGCAAGCAGTACTCCAGATGGGGTCTCACCAGCTGTCTGTACTGAGGGATAACAACTTTCTGTTTTCTACTGATGATGCCTCTCCCTATGCATCCCAGTATCCCCCCATCCCTCCTTACTGCCCTCTCACATTACTTACCCACCTTTAGGTCATTAGATATGATTATCCCCAGGTCCCTTTCCAGTTTTGTTATTGTTAGTATCTCACCCCCCCATTGTGTACTCTTCCCTTGGGTTTTTGTTTCTCAAGTGCATTACTTTGCACTTCTTAGCATTGAATCTAAGCTGCCATATATTTGACCATTGTTCCAGCCTTGCCAAGTCCCTTCTCATCCTTTCAACCCCACCTTGTGTATCAACTCTGTTGCAGATCTTTGTGTCATCTGCAAAGAGACATACTTTTCCTTCCAGTCCCTCTGCAATGTCACTTATAAAGACATTAAAGAGGACCGGTCCTAGTACTGAACCCTGTGGTACCCCACTAGTAACCCCCCTTTCTTCAGAGTGGACTCCATTTACTATTACCCTCTGTGTCCTGTTCTCTAGCCAATTCTTTACCCGGGCTACCAACTTGGGACCCACTCCCAGGCTGGCCGACTTGTATATTAATCTTTTGTGTGGGACTGTGTCAAATGCCTTGCTAAAACCTAGGTAGGCCATGTCCACAGCCCCTTCTTGATCTACTATTTTGGTCACCCAGTCAAAGAAATCTTTTAGATTCGTCTGACATGACCTTCCCATTGTGAATCCCTGCTGCCTTGGGTCCTGTGCCCCTCTGGCCTCTAGGTACTCAACAGTTCTTTCCTTCAGAAGTGATTCCATCATCTTCCCAATCACTGAATTTAAACTAACAGGTCTATAGTTTCCTGCTTCTGCCCTGCTCCCACTTTTGTGAAGTGGAATAACATCTGCCATCCTCCAGTCCTCAGGTACCACCCCATCCTCCCATGATTTGTTAAAGAGGGTAGTCAGTGGTGTCACTAGTTCTACCCTTAGTTCTTTTAGAATTCTGGGATGAATCCCATCAGGCCCCATTGCTTTGTCCACCTTCAGTTTTGAGTTCTTTCAGAACCCTTTCTTCTGTGAATGATCTGGTATCAACCCCATATCTAGAGTGTTTCTTTTGTTTGGTTTAGGTACCTACAAATAAATAAATAAAAAACAAATAAAATGATCAGCTACTCTTTTTGGTAACTGGGTAAAGCCCATAAGGCACCGTGCCTGTGTTTAGGGGCAAACCAGGAGCACTGTGGAGGTTAGGTGACTTTCTGAGCCACACATATGCAAGTGGAAGTTGTAGGAATCAAACCTAAGTCTGCTTGATTTACCAAGCTCATCCACAGCTCATTACTTTAATCTGTAGTCTGTATTGCCAGCTCAGTTCATAATAGCAGGGTTTTCTTTTTGGAGTGGGAAGGTACTGGACCACTTGAGTATTGCACCCACAATTTTATAGCAGAATCCACAATTTTCACCATTCTTCATTTAAAACAGCATTTTCTACAGTGTCTTGCAACTTATTATTCTTTGCGTTTCCTTGTACCTGTGCAAGAAACACCTTGGGACAGTACTGCATTTCAGAGGTGTGTCAGGGACGAGTCCAATGCAGAGCACTGTACAGTGGGCGTGACCCTGACACACCAATGACCACTGAAGCCGAGTGTGACAGCCATCGGAATTTCACAGCATGGAGCCGGCTCACACTTGAGAGAAATAAACTGCACCAATAAGAGAGTGCGCTTCATTCCTCTCATTTGCATAGCCAGCATTGCAAGTCTGCAGACCCTCGTGTCCCCTTCCACTGCTGCAGTCTGCCCTGCACGCACCCTTCACTTCCCCAACAGCCCGGCATCTTTCATTAAATCCTCCCACTGCCCCCTACTGCTGCTGCCCTCCCCTCTCCCATCCCAGTCTCAGGCATCTAACTGTAACTCCCCCCCCACCACAGTTGGGGGCTTACCAGATGCTGCCTCCATTTGTGCCGCCTTGTGTCCCGGATCCAGAGGGTCCTTGAGTGCTCCTGCGGTCCCGTCGTCCCCAATTTTGCTAAAGGGACCGGCAGAGCAGAAAAAAATGAAAAGAAGCAGCTGCATGCTGCGGTGGGTTGCCGATCGCACAGGCTCCTGGGCAAGCTGCCGCGCCAGCCTCCCTCCCTCTCAGACATTGAAGGAGTGCTACGCACTTGAAAGTGAAAGCCTCCTCGTGGCTGGCAGTAGTTCTGTTTGTGTGTGCCCTGGCCCTGAGTGAAATATTAATGAAAGGGGGTCCAGAGGCACTTAGGGAGCAAATAAATAAAATGTTAATCCTCCTGTTCCCTCCCACTGTGTGCTGTCCACACTGCACCCTCCATTCCCCGTTCCTGTGCCAACATCAGGGTGCCCAATCCCTGTGTTGGTATCATGTACCACCCAACTCATGTGGCACATTGGGAGTCCACCCCAGTGTGCCCAAATTTATTTTTTTGTACCTGTAAATAAAGAAAACCGTCTCCCGACCTCTTTTTTTTTTTAACCTGTAAAAAAGAAAATTGTCCCTCATCGTCTCCCCAGTCCCCTATCCCCACCCTGCCACTGAGCACCCACCTCCCTTTACCCTCCCTTACCCCATACTTACCTCTGGAGGTCGGCTCTGTTATCTTCTGAGGACTGGGACACGTCTGCACTCTTTAAAGCTGACCAGCAAACTGAAGAATCAAAGGTAAGCGCCATATAATGGCAGTCAATGGGGCAATGGAGTTTTCAACTTAGGTTGATATCTTACAATTCTGAGGAATTTTGGCCCCAAATTTTCCATATGGGGTTCTTGGGACCCCACCTCATGAACGCTGTCACTGTCATTTCGTTACTCAGTCCTGAAAGATGATTTTGCGGTCACTGTGTGGAATCACCTTCCGGGACCGATTAATGAAATGACAGTGACAGAGTTCATGAGGTGAGGTTCCACAAAGACCATGTTGCAAATTTGGTGAAAAAATTCAAAAAAATTTCTGTGTTACAAGTATGCATTGCACAATTTCTACTCACGCTCCTAACTTCGCTAATTTTTAATATTTTCACTCCAGATTTTCAACATTCCCATGTTTTCACACCTCCTTATGAACAGTACAGCTTTCATTTTTCACATCCTGCCTGAAATATGTTTTTGCACCTGTGGCACAGAATGTCGCGGTCGCTCCACAAAATCATCTTTCAGGATAAGTGAACAATATGACAGTGGATTCTTTATGAGGTGGGGTCCCAAAAGGCCATGCTGAAAACTTGGTGCAACAACTCAAAAAAATGGCAGAGTTACACCCAGTCAGTCAAAAATTTCTGTGCACGCATGTAACTCTGGTTATTTTCAATATTTTCACTCCAAATTTTCAGTATATCCTTTTTATCACAGCATCTCATGACCAGTACAGCTGTCATTTTTCACATCCTGGCCATTATGTGTTTTCGCACCTGTGGCGTGGAATACCATTTTCCCACGGATTTTAACATTTTCACCTACAGGGTTCATGAGGTGGGGCGATAAGAAGACTATGTTCAACATTTAGGGTCAAAATATGAAAAAATGATAATGTTATGGCCACTTGTTGCAATTTTGGTACGCATGCTAGTAACTGCGGAAATCTTAAATATTTGCACTCCACATTTTTTTTTTAATTCTTTGTACTCCTGCTCCACGGCCCTCTCTATCTGGAGGGAGCCCCAGCCCCCCCCAATGTCCATCAGCTGATACCGACCAGCTACCCCAGGGCTTACCCCCCTGGCAGGGTCGGTGGACGGCAGGCGAGGTCAGCAGGGTTGACACCCACCAAGACCAGATCCAGTACAGGGGTCGGCACCGTGACTATTCGGGGGTGGGACCTGCAAGCTCCCTCCATCATCCAACATGAGCTTTTTTTCCTCCTGGTTTCTCCCCTTCAGGGGCGGAGTGTGCAAGGATGCCGGTGACGATTCTGTGCACACTGCTGTACGTGCACCCTGTCAAGCATCTGCTCCACCTTTGTCCTGATGTCTGCAGCATCGGTGTGCCAGCCCCCAGCCGCCGCTAGGGGCCAGGGATGCAGCGACAACTGGTCGCTCCTCTACCCATAAAAGGAGAGCTGTCCCTGGGACACTTAATCCTTCTCCTCCCCTGCCGACCCTCAGTTACCTGTGCTCACTCCCAAACATGGGTTGCCAGCATGGTGCAAGGTGTGGCGTTCAGCGCCTCAACCCTCAGTGCCACTGGGCCAACGATGCAACCCACATTTTCAACCTAGCCTTCTTATTACCCGAGCTTCTGTATTCAAATGCTGTCCTAAATATGACAGCTTGTCAAAACATAGTTCAGGCAGGTTTTCCTCCCACCAGACAAAGTTATGCCCACTTGTTGCAATTTCAGTACGTATGCTAGTAGCTGCGGAAATCTTAAATATTTGCACCCCACATTTTTTTTTTAATTATCTGTACTCCTGCTTCACGGCTCTCTGTATCTGGAGTGAGCCCCAGCCCTGCCTCCTCAACATCCACTAGCTGATGCAGACTAGCTACCCCTAGGGCTCACCTCCCCGGTAGGTCGGCGGGTCGGGGGCCCACCCCACCAAGACCGGATCCAGTAGAGGGCGCCATGACCATCGGGGTGAGACTTGAGAGCCCTCCATCATCCACCATGAGCTTTTTCCTATTGGTTTCTCCTTCAGGGGCGGAGTGTACAAGGATGCTAGCGACGGTGCCGCGCATACTGCTGTATGCGCACCCCATCAGGCATCTGCCTCACATTTGACCTGATGTTTGCAGCATCGATGTGCCAGTCCCCAGCTGCCACTAGGGGTCAGGCATGCACCGACAACTGGTCGTCCCTCTCCCTGGAAAAGGAGAGCTGTCCCTGGGATGCTCAATCTTTCTCCTCCCCTGCTGACCACCAACGGCCTGCGCTCGCTCCTGAACATGGGTCGCCAGCATGGTACGAGGTCCAGAGCCTCAACCTTCAGTGCCACCAGGCCGGCGATGCACCCCACATTTTCAACATAGCCTTCATATTACCCGAGTTTCTATATTCAAATGCTGTCCTAAATGTGATGACTTGTCAAAACATAGCATAATCCCCCTACAAATGGGGGTTCCCGAAAGTCTTTCTTGGGTGTGCCTAAATGCCCACCGCCAGGCTGGTATCCTGTGTCTTAGCACTTTAAAAGTGTTTGTGTGAGAGTGCCTTAATGACTCTATGCTCTGTCCCTTTAAGAGCTGCCAATAACATGGTGCTTTTTTAATCTGGGAGGGGGCTGAGTGTTTCTATGCTCGAGTCCCGCCCGGGCTGCCAGATAATCACTCCGTTCTGCCATCGCTATTTGCGCAGAGGGAACTCTGTTAGAAGCTTTACGTATTTACTGAGTACCTTGATAATAGTAATGTTATTGAAGTTTGTCTAACCTGCCTTCTTTGCAGCATGGACATTTCGATATTGCGCCACCATCTTGGTTCTGGACCGCTATCATGGACCAATCAGTATTTTTGGGGACCCTAAAATGGTGTCTGTCCCCAGGGATTTGTGGGAGCAAAACTCTGTTGGAATTGTAGTTTTGTGACTTTGGTGCCTAAATGGACCTGGAGGGGGAGCCCTTGTGTTGACAGACAGATGGATCAGCCAACTGAACCTTTTGGACCCTGGGGAAAGTCCCAGGCTGCTTGCAGATCATTTTACATGGTACGCACAAGCCTTTCCAACTAAAGATCAGAAGACCTCTACCATGGCCAAGGTGCTAGTGGAGAAGTTCTTTGTTCACTATGGCACTCCCCAATGGATCCATTCTAACCAAGGCAGAGATTTTGAAAGTAGACTAATCAAAGAAATGCAATCTCTGTGGGGGGTGCGGAAGTCAAGAACCACCCCCTATCATCCGAAGGGGGACCCTCAACCAGAATGCTTTAACCGCATCCTTCTGGATGTGCTAGGCACTCTCCACCCAAAAGACAAGCCTAAGTGGAGCCAGCAGATTAGCACCTTGGTACATGTGTACAATTGCACCAAAAATGACGCTACTGGGTTCTCCTCCTACCATCTCATGTTTGGGAGGGAGGCCCGACTACCAGTTGATGTCTGCTTTGTGGTCTCTCCAGATGGGGTCCAGGCTGAAAACTACTTGCAGTACATCCAGAAATTGAAAGATCAGTTGAATCATGCCTATCAACTAGCTCAAACTATGGCAGCAAAGTGGAATCTGGCCAACAAAGAAAGACATGATCGATGAGTAAAAGCTCAGGAGTTGTTGCCTGGGGATAGAGTATTGCTCCGTAACTTGGGATTGCATGGAAAACACAAAATTGCGGACAGATGGCACTATCTTCCTCATGTAGTGGTTGGTAAATTGGATGATTTGCTGGTGTACAAGGTGCACCCAGAAAATGATTCTAAAGCTGAAAAAACAATACACCGTAATCACTTACTGCCCATCGGTCAAGTTATTATTGATGCGGAACCAACACCTGACACCTCTCCTGGGCCAGTGACTCATGCTGTTACAAAGAGGAAACAGAACCAACCTGCCCGTATTGTTTCAGAACCAAGACCTTCCCCTCAGCAGGCCCCGAGGGATAGTGATGACTGTTCATCTGTTTCTGATGAGAGTGACTGTGATAATGTCTATTATCCCTCATATGAACTGAGTCAGTTGTTTTGGGGAAATCCTATGCCAAACTGTGGGAATGGGGCTGGACCTTCAGAACTGCCTAACTCCCCAGCTTCTTCCTTGGACCCAATGCCCCCTGCAAGTGAAGTAGCAGATTCCTTGTGTCTAGTAGAACTGTTTGAGTTACCTGAGGAGGAGTCTAATGTTGTGAATCTCACTGGTAACATACCGGCATTTGCAGAACAGTTTGACAGTACTGATAGCACCCTTTTTGTGCCTCAAAGTTCAGAGATTCGAGAGTTTACTCAGGATGAGCAACCTGGGCCTTCCTTCAAAGATAATACTGAGCAGAGTATGGCGAATACTGAACATGCAGAGCCAGGAGTGGACAGTGCTCCCTGTTTGGACATTTTGACCAGTGCAGAGGCACCCCTCACAACAGAAGAAAAGTCCAAAGTCAGTGCTGAAAGTACAGAGACTGTGCTTGTTCCCCCCAGAAAGTCTGGCCGAAGTATCAAGCCAGTATTGCACCTCGGTTATGATTCTCCTAGGAGGCCAGTGGATTTGCCTCTCAATGTGGTTCACAAACGTGTTTAGTTTCTCAGAGCTCACTACCCAAACTGAGCTTGATGGCTAACTCCAGGTTATTTGTTCTTCCTTCTCGATATGGTGCCCCTGCCCCACCCATCCCCAAGTTATCTGACAGGAAGGGCCTCTTACACTGTGTAATGTATAAGAAATTAGAACATGAATCAGTATTATAATGTTAATAGTGTGCTAGTCATAGTGGAATCAGTATCACAAGCATGAAGCATGCATAAGTATTGTCAATATGGATATAATATTGTGATGTGTATTGAAAATGTGTAGTAATATGATAAGCTTACGTTAACTGATGCATCATATATTATTTCCATAGTATGCTAGTGTCACGTATGTTCTGTATATATTGCCTCTTCAATATTGTGATTGTGTAGACTTGACATGGACACCAAGTTTTTCCAGGTAGGGAAGGGTGTAACCCCCCTACAAATGGGGGTTCCCGAAAGTCTTCCTTGGGTGTGCCTAAATGCCCACTGCCAGGCTGGTATCCTGTGTCTTAGCACTTTAAAAGTGTTTGTGTGAGAGTGCCTTAATGACTCTATGCTCTGTCCCTTTAAGAGCTGCCAATAACATGGTGCTTATTTAATCTGGGAGGGGGCTGAGAGTTTCTATGCTCGAGTCCCGTCTGGGCTGCCAGATAATCGCTCCGTTCTGCCATCGCTATTTACGCAGAGGGAGCTCTGTTAGAAGCTTTACTTATTTGTTGAGTACCTATTATAATAGTAATATTATTGAAGTTTGTTTAACCTGCCTTCTTTGCAGCATGGACAGTTTGATGTTGTGCCATCATCTTGGTTCTGGACTGCTATTGTGGATCAATCATTACCTTTGGCGACCCTAAAATGGTGTCTGTCCCCAGGGGACTTGTGGGAGCAAAACTCTGTTGGAATTGTAGTTTTGAGACGTTGGCACCTAAATGGACCTGGAGGGGGAGCCCTTGTATTGACAGACAGATGGATCAGCCAACCGAACTTTTGGATCCTGGGGAAAGTCCCAGGCTGCTTGCAGCAGGGGGTCAGTCTGAGTTGGGAATCGAAAGAGTGAACAGCTCGAGATATTCGAGCAGCAGCTTCTCCATAGTTCGCGCAGGAGAACTGTGGAAGGGCTGTTTTTGGCCTGCCTGTCTGCTGTCCCTTATGAGAGAGCTCTTCAAAGAACTGGACTGCATCCAAAGTTATGAGAGAGACTTAAGCCACTGAATTGGTGACCAGGCTTAAAACCTAAAGAAGACCGAAGATTTGCTGAACGCGATCGACCTGTCAGGACCTCCATTTACCGCTGAAATCCCGGGATTTGCGCAGAGGCTCTGTGATTGCAACCGGACTGTCATCCGCCTGGTATAGTGGTAATTGCTTTACTATAAATGTGCTGTGTGCTGCCAGTGGGTTGCAATTTGGTTCCCCACTGTGTGTTTAACTGTGCCTTGTTTACTGGAGGCTGCATCCAGCTTTCTTGGACTCACATCCGAACTGTTCCTCGATCTGGGCCTTGTCACACTGGTCTAGCCAGATTACTCACGCGAAAGAGAAAACCATCAATGAGAGACCTGCCTGGGGATCAGTCCCCTGCTCAATGCCTTGAACAGGAACAACACCTTCGTGAGTCGTGTGGTCCCTGCTTCTCCTGGCACTCCAGCTCATCAACCTCTAGTCTCAATTTCGTCCCTCCTGTGTCCTGTATTGGGTATCGTGAGTAAACACCAGGGTAGCTCCCTGCAACATCAATGAAATCAAAAGTGTTGTCAGCTAATTCACTTGTTGTTTTCTTGCCATGAACTGAGCCATCCGGCTCTAGATTACAAGTTGTGTGTGGTTGTGCATGTTTCTTTCTTCCATCATAGGGCCCCAACCAGCTGTGATGCCGGCGTACTCCTGGCAATGTTCCAGGCTAGCCCACTTTACTTCCACCTGGGTACCCTGAGTGTGTGACTGTGTAAGGACTCTGAAGTGCATGCATGACTGCCTGATTGATTTAGCTCTTAAGCCAATCAACCATTGACGATGCCTTTAATGCTTTTAAACTCAGATTCCTAACAGTCTGGGACAAGCATGCTCCATTGCGCTCAAACGTGTTAGAGGAGCACATCTCCCCTGGATCACGGCTGACATAATTAGAAATTGCCGTACCAGAGACCTTGCCTGGAAAGCTTATAAGAAACTGGGCTCCCAGGCCGCCCTTACTACCTATAGAGCCCTTCAAAATGCTTGCACAAATAGCATTCGCCAAGCAAAAAAATCCTACTTCCTAGCTACCTTCAATAAAAATTCTAACCACCCTAAGGACTTCTGGAAATCCCTCAAATCCTTGCTCTCCCCAACCCAACCACCTCCCCCCTCACTTCTAATAAATGGCACCCTCATCTCCGACCCCATCTGTGTCGCAGAAGCTTTCAACACCCACTTCTCCAGCTGCACCAACACCCTTCTATTCTCCCTCCGGAATACTCACTCCCCAGTCCACCCAAGCAGCACCCACACCCCTCGAACTCACCCCTCAATCCCACCTTTCGTGTTCCAGCCAATTTCCCCCACAGATGTCCTCCACTCCCTACAGGCATTAAACCCAAATAAAGGTAAATGCCCATTGTCTCTGGACACTAAGATGCTATTCCTGTCAGCCTCTGCCATAGCCACTCCATTGGCCGCACTCTTCAACCTCTCCTTCTCGCTGGGCAAGGTTCCAATGACTTGGAAACTGGCCACTGTCATACCCCTTCCTTAAGGCGGAGACCCCTCCTCCCCAGGCAACTATAGACCTATCTCCCTAGTCCCGATCATGGCCAAACTTCAGGAGCGACTGGTCCTGTCCCAACTCTCCCAGTTCCTGGATGCCTCCTCCTTCTTTTCTCCCTTCCAATCTGGTTTCCGCAAATCCCATTCTACCATCACCTCCCTACCACGCGTGACCGGAGACATCTCACAGGTATAGACAAAGGGCACGTCACCTCAGCCATATTTATCGATCTAGCCAAGGCTTTCGATACCGTATCCCATCCCCTTCTCATCTCAAACCTTAATGATGCAGGTCTAGCTCACCCAGCTATAGACTGGTTCCAAGACTATCTTACGGATAGGATGCAGGCAGTCAGACTAGCCTCTCATACATCAGTCCCCCTTCCAGTCATTACTGGGGTCCCTCAAGGATCAGTCCTAGGCCCAGTACTCTTCTCCATTTCATTAATGGCCTCCCCGCTGCGTGCTCTCACTCTTCCATTCAAATGTATGCAGATGATACAGTTCTGTACACATCCGGCCCCTCAACAAGCAGCGTAGCACCTCTCCTTCAGGAGGACTTCACAGCCATCCAGCACTGGTTGAGGAAGAACCAGCTATCTCTAAACCCTAGAAAACAGTGTCGCTTACATTTGGCTCCCAGCAAAGACTCTCCCGCCAAACCCTGTGTCCTCCATTCTCAACCCTGGAAGGAGCACCCCTTGAGCAATGCACTAGCTTTAGTTACCTAGGCATCTGGCTCGACCAACACCTTGACTTTGCCTCTCACATAGATTCCCTGCATAAAAGGCTGCTACCAAAACTAGGGGCACTCTACTGAAACAAAACCTGTCTCCCCAAGGAAACGAGGCTCACCATAGTCCAAAAAATGTTACTCCCGGTACTTGATTATGGTGACATAGTATACTCTATTGCCGCTGCATCCACCCTGGCTAGCCTAGACACTCTATTCCACTCCTTTTGTCCCTTCATCCTCGACTCCCCACAATCCATTCACCATTGTACTTTATATAACTCGCTAGCCCTACCATCTCTCCTTGACCGTAGATTAATAAACTGCACTAGGTTTGCTGCTAAATTCTGGACCTACTCCCCCCCCCATCTTGAATCTACCTATCCCAACAACCTCCCCTCGTACTCCTAAGAGACACAGATCCCAGACTCTACATATCCCATTTATGCGCACTCAAAGGCCAGTTAGCTTTTAAATTCAGAATCCCACAGATCTGGAATGCCCTCCCCGCCCCCATCAGACTTGCACATAATCCCGGTCTCCGCTCCAGACTACTCCAGGCACACTTCTCCTCCAGTTGTTCCTGCTAATGCTACAGGCTCGGCCCTGTAAGAAACTAAACAATGTACAGTAATTATTCCTATTATGTGCATTTCTGACTGTAATCTACTGTACTACTATACCTGCAGTACTTGTTATACATGTTATATTGTATCATATTTGTACAAATCATTTGCTATAATTTCTTTATTACAATATCTGTACTTGTATTTGTTCTAATTATTTGCCATGTACTAGGTCTAGGCCCCCAGGTCGCATCTGGAATCAAGCATGTTGCTCAGTATGCCTTCCTGGTAAATCTCGTAAATAAATAAATAAATAAACCTGATTACACCCCTCCCTTGTTCAAGTCCCCTAAATAAATCATATCTAACTCTTTTTGCATTTAACCTGACTGTGGTTTCAGTTTGTGTCAAAAATACTGTACTGTTGCTATTGGCTGTGCATAACCTTGTTTTACAGGGGGGTCTCCAGGGTCAAGCCAGAGGAACCAGCCCTGGTGGTAAGTGCAGACAAAGTGAAGATTTGTATGGTGAACAAGGGTTATTGTGAAAGTGTGTACTGTATATTGTCCAGTCCACTAGAAGGGAAAGAGGGGGGTTACAGTGTCCCAGAGGGCTGTTCCCAGGTTAGCCTTGCTACCAACAACACTGTCCTCTGGGTGGAGGCACCCGTTTTAGTACCCAGGCCCCTTAACCTGCAACTAGCCACACAGGCAGGGGTAGTAGCCCTTGGGATAGCACCACCTAGGGGTTACAGTAGTTCAGGTAGGCTTTTCTTCCCACCAGTAGTTCAACTAACACAATACACACTTGCCACAAAAAACATGCAAGAAAACATTTGGCATTGACAAATGCTTGTTTTATTTGAAAGTTTGTGACCCGGGAGAGGCACACTAAGCCATGGCTCATTTCCAGGTGGGACCTGGAGGCAATGGAAGGGAAATATGTGTACAGATGTAAACTGACTTACAGAACCAGATTAAGCTGTTGGTGGTATTTTTAGTGAATGGGGGGAATTTGGCCAGGACACTGGGGAAATTTACCTACTCTTATTGAGAAGTGCCACGGGATCTGTAATGTCTTCCAGAACAGGCAGACAAGACCTCCTTTTAATGTTTCATCCAAAAGATGGCACCTCAGGAGTGCAGCACCCCCTCTTGATGCACTACAGTGTCAGTACTGGGATTTATCCCACATTCCTGGTGTGGGGCCATAACCCAGATTTAAGCTTCTAGTCATGTAAAAGTATTGCAGTTTTCAAGGAAAGGCTTTCAGCTATAGTAACAATTTGGCATACAGGCTTGGATTTGACCAAAACAATAATGAGTGAGTTGGGGAAAAGTCTCTATGGGGTTCTGTCCGATGCTGCTTTCATCTGATTCCTTGCCTGGTTTGGTTTCATAATCCTCTAGCCAAGTACAGAAGTTGAAAACAATTTGTGGTGAATCACTTTGTCAGGAAATGTTTTGTTGCCACAGGTTGAATCAATAGATGGGAATAAAGGTGCACATTATCCCATTCACTTAAATTGAATGCTAACTACAAAGCCTTTATGTGAGGAATTCAGATGTAGTGAGGGGTCCAGCACCAGGAGGCATGAGTATAAACTGGTAGGGGTACATTTTAAAAGGACATTACGAAGTATTACTATGTGGAGAGGGTGGTGGGCAACTGGATCAGAGTACTGTGCAAGCTGGCAAGAGCAAAGTCTGTCCAAGGAATTAAAGTAGTTTGGGACAGGTATAGAGACAAAGTGACTGTGGGCCCAAGGTGTGGGAAAGTGAACAACAACATGGGAGGCAAAGTTCATATCCAGATACCCTAAAAAATGACAGCAATAAGCTGCAGTATATTTAGATAGTTTTGTGCAGGTTCAGTCAACCCCAAGTTTTCTTCTTCAGGACTAGCAGTATAGCCTAGAGGTCAGAGTATTGAGCTGCGAATGAGCTTGGTACAGCCATCAGATCTGGGTTTGATTCCCACAACCTCCACTTGTATGTTGTGTGACTCTGTGCAAGTCATTTAACCTGCCCAGTGCTCCTGGGTTGCCCCTGAAAACAGGCACTTGTGCCTAATTGGCCTTACCTGGTTACCAAAGAATAGTAAGAAATGCTTCTGCCTGCTAAAATTTCTCTGTTTCTATGAGTGTTAGAGTGAATTTTTCCTTGTATGCATCACTTTCATTCTGAATGGAGTTTGGTTCAGACATCTGAGAATTTAGGATGGCCTGCGAATTATAAACTTGAATGTGCTCCTTATGAAGTTGGTGACAGTGATCCCTCATTTTACAGTTTGCTACCTGCATGATCACCTGCAAAGACTGCAGTACAAACCTGACCAAGCTGTCTAAAACCAAGCAGATAAAAAAAGGGAAAATGTAATTAAACTTTTACTTTCAAATGAATAAAAATTGTAGCCAGAGTAAAACATAGGTACATTACAACACAATAAAACATACTGGTATGGTTTAATGTTTTTAATATGACATTTTAAAATATTGTACGTACAGTGCAAATTAAGAACATAAATTATTTGAATGAAATAAATTTTTTTTTTACTAGAACATGATTATCCACCAAATTCAGTAACCTGTTTATTTTTTTTTCTTGCACTAAAGTGGGCAGATTATCAAGGAAGCACTGTAAATGTTGTTGATCAAGCTTCATAACTTTACATCTAGAAACTAACAAAATATGTTACTTCTGGATTTCTTTTACACTAATTGGCTGTGGATCACTAAAAAATCTAGTTAGAACTGCATGAGGCAGACGTTTTTAGATTTTGGAAGATATGCTACATACAATTACAATGTTACACTCCTTAAGCTCATTTTTGTATTGTGTTACTCTACACCTAGTATTTGCCTGTTGCACAATTGTTAATTTTTGTGCTCATTGCATCTGTTATTTGTTATTATTGTACATATTGCAATTTATTCTATTGTTACTGATTCTCCACCATTTCTACCCCCAGGACACATCTGGAAACAAGCTGTTACCAGCTCAGTATGTCTTTCCTGGTAAAACCTTTGAAATAATTTGTAACTAAACAAATACATATTAGTGAATTTACTGCTCTTTTCAAAAACACAGATCTTTGACAGAATATGCAAGTGACAATATATTTAATATTTTGCACTGAAACATGCTGCAGAAAATGATAAAATATTTATTACTGAGAATTTCAAAGAGCCACTGACGCCAAAAAGAAAACTTTGAAAAACATAATAATTAGGTAGAATTCAGCTTGCATTCCATGGCCTGGATATTCAAAGGGGTTGCGCATGGCACAACAGGGTTGCGCATGAATGTTCCCAAGCACAATATTCAAAGGGGCAGGCTGCACGGCACAACCTCCGGTAACTACGATGTAGTTAAGGAAACTTAAACAGCAGCTGACACCTTCAGGAGAACTTTAACAAAACATAACATCTAGACAGAGTTCACCTTGTATTTCACATTAGTTTTGTATTCTTCCTCTCCATTATTTATTACCAGGGTCATTCACATATCGGGCCTGTGTAGTACAGTACGGTCTGCATACCCATTGGTCCACTGCATGGACCAATGGGTGTACAGATCATACTGTATGCTGTCATTCGGCAGGTGGCCAGGCGGCATGCGGGTGGGGGTGCTGCTGCTGACCGGTGATGGGGGTTGCTGGGTGGCAGGGACCTCTGGGTGGGTGGGTGGGAGGGTGGCACCGCTGGACCACTAGGGCTGTACTCACTACTCACTATGCTGGCCCACGATCAGGCGATGGGGGTTACCACTGGACCACCAGGGATCAAAGCATTATATGTACCCATGATCGGGCACTGGGGGAATCACCACTGGATCACTAGGGTTATGGATTTACACCTGCCCGTGATCGAACGATGGGGGGATCAACACTGGGCCACCAGAGCTATGGAATTACACCTGCCCACGATCGTGTGATGGGGGATCACCACTGGACCACCAGGGTTATGGAATTACACCTGCCCACGATCGTGTGATGGGGGGGTCGCCACTGGACCACCAGCATTATGTTTTCTGAACGGCCGCGATCGGGCGGTAGGGGATTCCCACTAGCCCACCAGGGATGTTATATGTACGTTTACCCATGATCAGGCATGTGGGAGCAGGGGACTGCACTGGCTCTGCACAGTGTTGTTCCTGATGACTGCAGTGCCTGGCAGGGCGCCAGGTGCAAGTCGAGGATTACAAGATCGATGCAAATGAAATATAATGCCACGCAAATGGCCCTATTTGTGCCTTTACGCATAATGGCCACATTTGCATGCCCTGTGCTGAATATTGTGGGTGATGCATCTAGCGCAACAGCACTTGTGCTGGCGCATCCCCCTGCTCCTGTTCCCTGTCTTGCACTGGTGCAGTGTGTTTGCCCTCTGTGCCATATTCAATGGTGCTGAGCCATGGTGCAGCACCATTGAATATCGCCTGGTCCATGCCCTGGCGCAGCCCAATTGCGCTGCGCTCAGGCTTGCACCACTGCCCGGCGCAGTCTGAATATCTGGGCTCATATGTATTCTATATGTTTCTCTTTCTTGTTATTTATTACTGAGTAAATTTGCATGAGTACATGATTGTTATCCCTTAGATTTTCCTCAGAGTTTGTCTGTCTCTGTAGCTTACGCTGTACTTCAAGTCATAATGCTCTGTTGTGACATCAAAATCTGCTGCCATGGGAGTAACTGTGGTGTCACAAGCAGGGCATTATGACCTCAGGTAGGGAGAAAGCAACAGGAATAGATTAACTCTTCAGGAGCAAAGATCCTGTTTTCATGCAAATGACCTTGGTAATAAATAATGGGGAGGAAGAATACAAAACTAATGTGAAATACAAGGTGAACTCTGTCTAAATGTTATGTTTTGTTAAAGTTCTCCTGAATGTGTCAGCTGCTGTTTAAGTTTCCTTAACTACTTCGTAGTTATTGCATAACTTATTTATTTATTTATTGATTGTTGATGTCAGTATTATCAAGTCTTCGGTCGTTTTTCAGGGCTTACCGACGTGAATAGGCACGATAGTCAGAAGACAATGGCATGGGAGGCGTTTATAGTAAGCAATAGTTGACCATGAGGAGGCTTTCTTTATCTCATAGTGTCTCATGCCCAACTACTGTGGTTAGACGTATGTGACCTATGAATAAGAAGCTATACCTCATGGATCTGAAGCTGTTAGCTTCTCAAACCCTCAGCCTGTATATTGTACCATTGTCTTCTATTCGTGGTACTGTTACTTCCCGGGTCGCCCCTGAAAAAGGGACCTCCGGGGCCCAGTGGGCCTACCCGGTCATCAAAATTCAATCAATCAATCAATCAATCAATAAATAAATAAATAAATAACCACACTGTAACTGCATGGCAGTTGCAATGTAATTACATGCAGCAAACATGCAACTAGTGTAATTAGCTCTGTGCATGACATTAATGATGACCTACCCCGTAGTTCCATTGAAACTGACACTTAAAAGTAAAGTGTGACCAATGGATCTATTGCAAATAATTTTTGCAAAACTATCTTCACATTTTTGGGTACATTTTTCAGTTTATCAGTAGCCCTGGAGAGTAGTCTCAGTTTGTTGTGGCTAGCCATATATCCCTGCCTTTGGAAGACAGACTTGATTCTATCCTGAGGGCAAAATAAGTAAATTGTACCATTCTGTAACAGTGGCAAAAGTCATCTAGTCAAAAGACTAAGCAAAGGGCTTGCAGTGCATCTGAAGAATATAGTTTACTTTGTAGCATGTGGGTATGGGATTCCTGCAACACATTTGCACTGTGAGCAGACTCCTGGCTGTTCATTGTGTTTTGTGAGGCTGAACATTGTCAATGCGGGCATTTTCCAATCTCAATACTTTGATGATGTCACATTAGCGGAAAATTACCTGTTGTGTTAGTGAAGGCTGTGGAATTCCACTGGAAGACAGCCACTCAGCACTTTGGCTGCGTGCCAAGAACAACTTGTTTTGAAACAGAGTGACTCTGGGATGTCTCATTGTTAACTGAATCATGATGTCAGCTTAGCAGGAGGTATATGGGGCATGATAATTCATTCTCTTGTACTTCTGCTTCAGTTCTGATGGCAGGATACACCAAAACTCATATTTATTTTATTTATTTATTGAAGTGTTTCACCAGGAAGGCACGCTGAGCAACAAGTTGCTCATCTCCCGGTGCAGCCTGGGGTGTAGGGGAACATAGATACATAGACGGTGTTGGCAAATAAGGGCTTATGGCCCACCCAGTCTGCCCATTTGAGCTTGTAAGTTAACTTTATGTTTTCCTAGAAGTCTGTTGCCCCTCACCCCTGACCTCCAGAATTCCTTTATGTCTATCTCATGTATTCTTAAATCCTATGATTGTTTCAGCCTCTACCACTACCTCTGGCAGGGTGTTCCACTTGTCCACCACCTGTTCTGTGAAGAAATTCTTTCTCACATTTCCTCTGAATCATCCTCCCTCCAACTTCATCCCATGCCCTCTAGTCCAGGAACATCTTTTCACTTACAAATAGTGTATTTCTGCACCCTGTTCTTCCCTGTAAGATAGTTGTATGTTTCTATCATATCCCCTCTCTCCCTCCTCTCCTCCAGGGAGTACATATTCAAGTCCTTCAAGCTGTCCTCATAGGGCTTGTGATGTAATCCACGTACCATCTTTGTTGCCCTCCTCTGAACCTTCCCTACCCTGTCTATGTACTTACGTAGGTAAGGTCTCCAGAACTGTACACTGTACTCCAGGTGGGGCCTCACTAGTGTCTTGTATAGTGGAATTATGACCTCCCTTTTCCTGCTGGTGATGCCCCTGCCTATGCATCCCAACATCCTATTTGCTTTACTATGTAAATATAACATGAAGATAGTATACAGACATTTGGTACACAGTATAGACATACAATTTGATTACATTCAGTAAAGTGAGCAGACTATACAGAAGTACTGAAAAGGAGGAATGTTAACAGGTTTGAACTAGATGGATACAATGCTAACAGTCTTGAACTAGATAGATACGATAGCACAACTATCTTGGCAAAGACTTGGTGGGACATAGCTTTGTAGTTAGAAAATGGCTGGATAGAATACAAGGAGGTTGAACTAGGGCAAGACTGTGAGGAGAGACACAGACAGAACAAAATTTGCAAGGTGCAACAAAAGTGCAGGGTTGACTATAAGTGCATTAGAGATTAAGGGTTCGCCAATAACTATGACTAGGGGGGAAGGTGGGTGGGGGGCATATAGGCAGAGAGCAGGGGATGGAAAGGGGGGATTTGTAAGAGGGGAAGGCAAGGGGTGGAGGAGAAGGGTCTGCCAGGGACTGACCTCTCCAGAATGTTGGGGACCCTGCTTGCACCAGGCAGAGGTCAAGCATGAACAGGAAGGAAGCAGGTTGTAGGCAGCAGAGGTACAGCACAACAGGAGGGGAATAGGCAGTGATGGGGAGTAGGTTTCAGAAGGACCAAGAGAGAGGGAGGTGGGAGAGAAGAGGGGGCTGAGACCCAGACCTTTCAGGAAAGAATGGAGTGCGAGTAGTGGGGAAGTATTTGCCTAGGTTCTGAACCCCTTCAGGATGCAGAGAACCCTGCCAGGGGCCTAGGTCAAGCAACAGCGAGTGGATAGTGAGGGTAAGCTGGTGTACAGAGAAGGGAACAGGAGGGTGGGAGTAAGGCGTAAAGGAAGGGGTGGTGGGGGGATGATGTAGGGGGAGGGTTTTGCAGGAAAGAGGTGGGCATGAAGCTGAAGCAGGCTCATAGGGGAACAAGTTAAGGAGGATTGTAGCAGTAGCAGCTAGCAGAGAGAAAGTTATGTAAGGCAGAGACAAGGGAGTGGGAGAGGGAGGAGTGTCATATTTGAGGTGGGAGGGAGTTCCAGATTTTGGGGAAGCAATGGGAGAAGCCTGATTGGCCAATGAGGGTGGTACGAAAGGGGATTAGCAGGGTGCGAGTGTTGGAGGATCTGAGGGAGTGAGAGGAAGGTGGGAGGGAGGGAGCATGAGAGGTAGAAAGGAAGTACATCAAGCCAAAGTTTGGAAGTTAGCTGAGCACAGTGAGCCAGGCATCTGTTAGCAAGCTGGGGGAAGGACAGGGCACTGTAAAGGTTGCAATGATGGGTTCGAGATGGGGCATGAAGAACAAATCAACAGAAGGAGTTGAAAAGAGAGTCCAATCTGGTAAGGGAAGATATAGGAGTGGCACCATAGACTACATCACAGTAGTCAAAAATGGGAAGGATAATCTTCTGGACAAGTTCTCACCGGGCCTTAGGAGGGATGCAACTATGCTTCCTGTAAAGGGCTCCAAGCTTGGGATGCAGTTTTTTCAGAATGGCGTCAATGTGGCCAGAGAAGCTGAGGTGTTGGTCCAGCCAAACCTCAAGGTATTTGAAAGAGAGTGCGTCCTCAAGGATTGTCCTATCAAGGATGTGGAAAAAGGGTAAGAGGTGGAGCCAAGGGAGTCTCTGCCTAGTCCCGAAGGTCATGGAGACTGTCTTTTTGGCATTTAGGAATAGTTGATATGAGGCAAACCAGAGCTGAACCTGGTGGAAGTCATGCTATAGAGTGGTTGCTACATCAATGGTAGTTTTGCCAGAGGTGAACAAGATGGTGCCATCGGCATACATATGGATAGAAGAGGAGGGAAGACTGAGGAAAGGTCATTTAAGAAGACGGAGAAAAGGATGGGGCCAAGCACAGAGCCCTGTGGAACTCCTGTGGAGACTGGGAGGGGTTGGAGAGATTGCATTCTGAATCCTGACTGATTGTGTTCTGCCTGTGAGGTAAGCTCTAAACCAAGTAAGAGCAGGAGTAGACAAACCAGCAGCCATAAGGGAGTTGAGAAGGAGGGTGTGGGAGACTGTGTCAAAAGCCTTGGCGAGGTCGACAAAGATGGTAGAGGTGATGAGCCCATTGTCCATCCCAGTATAGATGGAATCAGTGAGCCTAAGGAGGGAGGTGATAGTGGAGTGTTTTTTCCGAAAATCAGATTGGAACGGGGTGAAGGAGGAGGAGGAGTCAGCAAGAAAAGAGGTCAGTTGAGAGAGGACCAGGTGTTCTTGGAGCTTAGCAAGGGTGGGGAGGAGGGAGATTGGGTGATAGTTGGCAGGGGAGGAAAGATCACCACCCTTAGGGAGAGGGAGGACCACCGCATGTTTCCAGGGTGTAGAGATGGAGGAGGACGTAAAGGAGAGATTTAGAATTAAAGAGAGAGGGTAGGCAATAGCTGGGGCTGAGAGGTAGAGAAGTTTAGGGTCAAGGTCATCCGGAGACGAGCCTTTGGAGGGATTGAGAGAGAGGAGGACTGTTAGTGTCTCCTCAGGGGAGATAGGACAGAATGAGAAAGGGGTGGGTACAGGGGGGTTGAGTGGTAGGAGAGGGAGAATGAGTGGAGGAGAGGCTTGATGAGAGGGATTTTAGAAGGGTTGAGGTACAGGAGGTGTAGTAGGAGTTGAACTACTGAGCCACTATGCAAGGTTCAGACTCTAGTGTGTTGTTTATATAAGCAGGGGGGTGAGGGATACGAGGGTGGGGGAGAATAGTGAGTGGACTACTTTCCAAAATTTGGAGGGGGAGTTTATGTTATTGAGGAAAGAGGATTTAAAATATTCAGACATGGCAAGTCTGATTGCTTTAGTGCCAGCGTTTCTTAGCCTGCGATAGTTAGTAAGGGCTGATGGGAGCTGAGAGGCCTTGTGTTTCCTCCATGCTTTATCGCTTTCCCTGAGGCAGGTCACTAATTCAGGGGTGATCCAGGGATGATGGATTCCTCAGACTCTAGTACATTTGAACAAGGAATGGAAGTCCCAGGTAGCTATAAATCTGTTTGTGAAGTAAGTGAGGGCTTGGTCGATGGAAGTGGCGGATGCAGTTGGGGACTAATCAGAATTGGATATATCATTGAGGAGAGGGTTTAAGTCAAGGGAACTGAAAGAGTGGAGATACAGGATTTTATGTGGCTGTTTAGGTCTGTGGACCTTCCTGACCACAAAGATAGGGTGGTGATCGCTGAGGGCATCCTGGAGGACGCCAGACTTGATGACTTTGTGAGGGTGGGAGGTCAGAGCCCAGTCTAACAGCGAGTGGTTTTAGGTTTTGTGATTTAGTCAGGTAGGCTCTTGGATGAGTTGGGAGAGATTTAGAGCAAAGATATCACTTCATGTCTTAGAAGTGGTTGATGACAGCCAGTTTAGATGTACATCACCTAGTACATAATGCTCACCTTTGTGTGAGATGGAAGCTATAGAGGTGATGAGGTCAATAGATTCAGAGGACTTGATACCTGGGTGACAGTAGATACCAGCATAAAGATAGGGAGGAGAAAGGCAGGGCAATATTTACTACTAGGGCTTTGTAAGTGGGGGTAAGTGACGAGAGAAGGCGGTGTATTGGAGAGAGGACTTGATATAAATGGTCACTCCACCTACCCTACCTGCCCTATCCTGCCTGACTAAGGAATAGCCTGGGATGGCAATGGAGGGATCAGAAATTTTAGTATTCAGCCAAGTTTCAGTTAAGATTAGAGTGTCTGGAGTGAGGGAGATTATCACCGGCTGTAACAGATCAATTTTTGGGACAAGGTTGCAGATATTTAAGAGAAGGATCTTTAGGCATTTTGGGAGGGCAGAGGTGGTGTTGGAAGGTTGTACTTTAATGGGAGAAAGTAGCTGGGGGGCAGGGGGTGAAGGGGACCAGGATTGGGATGTACATTTCCTGAGGCAAGTAATAGGAGTACGAGTACTGTATAAGGAAGTGCAGTTTAGGATATTTGTGGTGGGCAGAGTATTCATGATGTGTTTTGAGGGGGGGGGTCTGGGTGAGTGGATAATCAGGAGAAGAAGGAAAGCGAGGTGGCTAGGAGGTATGAATAACGTTGCAAGGGGTATGTAGGGGAGTTGAGTCCAGAGTATTTGAGGGGAAGAGGGGGTAATAGCAAGAAAGAAGGAGGGGCTAGGAGATCGTCGGGGTAGGGAGAGAGGCAGGGTTTAAATTGAGAGGTTTGTGGAGCTGTGCTAGAGATGCTGGAAAGGAGAATTAGAAGGAGGGGAAGTGGGAAAGTGGGGGCATGCTGTAGTTAGAAGGGAGCACGGGTCAGGGTAGATTGGATAGTGGGGGAGGGGCGGGACAGTGAAACTGGGAGGGGTGTCCAAAAAGTGGCCACTGCCAGAGGGAACTGACAGCCACTAGCAACTTGTGCAAACCTGGGGAAAAACAGGTAGCTAGAGATAGGCCTTGACAGAAGTAGAAGAGGAAGGGGGCAAAGACTGATGAATAGGGATAGAGTGACCACACAATAAGTGAAACGAGACAGGGATTGGATTGGGTGAGTGCACTTATTTCTCATAGTTTTCATTTACTTTCTCACTTTTTTTTTCTTGCAATGGTCAGTGGTAATGGTATACATGGGTCACGGTGGAAGGTGGTGTAATTAAATGCAAGGAGCCTGGCAAACAAGATGGCAGATCATCAGGCACCGATGGCTGCAGGAGAGGTGGACATAGCGGTCAGAACACAGACCATGACTGGGACCTCGTGATCCCTGGGTGTAGAATTTACCGGAAGGACAGAGAGATGGGGAGAGGGGGAGGTGTAGCTTTATTCGTGAAAGAAGGGATCACGTGCACCAGGGAGGAGGGGAAGGAGGCTGAGGGTAAGACTAAAGCCTTGTGGGTACAGCTTCAGACCACCAAGGGGAGAAAGGTTAGAATGGGGGTTGTTTATAGACCACCTTTGCAGGATGAGGAATTGGATAAAGCACTGGGGGAGCAGATTAGAACAGTATGTAGTAGAGGAAACATAGTCATAACAGGAGATTTCAACCTACCTGAGTAGACTGGAGGACCCCCAGCTACCTCTTGCTACGGGAACAGGTCCTCCTGGAGGCTTTCCAGGATAGTTTCCTGGAGCAGGGAGTCACAGACCCTACCAGGTATGGAGCCATACTGGACCTAGTACTGTCCAACGGTGAGTATGTCCAGGAAATAGAAGTGGAAGACCCTCTTGCAGGCAGCAACCACCACAGGGTGTGGTTCTACCTAAATCTGGGAAAGGAAATAGCCAGGACTAAGATGAGGGTAGTGGACTTTAGGAAGGCTGACTTTGGAAAGATTGGTGAAATCCTAGATGGGTATCTTACCAAAATCTGTTGGAGACTGAAGTGGAGCAGAAATGGTCCATTGTAAAGATGGGTCTGATTGAGGCCACTAATATGTGTACAAAGGCCCAGTGCAAGGAAGTCAGGATCAAAAAACCAAGCTGGTTCAGCGAAGAGGTGGCAGCAACAGTGAGGGAATAAAGAGCAGCCTTTCATAAGTACAAACGTACTCTGAGGAATGCAGACAGGGAGGTTTTCTCAGTGAAGTGAAGAGAGGCAAGCAGAGCAATCAGGGCAGCAAAGGTCATGAGGGAACTAAAGCTAGCTCGGGGATAAAAGTAGGGGAAAAGGATTTTTTTAAGTACATAAGGAAGAAAAGGAGTATCAAGGATGGGATTGTTAGAATAAAGTGGGAGAGGGGATGGGCGGTAAGTAGTGCAGAATTGGCGGAGGCACTGAATGAGTACTTCGAGTACTTCAGTTTTCACTAGGGAGAAGGATGGACCTATGCCACAGAGACAAATAGGGGTTCAGAAGGGAAGGGGGTGAAACAGATGGAGCAATTCAGGAGGACAAGGTTTTAAAGGGCCTTAGGGGGGCCCTTAGGGTGGACAAAGCTCCTGGACTGGATGGCATGCACTTGAGAGTTCTGAGGGAATTGGTGGAAGTCCTGGCTAGCCCCCTAGTGGACCTGTTTAACACCTTGCTAGAGACAAGATGCTTGCCTCAGGACTGGAGAATGACACATGTGGTGCCTCTTCACAAAAGTGGACCCAGGGATGAACCAGGTAACTACAGACTAGTCAGCCTTACCTCCATTGTAGGCAAATTAATGGAGACCATACTAAAGGATAGACTAGTGAACTTTCTGAACTTTGTGGAGGTTAATGGTCTCCAGGATGAAAGGCAACATGGGTTTGTCTTAGGGAGATCCTGTAAGACCAACCCAATAGACTTTTTTGATTGGGTCACAGGGACTGTGGACAAGGGCTAGGTAGTTAATGTCCTGTATCTGGACTTCAGCAAGGAATTTGATTCTGTGTCACATGGGAGATTGCTCAGTAAGCTGCAGGACCCAGGAGTTGGGGAGAAGCTGGTGAGGTGAGTCAAGAGCTGGCTACAAGACAGATACCAGAGGGTGCTAGTGCGGGGAGCTCTTGAAATCTAGGGTGGTAACCAGTGGGATCCCACAGGGCTCAGTGCTTGGCCCAGTGTTGTTAAATATCTTAATTAGGGACATAGCGGATGGGCTCAAAGGTAAACTCTGCCTATTTCCAGATGACACCGAGCTCTGTGGGAGCATGGACACAGAGGAGGGGAGATAGGAGCTCAGGAGGACCTGGCTAGGCTCAAAAAGTGGCCGGGTATCTGGCAGCTGGGGTTCAACGCAACAAAGTGCAAGGTCATGCACCTGGGAGCTAAACTGGTTGAGATGAGTACATGTGTTCAGCTCTGAGGAGGAAAAGGACCTAGGGGTGCTCTATCACAAGGGATCTGAGGCAGTCTGTGCATTGCCGTAAGCAGCAGCCAAGGCCAACAGGATGCTGGGATGCATCATCAGAGGAATCACCTCCAGGAAAGGAGAAGTCATTCTGCCATTGTACAGGTCATTGGTGAGACTGCATTTGGAGTACTGTGTGCAGTTGTGGTGCCCATATCTTAAAAGGACATCACATTACCAGGGTGCAGCATAGGGCAACTAAGATGATCCAGGGCAAGTGTGACAAACCCTATGAGGAGAGGCTGCAGGAGGTCAATATGTATTCACTGGAGGACAGAGTAGAGAGGGGACATGATCAAAACCTAAAAGTACCTTAAAGGTATAAACAGGGTTAGTACAGATGGCATATTCTATCTCAGGCGGAATGGGTCCACTAGAGACACAGTCTAAAATTAGTGGTGGGAGATTCAAAGGAAATGAGAAGGCACTTTTGCAGAAAGAGTGGTGTCCAAGTGGAATGAACTGCCAGAGGTGGTGGTATCATTGAAAACAGTGGACAGCTCTAAAGGGGTTGGGACTGAGTGAAAGAGAGAGGCATAACAGATGGGGAGTTGGGTAGGGGAATGAGAGGGGAGGAGGAAGATTCTGTGTAGAAAAGAGGGGCAGCTCTAGTAAATTCATCTGAGAGCTGCACACTCAAGAGACTAGATAGACCAAAGTGCCTGTTTTGCTTACATTTTGATATGTTCAAAAATGGTTACAAAAAGGCAGTGTAGTCTAGTGGCTGGAGCAAGCAACTGCGAAACTGGGGACTGTGGTTCAAATTCCATTACAGTGCCTGGCTCTCTTTGTGACCTCGAGCAAGTTATTTGACCTCACACTGCTTCAGGTCTTTCCATCTGTAAAACAGATTTAAGCAGCAGGGCCCTACCAGCAATGAAATGTTACATCTCAGCTGGGCGATCCTGGGGAAATACACTGTGAAAACAGAAGTTGTAGAAATAAATGAAATTAAAAAATTTAATAAAGTATACTGAATTAAAAAAGAAAGAAAGAAATGAAAGAAAAATGAAATACATTAAGACAGCACTGGCTCCATATATTCATCCAGAGACCATGTGCAAGCCTTCTCACTGGGGCCAGCATAAGAGGGCAGGGGAATCACTAGAAACATCTTCATCCCTGCAGCTTCTAGTTCTTGGACTCTCTGAATTCAGCTGCAGTCACCATGGGGCCAGGGAGATGCAAAACGATAGCAAAAAAATTAGTCAGAAAACTAGATGGAGATGGTTTCCCAGTGGGATATGATAGCCTGTCCCAGGTAAAGGAGGGCTGCTGCTAGTTTTTCTGCCACTGCTGTGACCCCTGTATTGGAGCCAGGAAGCTTGCTCATCTCTGGGGAAAAGGTGCAGCTGTGCACATATGAGGCACTTTGGGCTGTGCTTAGCACTGCTGGACTGGTGCAGGGTCGGGAGTAGAGGGGTAATCCATAGGAAATAACAGCAGCCACTAGGCTGATGATGCCAGAACTTTCAGACGCATTGTGCCATGCCAGCTTCATATGCCAAATCCTTTCCTGGAGAGGGACTCCTCACTAACAGCTCTAGCATGGGGGGTAGGCTCTTTGGGACAAGTAAGAGAGCGTTGGGGTTTGGAGGTCACTGAAAGTCTTCCAATGGGTGGTGTCCAGCCTGCTGGAGGAACAAGAAGAACCGGTATTGAAAAATAAAAAGCACTGGACAAAGAAGCAGGCAGAAGTGAGGTCTGCTAGATAGCTGAAACATCAACTCCTGTTGCTGCACAATCCACAGTATGGTAAGGTCAGTCCCAACCTGTGCGGAGTAGATAAGACACAAAAAGACATAGCCGAGAATAGGTAAACCTTAATGCAGATATGCCAGTATCAATCCCCCCCTCCCCTCTTTGCTGGTCCCCAGCAGGTGACCAGAAGATTTCCAAAGCCCTTGGCAGTTCTACAGCACCCCTAGTAAATCCTCATTGTCATCAGTATCCCCATCAACTTCCAGAAACCCTGGCAGCTTTACAGTTTACCTGGCAGAGGGAAAGTCCCATCACATTTGCATGACTGTAGCAGGTTCAGTGATTGTGACAGGCACCCAAGTTCTCTGGCAGGTCCCCTTTTCTGCCTATAGGTCCCTGGCCCTTCTGACAACTCCCCAATGCATCATGACAGACTTGCAGTAGGTCTCCAGTGCACTTGCAGGACCTCAGTTCCCCTGTTCCCCAGCACCCTGGCAAGTACCCAACAGGTCTTCATTACCCTTATTGGTTCCTTGTCCTTAGAGAGGTCCCCAGATCTACAAACGACATGCTGATGTGTCCTTGGCAGCCCTTTGGTACCCATTAGCAGATATCCAGCTCTCTAACTGGTCCTCTGTGCCTCTGGCTGGTCCCCAGAATGCTGGCAGCACAGGTCTTCGGTGCCACCAGGCAGAACTCAGCACTGTTAGTTCTCTCTGGTATCCTCAACTACTGAGATTCAAATGTATATTCCACAATGATGATGAAGAATTTCAGAATATGACTATAGAAATGTACAGTTTTATTAAGAACCAGCTTTTCAGATAATGTTACTGCTAAGGTTTCAACAACAGATAGACTATACAAAACGAAACATAAGAAATGAAGTCCTCACTTTTGTTTGTAACTATCTTCCTTCAGTCAGAAAGGTTCAGAACACCATTTTACAAAGCTAATTATATTTTACAAGAGGATCCATATAGCAATAAGATATTGTCAGTCACACACAGGAATGGACTAGATCTGCACACACCAGTGGTGGCTTTGGGAAATAAGAGTGACTAGGGCACAGCAGGCACCTTGTGAAGAGGCACATAGGTAAAATGTATATCTGGATTATGGTGGCAGTTGTGTATGTGTCACCGCTGGGACATGGCAAATGCTTATCAGGGAATGTGCACCACCTGGCCTCGGCTTTGAGCCACTACTGGCACTCACTACAGAATACACATTTCCTTTTTCTCTATAAGTGTTAATTATACACACACACACACAGCCACTATCGGAGATTGCAGACTGTACCATAGCATGATGTAAACAACAGAGCAGCAGCATGTTAAAAGTGCAATCAGTGTGCCAACGAAAGAGCAAATTAAGCAATGATTGCTGCACACGCGTTTTTTTACAGCCATCTGGTGCTATGTTAGATCAATACATATTCACAAGTAGCACACAGACTTAGTGGCAAGACAAAAACTGCATTTTATTGGAAAAAATAGAGCAAATATAATCTACAAACATAATTAAACAATAATATAGGTAGATTCACTGTGAGAGCCATAACCTGATTGTGGAGTGGATCTATCTTCTTTGAGGGTATCTCCATACAGCAGTAATACACTGGATTGTAAGCTATCAGAGTTAGGACTGCATGTGAAGCTTTTTGCATTGATATAGTGCATAGTTTTGCCTATATGATGTGGGTGAGTCCAGGCCACTTCAGTTTTTTTACTCCTGAAGTTGAGAGTGAACGTTGGATCAATAGAAGCTATCTTTCCTTTGCTGAATATTCGTCGATTGAATTTATTTTTTTTCTGGTAGCTGCTCATTTGGGAACTGTTGATCACTGGGTGTCATTGCTGAACAAGGCACTTTTATGGCTGCAGTGGGCAGAGCCCTGCAGGCGTGCTGCTCACATTAGAAAAGGGAGCTTACGGATACCGATTGGACTTGTTAAATTTGAGGTGAACAGCAATCACTGCCGTTCACCACACTACTTTGTTGGCCGATGGAACACGGCACAGTCCCCATGTCAAGATGGCCATTGGAGCCCAGTGTGCATGTGTAAGTCATCAGCATCACAACTGTTCTTGCTCGCATGCCACGATGACTCGGGCATGCACACCGAACTTCAGTGGCACAGTCTGCCGTGTCCAAGATAGCCTTTGGAGCACAGTGCACATGCGCAAGTCATCTCGCATGCGTGACTTGACTGTGCACATGCATTATGACTCGCACATGCACACTGATCTCCGGTGGCCATCTTGGACATGGCAGACAGTGTTGTGTTCTGCCGTGACCTCGGCTGCAGCCGTACCAGATCTGGCCAGAGTTTATTCACAGTTGCCATTGTGGAAACCTGATTTTCTGCAAGGACACCCAAGAGTTCTACATTTGTTGCTTGGACCTATTCCACAACATAAAATGCAGCGACATCTTCCAGGGTTTTTACCAGGATACACAGAGGCATAGACAGACAATTTTGGAGTATTTTCTTAAGAAAATGGATAAAAATACTGCAGTACCTACCAAGTTGCCAAATTTGGCACTGTTGACACAGAAGTTGCCTACAGAAAAGGGAGGAATGCCAATGCCGTGGTCTATAGCAAAGTCTGTCACCCAGTCAGAATCTTCCTCATTGATGGAGAGCTACCGGAGACAATGGGAGTTAGACTACTCTTCATTGGTGAGTTAGAGGTGCTGCCTCCCCTCATCTTCCAGCAATCCAGGTCTTCGCTCTCTAAAGGAGGGTATGCCAATGAAACAGGCACATTTAGTCTCTGCAGGCCAGAACCCTACATGTAAAAGGCTTGGATACAATATCCAAGGTACCACAACCTGAAAGTGGTCTTATTGGCACATTTAGTGGGAGCAGTCCCATTGTCCTTGATGGCCTCTGTCATCATCAGTATTCTAGGATTCTCTGACTTGATAAAGAGATGGTGGTGGTCACCCCTCAGCCACAGCCTCCAGTGTGATCAGCTGGTCCTGCAGGTCTCCTCAGGCACATCCTCTCAGGTTGATGGTTAACCAGCCTCCAACCCTAGAGGAGGAGGATTGGGGTGAAGAAGACCCTGATCTTTTTTCACCCAGGGCTGGAAGATTCAGCAAGTTCTACATGTCCTCTAGAATGAATTGTACAGGTCTTGTTTGCTTCCCAAGGACCCTACTTGTGGCAAATCCAGGAAACTAATTTTCTCTCTGGAGGAAGAGGATACTTTAAAGAAGAATCTTTGTTATCTTCTGAAGGTGAAAAGTGCTCCTCAGTGGTCATGCCCGGCGATTGGGAGAGTCGGGGGTCAAGGGAGCTGCAGCTTGTTCAGATCAGCTCCCTCCCCTGCAATGGCTGGTGGAAAAAGAAAGCGGACCTCGGGGTAGAGAGTGTGGGCTGCCCTTGCACTCTCCCCTACATCAACACACAGGTGGCTTGTAGAATTTTCGGCTTCAGGGGTGGAGAGTGTTGTAAGCCTCCCAGTCCCCCGCATCAAGGAACTGAGGCACCTGGGAGCCAATCAGCAGCTCCAGCAGGAAAAGGCAAAAGTTGACTTGCTTTTGTCTGGGCTCCTATTAAATGGGTAGCCCAGAGCTCAGAGGAAGCAATGATCAGGAAAGTCAGGGGTCGAAGGAGCTGCTGCTTGTTCAGATTGGCTCCCTCCCTGTAATGGCTGGTGGAAAAAGAAACAGACCTAGGGGGTTGAGGTGCAGGGCTGCCTTGCACTCTTCCCCACATCAGACACACAGGCGGCTTGCCTGGGTAAAGCCCTCCACCCACCGCTCTCCGCCTCCTTTATTAAATATGTTCTGGTTCCTAGCTCTGCCCTCCACTTAGTTACTTTGTTGGGAGGCTGTTAATCTTAAAGGGCACCAACTAGCTAAATCCCTGAATGACAGTAAATGCAGCACTGGCAGCTAGAGAACTCATGGCTTCAGTATGTGTATAGGACTAGAGACAAATTAACGCTATCTTTGAAAAGATCTGGGTGGAAATTGAGGAGAGCTCCCATCCTACACCGATACAGGGGACTATACCTCCTTGTAACTCTACTCAGTCAATAGTATTAGAGGGAGGTAGTGTATTACTTTTCTAGCTCTCCTACTACTGTAGCGTCATTATTGGGGGGAGCATCTTGCTGGTTTGTATCTATGCACTAATGGTTGGTAACAATGGATCATATGATAAAGGGCCAAGGAGGGTCACATTGGGGTAGTGATAGCTGGATGGTGGCCGCTTTTCCTGGGCTGTCACCACCCGTACTTTTAGAGCAAGGGTGGTGGCATCGCACATGCTGCAAAAACAGGTCCAGTACTGTAAGACTATGATGTATATCAAGGCCCACAAAAGGACCTTTCCCTCCCTTCTTCCAGATAAGCTCTTAATAATTCTCCTAGGTCTAACACTGTTAATGGTGGGTGATGTAGAGCGAAACCCTGGCCCCCCCAGGCACCAGTATCCCAACCATAAGCCCCACCACGCCCGTGTGGTTAAATACAAAGGGAAGAAAGATGGTTCATATAAAGATAAACAGCATCAGGCCCAAGATACATGAGCTGGAGGCATGGGCCAGTCTTTTTTCCCCCGACACAATTGCTATTTCAGAAACATGGCTGAAACCCAATACATTATCACATGAGGTGGAACTTCATGGGTATAACTCATTTAGAAGGGACAGAAAAGGGAAGGGAGGTGGCGGAGTTCTTTTTTATGTAAAGTCTCAACTCGATGCCTCCCTGGTGACTACCCCGGATCTAGAAGAGTCGGGATGTGATGCGGTGTTTGTTAAGCTTCTCCTGGGTGGGATAGGGTCTCTACTAATCGGATGTGTCTACAACATCCGAGGATGGCCTGGGGGCATTAAAACTCACAGATGCCATACCTAATATGCCAGACTGTGAGAAAATAATACTAGGGGACTTTAATCTGCACTGGGGTGCAACTCTGAATGGGATATTAAACACAACCTACAGGAAGCAAACATGACACAGCTAATAAAAGAGCCTACACACTTCAATCCAAAGACAGGAAACCATACCGTGCTCGACTGAGTGCTACTGTCCAACCCAGATAGAGCCAAACTGGTAGGAACATGTGCAGACTCTCTCAACGACCACACTCCAATGTTCCAGGTTTGGAGGAATAACTACCCCAAACAGCCTCCCAGGACTTTCTGGTCTCGAAACTACTCAGCCCTAGATGAGGGCTCTTTCCTTCAATCTTTATCAAGTAGATTGGGCCTTAAGTTTTAGGCGCCTCAAATTTAGACACTGCCTTAGATGGCTTCATAAAACATTTCCTATCTATAGCCAACAAACATGCCCCTCTAAGAAAAATCAGGTTCAAAGGACAGGACTCCAGGTGGCTAAACCCAGACCTGAAAAGTCTCATGAGAGCATGAGATAGGGCATGGTGTAAATTCAAGAATACTAACTTGACTAATGACTGGGTGAAGTACAGGGAACTTAGAAATAATTGTAAAAAAAGACCTCAAGAAAGCCAAGAAGCACTATCTACATACCCTGCAAACAATCAACCTATCAGACCCCAAGAAATTTTGGACACAAATAAATTTGCTTCTAAAAGGGAATATGGCTAGGGGGGGGCGCAGTGGAGCCCGAGCTGAAAGGTAGCAACCTGGATTAGCTCTGTACAGAAAGCTCTAAAATAGATTAAAATCTACTATTTTAAGGTGCCAACTCGCGAAACAAAACTAATGGGAACATCAAGGAATCCCAACAAGTCAAGATGGGGAATCCCAGAAAAGATAGAGGTGGCGGTACAAGTGCCAAATCCACTGGAACTTTACAGGTAGTGCGTCATGGGACAGGCAGGCAGGCCGCTCACCGGAGAACCTGAAGAGACTATGTCATCTATCGGAGCTAAGCTGCAGATTAATCACATCTGTCACGATTTAAGCTCTAAAATGGACACCTTTGCTACACGGGTCACCCTGGTGGAGAATACAATGGCAGGGATACAGGTGGAGATGGGAGATCACGAAGCACCAGGCGACTCCTCAGCGAACAACCATGCTTCTGGTGAAGAAAATCACCACTTGAGAGCCAGGCTTGAAACTCTAGAAAACCAAGCCTGTTCCTCGCATATCCGAATTTTGGGTTTACGGAAGGATGAGGGAGACCACCCTCTTATGTTTTTTCGTGAATGGCTGGACTCGAAATTAATGTTAGAAGGTCAGAGTTTAAATATTACATTGCAGAAAGCCTATCGGATTACACCAAAAAGATATCGTGAGGATTTGGAGAACCCCAGGACACTTCTTCTAGTCACGGATGGAGTCGGTTCGCGGGACAGAATCCTGCGCCTCGCTAAGCAAGCAATTCCAATAACACAGGACGACCGGAACATTTTCTTGTTTCCTGATTTAAGCTACGCTACACGTATTAGGAGGAAGAAGTTTGATGGGGTTAGAAAATCGCTACGTGAAGCTTCGATAACCCACTCGATGGTCTTCCCTGCCAGATTGCGAATTGTATACGAGGGTAAGGTCTGGGCCTTCTCTGACCCTATCGAAGCTGGGAAATGGGCCTCAAGATTTGCTTCAGCTTGAGACCGTCGTCGTGGATCTGGAGAGGTCAATTCAGACGCAGAAGACTGAACTTTAATAAGCTGTAACGTACTAAAGTTAATACCTTTAAGTTTGGCTTTATCCTGAAATTGAAGGCATGAAAGTATGGTATTACTACCAATCCCTGTGTTAAAGTATGGGAGCCTGTTTTTCCTTATTCAAAAGCTCAATGGTTGTTGGGTTTTGTTTCTTAAATAAGAAATATAAAAGGTTTGGATGTTAAATTCTGAATGTTACCTGTAAAAGAAGCTGTTTTGATGGAGGTATTAAGAGGTTGCTGCCTGAGGTATAAACCCACTTTTAATTTTAAACCTTTAGGTTATTCAGTATGACACCAATTGCCCTTTGGAGGGCCACAGGCTTTCGGGACTTTCTTTTGGACTTAAGCTCTATGGATTTAGTCATACTGCTCATGGGCTCACCACACAGCTTAATCTTGTTCATGATATAAATTTATATTAATTGTTTAGCTGACCCTTTATGTGGTATCAATATATCAGGGATGCATTTAATCCTAAATATTAAGGAAATGTGTCTGTTTCTCCAGATAGAGATCTACCATTCTGAAAAGGTCTGTCCCAGATATGGACTTACTGTATGTATGTATACATATAAAACAATAAAAATAAAGTATAAAAAAAATAAAAGGGAATATGGCTAAAGGGATTGGTGAAATTACAGCAAATGGGGTCTGCCAGTCCACCTCACAAGACTCAGCGAATGCTTTCAATGCTTTTCACTGATCTGCAGAGGGTTCAAACCAGATACCCCAGCCCTGTGAATAATAGCCAGGAGAACCAGGTGGGCCCTCTACAGGGCCCTGAATTCCTGTAAACCGGTATCCACAGGAGAAGTCCTAAAACTGCTCAGGTGCCTAAAACCAGAAGGCTCGGCAGGTAATAATAATCTGGAGCCTAGACTGCTCAAGATAGCTGCCCCTGTCATTGTGGCACCAGTAACCTAACTATTTAATAGGTCTTTGCTTGATGGGAAAATACCCTCCCAATGGAAGGTTGCACTGGTAACCCCTATTCCCAAAGGGGGGGGGGGGTCACATGAGCAGGTGGAGAACTACAGACCAGTCTCCATCCTCTGTATCCTTAGCAAACTGCAGGAAAGGTGGTCTACCAGCAGGTCCTCACTTACCTGGAAGAGCATAACTTACTGACAGCACAACAGCATGGCTTCAGGAAGAAGCATGGTACAGAAACAGCCCTTGTAAGCTTTACCTCAGATGTTTATGCAGCCCTAGATCAAGGCCAGCTCCTTGGTGTGTCTTTATTGACCTCACTGAGGCCTTTGACCTAGTGGACCACCGGCTACTCTTAGGATACCTAAAGGCCCTAGGATTAGATGCGCTAGCTTTGGACTGGTTCTCGGACTACCTTCATGGTAGGACACAAATCGTCTGTTGGCATAGTGCTAGATCGGATGAGTGCCTAGTGCATGATGGTGTCCTCCAGGGCTCCATTCTGGGCCCCTTTTATTTCATTATTTATAAATAGCCTACCACTACACTATGGTGGGGCCAAGGTCACACTGTATGCGGACAACGCTGTATTGTATAGAACCTCCAGTGACTCGGCGTCCCTAAACTGATTGTTGAGACAGACCTCTCAACCCTTGAAATGTGGTTTCAGGTCAGCAAACTAGTTCTGAATAGCAGAAAGGCCAAGACAATGCTCTTTGGCCCTAAGAATCTGGGCACTAAGAGATCGCACCTCCTGTCTTTCTCTCACTCTCTAATGGATCTGAGGTTGAAGTGGTAGAAAGTATAAAGTACCTAGGAATGTATATAGATCAGGATGTTACATTCAGGAACCATATTGATCCCCTTACCAAAATGGTAAATCAGAAACTTGGCCTCCTATTTAGGCTTAGCCCTTAACTGACCAAAGAGTCTAAAATTGTGGTCAGCAATGGTACTGTTCTCCCCACTTTGTTCTATAGCTCGACTCTGCTTTAGCCATTAAGGACTACAGAAAAGCAGCACTTGAGGACTTTGTACCACAGAGTCATCGCTTTGCTGCTGGGGTGCACCACATGGAGCACCACTGCATAGTGTTGAGCACCATAAACTGGCCAGCACAAGAAGGGAGATTGGCATACCCTCACTCTGTCTGGCTTTCAAACTACAGCAGCTGGATGCCCCCAGTCTGGGAGCCTACTGCCATAAAACTAAATGGAAGAGGCTCAGGTCCCCAGATCGCACGCTCCTGAAGTCACCAGAGTTAGATCCTCCCAAGGTCAGTGATCCACTAGAATAGCCCTCCCTAAACTCTGAAACAAGCTCCCGAGAGACCTTCAGGATTGTGAGTCAATTGGGGGCTTCAAGAAAGACTAAAGACTCACCTGAGTGGACTGACTAAGTGCTACTGCTACAGCTAGCCCCCACCGGGAACTTCTAGGGGACGATGCAGATGTAACCTCAGGACTGATATAGGCCTATCATTTTGAAGCTCTGCGCTGGCACCTAAAAAAACAGACTAATGAATCTGTTCCTATGCACTTAAAGATGTTGCTAGATATTGTGAATGTATGTTTCTAACAAATCGTTCTAGAACTGTAGTTTGTCTGTTGTTGATTGTAATTTGAACTCTATGTATTTCTTTTGCTTCCCTCTATGTAGTTGTAACTAATTCCAGGTCACCCTGAAAAAGGACTGTCATGGTCTCAGCAGGCTTACCCAGTTACCAAAATTTACATGACATAAATACCTTCCATTTATGCTGTTCTGGAGGACACTATCCTGACTGTCTGACACAGGCCTAATATCTTGCCTGCCATCCCAGGAAGGCAGATAAGTGGTATCTGGTCCCTAGGGTCAAAAGTATTGTTTCACTCAGCCTGGATACTGACACTGTTGTTATCATAATGCCCCACAACAAGTCTTTGACTCCTCAGAAGATGAGTACCTGACCTCCTGATTTAGAGTCAGAAAAATTGTCCATTATGGTCAAATGCACCTTTGCTTAGCTTTCCCTTAGGTTGTGTCTTGCTAGTTACAAAGTATCAGAACTGCATGTGGAGAACTGAGATGTACTATCAGCAGTCTACCCGATAAGTTAGAAAAACAGAAGCCTTAAAATATGTGTCACAGGGCTCTAAGCGAAAAGCATATCCTGAGATTGGTCTACGACACCTAAGTACTGCAGCCAGAGCAGATGCTTCTTCCACTTGTCTAGGATGGCATTCTTGGCTCCAAGTTACTGGATTTGCCCATGATGTGCAGTGGTCAGTACTGAATGCCCCATTCAAGGGCAATAAGCCATTTAGCTGTGAGCTAGAAACCATCTTGAATGAGCTTAATACCTCTAGGAAGTCTGTGAAGACGTTTCAGTCTTTAACTCTAAATGGCACTCGGCAAGGCCAAGATGGAGGCTTCTTTTGTAGGGGTCCTCACACCTACACTCCCTGTTGTCAGAGACATGGTTATACACCCCAGCAGCAGCAGCAGTTCATGGAGGCCACCTATAAGGTCACCCAAAAGATGTGGTAAAGGAGATGTCACCCACCCCTCCCCTTCCTTTTGGCTTGCTATGTCCCATTTTGAATCCCTCATCAGGGACATGGGGATCTTTCTGTTTCTGCCCCAGTGACAGATAATGACCATAGACAGATGGGTCCTGGAAATTATTCAACACAGATATGATCTGGAGTTTTGTCTCAGCCCCAGTGACCCCTCCAGGACTTGTCAACTAACAATCCTGTGGGATAGCATGCAGACCTTGTTGTGCATGAAGGACATTCAACCTGTTACCCCTGTGGAACTAAATCAAGGGTTTTACTCCTGGTGCTTCCTGGTACCCCAAAAAACTGAAGGCTTCAGGCCCATTTTAGACCTCAGGGGCCTAATCATAGAAACATAGAAAACCGTCAGCTGAACAGGACTGCTAGGTCAACCCAGTCTTCCCAAGGGGTCCCTGCCTGTCATACCTCCACAAACCCTAACTGGTCTCAGGGGCCCTCCCCCTTTCATGTTTCTGTAATATGTCCCTGTGTCTGCCCCATGCATGCTTGGAGCCTTCACAATTCTGGCCTCCACAATTTTGACTGGCAGGCAGTTCTATGTTTCTCCCACCCTTTCTGTGAAGGCATAGTTCTTTACATCCTTCCTGAAATTTACCCCTTCCAATTTCCTTGCATGCTGCCTAGTCCTGGCGTTCATCCTCTTTTAGAAGAGGCTCACTCCTTGTAATCTGTTCACCAATTTGAGGTACTCAATGGTCTCAATCATGTCACCCCTCGCTCTCCTGTTCTCCAGAGTGTATATATTGAGATCCCTTAGTCTCTTCTCATAGAGCTTTACTTGCAACTCCTGCACCTGGCTGCCCTTCTCTGGACCACTTTCACCCTGCCTATGTCTTTCCTCAGGTGCATTCTCCAGAACTGGACACAGTATTCCAGGTGGGGGCACACCAGAGAAGTAGTACAGGCAGCACCACCTCCCTCCTCCAGCAAAGATACCCTCCCTATACCACAGCGTCCCTCTAGCCTTGCACATGGCCTTGTCACACTGTGCTGCCACCATGAGGTCTTCTGAAATAATAACCCAGACATCCCATCCCTGCCTAGTGATTGCCAACATCTTTCCCCTTTTTACTCAGCACTGGGGTTCTTATCCCTAGCTGCATGATTTTGCACTTTTGGCATTGAATCCCAACAGCCATGCCTTTGACCACTCCTCTAGTTTCCCTAGATCCCTACACATTGTCTTCACTCCCTTCTGGGTATCCTTCCTATTTCATATCTTGACATCATCTGCAAAACACCTTCCACTAAAGTTCATCTGCAGTGTCCCCTATGAAGATATTGAAGAGGACTGGTCTCAGCACCGAAGCCTGCGGTACACGGCTGGTCACCTCCATCCTTAGAGTTGGTGCCATTTACCACAACCCTCTGCCTCCTATCTTTTAGCCAGTTATAACCCAATTTACAGTTTTGGCCCCTACCCCCAAATAGGTCAGCTTCTTAATCAGCCTTCTGTGTGGCACAGTGTCGAAGGCCTTGCTGAAGTCTAGACAGGCTATATCCACTGCCGGCCCCTGGTCAATTTCCCTGGTCATGCAGTCAAAGAAATGTATCAGATTTATTTGTAATGACCTCCCCCTCCCCTTGTGACCATGCTGTCTGTGATCCTATGGCCCACTGGCTTCTAGGTAATCAACCAGTCTCTCTTTTAGAAGGGTTTCCATTAGTTTCCTCTCCAATGAAGTTAGGCTGATGGGCTTGTAGTCACTAGATTCCTTCCTACTGCCAATCTTATGAAGACGGACCATGTCAGCCCTTCTCCAGTCCTCCAGAACCATGTCTGTTTTCAATCAGCTGTTGTATAAGGCTGAAAATTTGGACAGCTAGCACTTTCCTGAGTTCTTTTGGAACCCTTGGGTGTGTCCCATGCAGTCCCACAGCTTTGTCCACCTTCAGGCTACCGTCCCTTTCAGACTCTTCCTCTGAAACTGGACTTGTATCCACCCCTATTCTTGCTACTCCCTGGGGTCCATCTCCCCCCTTCCACTATGAGACTGAGAAGATAAACCTGTTTAGGATGTTTGCTTTTCTTGGCCCTCTTCTGCACATTCTCCCTCCTCGCCTTCTAATCCTCACTGTCCCTCTCCTTGCTTTCCTCTTCTCACATATGTATCTGAAGCAAGTCTTATCCACCTGTGACTCCTTTGGTGATTCTTTTCTCTGTATGTGCCTTTGCATTTTGAGTCTTCGTTAGCATTTTTAGATTTGAAATAATCAAAGGACTGCTCCTTTAAATATAGCTAGCCCAGGTTTTAGTCAGTGTTCTCAGCTGTGTTTTTTTTTTTAACTTTTAATTTTTATTGAATTATTTTTTTTTCAAAACACAGAACATCAACAAAAACCACATTTACAATGTGCCTTCATAATTACATATCTTTTTTCAGAACCTGATATAGCTTAAAACATTGTGTTACAGAAATAATATATATAGGGTACATTTACAAATAAATACATGCTTACTGTGTAGAAACATATAAATATAGGGGGGAGGTGCCTTATGGATCAATTAATCTGTTTTCCTAATGGTGGGCAAATTAATTTAGATCTGGTACTAGGCCCAAAACCCCCGTGACCTTTATTGCACTCCGCCCTTCTGGACATATCCCCGGGCAAAAGTGGCCCTATGTTGTATATAGTTAAGTACCTTCTGATTCTCAACCACACCTTTTGTACTGCTCCTAGTTGCTACATATCTTATTCTGTTGTGTTTATGCTTAACAAAAGTATGCCTCACAAGACCTGTAACTTCTTGTTATTCTGTATTATGTTGTTCTCACATGACTTGTAAGTTGTTTCTAATCTGTACCATGTCATCCTATGTATTTAAGTCTGTAATTTCCTATACTCTCCCGGGTCTTACCTGAAAATAGGCAATTGTCTTGTCTAGTGTACTTACCTGGTTAACAAAAGCTAAACAAATAAATAAATACATTATCTTTGTTCTATCTGTCAGATGGGTCTCAGAAGGTTCCCCTTCACTTATTATGCAGCTCCTGTAAAGGGTCATGGCACAAAATCTTGTCTTTCCTGGGATATATATAGAATCCACCTTCTCCACATAATTTCAATTTGCTCCTGTTGTTTATTGAGCAATGCTGTAATCTTTTCCATTTTATATATGTCTATCATTATATCTTGCCACATTGATATTGTAGGTGGTTTATCTTTAAGCCATAATTTGGTAATTGTTTTCTTTGCTCTAGGATAGCTATAGTTAGTAATTTCCTGGTATTGGGGGATTGCATTCTGGGGTAATCTGTCATAAAAACAACAAGGCGTCATAGTTAAAGTCAATGAGACTATCTGTTGTAAGGCAGCCTGTAGCTCCATCAGAAAAGTTTGTAGTTTCTGACAACTCCAGACAGTATGTACGTGTGTTGCTGGGGAGAATCCACATTGTCTCCAGCATACTGCTCCTATTCTCATCTGATACTTTTATTGTTGTGCAGGAGTCCTGAAAATCTTGTGGTCACTTTCCAGGAAAACTCTCTCCAACTTTTAGAGTTCAGGCTCCTCTGGATTGATTTTCGTGGTTCTGCCCGTCTGTAATGGGATCAGACTCCTAGATCTTTTCCCAGGCCTGATGGACTGAGTCAAAGAGTCTTCCTCTAACTCTCTAATTCGTCATATAAAATGGAGATCAAGTGTGAGGCGCAGGACCTCTTTCCAACGCTCACAAGATCCCAGTATATGTGGTGTAGAAAGGTCTGTTTGTTTTCCGCCCTCTCAGCCTTTAAGAAATCCCTAACCTGAAAAATTTGAATCTGTCTTTATAGGAGATCCCATATTTTTGAACTAGTTCTGTTAGGGAAAGTATAAACTCAGGGGACGAGTGGTACAGCAAATGTAACCTAATTTTTCCCATCTCGGTATCCCCATCCAACCACTTGAGCATAAGCGAGGAGAGGTGGGGAGGGAGTATAATGAGAGATCTCCAGTCAGAAGGCCCGTGATGCTAAAATGCTCTGCCACATTTGCATGCTAGTACTTGTATATGGGTTTGTTATTTTCTTTGGTGTTATTTTGGGAGGTGAGGACAGCATGTCTCGTTTATGTCTGCTAGGTCTGCTTCTGATCTTTCCAAATCCTTCCATTTAGCTGAATAGTCCCGTGTAGCCAGTAGAGGACCATTCTTAATTGGGCGCTGTGTGGTATAGGCTCAAATTTGGAAGTGCCAGTCCTCCCTGTGCCCTGGGTAGTCTCAAAATTGAGCCGTATTCTTGGTTTCTGAGCCGCCCAAATTAATTTAGATATTTTCCTGTTTGTTGTTCTATACCACTCCTCTGTGATCTGAATTGGTAGAGTCTGTGCTAAATACAAGAATTTTGGGAGGACCACCATTCTTATTGCCTCAATTCTTTTAATTAAAGGCAGTGGGAGGCTCCCACTGCTCCAGTTCTGTGCTTATATTTAATAATAGGGGTGAGTAATTCAAATTGAACAAATCTGTATGTGTGGGGCTGATCTGGATTCCTAGGTATTTTAAGTGTCTCAGTTCCCATCTAAATGTGAAGTCTCTCTTTGTCATTGGTGATGGGTCATAGTTTATTCTAAGGACCTCCGTCTTTCCCTGGTTTATCCTGTACCCTGCTATTTCACCAAACCTATCTACTATGGTACATAGGGGAGGAAGTGAGTTTTCAGGATTTCTGGTGTAAATTAACAAATCAACAGCGTAAAGTGCTAGCTAGTGAGCCTCGGTACCCACCTCCATACCCTGGATCCTCTCATCTTGCCGTATGGCCTGAGTCAATGGCTCCAGATATAGGGCGAACAGGAGAGGGGACAAGGGTCAACCCTGTCTAGTACCTCTTTTCAGTAAGATTGGGGTGGAAACTGCTCCATTTACTTTAATATATGCTCTCGGGCTGCTATAGAGCGATGCAATCACCTGTACAAAGTCTTGAGGTATACCCATCTTTCCCATAATCAACCATAAAAAGGGCCATGACACCCAGTCGAATGCCTTCTCAGCGTCTAAACCTAAAAGTAGAAAAGGGGTGTCCGATTGGGTGGCTCTATGAAGCAGATGTAGGGTCCTCTTTATATTGTCCTGAGTCTGCCTACCCATAACAAATCCCATTTGATCATGTTCTATTAGATCTAGCAGCATGGTCTCTACTCTCCTGGCCAGGATCGAGGCAAACAGCTTGTAGTCCATATTGAGAACTGAAATTGGTCTATAGGAAGAACAAGCAGTGCTATCTTTCCCGGGTTTTAGAATACTAGAAATACATGCATACCCCCATATAACCGGTGTCCCCCCCCCCCGGGTCTCCTGACATATCCTCAATAAAGCAGGGAGTAAGTCTTGTTTAAATATTTTGTAGAATTCTCCTTTATAGCCATCTGGGCCTGGGCTCTTAAGGATTTTAACCTAGAGATTGCTCCTTCAATTCCCCTCTGTGATCGGGCATGTCAGTACTAACTGCTGATCCTCCCTTAGTTTTTGGTAGATTAAGCCCTGCGAAAATTGCCCCAACCCTAGACTGGTGTCTTGTTCAGGGTATAAAATTTCTCATAAAATGTCTGGAAGACCTGATTAATCTGTGAGGTAAAGTGACCATACTTCTGTTTGCAGTTCCTGATTTATGCTATATTCGATTGTGTCTGCTGCTTCCTCAATCTATGAGCCAGTAATCGGACTGACCTGGGTCCCCATTGTAAAATCTCTGATGTAGAGATTATAAAAGTGTGCTTTATGCATAGATCCATAACTTGTTGGATCCGTTCCCTCGTGGCATGTATTAGTGGAAGGGTACCCCCCATCTCCCGCTGCATGCTGTACCTGAAGATCTTTAAGCTGGGAGTGTAGTTTATCTAGGCAAGCCTGTTACTGTTTCTTATAATGGGAAGTGTATTTTATGATATCTCCCCTTAACACTGTTTTAAATATGTCCCACAAAACCCCCTCCGACATACCTGGGGTGTGGTTTTCTTGGAGGATTTGCCCGATTCTCTGAGTGGTCATCTCCCCAAAGTCTTTTATATTTAACAACAAATTATTAAATCTCCACAGTGTTTGTTTTCGTTCCCTCCCTCAATTTAGTGTAAGAATTAACAGCAGTGATCAGATGCGCTGAGGGTATTTGTATACAATCCGTGACCCTGTAGGGTGTTCTCTGATATATGAAAAAATCTATCCTCGTGTATACTCTATGAGGTGCTGAGTAGTGTGTGTATTCTCATTTGCTCGGGTTTAAAGCCCTCTAAGTGTCTACCCAATGCACCTCAGAAAAATACAGCTAGGCAGCTCTTTGGGCTGCACTTCATCTGGGAGGCTGGGGATTCGAAGTGTCTAAATTAGAGGTGCCCATATTGTGGTCTCCACCTATTACTAAGACCCTTTTATGTAATTCAGTAATTTTCCAAAATAGTTTCTTTACCATCTCAGAGTTTGAACCTGGTGGGGTGTATAAAGAGACTAATGTTATCTCCTGTCCCTCCAGTTTCCCTACTGCTATGGCTAGACACCCCTCCGGATCTGCATAAGAAGCAGCCATGTCAAACCTAGTAGATTTAGGGACTAAAATGGCTGTTCCCCTTCTCTTTCCCTGTCTGTATGTAGAGGCCACCACTGTGCCAAAGCCAAATTTGGTTAGTTTTGAGTGCTGGCCTTTACTTAAATGTGTTCCTGAAGAAACACAAAAGTGGTTTACTCTTCTAACTGAGGTTATAACCTTGTACCGTTTAATTGGGCTATTGAGTCCATTAACATTATGTGAGCATGTAGTTATAGGTGTATTCCTAGCCATTTTCATAAAGGCCCTGTATAAGGCTGAATCAGGGGTTTCCAGATGTGTGCCTGTGTTACTATTTGATACTTTAATCCAAGGACCCTCATAATAAATTCAAATCTCTTGTCTTCTAACCAAATATCTCTTCTTTTCAATAAATGCATATCATGTATCATGAGTATAATAGGCACCAAAATACTACAAACACATAACATGAACTGTAAACTATTTACAATAGTACTTTCAAAATGGGAAGGCTGAGATGTATGCCCTCTATCCTGCGAGGAGCGAGCCTCCATAGAGGGAAAGACCCCCGAAGGGGGATTAGTGGCAGAAATCTCTGCCAGGCTTCCCTGGTCTCTAGTAGGTTCAATACCAGATGCTGCACGCATCCAAAATGGTGCGTCCACCGCCCGAGGGGAGGGGGAGGAGAAAAATTCCCCTCTACTCTCCTCTATCATTCCAGGCATCCCAAGCTACTGATGCCCCAAGGCCTCCACTCCTTTTCTCTTATTATTTCCATTTAATGAGGGAGAGACCCTCTAGGAGCATTTCCAGCTATCTCCTCTCTGATGGCTTCCCTCTGAAGCATGTCATCCACTCTGGGAGACAGGAAGGAATTCCTTCCGTATGTGCTTTGAAAAGACCCGCATATTAAAACTAATGTGGGGCAATGCACTGAACTTCAAATAATGATAACACTTTATCCCTTTAAAATCTGTAATGGGGGGAAAAAGGACTTACTTAACTGGAGAGGGCTGATAGCTGGATGCAAAAACAAAATTTAATTCTACAATTATATGTCCCATATAAGGTGGAGTTTCTTTCAGTCCCAGCATTCGTGTCATATTTAACATGGCCTTGTGGTAAGTCGCAATTTAAACAAGTTAACAAGGCCCTATGATCTGTTTGGCAGGAGTTTGTAGAATTCTGTTCTACAAGAAGAAGGTTCACCAAACAGTGTGTTGGCTCCGTGGCTATTTTGCTGTGAAACCGGTCCCAACGTTACATCAGGGAGGAAAGAGAATAAAAAAGACCCCCTCCTTACTGTTCAGGTATTTTGGTTTTGCTGCATATCTTCGCCTCTGGATTTGAATTTCTGGAGGGCCCTTTTCACCTCTTGCAAAGTGCGCAGCCATTCTGCTCGTGCTTTTCTTGTCCCACGCCGACCTGAGCCTCTCTGGGGCAGGAGGTCCGGTCTACTACTCGGCCTGGTGGAACATCCCAGCCCTTGGATTGAACATCCTTTAAGGCCTCTTCTGGAATGTCATAGATCTTCGATCCATTTTCCCACAAGATCCGAAGCTTCGACGGGTAAGGTGTTTGAAAATATACACTGTGTTCTCGTAGCACCTTAAGGATTGGTGAGTAGGCCATTCTTCGACGAAGGATCTCCGTAGGGTAGTCATTATTGAACCAAAGCCTGGCTGTATTATATTTGACAGTTTTTTTTGCCCAAGCCGAACGGAGGATGAATTCCTTGTCTTTAAAGCTTGCCAATTTAAGAACCACCAATCTAAGTCTGGCAGCGGGGTCTTTGGCTGCTATATCAAGGACCTGTGAGCTCTCTCGATTCGGAATTGAAATGTTGGGGGGTTGAGAACATCATGGAGGAGATCTTCCACATAATCTTCCATTCTGCCAGTCTCCGATCCCTCCGGAAGACCGTAAATCTGCATATTGTCTCGTCTGGATCGAGCTTTGAGGTCCAGTAGTTTTTCTTGTATTACTTCTTGCTGATCTATGAGAAAGTCTACTGCCTCAAGTAAGTGCTGAGTCTCCTCTCTAACCTCTCCCATCTGTGTCTCTGATGCTTCTAGCCTTCCTTCTATGGTTTGCACTTGGGCTTGCAGGTCTTGGAATTCTTTTTTATTTTCAGCCCGGAATGCTTTAATTTCTGCTAACAGTGTCTCAAACTTTGAATGTGATAGCCTTTCACTCTCTTGGTCTGTGTCTGGAATCCCTGGCTGCACTGCTGGCTGGGGAGATGCTCCGGCTGGTTGGTGCTCCACTCGGTGATCCGAGTTCATCCTTTTTCCTCCGATGTCTCCCAGAGCGATGTCTAGTCATGACTTTATCCCTAGATATTTCAGTTGCCATTTTGCCCGAAATGATATCAAAAAACACTGTTCTAGTGATATATTGAAGCTAAGGAGCTGAGGAGCGCCAAACTCAGGCAGCCATCAGGCGGGTGACATCACCGGAAGTCTCTCAGCTGTGTTTTAACACCAACTGTCCCATAAGATCAGGAAACAATGCCTGTTGCATGCTTATGTAAGCCCCCTTCCCCAGTCTAGGGATACGCCTGATGTGATAAAGAGGGAAGGGGGCACTGTACAGAGAGAAAACAGTCACGGGCTTGAAAAGAACGTTCATTACCTGGGTTCCAAAGTCAAGTCCTCCGATATTCCGGGGGTGGGGGTGGGAGGGTGGTTGGGTGCAGCAGATCTCCACCGCAGGGATGGCAGCTGAAAGCGGGGGAGTTGTTAGCAGCACAAGCATTGATGGAATAAATCCATAGTCCTCTGAAATTAGAAAAACCAAACTGATTTAATAAAATAATTAATAAAATTGGCTTCATGGAGCAGAGGCACAAACAGTGCAATGAGGGTGATCTCTTTACATTTTGCACAGAGACAGGCTTCAACAGTGCGAGACCCACAGATCTGTCGCGGCACTTTTCTTTAAATGGGGAGCCAAGTTTAGGCTCTGTCTTGCTGGCAGCACCACAGCAGAAACTGAGGCAAACACATCTCCTTCCTTCCTCCGTGTATACTCTTCTTCCTACACAAGTGTGTGAGAGGTGTCTCCCTGCCACTGCAGGCATCCCCAGACCAAGGCACTTTAGGGCTTCAGGTAACACCACGGCAGGGACCAGACCAAAATACTGCTGTACAAATGAAAACTGCAGTGTGGAGACTACTGAGCTCACAAACTGCTGTGAACACTTATTGTCTCTATTTTCTTCCCTTTGCTGGCCTGGACATAGAGATAGCCCAAACAAACCAGGAATGGGCACAGGCTGGCACCACTACTCCCCTACACCAGGGGTTTCCACCACCACAATCCACCCTAGACCTACCATGGCAGCCAGACTGGCCGAAGGACTGGGACTCCCCCACAAGCCAACCTGCCCGAGTGCTGGGGATCATGGAGCAGACTCACCATGACTCCACCGGGTCCCAGCTCCCACACCACCCATGGGGGAGTCCAACTTGCAGCTACTCCAGCTCCATGGCAACTCTGACCGAACTCACACTGACAGCTGGAGACAAGCTGGGAGGTGGGCCCAGATGGGAATCGACCCACCCAGGCTCCGAACCTACGGCCCTGCGGACAAACATATGTTCCTGGGCCGGGAGCCCCTCCTCGATCGCACCACTTCGGGCCCCCCAAAAGGTGCCCAAACCCTCTCTTTGTACTGTCAGCCCCAGGCCCCACCCACCAGCAAGCAGTACCCGAAGCCCAACAGCACAAAAATTAAAGGGGTCAACATAACTTATATATCTTGATCACAAGAAAGGTGATGTTAAACACTGGGGGCCTAATTCTGAGTTGCAAGGGACTGGTGGTTAACCGTTGTGAAAAGATTTACAGCTGTTTCTTGCTTGTGGTTCTCTTGAGCTGCACCAGTGTGGATCAGGGAACCCTTTCACACCAGTGCATGCACATCAAGGTGTGCTAGTGCACGGAAGGGCTCAGAGTTGGCATGTAAATGGCATTTACATTCCCAGCTACTGCCATTGTACTGGTGCAACTCTTTTGCGCTGGCCACTGACTGCCACCCAGAAAAATGGCAGAAGAATGGGACAGAGTGCTACATGAGGTGTGCACGGACATTGGGGGACCACATTCAGTGACGGACCGCTAGACCAAATGGATGCATGTGGACAACTAGGGCCAGGAGGGATGTGCCACTAGACTACAAGGGATGACTTTGAGTACTTCTATGGGTTTGAGGGTCCACTGGACTACCAAAGAGAATGTCATGGGATGTAATAATCAACATCTTTTGAGGGTGAGAAGAGGACCAAAAGTACAATTTTTTTGGGGGGGGGGGTTACTGTACAGATGTACCACCACAGACAGGTATGTGCATGGCACTGGGCCATATTCATACACCTCTGTGGCAGTATTGTGTGCTTTTACTGCATGCAAACTGGATTTATATATAGTAACTGCTGGACAGATTAATTCATATTTCTTGATCTGTGCTGGGGTGGGGTTGGGGTGGGAGAAGAGGCTGCCCTCCCTGATGCAGATCTGTAGTTCTCACAATAGCACCTATAAATGGAGCTCACCAGTATGTAATACAGTAGCAGAGTTAATGCATGCAACAAGGCAATTTCAGTGACAGTTTATGCCTTTTGTCATGCAGGAATCTTGACACTGCATTACATCCTGGTGGGTTCACATTAGCATACAACAAAAGGGTGAACTTTTCATCCCATTCTCCAAGGAGTAAAGGTCAACTAAGAATTACAGTAGAAACTTAGAATTTGTTGGCAGAAAATGACCAATAGGCCCATCTGGCCTTCTCCATTTACCTGCCTATTATTAAACCCTGGGCCCCATTTGGTCTCAGGTGTCCCTGCCTCCACCCTTTCCTCTACTTATTATACATGTTTGCCTATCCCACACGTGCTTGAAGCTCCCCACTGTCTGCTCTCACTGCCTCTTCTGGCAGGCTGTTCTAGGTGTCCACAGCCCTTTCTGTGAAGAAGTGTTTCCCCACATCCCTCTTAAACTTTCCCCCTTCAAGATTCATTGCACGCCCCCATGTTCTGGTGCTTCTCATCATCTAAAAGAGACTCCCGCACCTGCAGCTTGTTTACCCTTGTGAGGTACTTATAGGTCTCAATCATGTCCCCTCTTGCTTTCCTCTCCTCCTGGGAGTACATGATGATCTCCTGTAGCCTCTTCTCATATTGCTTCTTGTGCAACCCTCACAACCAGTTTGGTAGCCCTCCTCTAGATTGCTTTTACTCTTTCAATGTCCTTGTAGAGGTGAGGCCTCCAGAACTGGACACAGTACTCTAGGTAAGGTTTCACTAGTGAGCAAAACAGTGACAACACGTCCCTCCTCCTGCTAGAAATCCCCCTCGCTATACATCCCAGCATCCCACTATCCTTGCCTACTACCTTGTTGCAGTGCTCTGCCACCTTCAGATCTTCAGATATTATTTATCCCAAGGCCTCTCTCTTGGTGACTGTAAGTCCCCCCTCCACACATCTTATGCACAGCTCCTGGGTTTTCCCACTTCAGGTCCATGATTTTACACTTTTTAGCATTGAAATCCAGTTGCCACACCCTTGATCACTCCTATAGTTTCCCCAGGTACCTTTGCATTCTCTCTACATCTTCCTGGGTGTCCACCCTGTTGTAGATTTTTGTGTCATCCACAAAGAGAAAAACCATCCCCTCCAGTTCCTCAGCAATGTCACTTATGAAGACATTGAAGAGGACAGGACACATTACTTATCTTTGTGGTACTCCACTGGTCACTCTTACCACAACCCTCTGCCTGCTATCTTTCAACCAGTTTGATACTTAGCTTACCACCTTCTCCCCAGCTCTCAGGGTGCTGAGTTTCTTTATTAGCTTCCTGTGTGGCACAGTATCAGAGGCCTAACTGAAGTCCAGATAGACTTCCTGCCTGTCATTGCTAGTCTCCTCTTTGCAGCCACTGTTAGCAGAGGGACCACATTGGTCCTCCTCCTCCTCCAGTCCTCTAGAAGTAGCCCCGTCTCTGCAATAAGGTGCTGAGCAGTGTTGCCAGAGGGACATCAAGCACCATGCACAGTTCTTTTAGTACGCTTGGGTGAATCCCATCTGGCCCCATTGCCATGTTTATCTTTAGGGCTTCCAATCCCCTTTGGACTCTTTACACTAAGAATGGACTTATGTCCACTTCCCCAGCTGTCCCATTCCCCTCCACTGTAAATACCGAGAAGTACTCATTTAAAATTTTAGCTTTTTCTTGATCTTCTTCTGCCCAGTCCCCCCACTCTCCTGATCCTCACTATTTCACCCCTTGCCTTCCTCTTGTCACTCATGTACCTGAAGAAAGTCTTATCCCCCTTTTGACCTCCTTGACGATCCTTTCCTTTGTTTGTGCCTTATCTTCCCTAACCCTCCATCTTGCCTCCCTTTGTTTATCTGGATATACCTCTCTGTCCCCTCCATCTAGGTCTTCTTGTACTTCTTAAAAGCTGGTTTTCCTCCCTTACCACCTCAGCCACCTCATTCAAAAACCATAGTGACCTCTTCCTCTTCCTATCCTTGCTTACTTCCTTCAAACAGCTTGCTGTTGTTCTAGTCATTTCCTCCTTGATCCTTTTCCATTGAGCTGCCATTTCCACCCCTCTAAGCCATTCCCCCCTTCCAAGGTATTTACTGAGGCTGTCACCCATTTTCTTAAAACCTGCCCTCCTGAAATCCAGAACCCTTGTTCTAGTGTGTCTTTTCTCTTGCCCTGTCTGTATGCCAAATGACACGGCACGGTGATCACTTTGACCCAGGGGACTGCCCACTGTGACATCTGCAATGCTGCCTTGTTCATAAGTACCAGGACCAGCTCTGCCCCATCTAGTGGTCTCTGTAACCAGCTGTCTGAGAAATGACCCTGAAGGGAGTTGAGGATGGGCCTGTTTCTGGATGTAGCTGTGGCCAGAATGCTCCAGTTTACATTCAGCAGATTAAATCCTCCCCACAATCAATACCTCCCCTTTGCTTGCCATTCTGCCAGTGGTCTCCCCCAAAACCTTGTTCAACTCCTTCCCCTGTTTTGGGGGTCTGTACACTATCCCATGCAGATAAAGGCCCCAGACACTGTCTCTAGGCCAACACAAAGAACCTCTAGCGCTTCCTTCTCCCCCTGGTGTCCCTGTATCTCTGTGGCCTTTATACCTTCCCTCATATATAAAAAAATACCCCTCCCCCTTTTCTCCCTGTCCTCTCCTTGTGGAACATGGTGTAATCTGGAATGGCCACATTGCAGCTGTGGTTGTCGGTGCACGACGATTCTTTTATGACCACCATGCTCAGGTCTACCTCTGAAATGGTTTCCTCAAGGTGAGGAATTTTATTTCCCAGAGTCCTTGCATTTGCATACATAGCTCTTCGTTCCTTTTGTCCCTTCCTCCCCCTACATTGCCCTTCCTTCCTGATTCCATCTTTCACCCTTCCCATGACCCTGGTACTGTTCCCCCCTTTTTCATCCTCCTTCTGCCCACCCGTCTTGGCTGTACTCTCAACCTTAGATCCACCTCCTCACCCTCATGTCCTTTTCTGGGAATTGGGTCCCAGTTATTTAAAAAAACAGCTGAGAATACTGATGGAAAATCTGGGGATATTCATTTTCAGAGGAGCACTCCTTTAGTTCTTTCAAATCCAAAAAACAATCAAAACTGCTTCAAAAAAGGGAATGGGGCATTATATGATACAGGAGAAAAACAGACAATGCCAAATAGCACGGAAAGGTACAGGTACTATATATATTTTAACCACAGCATGCACTGCTCCTTTAAATGACTTACTCATAGTCACACAATGTCTAAGTGGTGGTTGTAGGATTCAAACCTGGGGTTTCTTGATTTATGAGCTGTATGCTCTAACCACTAGGCCACACTGCTTGCTTTCATTTAAGATAAAACAAAAAGGTTTCAAATTCTACAAGATATAAAAAGTGGCATTCAAACTGCTATCTGTTACTGAGTAAAAGATATATGGTTATCATGGTTTGGGGCCTGTGGGAATTATCTAATTATCTAAAGCTGTCTAGAACCACAGATAGCCACCCACCTTTTGGGTTATTCTTGCTTAATGAGCCGTGTAAGGGCCAATTAGACCTACAGCTTATATCTGTCACACAACTGCTTGCTTCATGGCCTGTTTGAGCCTGTTGGAGGGGAAAAGAGTTAATTAGTTGTTCAGAAACCAAAATAGACTTCATGATTAAAGGGTAGGTTGATGCGGCTCAGGTAGGAAAATAGGCAGACATAATGGAGTACAAGTCTTTTTCTGTTGGCACCTTTCTGGGTTTCTATATGTCTATGATGATTTTCTGAATGGGCTTGTCAAAATACAAGGAAAATCCCCAGCATTTTCAAGCAGGTACTTTATGCCACCATGTGGATACATTAGCAAGCCTGAATAGACGCCATCCCATCCGATTTGCATTTATTATTATGTCCTGCAAGCAGGCATCTCAAACTGCTTCTACATCAAAAATCGGTTCATGAGCTGGCCCGCTGGCACAGTGGTAGTGCTACCGTTTGTGAAGCTGACAACCCAGGTTCAGGAAAGAGTCTGGGATATTGGAGGGCCAAGCCAGGTTGGGGGGGGGTGGAGGTTTGAGCATCTGGCAGACAGCTCACCTCTGGGGTTGGTTGTTGAAAGACTACCAACAATAGACTGATACCTGGCAGTGGCTAGATGTCAGTGAGCTCGGGACCTCGCAGATGCAGGGGGAAAGGAGGATGTGGTGGATGCTGGTGCATCATGCATGGAAGTGTGTGTGACACACCAGGATGTCATTGCACGGCCGATCAGCCGAGGGACTACTTCATGAGAAAAACCCTGGCATCATGCAGCACGAAGTCAGGATCCAACTGTCACACCTGGCTGCAAGAAACCCCAGGAATGACCAGCCAGGCCACTGCTGATGGTGTTGAGCTCTCCCACTGCCCCCCCCAGGAGAGCTCTGCCGTGAGGGTAAGCCATGGTCAGCTGGTTCGTGCAGGTATGCCCCGGTTGGGACAGTGTTCAGGAGAGGAGGAAGACTCCTATGGGCTAATATTGGGTACATCCCCACCAAAAATACAGGAGAATAAAGAAAGTTAAAAAAAATAATCTATTTATGTAACTTCACAATTTACGTATTGTCACACGTTCGAAGATGGAAAATTTTGTTGGCATCTGATAACACTAATGATTGTAACAGGAAAATTGGCTCTGCTATCCCTGTATGTTGTTTATTGCAAGAAATTTGTGTTGAGAGATAAATGGAGATCCTCAGCTGATTTTCATGTACTTTTTGTCCATACAATTAGTCTATGTACCAACGGTAATAAAAAGCATCAAGCTATCCTGTGCAGAAGCAGGACCCTGCTGGAAATAAGACGTAGTTATCTCAACTATGCTATCCTGTGTAAATAAGTTGCTTGCAAAGAATACTGGGATACAGAACACGAGCAGTTCTACATAAATGTTAATTCTATGAAACACAGACCCCTCTTCAGATCTTCCCTACACAAAGTACCATTGATGGGGGGTGGGTGTCAATAAACTAAGGGGCGACTCCTGTGTCTAGGGGTATTTGATGGTACAGTCTTGCGGGAACCCACTCCCTATATATTGTACAGACCCAGTTCTGGCACTTGCTGCACACCACTTGTTGTGGGGCCAGCCAAGGTACTCTCAATGAGCATTCCTGAACACCAACAGTCCATATCTCGGCCACGCCACCTGTGCTCATTCGGGGAGAGCCACTTACCGTCTCTGTTCTTCACCCTTCGTGCTGCATTGATGAGGAACTCCTCTTCCTATTCTTCAACATTCTTTTGGCTCTGGAGGTATACAGAGCCATCTTTGTTGGTCCAATTATAGATTTAGTGTACACCACAATGCTGTACATATTCTGTCCCAAGCAAAGCAGCAGGGAGTAATCCTTACCGTTAGTTTAACCGTGAGCTGCAGTTCTGTGCATTCACTTTTGCACAGGCAGTTCGTATGGATTCTCACTGAGCATGAAGCATTACTTTCAGTTTGCATTAGGAGGTTGCATTGAAGATTAAACATAAACGCTGTACCCTTCAGCAAGAAACACACGGACACTGGGCAGAACACTTGCAGACTTATGCTGTAGGTTGCTTTTCAAGATTCCAACTTTTTTTACAGAAGCGGTGCACACACTTGAGGCAGCAAAACTGCCACCACAGCTCCTGCTTATGGGCCCAGTTCAGTTCAGCATAATCACAGCTACTGTACATGTCCCACACCAGCTGGCTATGGGTTTGATTTTGATACTCAGATCAATTACTTTAAACATACTTGCAGTTCAGAGTCCATTTTCTTCAGACCTTTATTTTACTGTATAATTGCCCATCATTTTAAGATGGCTTTCATGAATAGTACAGACACTTTAGGTGTCCCATGTCCTCGAGTGAGACTAGGGGACTGGGCTGTGCCCAGTGCTGTCTGTATTAGAAGACCAGAAGAGATATACCTTCCTGAACACACATTCACGCAGAACATGAGGTAGTTTCAGCTTCTACCTTGGTGATCTGCCCTTAATCCCCATATGTGCCTCCATATGGAGTCGGAGTCAGTACCTAACAAGGTCACAGACCAACAGTGGCTTACCATCTCAACAGGTCTGTCCCTTGCCCCTGGGGTTCCAAACCTTGGCACCAACTGCTGTGGTATTCCACTATTCACACACAGTCCTCTTGCTCTAGGCTAAATGTCCCTGGCCAGCACAGGATTTGCCCACTATCATCTTGACCATTCACAGGAATACAGGACAGTTTGGTTGGATGCCATCGGGAGACCCTCCTTGAACATGAGTCTCCAGCAGGCACCCATGGTCCCTGCTCTTAAACCCTGGCTGCAGTCTAAGACTCCAGAGATGCACACTAAAGGGGACCAGTGCTATCCAGACCCAGTGGCCCTGCCACCATCCCTGAGCCCACAGGCCCCCTCTGGCCTGTCAGCCAGACAAGTGCAGTTGTACGTGCTAAAGGAACCCTGCACTCTGGACTTAAGCTGGACATATAACAGACATTTGGCAGGCCAGAGCACCTATTTATATGCTCCTTGTGGGTGGGAAACATTGTCTGGGAACCCTCCCAACCAATAGACAACTGTAGGTGCATTTGCACTCAGAAAGACTTACTGGGTCCGATTCTCAAAGCTACCAGAGTGACGCTAGGGGCTTGCATCCCAGTGATTGGTGCAAAGTACCCCTTGCACCAAACAATGCCCTGTGATTATTCACAAAGGCAGCCTGTGTCCACCGCAGGCAGCTGACACTGAATGGGGCTTGTGCCATCCTTGCGCCACACACTGGGCTGCGGCATGGTGCCAGGAGCTTGCGGCAGACACAGGCTGCCATATCTCTGGAATTGGAATTCACAAAACTCCCCCGGCAGTAAAATTTCTAAGTACCATTAGATCAGCCAGGGCTGGTCTAAGGTTGCTTAGAAATGTCACCACTGAGTGAGTTGACCTGGTAGTGGCAATGTGCTGCTGTTCCCCCCACCTCGATGTCCCCAAGAATAAGGGTTTAGTATAGGTCTCTGGTGTTCTAGTGAACCCCCGATCCCCGAGTATCCCATATACAGTGGCGTCTCCATGGATGAAACCCACTTTGAAAGCACTCTGCAGTATGCTGCAGCAGACCTACTGAATAAAGCAATATAATTTCAATGGCAATTAGTCTCTTTTGTCATGCAGGAAACTGTGGCATTCACTTCATCCTGGCTGTGTCACATTTTTCCTGCATGACAAAAGGGACTAATTGCCATTGAAATTACCCTGCTTTAATCAGTAGGTCTGCTGCAGTATTCTGCAGAGTGCAACAAAATGCTGCAGAATTGGGTTTCATCCTGGGGGACGCCACTGTACATAAATAGTACCAGAGCCCCTACCCTGACAGACCCCCTCCCTGATGTCTCCATGCAGTATGGATTAATCACAAGACAATGGTGGTCTAGTGGACTCCCCCTCCCCAATCCCCGATGTCCCCATGATGACTTACTGTATACAAAATCCCAGGTGATCTAGCACCCCCCCAAGCCCAGATTCCCATTATGCCATAGTATGTAATGGTTGGTGGTATAGTGGCTACCCACTTCAGTAGGCAGTGTTCCCCTGCCTCACTCCCCCCATCTCCAGAATGGGCTGGTGACTGGCACAGCCTGCCACTCACCACCATGGCCAGATGCTGACTGAGCTCTGAAGGGGTGCCTACTCTATACAGTACATGCTCAGTGACAGCTGTCAATCGCTGAGCGTGTACCGTATACAGTACGTGCTGCTTCAGAGCTCAGTCACCAGTTGGCTGTGGTAGTGACCAGTGGGCTGTGCCAGTCACCAGCTTGTTCTGGGGATGGAGGGAGTCTTGTGGGGGTCTACTGCCTACCGGGTTGGGGGAAACTATACCACCAACCATTACATACTATGGCATAACAGAGGATCAGGGCTTTGGGGGGGGTGCTAGATCACCGGGGATTTTGTATATGGTAAGTCATCATGGGAACTTTGGGGATTGGGAAGGGGGGTCCACTAGACCATCAGGGTCTTGTGATTAATGTATACTGCATGGGGACATTGGGGAGGGGGTCCCCTAGTCCACCAGGGAGGGGGCTCTGGTACTATTTATTTATATGGGGTTACTTGAGGATTGAGGGTCCACTAGACCACCAGGGATGTATCCTAAACCCATTTCCATGGGGACATAAGGGAGGGAGGACCAGTAGTCCACCAGAGATTGTCTGGGAATTTTGACACACGGCCACCCATGACTTGTGGCACCCAGTCCAGATGTGCCCTCTGCTCGGTGCACTGCTATGGTTGCTGCATACTGCGGGACTTTGCCGCCAGAACCCTACCCGATTGAGAATATGGTGCAGGGTCTCTGGCACACCTGAGTTTTCTGCAGCCCCAGATTGCCACACCTTGTGGCGATCTAAGGTCTTTTTGAGAACTGTGCCCACTGTCTCTAAGCAAAACACACATTGCAAACAGAATAGACATGATGTACCTCGTTAACATTTAAGAACATTTCAGACACATTGAAGTCCAAGGCTAGGATTACCCTATAAGTTCACTTTAAAACACAAAAGCACTTTATCTGTACTTTGGGCTATTGCAACCCTGATATTCAATACATGAACAATACTTTTCTTTGCATTGCTTAAGTACTGTACTATGTTATGCTAATCCCCCTGAGCCTTTTGTTAGTAAATACTTAAACATGTAACAGTTCTAGTAACCCCATTGCCACAACCAGGTTACACTTACTAATGCCAAGGAAATTTGACACCCTCAAGAGATACATACCACCATCAGCAAACATTTGCAGAAACACATTTCAAATCCTTAGATGGGCTAACATTATTCCTAAGGGGGTGCACTGGACATGGCCTATCTGGATTTCAACAAGGCCTTTGACACTGTGCCCCATAGAATATTGGTCTATAAACTGGAAAGCCTAGGGGTGGGAGACAAAATAACCAGATGGGTGGAAAGCTGGCTATCAGATAGGACCCAATGGGTGGTGGTGAATGGGGTGCACTCAGGGACAAGGGATGTGACAAGCGGGGTCCCCCAGGGGTCAGTTCTGGGGCTACTCCTGTTCAATATCTACATAATAGACATAGCAGACTACCTCAGGGGACGTGTGGCCCTATTTGTGGATGGCCTGAAAATGTGCAATAGGGTGGAAACAGCAGGCAGTTCAGAAGATATGAGACAGGACCTGAGGACTCTGGAACAGTGGGAAGACACCTGGCAGCTGAATTTCAACACAAAGAAGTGTGCAGTGATGCACATGGGCAGCAGGAACCCACAGTTAGATTACACAATTGGGGGGAGCAAAATTGGGATCACAGATCAAGAAAGGGACCTGAGGATAACAGTCACCAGTGACCTAAGGGTGGGAAAGCAGTGCACCAGGGCTGTGGGAAGGGTGTTTGGAATGGTGGCAAGTATAAGCAGGGGAATAACAAACAGGAGAAAGAAGGTCCTGACACCCCTGTACCAAGCCTCAGTGAAGCCACACCTCGAGTATGGTGTCCAGTTCTGGTGGCCTTACCTCCGGAAGGACATAGAGTTGGTGGAGAGGGTTCAGAGAAGAGCGACCAAGATGGTGCTAGGGATGGATGACAAGCCCTATGAACAGAGATGTAGGGAATTGGGGCTCTACACATTGGAGACTAGAAGGGAGAGGGGGGACGTGTTAGAGACCTTCAAGTATGTCAAAGGGATCCATAAAGTGGAGGCGGGGCATTTATTTCACAGGAAGGTAGGCTCCATATCACGAGGGCACAGTCTGAGACTACAGGGAGGGAACTTTAGGGGTAATGTGAGGGGACAGTTCTTCACTGAGAGAGTGGCGGAATCCTGGAACAGGCTGCCAGAGGAGGTGGAGGGGACCAAGACTGTGTCTGGTTTCAAGGCGGCATGGGACAAGTAAATGGGGTTATGGGAGGAGCCCAAAGGGGAGGGATTGGGTGGGTGAGGGCAGACTTGATGGGCCAGAGGGCCCTTTTCTGATATCAATTTCTATGATTCTATGATAAGTGAACTTCATTCAACTGGCACCTTACTACTGTACTGGCCATAAAGCATAGCCCTCGTCACTGACACTCATTACCTGGGTCCTGGTAACCTGCTGTGCTGATAGCTCGGTTACCTCTATGCTATTTTTCAGTCCATGAACTACCAATAGTTAATCAAGGTACCAAAGTACTGCGATGTGCCAAGGACCATGTCACCATGTGGACCACACCGTATATGCACATGAAAAGGTAACATTAGTCCTCCTTAAATCAACAACATCAGTTTTAAAAATAAGGTAAACCTGACAAGCAGACCACAGCTACATCCAACATTTGAGGGGCCAGCATTCAATTTCTGCAAAAAACTATTCTGCAGTGGATGAAAATTTCTCTCTATCACAAAGGGACTCTGTAACGATATGCAATTGTTTACTGCTACCTGAGAACAGATAGAGTGTAGTGAGAGAGTGAAAGAGCTGACTCAGTTTAAATGTTGAGATGGAAGAAGACTGTTTACTGTAAGATGTAGATATGATACAAGATGGCAGATGCTTTTGAATTTGTGTGGACTGGTTTCTGTTAACAAGCATACAATCACAGACCTCAAACCCAACACAAAGCATCATGGGTATGCAAATATGTGTGTGTTAGGAGTGGTAAACTGACTAGAAAATTAATTCAATTGGTGTTGCATTCTGTTTGGCACATCACTACTTAGGCCTCATCACAGGCAAGTGAGATACATGAAAAGTAACAATAATCTTTAGGCTCTTCATAAAAAGTATGTATAATGCCAAAAGGTGGAAGCTATTGCTTTCTACCTAAAAAAGCTTGATAACTTGGAAATAAATCTGTACAGTAAGACCCTGCAGTGGTCCTATCACTATCTGGGGTTCACTAGCTAACCAGCAAAGATCTTCTTAGCTAATGTGTATAGTTATGCACATGGGGGAAAAAAAATCTAAACCATACATATAAAATTGAGAATAACAACTTACCACAATCAAAAGAAGAAAGAGATCTGGGAGTCAGGATTACAAATGATGCTACAATTCAGGCAACATTGCAATTTCATCACAAAAAGGCTAATCAATCTTTAAATTGGATATTGCGACATATAAAAAGTAGGGACAGCAAAGTATTAATACCAAGCTTTGGTGTGCCCTCATCTGGAATAGTGTTCACAAGTTTTGTCTCCTTATAGGAAGGGGGACATAAGGAAACTGGAGGGTATCCAGAGAAGGGCAACAAGAGTAATGACAGGTTACAGTAACAAAACATACTTAGAAAGGCTGGAAAACCTAAGCCTACTTAAACTACAGTACAGGACAATCCGTGGGGACATGTGCATGGTATACAGAACACTCCAAGATCAGGAATTATACGAAGAATTAGGCCTAAAGCACAAAAAAACTATGTATGAACCTAGGGGTCCTCTATCTCAACTATGGACAAATGGAATCTTCAAAAAAGAAGATTTTGGTTCAGCCAACGAGTAGTACCACTGTGGAATAGTCTCCCAGCAGAGATAGTCACTAGTGAAACAATGAATCAATTTAAACATAGACTGGACAAATACTATCAAAATAAACACAAACTAGGTTAGAAATACGTGGCAAGCAATAATGGACGCAAGTCTGCAATGCTTGAAACACCTATGATACCTATGATACCTGTGATACCTATGATACCTATGATTCGTATGATTCCTATGATACCTATGAATAGTGCTTCAGTCCATGAAGACAGGGCCTCATTTAATGTACCTTCTAAAAATCTTAGTAAGAGAGTCTGAATTCAGTTATTTGTGTATAATGACAATTTACGTAGATCCTGTGCATAGATACACAGATACATATATGTTGTTGACAGATAAGGGCCTACGGCCAACTAGTCTGCCCATGTGTGCACATACTGTACTTTGCTTCTTCAAGCTTCTCTAGAACTGGGTTGTACCATTCCCCCAACTACTAGGATCCCCTGCTGCCTATCTCATGCATCCTTAAATCCTGTAATCGTTTCAGCTCCCACCACCTGCTCTGGCAGGGTGTCCCATTTGTCCACCACCCCGTCCGTGAAGAAAGTCTTCCTCACGTTCCCCCTGAACCTCACTCCAGTTTCATCCCATGTCCCTTAGTCCTGGAATATCTTTTCCTACGAAAACGTGTTACCCTTCCCCTTATACACACCATTGTAGGCATTCCTCTCATCTGCCCCACAGTAGCAGGGAGGCCCTTCATTTTACCTCTCAGAATCTGGGGCTGAATTTTCTAAGCAATTTTTTGATTCAAGTTCTGCAAGTCTATACTTGGTCTCAGTATAGCACCAGGATTGGTAAATAGGAAAACTATCGCATCCACGAAAAGTTTCCAGCACACATGAACCTTATATTGGAATGCCAAAAAAACTGTAACTGAAGATTAGGAACATTTTTAAATCCATTCATTTATTCATTTCACAACAGCTTCCAAATCCCAAACGTCTGACATGTTTCGGACCACAGATCCTTTTTCAAAGACACTAAATAGGAAACTGAAGCTATTAATAGCTCCTTCTATCATTACTTACAATACATGCCCCTGTAACTGCTCCATGGCTCTGATGTCAGATGCAGGCACTTCTGGGATGCACCACTAGAGGCACTTGATACAAAATGCCAGCAGGAGGAAGGCAAGATCAGCCAGATAAAACATAGACACACCAATATCTGTAACTAAAAAAAAAAAAGGTTCACGTGATGATGCTAATCAGGGGCTGCCTCACACTGAGGTGTGGGGCAGATGTAAAAGAACGTTTCCCTTTAAGAAAAGCACTTGCAAGAAGTAACTGCAAGTGGACAACCCAATTACAAAAAAAAAAAAGCTTTTCATTGCTCAATTTTGGGAAAAACAGATCAAGATTTAACAGTCCTCCTCAGGGGGCTAATCAGAGGGAAACTGATTGCCAAATACAAATCCCACTTTAGAAAATGGGTTAGGAAAATCCAGAAACCTGGCCATCTGGCAGCCTTCCAAAGCCATATGTTCATGAGCCAACAGAGTCCTTTAAAAAGCAAGCATTTTTAATATTAAGTGTTTTTTATTCGTTTTGAGTTTACTGTATTGAAATGTTCTGTTTCCCTACTTGTATTTTTACATTTAATTTTGAAAAATAAAATCTTTACTGATTTTTAATGGGTCCTGCTTGTACACATTTTTACACAATATTTACCCGGGCTTAGCACAACTAAAATGCAATATCTTGTTTTCAGTAGGGTCCTTTTTTTAAAAAATTTTTTCACAAAGCTCTTTCTTGTTCCAGTCTTTTCTGGCAGCACTCCCCCCCCAGCCCTTTCACTGACCTTCTCACCGGCTTACAGGTTATCCAACGTGCTCCATTCGCCCATGATCACGCTTCAGGATTCCCCTGTATCTAAGTGCCTACTGGCACCAGATCCTAGTCCACATATACTATGTTTACATGTCCTCTTCTTTCAACGAACGTGGATCAATGACAGCAGACCCAACTCCAGCACTGTTCAGGTCACATAGTATGCTGGGTCAGGTCCACAAGACGCACTTCAATTTACATGCACATTCGGGTTGTAAAGGTAGTTTAATACCGAATACTTTGCACATGCAGAATCACGTTATTGGTTGGTAGGAGGGACCACACACATGCACATTAGAATAAATCGCTAATGCGCATGCGTTCAGAAACAATCCCTTCTAACACAACAGTTTACATGAAGCTTGTGTCTGCATTTGCAGGTGTAGATTCTCTTGAACCTCATGCTCGCAACCGGAATGAAAAAATGATCAGGCCACTGGTCCAGTTGAGTTTACATGATTTATTTATTTGATTATCACAGCATCAATTCCAGAAAGTTGGGAGCTCCGACTGGCTTAGACAGCTCATGTAAATGAGGTAATAGTGAACTGCCTCATGGGAGGGATGACCCTTTTCCGGAGCCCTTGCAATGGAAGTCAAGCAGTAAGGGCATCTGGTGGGTTGCCAGGGACTGGCAAATATTGGGGACGCTGGCCTGAACAGGGAATATCCCTGGCACCAGGATATATCCTTGACAAGATGGACATGGCTGGGGAAAAAAATGAAAAACCTCTTTGGAAAAAAAAAAAAAACATTTTAGGAGAGGATGAAAAAGTCTGCTAACTCGAAACACAAAAAGAACTCAACCTTGTTGCAAGAGGACTCCACTCACTCTGAAGTAAAATAGCCCAACAGACTATCTTTTAGGCTGAGTTCCAACAAGCTTTTGGAGCAAGCTATAACCATTCAGGCACTGGTCACCAGGATATTGGCGGTGCTGCACATAGACTTGTGAGCACAGATTAATCTCAACTTGTTGGCCATTAAAACAAAGCAAGGGGATTACCTGGAACCGTTCCCCGCTCCTGTTGTACATTTTGCTGCAGAAGCTTGTTTGGAGATGTCGACATTGCAAGCTCCACAAGAGTTACAATCACCAAAAGAGCACAAAAACTTTTAAGAGGTAACTCTACTTTCCCCTTCACAGGGGGAATTGTCAGGGTTGCCCCATGTCCCCTCTTTTATTTGCAGTTTACATTGAGCCTCTGGCTAAGGCCATTCAGGAGGCCACTACCTTCCAGAGCATATCAGTGGAGGGGGAGGAACACTATATAGCCCTGTACGAGGATGACATTTTGTTATAGGTGCACTCTCAGGTGTTTGACCTGCTACAGTGATATGGAGACATGTCAAGTTATTTCCTGAATAAGTCAAAGACAGAGACATTATGTTTTAACTACACCCCCCTCCCCAAGCTATCCAAGAGACCAACCCATTTCACTGGGACTTGCTAAAACTAAAATACCTAGGAATCTATGAGCCCACTTCCTGTCCATGACACATTGGGACAATTACACCCCATTTGCCCAGGCCATGTCTAGTGACCTACATAGATGGTGTATGTGATCACTGATCCCTAATCAGATGGATAAAAGTTATGCATATGGTCACACTGCCCAGAGCACTCTCTCTCTTTCAAAGCATTCCCTTATCTCACCCCACAAACTGCTAGAAAGACTGGCATAAAGAAATTCCTTGGTTTATTTGGGTGGGCCAAAGACCACGCATCAAAATTCAGCTACTCTTCCTGGCAAAAGAAGGTGGGGGTCTGGCCCTCCCCAAATGTAAAAACTGTTACTGTGCTACCAACGTGGATTTCCTTCTTTGCTACAATCTTGGTGGGAGACATGCCATATGGCTGGACATAAAGCAAGCCCTATTTCCCAACCACCAATTCATATAGGCCAGTTTGTGGTACTTGACCAATGGAAATCACAAATTTGTCAAATAAAAATGGGAGTTCCACACGGCTCCCTATTGGGTCTGCTGTTGTACAATGTATATGTCAATTCCATGAAGTTTTCAAATCTAGAAGTAAAATATCATCTATATGCTGATGATACGATACTTTACCTATCTGGGCTAGTGGATGTCCAAACAGAGGGTGAATTACAACTAGTCTTTGATGAATTGCAGGACTTAAAAAAATCCCAAACTATGTATTTCCATAGAAATTTCGATAGGGATCAGACTGATAAAGTCCTGCAGATCAAAATTATTGATGGTCACATTTTAGAACAGGTAGAAAATTATAGATATTTGGGGGTTTACTTTGACTGTTCTTTGAAGTGGGATAATCATATAGAACAATTGATAAAAACAATTAACAGACACATGGGGGCTTTATACCGAATTAGACAATGTACAACATATGCAATTAGAAATCACTTGATAAATACTATTATGATCCCCTTATTAGAGTACGGGGACTTAATATATATGGGGGCATGATACCCTTTTATATATAGATATTCAAAATATATGTGGAGCTGTAATTCATGTATGTGAAATTTTACGGATCTCACTGGAGATGAGTTTCGACTCAGCTGAGTTACCGATTCATTATTTATAATGAATAACATTTTTACTACTACTGCTACTTTTACATGTATCACTGCGTGTTGTCCCCAGAACTGGTGCATGACCTGAACCCATTGCTGTGACATCAGGTGGAAGTCTCCTTACCCCATGTCTCCCTCTACTGTGCCTCATAGCACAACTAGAGGACTTTATGCCTCATCAGTTTGACCATAGGTACGGGACATGGGAGAGATACTCCTTACAGAAGATTTATCAGTTTTTCCAAGTGCCAGACATCATGTCCTTTGAAGACATGCAGGCCTACTACCATTACCTGCAGATGAGACATTTTATTACTTCTCTCCCACTTGGTACCCATACCCCAGACATGTATCTCGCACTCATCACCTGCATTATTGCCTTTTTAAAAACAGGTGCTAGGCCGCATATGATCTTGCAGCAATATTGGGCTTTACAATCCACCTCAGGGGAAAATTCAGTGGATGCAACACTAAAATGGGTGGAGGAGCCTGATAGCCACATCGATGAGGACACGCGGACTAAAGCATGCCTAGTGTCAGTAATGGTCACTAGTTCCCTCTAATGGAGGGAGTATGCCTGGGAGTATCTCACTAGATTTCTACAAACACCAGTAATAATGGCCCTCTATCTACCTACAAAAGACTCTGAATGATGGAGAGATTGTGGAGAAACAAGGATCACGCATACTCACGTCATGTGGATTAGCCCTCTACTGCAGCCCTTACTCCAATCCCTGGAGTCAGAGCTGCATGAGTTATTCGGAAGATTGGTCCCTCTCACCGTATCTCTGTATATCCTCACACAGTATCCAAAGGGCTTCAGGATCCCAATTTCCATTATTTATTAGGAATCCTAATCACAGTTGCTAAGAAAGTCATAACAACGTGTTGATTGACTCCCACTATCCAAGGTGTGACCACCTGAAGGACCATGGTCCACAATGTATACCAATTGGGGAAAAAGAAAACACTTTGTTAATAACCAAATGGAGTTGTGTGCCTATCAATGGAACAGCTGGCTGCTTCAACACATGAGCAAGCACTTGACTCTGGTACCCAGAATGCCATATCTTGACCATGGTCACCCTATTGATCCTTGTCCATTGGAGAAAGTGGGCTTGTGAACTTCTTATACTGTAGTATGTAAGGAAATAGGGGATGCACAGCACTGATCACCCAGCAGAGCTCCCCCCTTCCCCCGGTAGGGGCCACCCCCTCCCAGACCACACAGATGGGTTACACTGCAGTTAGTATAACAGGGACATGCATAGATGTTGCATATGTACAGCAGCTGTATAGCATGCTTGAAGTCCACAGGCACCTACCCATACTGTTCCTAAGGGAAGGGTGAGGGACAAGTGACTAACTACAAATGATTTCTGCTGTGTGTAAAAGTATACAATAAAGAGACCCAAGATAGAATGTATTCTCATCTTTACTGCTATTACCGTGTACTGTACTAATCTTGAACATTTAATAAAAATTATATTAGGTAAAAAAAAAAAGAGGTGACAACCATTTCTGTGTTTATTTGTCTTTCTAAAAAACTTCAATAAAAATAAAAAAAATCGGATTCACTCTTTAAAAAGAAAACCATCTATGAAAAAGCTTTCAGAAATTAAAGAGAAACTTAATAAAATGCACGTTAAGTAAACAGACTATGAAAACCAAGCTACATAATTTGGGGTCCCATATTTATTGCTTGCCATTTGCACCATGCACCCATTGTGACACTTGGCCAGCTGCTTATGATTGCTCTATGATTTGTAATATAGAATGTGGTATGTGACCTGTCTCACAGGAGACATCCTGTGCCCCTGGGATGACATCTCCCCCTTCCCCAGGTTTCAGTTAAAATGACAGGATATATGTTAAATAGCGGAGCTCTGTAATGTGATTAACTTCCAAGATGTTGCATTTTATGGCCTTGTTGATGAGCTGTGCTTCTTTGAAGCTGGGAACTTAAAATATACATTTTGTGACATCTTAGAGGAAGAACAGTTAATATCAACTGGTGTTAAGAAGCTATATGACATCTAGGTGAGAAAACTGCAGAGTTGTAAAGGTCTTTGGATATGGGCTGGGAACAGGAACTGCTCAGAGATCAAAGAGGGAATGTAGATTAAAGAGTCATATTGGGAAATGAGTTTTTGCTGATGTCACCTTATTTAATATACCTCCCGATAGGAGGAGCTGGGTGACATCATGGAAGAGGTGTGTTTGAGAGTCAGTTTAAACTATTCTGTGTCTAATCATTTACACACTTTTCTTGGTGGGCTCTTAGAAACATCTATTATAAGCACTGTAAGAAGGATATACATTAGATAGGAAAGTCTAATTGTATTGTGGTAGGAGTTTATGTTTGTACTTTTTCCTTGTTTCTTTTAAGCGATTGTATGCTTTTTGATATATTGTTCTGTGTTTACATTTTACATATTTTTATCTTTTTAAGTAAACCTCTTATTTTAAAGAGACTGCCTGGTGTGCCTTCGAAGTTCTTTCTTTTGCATGTGAAGTATAGATGGTTAAAGTTGACAACTGTTCATAAGCATAAAGGTGTTACTGAACTGGAAAAAGGTAAGAATACCTAAGGTCTTTTCATAGAGTTTTAAGGATTCATTTTGGATACCTGGTTAGGTGCCCTTAGGCGAAAGATATCTGGCATTCCCCTCAGAGCAGAATTATCTGAGCCTGTACATTTGGGTATGCTAGCATAAGTTTCACAGTTTGAATCCTCCCAGAACTTGAGACCAAAGGTGATTCGGACCCACAAACAGACAGGAGATTACCCTGTTCTGTTACCTGTTCACAATACTGCGCTCGGAGGTTGGCACTGTGGGAGCAGAGGGCCTGACCTGCTGAGTGGGGTTGTGACATCCATTAGTGGTGTGCAAGATATAATGGCCAGCTGACTTTGGGACACTATTTAGACTGTTAGTGTGCTCTGGCCGGAGTGCACTAACTGTTTGAATATGGGTCTGTCAGTGGAGCACACAGTGACTATGCACTGTACTCACACAGCCCCCTACAGGAATTTAGCCCACAGGAGAGAATGGAGATAACGTGTCCCAAAGGGGATGGAGCCATTGCTCCTGTGGGTCATATTTTGTCACAGTATGCTAATAATTCCATAGGGCATGCAAGGCACTAAGGGTCCATTTGTATGCCATTTGAGACTTATTAGCATGCTGCTCAATGCCACCCTGCATAACTGCGCAAACACATTGTGCGGAGCTGTGCTGCCCTATGATTGCTGATCTGATGCCTCTGTCAATGTTGCTTCACAAATCCCTTGCTCTAGTGGTCCCTCATCCTCAAATTTGATGTCCCTTTCAATTTTATTTCACAAATAACTAGCTCTAGTTGCCTCCCCCAACAGCTGATCAGATGCCCCTGTCAATGCTGTACTGCAAATCCCTGGCTCTAGTGGCCCACCCCCAATTGCCAGTCTGGTGCCTCTGTTAATGTTGAGTAACAAAACCCTGGCTCTAATGGTTTTACTTACATTGTATGCCCCCTTCCACTCTCTGGTGCCCGACTCCCTCCAGAGCTCCCAAGACATTGTCTGCTTCAGCAACTACCTCCCAGACTGTCATCCTTCATGGAGCTGTAGCTGCACCCCTGGATGGGGACAGGATGGAGTGGTTATATCCCCAGGATCATGTCTCATCAGACAATACATAGGAGGCAGGACTGGACCTGGATATTCCGGGGTCCTTTGCGGAGACCTGGGCTGTTTTCCTTTTTTTTTGCCACTCCTTAGGATGTTGTTTTATCAATGTCAAGGGGCTTTGCACATGCAAAGCTTTGCCATGCCCCAGCATCAGCAATGTCCTACCCTTCTGCTGGCCTTCCAGCTGCATTTCCACCTGTGGTAATGCAGATGGCAGTATTGTGGCAGAAGGCAGAACCCACCCTCCATGGAGAAGGAGAGTATCCTCTGGGATGCTCAGTCATTCTCTCCCCAGGCTGACCCCCAATGACTTGGGCTCTTTCCTGAACCAGAGTCACCAGCATTCTGAGTGCTAGTGCTCCTGCTGCGCTGACAGGCTGGTAAAATGTATCTGTTTGCATCTCAGTCTGGACTGTAGGCATAGAACTTTTTGCCCACCCGCCACCACCTACTCCTGCCATCAGGGCCCGAGGGTGCCCCTGTCCCATCTGCTGCTCCCCCCACTGTTTTGCCATCAGGGATCCACATGAAGCAGGACCTGGGAGTCCCCCAAGGGCCAACACATATGGCGATGGGGTTGCCTAGGCTTTTTCCTGGTTTTTGGCTTACCCTGGCAACCGCACAATGTGCAATGGCATAATGACGAGCTCCACCTGCTTAGAGACATCCTCAGACACCTGAGATTGGTTGGTTTTGTGTACCCAAGCTGTGCTACCACTTGGACACCTCCAGGTGGCACACAAACAGTGGGTCATACTATCTCCCTCCCCGAGGGAGGAGAGCCATCTGTGGGGATGCTCACTCCTCCCTTTCCCAGCTAACCCCTGAGCGACTCACATCCATTCCTGAACTCGAGTCACTGGTGTGGCAGGAGGTAAGGCGCCAGCACTTCAGCCCTCCATGCCACACTGGGCTGGCAGTTCTGACTTTATTTTTAAAAAGCTACATAATTCCTCATAGTGGAGGCTGGCAGTATAGCCTAGAAGTTAGAGCAACAAGTTCTGAATGAGCTTGGGATACACTGCAGACCTGGGTTTTATTCCCATAACCTCCACTCGAATACCATGTGATTTTGAACAGGCCACTGATTTCCAAAAATTAAAAATAAAAAGTTTTTATATAACAGACTGAGTATTTTAATTGTTTGCAGTTTGCTTGTGCTCACATGCTTATTTTTTGCTGATAAGAAAAAGTAAGAGGCCTTTTAAAGGTTGATTACTAACTGAGATGAATAAGTCTGTATCTCCATTTTGGACACTTTTGGACCTTGTACTTAATTCTATATATGAATGATTCTTTCTGAGGATTATGAGCTATAGCTTAGACGTCATATTAAAATGAATACACTAATATACTTTTATACATTTATGATTTAAAACTGACAAAAAGGCAAAAAGGGATTGTATAAGCACCCTTTACAGCAATGTAAAGACATAACAGATTTTGGCTTCTCCTTAAAGGGAAATGCCCAAATACAAATGCCCTGCTCCTCAGTGTGGGACAGGACCAGACTACCATTTTCACAAGAAGTCTACAGGCTTTCTATATCTTTATATTTTATCTGGTTGATCCTGCTGCCCCTCCTGCCAGTATTTTGATAACAGCACCACTAGCAGGTATCCCACAACCTCCCGTGGCTGTCCTGAGACTGCCATCAGAGTCCGGAAGCAACCACAGAACATGTATATTCTGGTGGTATACTGAGACTAAGTATAGACTGTGCCAGTCTATGCTTAGTCTCAGTATAGCACTGAGAGACATGTGCTGCTACCCTCATACCCCCTTCCTCCTCCTACCACCTAAGGTCCAGCAACTCCCATGTCCTCCTGGTTCCTAAAACACGCACTCAAATGGGTGATCGGGCCTTCACTACTCTTGCCCCTAGACTATGGAACTCCCATCCAGTGAGCAGGCACATGCTCCTCCACCTCCCATTCCTGCTTTAAAGCTTCCCTCTGGGGCTTCCTCAAATCTGCCGCTACCTGCCTCTGCACTTAATGTACCCCTGCCGCATGTCCCACTGATTTCTGACTGCTTTAGGGTTAGGGTCTCCTGACCTTCCCTACCAGTGAAACATACTGTGATCAAAGAACAGATTGTGATGGATCCTCCCTGGCACAACTGTATCAAATTGTGCATATGCCATTTGTTCTATTCCTTCGGGTTATTCACTGGCCTCTCCTATCCCCCTTTGAAATCTGCTTGATGTACTCCATAACCCCAAGCCTGAAAAGCCGTGTTGCCTGTTAAACTCAGCTGACTGCATGCCTCCTTTGTACTGTGATTTATCTTTCTTCCACTGGCTAGGTAAATGTCCCACTGAAGTTGCTGCATTGACCATGTTTATGACTGTTGCCCTTACTTGTACCTGCTCTTATTGTTTGCCTATTGTACTTGAATGCATCTCTGTAATCTTGAATGTATCTTTGTAATCTCCCGGGTCGCTCCCGAAAATAGGCACTTGGTTGTCTAGTGTGCTTACCTGGTAAACAAAAGCAAATAAATAAACAAACTCCCAACCCATAGCTATTAATAGCTTTGTCTATCGTGGCCTTGATATACACACTCTACAGCTGTTCCCTGGCTCTGACATCAGCCTTGGGACAGCACAAGGAGGTTGTAAGATGCACCTCTAGTGGCGCTGCAATCAAAATGCAGTGGGAGGGATAGCAGATCAACCAAATAAACTATAAATATGTAGAAAGCCAGTAGGTAAAAAATTCTGACTTATTGTGAAAATGTTAGTCAGGCTGTACCCCACACTGAGGAGTGCAGCATGTGTACTTGGACGTATCCCTTTCAGTTGCAGCAATTGACGTGGTTACACATTTCCAGACATTCTACAATATTTCCAAACATATTCTTTCTGGTGGCTCTACACTGGTACTGCAGGCAGACAAGGAATTTCTCTAGCAATATCACAGAAGTGTCAGGAAACATTTGACCTTGTCAGTTATACTGTGGGTTAAGCTGGAAAGGAAAATTGGGTCAGCCATCTGCATAGAAGTGGTCTACAGACCACCAGCTCAGGAGGAAGAAACAGATAAGGAGTTAATGCCAGCCATCCAAAGGATGGCAGACAGTGGAGAGGTGGTACTGGTTGGAGACTTCAATATTCCAGACATAGATTGATGCCCCCCCAGCAGCAGCATCAACCAGGAGCAGATTTATCCTGGAATCCCTTCAAGGTGCCTTCCTTAAGCAACTGGTCATGGAACCAACTCGACAGAAGGCAATACTGGACCTCGTGCTCACAAATGGGGACAGCGTGATAGGGGCAGCAGTGGGGGAGCACCTGGGGAACAGTGACCACTGGTCACTGTGGTTTGAAATCACAGAAGGAGCAGAATCAAACCACACAAAATTACGTATCCTGGATTTTAGGAGGGTAGACTTTGGGAAAATGGGGACATGCTTGAAAGAGGCACTAATAGGAATGGGGAGGGACTTAGTGGTGGAGGAACAGTGGGCAATATTTAAAATGGGGATTACAAGAGCAACAGAATTATGCATCAAGCAGGTTAGCAAGGGAAAAGGAAGAGGAGGCCATTATAGTTTTCCAAGGAGATAGCAGAGAAAGTGAAAGCCAAAAAGATCGCATTCAGGCAATACAAAAAGATGTAGGCAAAAGGGGATAGGGAGACATACCAGGAGAAGCAAAGGGAGGCAGGGAGGTCAGTAAGGGAAGCCAAAGCTCAGACAGAAGGGCACAACACAAAATCAGTGGGTAGAGGGAACAAAACCTTTTACAGGTACAAAGATAAAAAAAGAAGGGCAAAGGGAGGGATAGTGAGACTGAAGGTAGAGGACGGAGGCCGCGTGGAGGATGACAACAGAAAAACTGATATACTGAACAGATATTTCTGCACAGTCTTTACTGGGGAAGAGGAGGGTAATGGGCCTGAAGGGAGTACAAGGGGTGGGAACAGTGCAGAAATGGACACAAGTCCCTTTACATGGGAAAGGGTCCTAAAGGAACTGGAAGAATAAGAGTTGATAAAGCAATGGGGGCAGATGAGGTGCAACCCAGGGTCCTAAATGACCTAGGAGAGGTGGTGGCTGAACCTCTGGCAATCCTGTTTAACTGATCACTGTAAAAGGGAGGTACCCAAAGACTGGAGGACAGCAGATGTACAAAAGTGGGAACAGAGAGGAAGCGGGGAACTACAGACCAGTCAGCCTGACCTCAGTAGTGGGGAAGATCATGGAAACACTACTGAAGGAGAGATTGGTGGAACATCTGGTTGCCAACGGACTACAAGATCCAAGGCAGCATGATTTCACTGGGGGGGAGGTCATGCCAGACCAGCCTCATTGAATTTTTTGGCTGGGTGACAAGGCAGGTGGATAGGGGAGGGCAGTGGATGTGGCCTATCTGGACTTCAGCAAGGCCTTTGACACTGTGCTGCAGAAAAGGCTATTAAACTGGGGAATATGGGAGTGGACAGGACTTTAGTGTGGTGGGTGGGTAACTGGCTGGCGGCAGGACACAGAGGGTGGTGGTAAATGGCTGTCACTTCACAGAGGGAAGAGTGACCAGTGGGGTAGCACAGGGATTAGTGCTGGGACCGGTCCTATTCAATGTCTTTGTCAGTGACATTGCGCAGGACCTAGAAGGTAGAATTTCCTTGTTCCCTGATGACATGAAGCTCTGTAACAGAGTGGAGATGCCAGATGGTGTAGACATAATGAGGAGGGACCTGCAGAAGCTTGAAGAATGGTTGAGGGTTTGGCAGTTGAAATTCAATGCAAAGAAGTGCAAGATAATGCATATGGGGTACAAAAACCCTCGAACAACATATCAGTTGGGGGTGAGGATATAGCATGCACCAAGCAAGAAAGGAACATTAGGGTTATCATCTATGATGACCTCAAGATAGGAAAACAGTGTGACAAGGCAGCAGGTAAAGCAAATAGGATGCTGGGATGCATAGGAAGGTGCATCACCAGCAGAAAAAGGAGGACATATTTCCACTATACAAGACAATAGAGAGGCCCCACCTGGAGTACAGTGTACAGTTCTGGAGACCTTACCTACATAAGGACATGGAAAGGATAGAGAAGGTTTAGAGGAGGGCAACAAAGATGGTACAGGGATTGCATCACAAGTCCTATGAGGACAGGTTGAAGGACATGAATATGTACTCCCTGGAGGAGAGGAGGGAAAGAGAGAGGGGATATGATAGAGACATACAAGTACCTTACAGGGAGGCACAGGGTGCAGGAATCCAGTGAAAAAGATGTTCCAGGACTCGAGGGCATGGGATGAAGTTGGAGGGAGGGCGATTCAGAGGAAGTATGAGGAAGAATTTCTCCATGGAAAGGGTGGTGAACAAATGGAACACCCTGCCAGAGGAAGTGGTGGGGGCTGAAACAATCACAGGATTTAAGAATGCATGGGATAGACATAAGGGAATCTTGGAGATCAGGGGTGAGGGGCAACAGACTTCTAGAAAAAGGTAAAGGGAACTTGCAAGCTCAAATGGGCAAACTGGGTGGGCTATAGGCCCTTATCTGCTGACAGTGTCTATGTATCTGTGTATCTAATTTGCTGCAACTGTAGACTGTGTTGGTGTTTCCTCATAGGCTGTTGCACGTGTCAGTCGAAGTGTTTGAAATTAGTGTTGCTCAGATAGTATCCTAGATATCAGGATACCAACAAATACCTCCAATTTGGCCAGATCGTTGCTGTGGTAGGATAGTAGTGCTATCTGACCATGGTTCCTACCAACTAGGATACCTGGATCCTAACCAGGATCCATCACCATCTGGCCCTGGATCCTAACTATCTGCCCTCGGATCCGTGGATCCTAACCAGGATACCTGGATCCTAACCAGGATCTATCACTGTCTGGCCCCGGATCCTAACTATCTGCCCTAGGATCCATGGATCCTAACAAGTATGCCTGAATCCTAACTAGGATCCATCACTATCTGACCCTGGATCCTGCATCTGTCTTTGGCAGGATATCTGGTAGGATCCAAGTCAGGATACCAGCACTATCTGACAGATAGTGGTAGGATCCACAAAAGCACTGTCTGAGCAACACTATTTGAAATCTGATCTGTACTTCTCCTCTTCCATCTCCTGGTATTTTCTTCAGTCTTATTCATCCCCAAATGTGTTTATTACCAGTGAAGAGACTGGCTCTGCCCTCAGCATCTGTTATTCAAAACATGTATAATCTAGTATTAAAGAGCTGCTGATGCCTCAAAGAAAACTTTGAAAAACATAATATTGAGGAACAATTCAGATTGCATTTCATATGTATTCAATAAACTTCTCCTCCCCATTACTTATTACTGAGAAATTTACATGGAAACACGCTCTGCATCCCTTAGAGTTCATCTGCCTCATAGCTTACTCTCTACTTCTTGTCATAGTCCTCTCTTGTGACATCACAATCTGTTGCCATGGGAGTAATTGTGATATCACAGGTAGAGCATTGTGACCTCAGGTAGGGAGAAATCAACAGGAATAGATGAACTCTTCAGGAGTAAAGACCCCATTTTCATGCAAATGGCCTCAGTAATAAAGAATGGGGATGAGAAATGGCGAACGAATGTGAAATACAAGCTGAACTGTTTTTAAATATGTTTTGTTAAAGTTGTCCTAATGGCATCAACTGCTCTTTAAGAGGTGCAAAAATAAATCAAGTGAGAATTGAGGTAATCTCAAAAATAAAATATTTCCTGTATCTTTTGATTGAGCGAGACTATACATTTCATGAATTAATCTACTGATACTCTATGCTACAGTATTCTAATAATGCTAGCATTTGTTAATTAGTTCTGCAAATTATCTCTTTATTGATAATGGACAATTATATTTCATGATTGGTAGTAGTCTGTGGCAAAACTGTTTCCTGCTTGGGCCTCAAAGTGCTCAAAATGGTGCTCATACAATCACCTTTATTGGGTGAGTGAACTGACATCATATATCCCATGCTTTACAGCAATCCAGCGTTGTCACAGATGGCTTCTAAGAAGCAGTGCATTAAAAAAAACATGAATGGGAAGATGGACTGGTATTTATGATTCAGTCATGACCTGTAGCACGTTCCTGCTAAAGGTTGCTTCAGCCTCACACAGGCTATTTGATAGTGCATGGTAAAAGTGTGAATGGATTCCTAAGTAGCTGCTGAGCAGGTGTCCACCACTGAAGCATTCTTGTTAAGTTCTGCCCAGGAGGTGACTCCTACTGTAGTGGAGTGAGCCTTCCCTTATGACTGCCTTCAGTCACCTAGCTATGGTGGCTTTAGATGCTGGAAGATCCTTATTAGTTTCATGGTACAAGACTGGAAATGTGTCTGTATATCATAGAAACATTGAAACTGTCAGCAGATAAGGACTGCTTGGCCCACCTAGTCTGCCATTTTCCCTACCTACCTACTGTAATACCACAGACCCTACTTGCTCTCCACCTTTACCTTTCAGTGTCAATGGCTCAGTAGGCAGCACACTCGCATCTGAGGCCGGGAGATCAGAGGGCTGTGGGTTCAGTTCCCACATCTGGCACTTGGGTTAATATCCCAGTACTGACACTGTAATGCAGCATGAGAGGGGTGCTGCACTTCTGAAGTGCTGTCTTTTGGATGAGACGTTAAAACCAAGGTCCCATCTACCTGGATTGGTGCTAGTTCAGGTGGATGTTAAAGATCCCATGGCACTTATCGAAAAGAGTAGCGGAATTTCCTCGGTGTCCTGGCCAAATTTCCTCCATTCACTAAAAATACCACTAACAGCTTAATCTGGTTCAAGGTCAGTTGGCATTCATCTGTATCCCCCTCCCCTGGGTCGTGCCTGAAAGTAGGCAGGATTTATCTAGTGCACTTACCCGGTCAACAAAAACTAAATAAAATAAAAATGAAGTTTCCTAACCACTAAGGTTCCTTTATGCCTGTCCCATGCATTTTTGAATTCCATTACCGTTTGGCCCCCACCACCCCCACTAGGAGGCTGGTCCATGCATCCACCATTTTTACTGTGAAGAAGTACTTTCTTACGTTTCCCCTGAGTCTATCAACCCCCAGTTTCATATCATGACCTCTTGTTCTCGAGCATCTTTTTTCTCTGAAAAATACTTCCCTCTTCCACCTCACTTATACCCTTGAGGCATTTGAAAGTCTCCATCATATCCCTCCTCTCCCTCCTCTTCTTCAGGGTATACATATTGAGGTCCTTCAGCCTCTTCTCACAGGGCTTTTGGTGCAGACCCTGCACTATTTCAGTTGACCTCCTATGGACCACCTCTACTCTGTCTATGTCCTTCTGGAGATGTGGCCTCCAGAACTGGATGCAGTACTCAAGGTGAGGTCGTAACAATTATTTCTACAGCGGTATCACCACCTCCTTCTTTCTATGGGTGATAACCCTTTCCAGTATACACCTTAAGATCCTACTGGCTCTCCCCACTGCCTTGTCACACTGCTTGGCCACTTTTAGGTCATCAGATGTAATCACCCCCAGGTCCCTTTCCTGTTTGGTGCTCATCAGTACTTCATAGAAACATAGAAACATAGAATTTGACGGCAGATAAGGACCGCTTGGCCCACCCAGTCTGCCCATTTCCCTACCTACTGGATAAGCTGCAGATCCTAGTTAACCAGCAGCCTACTTCTTCCTACCCCCACCCCCTAGAATGGCCTTATGACTGTCCCATGCATGCTTGAATTCCACCACTGATTTTGACTCCACAACCTCCTCCGGAAGGCCGTTCCATGCATCCACAACCCTCTCTGTGAAAAAATACTTCCTTAAATTACCTCTGAGACGCCTCTATCTTCAAATTGTGCCCTCTTGTTCTTGCACACCTCTTTTTGAAAGATGCTACCTCATGGACTTTGTTGATTCCTTGAGGTACTTGAATGTTTCTATCATGTCCCCTCTCCTCCTTTCCTCGAGGCTATACATATTAAGCTCCTTTCATCTCTCTTCATATGTCTTCGGTGCAGACCCTGCACCATTTTAGTTGCCCTCCTCTGACAGCTTCCATCCTGTCTATGTCTTTATGGAGATTGGGTCTCCAGAACTGCACACAGTACTCCAGATGGGGTCTCACCAGCTGTCTGTACAGAGGATAATAACGTCCTGTTTTCACTGGTGATGTCTCTCCCTATGCATCCCAGTATCCCCAGCGCCTCCTTGCTGCCCTCTCACATTGCTTGCCCACCTTTAGGTCATCTGATATGACTACCCCCAGGTCCCTTTCCATTTTTGTTGTTGTTAGTATCTCACCCCCCATTGTGTACTCTTCCCCTAGGTTTTTGTTTCCCAGGTGCATTACCTTGCACTTCTTAGCATTGAATCTAAGCTGCCATACATTTGACCATTCCTCTAACCTTGCCAAGTCCCTTCTCATCCTTTCCACCCCACCCTGTGCATCAACTCTGTTGCAGATCTTTGTGTCATCTGCAAAGAGACATACTTTTCCTTCTAGTCCCTCTGCAATGTCGCTTATAAAGACATTGAAGAGCACCGGTCCTAATACTGAACCCTGCGGTACCCCACTAGTAACCCTCCTTTCTTCTGAGTGGACTCCATTTACTATTACTCTGTGTCCTATTCTCTAGCCAATTTTTCACCCCGGCTGTCATCTTGGGACCCACTCCCAGGCTGGCTAACTTGTATATTAATCTTTTGTGTGGGACTGTGTCAAATGCCTTGCTAAAGTCTAGGTAGGCCATGTCCACAGCCCCTCCCTGATCTACTACTTTGGTCACCCAGTCAAAGAAATCTATCAGATTTGTCTGGCATGACCTTCCGCTGTGAATCCATGCTGCCTAGGGTCCTGTGCCCCTCTGGCCTCTAGATACTTGACAGTTCTTTCCTTCAGAAGTGATTCCATCATTTTCCCTATCACTGAGGTTAAACTAACAGGTCTGTAGTTTCCTGCTTCTGCCTTGCTCCCACTTTTGTGAAGGGAATCACATCTGCCCTCCTCCAGTCCTCGGGTACCACCCCATCCTCCCATGATTTGTTAAAAAGGGTAGTCAGTGGTGTCACTAGTTCTACCCTTAGTTCTTTTAGAATTCTGGGATGAATCCCATCAGGCCCCATTGCTTTGTCCACCTTCAGTTTTAAGAGTTCTTTCAGAACCCTTTCTTCTGTAAATGGCTGATATCAACTTCGTATCCAGAGTGTTTCTACTGTTTGTTTTAGGTACCCCCTCTTCATTTGTAAATACTGAGCAAAAATATTTGTTTAGTATCTCTGCCTTTTCACAGTCTCCCTCTGCCCACCCTCCCTCCCCTTTATTAAGCCTCACTATCCCTCGCTTAGTCTTCCTTCGCCTCCTGATGTATCTATAAAAGGTTTTATCCCCTTCTAACTGAGTTGGCTATCTTTTCCTCGGTTTGGGCCTTTGCTGTTCTGACTGCCTTCCCAGCCTCCTTTTGCTTTAACTGATACAGTTCCCTGTCCTGCTCCTTCTGAGATTCCTTGTACTTCCTGAATGCTTTTTCTCTTGAACCTTCACTGCCACTTCCTTTGAGAACCATAGTGGTTTCTTACATCGCTTTGTTTTGTTTATTTGCTTCACAACAAGGCTCAAGCACTCTGTGATGGCAGTTTTTATTATTCCCCATTGTTCTTCCACCCTCCTTCCTGCCCATTTGCTAGTGCATTCCTTAGGCACTCAATTATTTTGGCAAAGTCAGCCTCCTAAAGTCCAGTACTTTTGCCTTTGTATGGCTTGACTCTATTGCTGCGCTTATTGTGGATCATACTGTTCGATGGTCGCTAGTTCCAGATGGCTACCCACTTCTACATCTGTGATCCCTCTCCATCTCCATTTGAGAGAACCGGGTCTAAGATTGCTCCCTCTCGAGTGGGCTCCAATACTAGTTGTCTAAGGCATGCCCCTGTAGGGCATCTAGAATAACCCCACTCTTGAAGTGGCTGCTGAAACTGCACTCCAGTTAACATCTGGCATATTCAGATCACCCATCAGCAATATCTCCTTTTTCGCCATTCTAAGTATACTTTCTATCATTTTGTCCATTTCTCCCCTGAGAGGGGTCTGTATAAAACCCCGTGCGGATTGTGGTGACATTACTGGCTCCAAATTTACCCACAGTGCTTCTTCTCCTCCCTGTTTACCCTTTTGTTCTGTTGCTTTTATTCCTTCCCTTATGTAAAGAGCTACTCCTCCTCCTCTTTTACCCTCCCTGTCCCTCCTGTAGATAGTGTATCCTGGTATGTTTACGCCCCAGTCATGGTTTTGTGTGTACCATGTTTCTGTGACTGCCACGATATCCAGATGTTCCTCCTCCATCAAGGCCACTAATTCAGGAAGCTTGTTACCCAGACTACGGGCATTGGTACTCATTGCTCTCCATTTTTTGATGGCTTTACCTTCTGTTGTAGCATCCCCCACTGACCTTTCTACCTCGGTCTTTTTCTCATTTAGTACCCTGTTTTGTAGGGAGAGGCTGGGATTTTCCTGCTGCTTATCAGTGCCTCCCCCTTTGACTAGTTTAATCTCCCATCATGTACTCTGCCCCTGGGTTTCTGTGCCCCAGCTGCATGATTTTGCACTTCTTTACATTGAATCTTAGTTGCCACACTCCTGACCACTCCTCAAGCTTACTTAGATCCCTCCTCATACTCGCCACCCCCCAGTGTGTCAGTCCTGTTGCAGATCTTCGCGCCATCTACAAAAAGGCATACCTTCCCTTCTAACCCCTCTGCAATGTCACTAATAAAGACATTAAAGAGGACCGTCCTCAGTACTGATCCTTGTGCCATCCCACTGGTCACCCTTTCTTCCTCGGAGTGAACTCCGTTTATCATCACCATCTGTCACCTAACCCTCAACCAATTTCTAACCCAGTTTGCCACCTTTAGACCTACTCCCAGGCTGCTCAGTTTGTTTATGAGTCTTCTATGTGTAACAGTGTTGAAGGCCTTACTGAAATCTAGGTAGCTCACATCCACTGCTCCTGTCTGTGTGGGGCTGCTCAATGTCAGTAGAATTCAGGGCGCTTCTCACATCTAATGTGTCCAATACTGTTTCTCCTAAATGCTTTTGGCCAGAGAAAAAGGATGGTAAAGACACTTCTTGAGATATGTGGAGCTTCAACTAGACTTTAGGGGTGAATGAAGGAACTACCTTGAGGACTACACTGTCATTGTGGAATACCTTGTATGATTCCCTGCAAGAGGGATCCTGACGCTAGCTGACTATGTGGACTGAGCAGACTGAGATTAAAAAAGGTCTCCTTTATCATGAGAAAATACCATGATCTTGAATTAGTGGGTTGGAAGAGTGGCTTGGTCAAGGCATACAAGACCATGTTCACTTCCATGGTGCCCACACCTGTGTAGTCATGGGGTACAGCTAATAAGGTACTTGTAATCTGAATCAGTAATATTAAGATAATAAATAAGCTTTGCCACAGCTTTTAGGAATCTTGATATGTCTGTATTGATGTCTAGTAGTGTCTCTCCTGTCCTGCCCCTATGGCTGGCACTTGAACCCTCGACAAGGCCCTAGGAAGTCCTTGGTTGAAACCCCATTGTAAGAACTTTAAGAATTTAATGGACGGAAGCCCTTATGGAAACAATTCCCTCCTGAGTATATCACCCTTCAAAAATTGTCCTTAGTCTATTATAAATCCTGTTTATAGAGCCTCTTCTGGAGTGCAGAAAGGTATCCACAACCTGTTTAGAATATCCCAACTTTGGTAATCTTACTCTCTTTTAGCAGCCATTCCATGAGGTCCAAGTTCCGAAGGTCTGGCTGTTGAATAGGTCCTTGAGTTAGAAGGCCTGTTTGGTTGTGCAGCTTCATGGGTTTTGCAATTAATTTGTTGATCAGAGATGCATACCAGGTCCTTGTTACATGAGATGACTATGTCTTTTGTAAATTTTGCGACTTGTTGGGATTGGTGGAACGATATATGCCTCTTGAATGACCATGGAAGAGGAATGAGCAAAAACACCCAACATAGCTCTTAAGGACCTGCTGACACCTCAAAGGAAACAAATTCTGGTCACAGCCATGACAGCTGCTCATGCATTATCCTGACAAGTAGTAGTGTATTTATTTCTTAAGTGTCCAAACCCACAGGTTCTGGGCGCCTTACAAAACAAAACACATTCAATAACAGCAACACAATAAATAACTTTCAATAAATTATACCGTAGGTATAGTAACAGTTTATGAGTCAGTTGGGTAAGCCCTTATGAAAAGAATATGTTTCAACCCCTGCTTAAAACTTTCAACTGAGGGGGCCTCCTGAAGCTCTCGTGGCACCTGGTTCCAGAAAACTGAAGCAGCCAGCACAAAAGCACAACCCTAGACAGCTTTAAATGAGATCTGGGGACCTTCAAGAGGCCTACCTTCAAAGAACGGAGAGGGAGGGTGGTCAGGAGCACATGGTCACAGGAGCTCTTTTAGGTAGCCTGGACCCAGATCATGTAGATCTTTGTATGTTAGCAAACCTATCTCGAAGGAGATGGTTTCACAGAGGAGATGTTTGCTCTCTGTAGAGAGAGACCACTGACAGTCACAAAAGCAAACCTGCCAGCTGGCTGAGAAGTGGCCCTAAATTTAATCATCTTACTCAAAGTCAACCCCCCCCCCCCCGAGGCTGGAAGCCAGATCTTTACCCAGTCAAGAACACTGGTGTGCAGCTGACAGAGGGAGTAAAACCCCTGCTGGCAAAAACTTACTACAGGAGTGTTGGCCCACTGGAGCAGCGGTAGGGTTACCACTCATGACACTGGTGACCTGGGTTTGGGAACAGGCCAAGGTCATTGGGGGCAGGCGGAGGGGGGGGGAGAGGATTGAGCACCCCGGAGGATGCTGTCCTCCACCGGGGAAGGAGATCAACATTCTGCACCACAAAACTGCCCCCTGGCTGAAGACAGGTGGCAATGCAGTTGGATGGCCTGAGGGAGGGTGGGACATTGCTGCTGTTGGTGTGCTGGCACGCATTGTGTGCATGCCCATGGCATCCTTGATAGCAGTGTCCCTAGAGGTCATTGAGAAACAAAAAGGAAAACCCCTATACCAGCAGGATGACAGTCCTAGTATGCTTGAACCCCATGCAGCAAGTCTGTCACTTCCCACCAGCAGTAGGCTCAGGAGGTCCAAAACCCTTCCTGAGCCCCCTCCAGGATGATTTGAGGGACTGCCCAGCTTGCTGGGACAAAGGTGCTGGTTGGGGAATGCTGCTGTCAGGGTTGTTGGGTTCAACGGTTGCATAGGACAAGAAGGGCATTGGATAGGTCCTGGGAGCATGGATGGAATGCAAAAAAAAAAAAAAACTTACTACAGGAAAACTTCTGGGGCTTTGCAATGACTAATCACTTACTAAAACATTTTGTCAGAATATGCACCTATTACAAATTCAGAATTAAGTCATTCTGATCAATACTGAGTTCCAATGAAACATTTATTATCCATTGTTTTTATATCAGTGTATTTTGTTATACATAAATCATTTAAAAACTCTACACACACATGGTTACATGGGGTATCTGCTAGATTAAAATATTAATATAAAACCATTTCATCAGCACAGCAGTAAGGCCTCTGCTTGGGATGCCAGAGACCAGGACATGGGAACAAGCCTGGGTCACTGATGACCAGTAGGGGGGAGGTGGTTTGATTATCCAAGAGGATGCTATCCTCCCCAAGGGAGGTAGGGCCACCATCCTAGCTGCGATATTGCCACCTGGGTGATTGTAGGTGGCAGTGCAGCGAAGGGTGCAGAGTGGGAGGGGGGGTGATAGCATTCGATCCAGGGACCCGCTTTGTGCACGCCAATCGCGTCTTTATGCACATTGGTCCCTCCTGTGTCAGCTTCTTCCAGGGGGACCAAGGGGACCAGAAAAAATGAAAAAGCAGCCCTGGTGGTGGCTTCCGGGGTACCCCAGTATATCTAGGCTGGTCCCTGCTACCTTATCCAGTGTGGGACTCCTGGATTATTTTGGGTGTACATTGTTTCTGCACCATACCCCACATCAGGGGTAAACTGAGGCTCTGTGGGGAGCAGACGGATAGAAGGTAGGTGGGGGCCTGGAGGTGCCGAAGGTTTTTGGTGGGAATCAGCACCATTGCGCGTGGTCAAAAAATATAAGTAAACAAAAACTATATGAATATAAGCTGACTCCATGATTTGGAGTGATGGGGGATTGTTCAGCATGCCAGCGACCTGAGTTTGCACCCCAGTCCAGGGATGTCACAAGTGGAGGCTGTCAGGAAGGGTTCAGAATGCTCTCTTTCTGGGTGGGTAGGGGGAATGCTTGACATATTGCTCTGGTGACGGCTTCTGGTGGCAGCGTGGTGGAGGTGCCACTGATGGCATGGGTGACCACATGTCGTCAGGCATCCTCAGACCAGCTGCACCATGCGTGAGCTAACAGGTTGGCAGGGAGAAAAAAAGGCAGAAATTATGCACCTGTATGTTGATGATGGCCTGCTGGTCTTCCCACACCATCAGACTGGCCCTGTGCATTACAGAAGGGCCCCTCCAGCCAGCACCTCTGCATTTTTCATCCCTCTTCCAGGCCAAAGCAGGCTCCCAGTGTGGACAAGCCAGCAACGCATAGAATGAAGTCAGGATATGGAAGCACTCTTCCAAGGTTGGAGAAGGCCATTGGAAGGGACATGCCAGACCCTGGCCTGCGACAGACTTGAGATCTGGTAGGACCCTTCATAGTAGTGAGGTGTTAGTCTGGCAGCAGAAGAATGTGTTGGAGGCCCAAAGGAATGGGGTGCTGGTGGGTACATAAGGATGAGAAGCACAAGGGACAAAAAAAACAAAACATGGGTAGTATTCTTAAAATGATCCGTATGACGCAAGGTGACTTGCGTCCAACATGAATGACGCAAGTAGCACCTTGCGCCAATAATTGCACCCAGAGCCATTCACAAAAGCAACACCTGTGACAACACGCAGGCTGCTTGCACCAAAGGGAACTTGCTCCATCGTTGTGACAACAACTGGGATGCGACATGGTGCAAGGGTGTTTGTGGCAGCCGCAGAGGCCTAGTCTCAAAGGGCAGCTGCCACATCTCCTATTTGGAATTCTCAAACAGTCCCCAGAGGACAACTGTCAAAGTCATTTACACCTGCTAGGTGCAGATGTAAGTGTGCTTTGCTGCCCACGAGGGGCTGCCCCAATGTGCCCCCATCAAATCCCCCATAGGGCAGGCAGGCCCCCAGCCCCCATCGATAATGTGTGTCAGTAAAACAGCCCTTGTGGGCTAGCGCCCCACAAGCCCCGATCCCCAATAATAAATGTGATAAAGCCCCACTGGGCTATTGGACACCCCCAAGCCTCGATCCCCAATATTAACTGTCATTAATCCCTGGTGGGCTACACCCCCGCTGTGATCCCCAATACAATTGTTTGCTTCAGCCCTGGTGGTCTAGTGGACCCCCCACCCTGATCCCGAAATATATGTCATATTATAGTTTGTAGTATAATGTTTCATGTCTAATTTGAAATGTAGCCCTGGTGGTCTAGTGGCACCTACCCCCCACCCGACAGTGCCCTACCAACCTGCTCCCCCTGACCCATGCCCAGCCGGTGACTGGCACAGCCCACCTCTCACCACCATGGCAGCCATTGACTGAGCTCTGTATGAGTGCATACTGTAAATACTATGCACTCAGTGAATGACAGCTGTCATTGTAGTATGTAGTATTTACAGTATGCACTCATACAGAGTTCAGTCGGTGGCTGGCCGTTGTGGCGAGAGATGGTCTGTGCCAGTCACCAGCTGGGTATGGGTCGGGGTAGCGGGGTGGTAGGGCACTGCCAGGTGGGTTGGGGGGTAGGGGGCCACTAGACCACCAGGGCTACATTTAAAATCAGACATGAAACATTATAATACAACTATAACATGATACATATTTCGGGGATCAGGAATCGGGGCTGGAAGAGGAGTCCGCTAGCCCACCTGGGCTTAAGTAAATAATGATATCTGGGATCGGGGCTGATAGGGGCACCAGCCAACCAGGGATTAATTACAGTTAATATCAGGGATCGGGGCTGGGGGGAGGTCCACTGACCCACCAGGGCTATTTCCTGTAAACATCGGGGATCGGAGCTGGGAGGCACTTGTGCTCTTTTCTGTGCAATGCCACAGGGTTGCAGCAGCCTGTTCAGGTGCGCCCTCTATCTGGCGCATGGCTGGGGTTGCCACAAATCATGGGGCTTAGCCATCAGGACCCTGCCTGATAGGTAATTGGGTGCAGAGTCCCCAGCGCATCGGCATTTGGTGAAAGTCACCTTTGGCGCAACTTGCGTTATGCCTTTGAGAACTGACCTGTATATATATCTATATATATATATAAATATAACAAAGATATAGATTTAGAGAACTGGTCACAGAGAATTGGACTACACCTGAGAAATAAAGAGCCAAATGTTAATCCCTCTACTACTTTACAAACCTGGATGGGGATAGGAGGCCGTTTGAGGGAATTTGTTTTTCTACTGCAAAGTATTACAAACCATGCCCACCTTGACTCATACCCTTTCTAAACAACACCCTTCACACCCTTTGTGGCATCTACCCCTGCATTACGTGATATAACCCTACCATCCTGCAGCGTTGCACTGACTCATTTATAACCACAATATACCCCCCACAGTCATAGGAAAAACAAATTCCTTCGATGTGCATATTTGAACAGTAGGAGCCTCCATTTTTAATGCAAACAAAACTGTACTGCTTTTTCATTTCTGGGCTAGAGTATTGTGTCCGGAAGTGTCCGTCAGTTTGTCTGCCACTCTATCTATATGAAAAGTGCTGCTGTTGTATTGTTTGGTTTATGTGGGGACTCCTTTTTCTCTTTCTCTCCATTTCCCAATGAACCTTGTGGCTCTCTGTTAATCTCCAAAAGAAAGTTTCACTCTTAGCAACCTGGCACATTCATATCTGCTTCCACATCCTGGAGTGATGTGGCAGAAAAACTCAACAACAAAAAACTAGATGCCAGGGACTGCTTAGTACAGGTGGAGGGGTGAGGTGGGGGTGGGGGACAGTAGACCCCAGAGACCATTTGGCATAAGGGGAATGGGGACAACTAGATGTCAGGAGCTGCTTGGTATGAGCAGGAGGGGGATACAAGATGCCAGTAACTGCTCAGTACAGGCAGCAAGGAGGGCCGCTAGACACCAGTCACTGCTCAGTATGGGCAGAAAAGGGGTTAGAGGCGTGAATTAAAATATCACCACAAGGGACTGCTGGGTGTGGGTAGGAGAAGGACCAGTAGATGCCAAGGATTGCTGAATAGAGGTGGGAGGGAACTGCTAGAGGCCAGGAAGTACTCAGTATGGGCAGAAGGGGGGACCACTAGATGCCAGAGACTACATGATATGAGTTGGGGTGACCACTAGATGCCAAGAACTGCTTTGTGTGGGCATAGAAACATAGAATTTGTCAGCAGAAAAGGACCGGCTGGCCCATCCACCTACCTGGTCTCCAGTATCCCTTCCATTTCCCTTTCTGCTACCTGTTTTGCTCACATGTCTGTTTCATGCATGTGCAAAATCCCTCACTGTTTTTGCCCCCATACCTCTTCTGTTAGGCTGTTCTAGTTATCCACCACCCTTTCAGTGAAGAAGTATTTCATCACATCCCTCTTCAACTTCTCCCAGTTCCATTGCATGCCCCCATGTTCCGGTGCTCTTCCTCCTCTGAAAAAGACTCCCCATCTGCACCTTTTTCACCACTGTGAGGTACTTATGGTCTCAATCATGTCTCTTCTCACTGTCCTCTCCTCCTGGGAGTACATTTTAAGTTCCTGCAGTCTTTGCTATAGCTTCTCATGCAACCACTGCACCATTCTGGTTGCCCTCTTCTGGAACACCTTCTCCCAGTTAATGTCTATGTAGAGATGAGGCCTGACAGAACTGGACACGGTACTGTAGGTGGGGTCTCACTAGTGAGCAACACAGAGGCAAAACCACCCCTCTTTCTGCTAGAAATCCTCCTCCCTATGCACCCCATCATCCCACTAGTCTTGACTACTGCCCTGTCACACTGCCCAGCCGCCTAGAGCGCATCAGATATGATTACCCCGAGGTTCCCTTCTTGCTTGGTGACTATCAGTACTCCCATCCCATCTTATACACAGCTCCTGGGTTTCCCCACCCCAACTGCATGACTCTGCAATTTTTGGCTTTGAAACCCAGCTGCCACACCCTAGTCCACTCCTCTAGTTTCTCAAAATTCCTTTGCATTTTTTCCACCCCTACCAGAGTGTCCACCCTGGGGCAGATTTTTGTGTCATCCACAAAGAGACACACCTTCCCCTCCAGTTCCTCAGCAATGTATGTTATGAAGACAGTGAAGAGGACCAATCCCAGTACTTGATCCCTGTGGCACCCCGCTAGTCACTGTCCTGTCCTCTGAGCATCTACTGTTCATCACCACCCTCTGACTCCTCCTACACTTTAACCAGTTTGATACCCAGCTTACCTCTTTCTCCTCAGCTCCCAGGCTACTTAGTTTCTTTACTAGCCTCCTGTGCGGCACAGTGTCAAAGGCCTTGCGGAAGTCCAGATAAGTTACATGCACAGCCCTCCGCCCCTCCCCTGATTCACCACCCTAGTCAACCAGTCAAAGAAATCTATGAGATTTGTTTGGTGCGTCCTCCTATGAAACCACACTGCCTGTGGCCCTGCAGTCCATATGCTTCCAGCTACTCCATCAGCCTCTCCTTCAGCAGAGTTTGCATTCATTTCCCCACCACTAATGTGAGACTGACTGGCCTGTAGTTGCTAACCTCCTCCCTGCTGCCGTTCTTGTGCAGAGGGGCCACATCAGCCCTTTTTCAGTCTTCTGGAACTACACCCATCTCCAATGAGCTGCTGAATAATGCCACCAGAGGGGTGGCTAGCACTGTACTCAGTTCTTTTAGAACCCTTGGATGAATTCCCCTGGTGGGGGACTGTTATACTTTAGTGGCTGCTCGGTATTGGTGGGAGGGGAACTAGAAATGTTATGAATTTTAACTTTGCCATTGAAGTTGTGGCAGGGTGGGTCCACTTCACACTTCATTAAACTTTGTGGAGTTGGCTTGCCCACATTGCACACTGTCAACGATTTAAAAAAAAAAATCACCCTATCCTATCTCCACCCCTCAGCCCCGACCACTTTCAACACAACCCCCTTCACCCACCCTAGTAGCACCTAACCCCCCTACAGCCCTGGTGAAGTGACTCCAGTTCCTCAATAATGAATCACTCAACCCTTCTCTCACCTTTATAGCTGTCCTCAGTCTCTTCCTCCTTCCCCCATCCCAACAGGTTAAGAGTTTTATCCCACCCACCCTCACAGCACCCAGTCCCATCCTTCTTCCTCCAGCCCCGACCAGTTTAAGAGCTTTGCCCCATCCCCATCCTCATAGAATCCAACCCAACCCTCCTCCCCATGCCACCACAAATTCCTGTAGTGAGGCATGGAAGATGGCAACCAGCATAGACCCTTCTCTCACAACCTCAGTTGGCTTCTGTCTGAATGAATGAGAGCTGTCACGTGACTAGTGAAAACGGTCCCTATACTGGAATGTTGAATGATGAAATCTTGTCAATGTACCAATAATAAAATTATTTGACGTTTTGTAAGTCCATTCTAAAAATCAGTTGAGGTCATTGATAGTCCATTTAAATTTCAGTATAATCAATACAAAGATAACTTTAGATTTAAGAAATTCCTCGGATAATGCAGTCTAGGGTCATTAATCACAAACCATCATGTCCTGTGGTTTCCTTTTTAAGGCTGCTTGTTGTAGCCAGCAGGTTTATTGGGGTCACAAAAAGTAGGAGTCTGGGAGGAAGGAGGTGGCAAGTTTACCCTTCCCTCATTGACTATATATTTGTGTGTGCTTCCACTGTTGTACTGTTAAGGTGGCTCGGGAACAAGGACATGGGAACAAGGCTGCCATAATATGTGTGCACCTCAAGTGAGCAAACAGGACTTGTGGGCATTGTGCGCTGAGGGCACCTCTCTGCCTCCAGCTCCCTGATGTGCCCTGCCATGGAGTTTGCTATAATAACTCCAGGGGGTGAGGGGGCAGAGTCCCCCGCACTATTACAGTGTTGACTTTTGTGCGGTGCTGTACTTTATGGGGTCGGATTTCTGGCAACATTGGGTCACGTTGCCTTTTTGGCCATTCTCCTTCTTGACGGGCGCTCTTGTTTCTGTGCCCTTTTTACCCGCACCTTCTTAATTTTCACTCACTTTATACCTATTTATGTTTTTGATCACTGGGTACGTATCCATGCCCTAGGGACCATTTTCAGGTATGACCTGAGCCACATAGATGGCACATGTATTACATAAGTGCAGAATATTTACATGGTTACAGAGCACAGTTAGAGACACAGCAGTTATTTACAGAGCATAGCTGAACAAATATCCGTTGGAGTCAATGCAGTGTAACCCCCAGGTGGCACTATCCCAAGGGCTACTACCCCTGCCTGACTGAGTACTGACAGGTTGAGGAGCCTAGGTCCAATGGCGGGTGCCTCCACCCAGAGATCAGGGTTGGTACTGTCTACTCTGACTTGGTCACAGCCCTCTGGGACACTGTAACCCCCCTTTCTTCTCACTAGTGGCCCACACAATACATCAAGGGTACCTTCACAATGTACACTTACCCCCAGGACTGGCTCTGTCAACTGAACTCTGAGGACCCCCTGTAAAACAAGATAATACAGTGTGATAGCCATAGTACAATACTTTAACATGAACGATTACTGCAGTCAGTGTAACTTTGCTGAAACAAACAGATCTGATTTATTTAAGGGGCTGTAACAAGGACAGGGGGAAATCAGGTTAATTAGGTTAAACACATTAATAATCACAGTACTATGCGTATATTCAGAGTCCCAAAATGTCACTTTCACTGGGTACCCAGGATGGGGGCTAGCCAGGATCGGTGCAGCTGGTTGGGGTCCTGTGATGGAAAAAATACTTGCACAATACCCAATTGTAATCTGGAGCCGGATGGCTCAGTTCGTAAAGAAATGAAACGGCAACAATTAGATGACACACTTGCAATTTGCTAAACAGATGTACTCACTAACTCAATGCTGAAAACTAGATGGAAGGCAGATTGTCCTGGATTGCCAGGAGGAGCAGACCATGTGGACAAGGTCCTTGTGACTGAACCCCACTGCAGTTTAGAGCAAATAGATGTAGTCTGGATTAAGCTTGGGTTTACTTCCAGCTTCATGCACACAGTTCACTGTGCAGGGAATTTGAAACGTGATTCCCCACAAGCACTACACACATTTATATGTAAAAGGAAAGTACTATACCAGGTAGGCTGCTTCTCAATCCTGACTGCAATTACTGCACGATACCCGGGAGAACACACAGCAGCTTCAGTTCCTGACAGACCGAGCGCGATTCAGCAATTTCTCCAGTCTTCTACAGGGTGAGCCTGGTTTCTACTCTTCAGATCTCCTTGATTCTCCTCACAGGTCAGATTCAGTCTGAGCAGGCACTTACTGCTTCTGGAGCCCGAAACTCAGGCCTTACACGCGCTTCCCGCGCTAAAGCTGCACACCGCAGAAGCACAGAGCTCCTTGTCTCTTCACTGACAAAACTGATCTACTCTCTCCAGTCCCAGAGCAGTGCATTTCCTTTAGGTCCACACTATTCTGTTAGCTGGTCTGGCTGTCACTCACAATAAACTCCCCTTGTTGGTAGAAAAAGGCGCCAAGGACAAAGCTACATTTCCCAGAGTCACTGGCCATACAGTACATAGGTGGCTGGCTCCACAATGAGAGTCCAAGTTCTGATTTACCAGCAGCAGGCTCCATTTTAAAGGTCCCCCCACACTGATTGGTCCAGTTCAGCAGCTCAAAACCAGAATGGAGGGCTAGGCAAAAACAGTTCAGACTGCAAAGAAAAGCAGGTTAGACAAACTGTATTTTCATTATTACTCTAAATGATTTCTGGCAAACAGTTACATCTTTGAAAAGTACTCACTCTGCCCACTTAGCGACAGCAGAAACAGAGTGATTTGGCAGCAGCTCGAGCGGGACTCAAGCAGGGAAACACACTGTCCCCCCATAGAAACCAATTATGTCTGCAAGCAGACAGCTCTTAAAGAGACAGTACCAGAGGCTCTAAAAGCACTCACAGCTAAATGGCTTAAACGCCAAACGCCATTCAGGCTTAGAGCATTCAAGCAAGCTCCTGGAAGACTTTTTGGGAACCCCCATTTGCAGGGGGGTTACAGCAGTTTACAACATACAAGCACAATATGAAAGACATGTATGAATATAAGTTGTTAGAACCCAAATTATGTGTCTACAGTATAGGGTTCCACATGTGTCAGATCGTTATTTTTCCTCATCTGAGGATTAACAATTACATGTCGCTCTTTTGTGTAGTGCTATTTTGAAGTGCTTTTTGAAGGTGCGAGGAGATTCTAGGGATAAGAGGTCCTCTGGGAGGGAGTTCCAAAATGTGGGTGCTGCACCTGAGAAAGATCTCTGGCCCATGGCTGTAGATAGTTTAGGACACTCTAGGAGGTGATTAGCAGAAGACCTCAGTAGCCGAGGTTTACTTCTAATGCGTAATCATTCCAATAATGTCAAACTGGAACCTTCATGTAGGGCTTTGGATGTAAGCATCCAAATAGCTGGTCCCTGCATGCTGGGGTGAGGAGCCACTCAGTTAGTTTGAATAAGGAGCAGTGGTGGGTGTTTAAGAGGGCTTGGGAGACAAACCGACATATATTGTTGTAGGTAAAGTTGAGTCTGTTTATTAGATGTGAGGAGGCAGGGGCAAAGATGGGGGAACAGTAGTCCAGTATGGGAAGTAATGTTCCATTTCTTATTGCTAATCAAGTTTCCGGTGTTAGCATATGTTTCGGTCTATAGCAGACTCCAAGTCTTTGGTTCACTTTCTTGATTACTAGACCTATATGGGTAGCGAATGCAAGAGAGGGGTCTAATGTTATCCCTAGATACCTGAAGTCTGATACTTGTTGTATCAGGGAGCCATTTGGAGTTTGGATGGTTAGATTAGGTTTAGTTCTAACGAGCCTTCCTTGAGAGCCAAAAAAAATGTTTTTTTTTCTGAGTTAACAATTAGTCTGTTTTGTGAGGACAATTACGAGCTACCAAGATTCTTTGGAAAAGGTAAAATCCAGAAAAGAGGGGGAATTATCACTGCTGAATATGATTAGGTCATCAGCATACATAAGTCTGCGAGATCCCGAAGATTCTAGTAGCAAAAGGTTAACAAAAATTGAATAGAGTAGGGGACCCATTACTGATCCCTGTGGAATGCCAGTTCTTACATTTTGAGGGTTGGATACTGCACCGGCTGTGCAAATCATTTGAGTTCTGTTTGACAGGTAACTGTTTACCCAGTATGAGGTTTCTGGAGAGACGTTCAGGACTTCAAGCTCATGAAGTAAGATAGAATGATCCACCATGTTGAAAGCTTTTGACAAATCCACGAATATAGCACCGGTGAGTCTTCCTTTGTCCACCTCCCTTAGAACATGGTCAGTGAATTGTACTGCGGCTGTAGTTGTTCTGAACCTTTTGGTGATTCAAAGACTGTTTGACTTGTATTTATGTTGCACTTGTGTTATTGCCATGACAATTGTGTAATTGTACTAAGTTTATCTAACTGTTGTGTTCATACTCTGATTATGTTATAATGTTTGTGCTTGTATCTTGGTTTTTCTGTATGTTAGATACTTAGCCTGTATGTCTTTTAGTAATCCAGAGCCTATAAAAGGGCCATGTGACCCAGTGTTGTTTACCTGGTTAATAAATATATTCAATTCAGTTTCTTTTCTAAACCCATGCTGAACCTTGGATAGTAGGTTATATTTATCTAGATATTCCGATATTTGGTTGAACACCACTTTCTCGTAATTTTGCTCAGATGTGGCAATATTGATACAGATCGGTAGTTATCAGGTAGGGTAGGGTCACCGGATTTAAAGATAGGGACCACTCTGGTCTTCTTCCAGAGCTTAGGAACCGTATATGTAGATAAGGATAGGTTGACAATAAATTATAGGGGTTTAGCAATATAGTTAGATACTAGCTTCAGGAACCTAGGGCAGAGCCCATCATTTCCTGCACTTCCTGATTGAGGAAGAGTGCATAGAAGTCGACTAATCCCAGGTGGAGTAGTAGATTTGAAATAGAAAGGCGGGTGAGAATATTTGTGGTCTTGGTTTGGGGAGAAGTCTCCCGGAGGATGGCGGAAGATGGGATTGTAGAGACTCAGAACTGCTTCCACCTAACCTTGCTTGCATATGGCTTTCACCATAGAAATTTCATATAAGGACCTAGTATGCCTAATTGCACATGCAAGCAAAGCAGAAATACCAGCACCTGACGTACAGAGCTACTTAATATTCTTTGTTAGAGCAGTAGAATTAAAAACTCAGGTTAACAATACAAAAGGCATTTACCTGTGCAGTGGTGGTTACAAAAAGCCCTCTGAAAAAACTGGAAGGTGAAACTGGTGTAGTTCTTGTTGGGCTTTTTGTAACTACCACTGCAGAGGCAAATGCCTTTTTTATTCTTAAACTGATATTTAAAATCTATTGCTCTAATAAAGAACTTTAAGTAGCTCTGTGTGCCTGGTGCCGGTATTTCTGCTTAGCTTGTCTGTTTCTTAGCCAGGGACAGGCAGCATGCGTGTAGCGGCACTTTGTGTTGATTGATAATTACACATACCCCTGATGTAAAACATCATATGAAGTATTTGTAAATAACTATATATATGTGTGCATATATATATATATATATTTATAAAATGGGTAGGGAAATTGTTGGTCTTTTATTGGATGATGAGCATCACATGATCCGTGTGTATATCAGAGCGGCGACCACACTGCACTTTACCCCTCCAAAACAATTTTGACATTTTATAAGATAGATAAACCACTCTTGATAAGCGGCTCATTTGATATACGCGACGCTTTGGTGAGCCGATTACCACTGCCTGGCGGGCTCCTCGGCGCTTAAACGACATCATATATATATACATCATCCCATGATGCTTGTATTAGTAAGGAATGTAGAATTTGGCATTTCTTTGAAACTTGTCTTTTTGTCAATACTCCCCAAGTTAAATCTTGCTTTGGTGCTTTTGCACTGAAGTTGCTTTTAAATCGTTTCTCCATTTGGGCTCACCATGTCCCAAATAAATGAAGTTACTTGGCAGGTTTCTTCCTCTCTCTGTGCTGAGATAAAAGAGAATCTGCAGAAAATAGATTGCTAGTGGTGAGTGGTGCTATACTGCTATACAGGGGATACATAGAACTTGCCTTACTTTCACCACCAGAACTGCCATGTAGAAAATGGGTGCTACTGTCTGCAAGGAGTGTATTCTTCCCTGTGCCAGTGGCAGAACATACATCTATGTAAACTACCTGTCTAGACATTAATGGTTGCAAACAGGCTGTGCAACCCTTAACATGCTGATCTGACAGTGCAGGGGTTGGTCCATGGTGGGACACCAGGTGAACGATGCTACTGTCAAAATGGTTGACCCCACCCCTTTTGCTCCATATCTTGATGGATGTTTAAGTGCCATGTCAATATGTGTAAATACCATTCCTCACCTGTCTGGCCCCAGAATCCTGTGAACTGGCAGTCCATATGTCTGGCATTCCATGGATCCTCCATCCTTAGTCTTATTTCCCTCTAGTACCACATGCTGTAATAATGAGGGCGATCAATGGGTGTATTTATTTTTGTTCTTGTTTGCTGATATTTCTTTTCAATATGATGTAATCGATTACTTATGATATAATTGTTTAGATGGGTTGTTTTGTATTATTTCAATTGTTTAATAAAATTCCCCTCCTCTTTCTCGACAAGTGCCATGAGATCTTTAACATCCACCTGAACAGGACCTCGGTTAAATGCCTCATCCAAGAGATGGCACCTCAGGAGTACAACATCGCCCCCATGATGCACTACAGTGCCAGTACTGGGATTTTACCCTAAGTGCCTGGTGTGGGGCTTGAACCCAAAACCTTTTGCTTTTCTGCTCTCAGAGGCAAGTATGTAACCTGCTGAGCTATTGACAGTGCCCTTCTTATAATTATGTTTGCCTCCTTTAGTTTCATTGAGTATGTTTTCCTGTTACCCTTGGATTGATTCCCCTTGTACTATGTCTTTTGAATGCAGTCATCTTTGCCCTGCCTGCTTCTTTCACTACTGTGGAGAAACAGATTTTTTTTTGTTTTTTTTTGTCCTTTCTAACAGCCTTTGGTACCCTCCAAAGGATTCTCTTTAATGAGTTCCCTGTTTTTTACCACCCCTTCAGTCCCTTTAGCCCCCCACAGTTTGTCTTGTGGGTTACCCCTGTCTTTCTAAAATCTACCTTCCTGACATCTAAAAGCATTCTTTTTCTTTGTCCGCTGTCTCTCTAGGGCTAAGCAGCTGCTGTTGTTAAACTTATAAGTATGCAACTTTTTGCTAGCATTCTTTTCACTCCCCATGCTGGTATTTCTGTCTGTATAGTGCCTGTCTCTGTCTTCTGTCACATCTAACACTAATCAACAGCACCTGCTGATATTGGCAGGGTTACACTGCTAACTTTCTCGCAGCAGTTCCTACAAATGTGACTCCTAAGTGGGGGCCAGCTTAGCACAAGTGAGACATCCCCTCATTCCCTCATCTCCTCCTACTCTGCCAAGCCTGCGCTTATGTTCAACACATTGTTAGATCAGTAAACTGACCTCCATTTTAAACACTGACAGCCAACAATTCTGGGAATTCAAAACCACTCAGCCCCTCTCAGCAATCATGCATTTGTTAGTCCTACATTTAAATGTAATGAAAGTGGTAGAATCTTTTCTTTGACATTTTGAGGTTACTTCCAGGATACCATTTGAAAGTCCAGGCTGGACTGTATTCAAGAGGAAGGAAACATAATATTTAGACACAGGTCAGATTATATTCCACAGATCTTCTCTAGTCCTCTCCATCCATTCTTTATTATGGATGGCATTTGCATGTAAACAGGATCTTTGTACCTTAAGTTCATCAGCCTTGGCTGGTATTCCTTACCAGCAGTTATAAACCTCTGATGTGTGTGACGTCAAAATGTGTTGCTATGGGAATAACTGATGTCACTGCTGCCCAACTTAACCTTGTTTCTCCACTTCCCTTTCTGCTCTAGTTGTCCCCCCCCTTCCCCTCCCCTCCTCACTGGATTCTACCCTCACATCTTGGTATACCCAATGTTACACTTTTCACCCTCTCGCCACCCTTCCTACATTCCTTCTCCCCCCCTACCCTCTTCCCTCTCCCTATGACTCTGGCACTGCTTATCTGTTGTCTGTTTTCTCTGACAAATGCTGCTGGCTGCCTTGTTACAATGCTACCCTTGAACTGTATTAATCTGTACTCTGTCTGCAATGTCCACATTGTTGTAATGCCTGTCTTGATGTTCCCCATAATTTGTATTTCTCTGACGTGGAACCTTTGTAAAAGAGTCATGGCTCAAAGGTATTTGTAATCCTAGACTTGATAAATAAATAAATACTGTGGCCTCAGGTAAGGAGTAAGATGCAGATGAAAAAATAACCAGCTTTCATGAAAATATCCTCAAAGGGACACATTCATGCCCAGTGGCAATCATAGATTGAAAGCCCATGCAACACTGTTTCAAATACATTATTTGGCTCATCAGTAGCTGGAAGCATGCCAGAGATATAGATGATTGAGTCTATGCAATAATTTTTATTTATTTGTTTGTTTACTGGGTTAGTGCACTGATTCATGTGACCGTTTTCAGGTACAACTTGGGCCATGGAGATGGGACATGAGAGTACAATACAATTTACATGCTATAAAGAAGGTAGGAGTCATCACATGAGAGTACAATACAGTTTACATGATATAAAGAAGGTAAGTGTCATTACACAGCAGCTGTAGAGAAAAAAGAAAATACAGTAAAATGCATATAACATTACACTAACCAGAAGGTACACGATGCATTGGGAGTTACAGGAGTACAAATGAGTTACAATATCTAACAGTCAGTGAATATGGTGCAATAAAACAAGTGCAATGCTGGAACAGGTAGGGAGTAAGTGCAGAGAGTGAGAGGAGGGTGAGAACTGCTATTACCTTGCAGCCATTTTTAGAATCTTGTGATGTCATAGAGGAGCAGGCTGAGATTGTGTCAAGCAATAATATTAGACACTCTCTGTCCCTTATACACCATGCTTTTAGTTCAGGATCTCCTATTCTTACTGAGTCTCCTCTTTACTATCTATGGTAGCCCCCAAGCATGAATACAAGCAAACGGGCATCTGTCTTCCTTCTTTTCTCTCATGAGGAGCACCCGACAAGCATGCCCCATCTCTCCATTATTTGTGCTATATGTAGAGCCCCTTGCTCAGACTATAAAATAACATCCTGCTATATCTGGATACAGGGTGGCAGATGGCACTGAACATCGTGTTGCCCTGTATGCAGATGATATTCTCTTGTACCTCTCTAACCCGAGGTTGGACCATTTTAGGGAAGTTCGGGGAGCTCTCAGACTGTAAGTTAAATGAACATGCAACAAAAGTTACAGCCATAAATTATACCCCTTCTACATCACTTCGACAATGATTCCCCTTTCACTGGGACTTGACGTCCATGCAGTATTTCAGTGTATACGTTATGCAGTACCCTACCCAACTTTTTGGTGCTAATTTACTTCTGTTTCAAACGCACATACAAAAAGATTTAGATAAATGGAATCTGCTTCCACTCTCCCTTGAACGCCATATAGCTTTGATTAAAATTATGATTTTACCAACATTTTTTTATACCTGTTTCAGTCACTTTCTTTTTTTCATAGACAAGGCCACCTGGGCCAAATGCAATCTTTCTCTATCTCGGTATATCTGGAATGGTAAGCCTCCAAGGGTAGAGTTGTCTGCTCCCTGTAGGCCCAAACAATGAGGGGTTTAGGTTTCCCACATTCAAGGAGATATTTTGAAGCAGCACAGCTCCAGGTGGGACTTTACTGGCTTCTGAACTCTCCCACCCAACAATGGATTGGCTTGGAATGAACCACTTTTACTACGGTTACCCCAGAAGAAGCTCTTTTCCTCCAGGGGATGCTAAGGACGCATACAAGTGTTACCTCCCCATATGTACAGGTCCAGGTGTGGCACTCTATGCTTCAGCAATACGGTATCGAGGGGAAGTTTCTTTGGCTATTACCTCTACATCTTCACCCAGATTTCACAGCAGTGTGGCAGGATGTTGAGTATAAAAGAAGGCACCACAAGGGGTTTTCTTACCCTCTACTGTGTTGGCAAGAACCAGGGGTGGTGACCTTTTTGAATCTCCAGGCATCACTAGGCCGTTGAAATGCTGACCAATTTTGGTACTTCCAGTTGCGAACTTACATAGACTGGCTATGGCAGTTGAGTTTTACCACCCACTGCTGAAGTTCCAGTCTTATAATTTCTTACTAGGTCCTTTGGAGGTACCGTAGGAACGCATCTCATTACAAAGCTCTATCAATTCCTCCAGGCTGAGATTCCTCCTCCACCTTTATGGGCATTGGATAGCTGGAACAATTACGTGCCTTACCCCCTAACTAGTGACCAATGGTAGAGAATTCGCTCAATGGTGTTTTATCCATTTCATGACATTGTCCTGAATAAAATATATTACTACATTACTACCACTACTACTACAACATAAGGCAGTCAGTTCACTGATCTGGCGGGAATATAACTGGAAGTGTAGTATTCAATGTTTTCTGATGGCAGTTCAACAAGCTCACTGAGGAACTGCTCATAACCCTACCTGTTGGTGGGAGTGTGGTGAACTGTGTGTGACCCATTATCATATTATGTGGGTGTCCCCGGTATTACTTCCCTTCCGAAAAGGGTTAGAAACAGCTCTTTGGTCAGTATTCGCTCCCGTCTTGCAGCTTACTGATCTGTTATTGTTATTCTCTTATTTTATTTGCTTTTGTTAACCGCGTAAGCACACTAGACAACCAAGTGCCTATTTTCAGGTGTGACCCGGGAGATTACAAGGTACAATCATCTGCTCGAGAGAAAGATAAAGCAAAAAAGTACCTACTGGGCTTACTCTTGGTGGCAGCTAAAAAATGCACTATTAAAAGATAGTTATCTAAAGACCCACCCACGTTATTGGAATGGCATCAGGTGATCAGGGGTATTCATGATTTAGAACTGCTTGCCTTTTCCCTTAGACAACAGACAGATAAAGGTACAAACCACTGGGCATGGTGGGTGCATTACCTGCTAGCAATAGACTTACAACATGTCCCATAGTTGAAGGCTAAACCCTGAGACTGGAGGAGGCCATACTGATATTACTGGGTAGTTTCTGGGAGTGTATACTTTCTTTTGATGGATTGTTAATGAGACTAATGCCCTGTGTTGAATTTGGTGAATGTACTACTGACTTTTTATTTTATTTTTTTGAATGCATGTCTGTATGCCTCTCTGCTGGCATTTGTTTCTTATAATGGTTTACTGTTTTTATTGTGATACAGTTTAAAACTCGATAAAATTTGCCGGTTAAAAAAGAGATTGTGTCAAGCACAGGTTGTTCTTCAATGATATCATAAGGTTCTAAATATGGCTTCAATCAATGTAGTATTAATATTGAGCAGACACGGTCATCTATATCTTTGGACTACTTCCAGCTCCAGGTGAACCCAGTTTCTCATTTGAGAGAGATTTTCACAGGCCTCCAAACTAGGCTGGCCACTGGACATGAATGTTTCCCTTTAATATTAAAGAATAAGGAGACAGATATAGAATTAATGTGAATTAGAAAATGGGTTGGAGAAATTCTCAAAGCTGATTGTCTAAGGCCACCAACCACCCAGTCCAGTATCAGGCAAGAGAGCCAGGAATTAATGAGTCTCAGTCTCTGCCTGCCTGTTTACATAAAAAAGTACTAAGCCAAAAGAATTCTCAATTTAAAATAGCCGCAAACAGCTCCCTGTCTCATCCAAACATTTCTTAAGCCATACAAAAATCCTTTTTGTAAAAAAAAAAAAAAAAAAAGTGGCACACATCATATTCCTTTTTGTAAACAGCTTTTCAGTTTGTTAAACAACATTTTTTTGTTGTTTAAACTCGTGGTGCTAGCACATCACGTGCTAAGCGCTACTAGAGACTACTTTCCTGGCTCACCCTGGCTCCACCCTGTTCAACCCAATGTGAACGTAAAGTATAAGCCAGGAGATGGAACTAATCTTTTCACCAGCAGGTGGGTGGGTCACGCTCTTCAACAGTACAAATCCAGTTGGTGCAATAACAATCAGTGGGTGTGGGGGGGATGCATGCACCTGATTCAAAAGTTGGTGTTTGTGTATCCTCAGCTTCCGAACTGTATAGACGTCCGTTTAACTGGTGGGGGTGTCTGCCACTTTAACCTCTCTTGCCTCATGCCAGACACTCAGTCTGCTTCCATATCACTTAGAACGGATCATGCCCTTCAACTGTACAAATCCGATCGGCACTGTAGCAGTCAGTATGGGGTTGGGGGGGAGACACATGCATGCACCTGTCCCACAATCTGGTGTTTTAAAAAATAAGAGTCTAAAATAAGTAGCACCCTTTACTGGGAAGTGTACCAGTAGAGGAACTACTTTACAACAAAATATTTTTGAATTAATTTTCCCTACATTTTTAAGTGAATTTTATAAAAAATTGTATTTAAAATTTGAAAATAACCATTTCCTTTTTTTTTCTATGTAGCTTTTTTATCCTCCCTGGGATCCCTGGCAGGTGGCTGCAGTCTCTCCTTTCAGAGACACTCACCCTCTGGCTTCCTGTCTCTCTGTATCGCCGACCCGGTAAGACCCCATGGGCTTCCCCTTGTGGCGGGGCCAGGAGGAAGGGCACCGGCATCCTCCCAGAGCCCCAATCCAGATGCACTGGACTGACCCCATGGACACAGAAGCCATCATGGAACCTGCCAGGCTCCATTTTCCATTTTTGTCCCGTTGCCCCTCCCAGCTGATTTTCTAAGCCGATTTTCTAAGCACAGTAATACCCTCCAGGGTGGGCAGTATTGGATATACTGGACCTTCCAGGAGCTATAAGGCCCTCTGCCTGTGGTGTCGGACCTCATTACACCCCTGGGCAGTCCAGTATAGCCCAATACTGCCCACCCTGTTGGGTATTATTCCATACGTAGAACTTTTTAGGCTGCATCTTAAAGGCAAATTACCTGTTCCCCTGCCTCCCCAGTGCATTACACAGAAAGTAAAAGGTCAAATGGTAGCAACATTGTTTTTTTTAAATCAATTGTTTTTTAACCTTTAATCTTGAAATCCTGCACCAGCACCACTGGTAGGCCTGACTGGGCCTCATTCAGATAGTGTCCCTGAACATTCCTGCTGCTATACTCTCACAGTAAGTTTCCTCATCAAGCTCAAATGAGATGGGTGCAGAAATGACTCTATTTAAATAAAGGATCAATGATGCTAACAGATTTTAGAGTTATTTTGTGAAAATTACATGGAATACAAAAATACAGATTTAGTCTTTGCCATATTGGTCCTTGTACGAACAGATCCAGAAGCAAATGCTTTGATACCTTTTATTGGACCAACATAGATGTAATGAAAAGAACAAAGTGCTTTAACTTTTGGACCAACCCAGTCCTTCCTCGGAAGCTTAATGACAGTTATTTAGAAAACCCCATACTTTTAACACCCAGATCACGCAGAACCCCAACCCCCAGAAAAAATTCCAATTGGTTTAAAATACTCATTTAAAAATAACACAAGACACATCAGAGAATGTAAAACATTCCATATAGTGTGAAACGATTGCTCACATTAGGTAAACTTTACTTTAAACCCTTTGTATACCATGTATATTTACTTTTTGTAGTTCTATTTTGTGGCGCTTGGTTTCAGTTTATAATTATGTCACATTTTAGCATGTCTTTAATCTGAATGGGTTTTGACTCATAATTGGGCTATGCAGCTCTATGCTTGAGATGTTGTCATCTTACTCTGAAGGTATCTCTAAGTCATTTTAATTTATGTGCAGTGCACTCCCTGCATATTGTTATGCTCTAAGCACATCTGACCTTTAGACCCTTTCAGCTGAAGCTGAACTGGTACTTTTCAGCTTCTCTGATGTGTCTTGTTTTATTTCTTAAATGAGTATTTTAAACCAATGGGAATTTTTTATGGTTTTTTTTCTGCATGAACTGGGTATTAAAAGTATGGCATTTTCTAAATAACTGTCATTAAGCTTCCGAGGAAGAACTGAGTCGGTCCAAAAGCTAAAGCACTTTGTTCTTTTTGTTACATCTATGTTGGTCCTATAAAAGGTATCAAATCATTTGCTTATGGATGCAAAAAGGCAGTTTTGAGCTACAGTATTTTCACTGGTGTGATAAATATTTTGGCATGTACTACATGGGTCTCCCACATGGTAGTGTGATATTCTATCCCTAAAACCACTGATCTGGGTAGTAGTGTTGTGGAAATGTGTGGAGTCCCTTGGTCCAGTGTTCACCAAGATTGTCTGGTGCTTGCTTTCAGAGGGGCTGTTTCCCAGTGCATTGTAAGAGGCACTGGTGAGGCCTCTCCTGAAGTAACCATCTCTCGACCCTGACATACTGGCGAATTACAGACATATCTCTAACTTTCCCTTTTTGGTAAGGTTGTTGAGAAAATTGTGGCTCTGCAGCTCAAAGCCCACCTCGCTGCTTTTGACATCTTTGATCCCCTCCAGTTGGGATTTAGGTCTAGGTACAGTACTGAAACTGCACTAATCAGAGTGCATAATGATCTCCTCAGGGTTAAAGACAGAGGAGAACAGTCAGTTCTCATCCTCCTCAATCTCTCTTCAGCTTTTGACACTGTGGATCATGGTGTGCTGTTGGATTGCCTAAGGGAGCTCTGTGGACTCACTGGTACTGTCATCAACTGGTTTGAGTCCTTTCTTATTGGTAGGATGCAGAGGATAGTGATGGGGAGCTTTTTCTCCCACCTTCAGCCCCTACCATGTGGAGTTCCCCAGGGCTCGATCCTGTCACCCATATTTTTTGCAGTGTACATGCTGCCCCTGGGTGAGATCATTAGACATTACAGCGTGGGTTTTCACTGCTGTGCAGATGATAACCAGATGTCTGTCTTTTGCACCCAGGACTTGTAGTGCTGTGGAGGTACTAAATGTACGCCTAGCTGAGATCCAAGACAGGATGCCCTCTAACTGGCAGAGGCTTACCCTGGACAAAATGGAGGTACTAGTGATATAGTCTTTTTGTTGGCAGGAGACAGTCTGCTGGGGTGAGTTCCAGCTTGATGTGGGTCCTACCTCATTTTCGACCTCAGCGAAAGTGAAAAATCTGGGCGTTATCTTCGATGACAGACTGACACTTGAGACCTAAGTGTTCTGGAGACCACATCTCTGGAAGGACATAGAGTAGAGTAGAGACGATCCAGAGGAGGGCAACTAAAATGGTGCATGGTCTGCACTGAAAGACCTCTGCCGATAGACTAAAGAATCCCAACATGTACACCCTGGAGTTAAAGAGAGAGAGGGAGGGAGGGAGGAGATGATAGAGATTTTCAAATTTTCAGATACCTCATTGGTATAGCTCATTGGTATAACTAAGGTACAAGAGGGAAGCATTTTTCAGAAAAAAGATGTTAAAGAACAAGGGGTCTTGCTAGGAAGCTGAAGGGGGTAGACTCATGGGAAACATGAGGAAGTATTTCTTCACAGAAAGAGTGGTGGATGCATGGAACAGCCTCCCAGTGGAGGTGGTGGGGCCAAAAACTGTAACAGGATTCAAGAATGCATGGGATAGGCATAAGGGAACCTTGGTGGTTAGGAAGCTAAAGGCAGAAATCAAGTATTACAGTGGATAGGGAAAATGGGCAGACTTGGTGGGCCAAGCAGCCTCATCTGCTGTCAAATTCTATGTTTCTATGAGGAATATCACCTGGATAAAAGCCTTTATCCCACTGGATGACCTGCCCTCACTGGTACATGCATTTGTGACATCCAGACTTGACTACTGTAATGCTGTTTATATCAGGTTAGTAGAGGGGGTCCTTAGTCACCTGCAGCTAGTGCAGAACGCAGCCGTCAGGTTGCAGATGGGCCTTCCGAGGTCATGTCATGTGACCCCGGAGCTGTGTGATCTGCACTGGCAGCTGGTGAGCTGGAGAATCACCTTCAAGGTGGATTTTTTCACCTACAGAGCCCTTTAATCAGGGACTGAAAGCACATCTTTTTAGGGAAGCCTTTGGGACTTAGTATTAATATTGGTCTTTGGTTCACCCAGCTGCTGTCTTGTTTGTTTAGAATCTGCTGCTCTTATTAGGGTTATTATGTTTTTTGGATGCATATTTATTTTAACTTACTGCATACATTGTATAGCACCCTAAGCCTCTGGGATAGGGTGCTTATAAATAAAATCTTATTCACTTACTTACAAGTACTACATCACTGAAAGAATGACAAATGCCTGGAAAAGACTGCCAGCAGAAGTGGTGGAAGTGAAAACGTAGGGGGCTTTAAGCATGCATGGGCTAGACATGGAATATAAGTGAATAGGCAGGGAGGAGGGAGGGTTGCCAGAGACCAGTTAGGGTCTGCAAAGACAGACTGGGGAAGGACAATCTGGAAAGACTGGGTGGGTCAAGTGGTCCTTTTCAGCCAGACAAATAAATTGTTTCTGTGACTAGTTAAAGCTGATCCTTGGTAAGTTGAGTTTGAGAAAGGTTAATAATTCAATGTTCTCAGAATCTAGCCTCATGCAATGTAGTGAGGGAATATCTCCAGTTGTACCAAAACAGCTTCCGAAGTGATTGATGTTGGTGAGCACGTAGGAAAATACTAAGCCACTTTAGCCACTGCAGAAAAGATGACTTGCTTGTCTTGCCAGAATTTGATTACATTTCAATTTCTGCTAGTCTCTGCTCTTCTAGATAGCCCGTATCATGTTCTCTGGTAACAGTTTCAAGTCTTTCTCCAAAATATTCGTGTGGCACCAGCGTTCAGTATTAGAAAACTCCCAAATGTCCTTGGCTGTCTCAGAATTATTACTATACAAGCCTTCTTCCATGTCACACAGATGTCTGGCACTGGCACCACATGAAGTCAGAAGAAGAGGAGAAGGAGGAAGAGTATGACCAGATAGTTGTGTACAGTATGCACATTTGTGTTGTTTTTTTCCCAGCGGTCTTTGCTGCTCCACCATAAGTGTACACAATAGTTTCAGTTGGATGTAGTCTGTGTATTCAGGGGGAATGACTATGTCTTTATACCTGGGGTTCAGTAGTGTTGCCATGTCAAATTGAGTGTCCTAGCTAATGCTGTAAAAACTGTCAGCAAGTTGTGCCAGATATATCTCTGCTATTTCTTTAATAAGTATTGCATCATGCTACTTAAGTGTGGTGTCACAGCTGCCTCTTCCCCCGCTATCATCACTGTCAGTCTTGCCCCATCACCTCTGCTGCCACAGCTGCTATCACCATCACCCTTGCTTTGTTGAGCTACTGTAGAGCACTGTAAATAATAATATGTATGGCATTCCAAGACAACTCACCATGGAAATGATCATGCTACATGTTGATAATTCAGTGCTGAAATTTTTAGTGGCCTGTTCATATGGTTGCAGAAGCAGAAAAAGCTTTTGCAGAACAGACTACTGAAGCTGTGACAGATATCCCCCATAAGTCACACTGTTGAATCCTATAGCTTGGAACAGAGGTTTTGTTCCATGAGTCTCTGCACCATATAAAGGACAGAGTTCCACCTTGTGGAAACATCTTTGATTAAGCAATGCTGATGAGCATTGTGCTTTTGCTAGTGATGTCCGGAGCTCATTGCATTTGGGGGAGCAACGGAAATATATAGTCATGTCCCATTTTCAGGGGCGACCGGGGAGGGGGGATACAGATGGTAACCAACTGAAATTGAACCAGGTTAAGCTGTTGGTGGTATTTTAAGTGAAATATGAAGCGTGATTGAATGCAGTATTTTGGGCTCCACTTCCTGCAACAGTCTTGGAAAGGCAGTGTTTTCTATGAAGGAGAATAGCTGAAGATCAAGATCCATCATCTCCCCAATGACTTGAGTCACTCAGAACTTAATAGGTGGCAGTTTAGTGCAGGTAGGTAATGACTGGGGCACTGTAGTTTGTTTTGTTGCAACAAGTCAGGAGAAACGCTGGTGAATACATTGGGCATGGCTTTGACTGGTGGTGGTCGGAGTAGCACTTTCTAAGCAGCACCAGTACCTGGAGATGCAGCAGTTGGCTGCTGAGGCTGTCATGATAGCTGCATTACTTGAACTAATCTTCTAATCCCACTGCTTCCCATTCCTGACTATTCCTGCTGCTGCTGGCCCATCTGACCCAAGTGGGGATAGGAAAAGGAAGTTCCATAGTCTTCTGATATGTCCTTACGTAACCCCAGTTTGGAATGAAAACTTGAAGCACCTCTTGATCTTCACGCTTCTCTCTCACATATTCTTCCTTAAACACTTCTTCCTCTCCTGCTTCTTCCCCCTGCTTTTGCTCTTCTCATACTTCTTCTTCCTCAAGTTCTCCTTTTACTTGCATGAATTGTGTGCTTCCTCCTGTTCTTTCTCCTCCTCCTCCTCATGTGCTTGCCCTTCCCCATTTCCTCACTCTGATGCCCTTGCTCTGACAGCTCCAATTCCATACCCTACTCACTGGCACTCTTTATATTCTGCTATGGTGGCAGTGCTGCTGACTTGACTTTGTAGAACTATGGGGTTGGTATACTTTACCTTCCCCCATACTCCAATGAACAACTACTTTTTCCTCTGGTGGTGGCTCTCTTCCATCATATCTAACCTTTCTCCTCTCCCTCCCCTGTCCACCCTCCTATTCTCATCATAATGCCTACTCTCACTGTTTTGTTCTTCCTCCAGTGAAATCTACTGCTGGTCAGGCTGCTTTCTCATTTCATTTCCTTAAATTCTAGGGTTCTCTTCCCCTTCTATTCACTCTGCTCTTTCCTTTCCTGCTGTCAAAACTCTCCTCCATGAGTTCTCTATTCAGTCCTGCAGTTGTTTTTGATTTGGATTTACTTCTTACGGACATACAAACATACGAAAAGAGTCAGCAGAAGAAGACCACCCGGTCTATTGCAACTTGCCTAATTCTCTATTCCTCAGCACTTCCCCACTTTCCAAGAATCAGTCATTCCCCCAAGTTTTTATTTTAACTATTTAAGTGTTCTTTTGTTCAGTTCCAAAATGTATTCCTTGGTAACTTATTTATGTCAATTTTTCCTTAGGTATAATTATCCTATTTATTTTTATTATACTTATTCCATTCTATGTATTTTATATTCAGTATTTTTGTATCTGTTATTTTTCCCCTATTCCCCCAGGATGTATCTGCAAATGAACTGTTACCAGCTCAGTATGTCTTTCCTAGTAAAACTTTTGAAATAGCACTGGTGACCCGGGTTCGAGAATGAGCCCAGGTTGGTGGAGGTTGGTGGGGGTGGAGGGAGAAGCTGGGATTGAGCAACTGTCAGGCAGCTGTCCTCTCTGGGGGAGGGTTGGTCACTGATCCGACCAGTGGACGGCGTTGGGAGGGAGGGCGCTGTTAGACGCGTGGTGGGAACTGTGTCTCCGTATGGCTTCCCACCTGGACCCTGGTCCTTCGCACTGGCGCTCTCAGGGGATGGTTTAGGGCTTCTCATAGCTACTTCAGTAACTATGAAAAACCTACACCCCCTGCTGTGCCCTGTCATCCCCGCAAAGGGGGATGGAGTGGATAGTCGGTACACCGCCACTGAGCCTTGATATCTGGTGTACGACCTGGTCAACCAAACTTGCTATTTATAATTGTTGTAAAGCACCTTAAAATAGTTGCGAGACTTAAGTCTGTTTTGTATTTATTGTGACTGTTTTCTGTCATGTTACTTCACTGATACATATTTAGTTTGAGTGTTTATGTGTATATGTGTAACTTGTGCACTTTATTTGGCCTGGAACTTCATTGAAAATAAGTTTTACTCAATTGAATGTATTCCATTATTCTTATGAATAAAAAATGATTTACTACTACTACTACTCGCTGGCAGTCGGGGGAAAATGTTCCTATAAAAAAAACAAACCTTGAAATAAGCAAGTAAGTAAGTAACTAACTAAAAGATAACCATCTGTACCAGACCAGATTCATTGTCAGCTTCCTAGCGCAATGGCTGAGCAGCAGGACTGGGTTGGGTGGTACTGCTGCTGATGTGTGATTTAAGCAATAATGCCCAACAGGGTGTGTGTCATGCTGGGATAATGCCACGCCTCATGTGGTTGGGTGCGTCCAACAACTGAGGCGTGACATTACCCCACATGACACACACCCTGGAGGGCATTGTTGCTATTATACAATGACTCATTGTTATATATAAAATAAAAAACTAATTTTAAAGAATGTTTTTATTAGAGTGGAAATATATTTTTGTTTCTTAAGAGGAGATGCAAAAAAAAGGGATCAGCAATAATGATGAGAGTAGACCCGTGATCTTGTGCTAGGATTATATCATGGGTCCAGCCCAAGACTGACCAATCAGAGTCCAGGATTTTTTCTTGCCATTGTATAATTGTGGGTAGCGGGCATCATATAATGCTTCATGGTGGACTGGCAATTGTATATGCTCACACACATGTGTCTGTGTTGGCAACTGCTTGCATGTTCTCTGTACATGATGGACAGGGGGTGAACTTGCCTTTGCAAATCTGGATGGTTCTCACCCCAGGAATAATCCAATATTCCTAACTCTATGCAGTATACCTTCAAGCCAGATCTGTCCGGAGATGGAATGTTATGCTAATGATGGAACACCATTGGCATGTGCCACTTTTCAAGTGCTGCCCCTATCAACTGCCTATATTCCAACCTCTCAGATTTCACTCTCCACCTGTCAAGACTAGATGCTCGGAGATCTTCTCCTCAACATCTCGTTGTGAAGACTTATAAAATATATATATAAGTAATCCTTATTTTTTCATTTACTGCCCTTATCTTTGGTTTTTAGCTTAACCACTAAGTCTATTTTAGTTAAAAGTGTTGTTGTTCTTGGTTTGTCCCAGTTTGGTATAACCAGGGGGGGACCGGGAATTTTTTAGTCTACAGCAGAGTTTTGTGAAAGAAACTCCTTTATTCTAGATTAAATTGTTTAAATAAATGTATTTTGTGTAACCGCTAATAACGGTTACTGAACCAATAACTACGGTTCTTTTTTGTAATGGTTCTCGGTTCCGATTGGTTCCCCGATTGGTTCCTGAACCGACCGCAACCACAAATTGCTGTTTAAAATTTAAAATCCTTTTGCGGTTTGTGTTTTTCTGCCAAATTAGGCAAAATGTCAGAAAAGCCTAAGAGAAAAAATAGTGAACCCGGTTTTAAAAACTGTACTGAGTGTGGAGAATTATTTGCCAAGGAAGATAAACACACTTCTTGTGTGGCTTGCCTTGGCTATGAGCATTTAAAGTCTGATTGTGAAATTTGCAAGACCTTTCCTGAAAAAACACTTGAAAAATGTTCGGAAAGGCAAAAAAAAAAAGTTGCCTCCACCTAAGGATCCCTCAGGCTCTGACCACCTGACGCCGTCAGTGCCTGTGGGTGAAACCACAGAGACCAATACCTCTACCCCTGATACGGGTACCAAGGTTCTTGGAAAAAGGCCTGCTGAACTGGCTACCTCTCCAGTTCCATTAAAGGAAACTAAAAAGCTAAACACACCGAACCCCCTGCTGGACGGTGTTTGGGGACTTCTGTGGTGACTGAAAATATGCCCTCTTCACAGGAGATTGCACAGGCTTTCAAAGTCTTGTAGGCCTTACAGGGGATGCTGCCTGCTAGAAAGCAGTCACCAGTTCAGACCCCCACTAAACAACCTTCTACCCAATCTTCCTTCCATGAAGAAATGGAGGAGTATGGGGAGTATGAGGAAGAGTGTGAAGGGAAGTCTATAGAGCCTGAAGTTTCCCCTGAACAGGAGTTTGGCTCACCACGCAGGGCCTCAGAGGATTATTTCTCCCACTTCACATTTGTCAGGAAAATGGTAGATACCCTTGATGTAACTACCACTGAAGTGACAGAGGATGAGGAGAAAGCAGAATACTTAGAAATGATGGGGTTAACGCCCACCAAGAAACTATTGCTTCCTGTGAACAAGTTCTTTAAAAAGGACATGTTTAAAATCCTCCAAACACCTGGTTCTGTCCCTCCTTTAGACAACAGGTTGGACAAGAAATATCAGCTGGACAGGGAAGGGGCTGAATTCTTGTTCTCCCACCCTGACCACCAGGGAGTGGTACAAGCTGCGGCCTGTGATAAGACAAAAGTACATCTGGCAACTCATCCTCCTGAAAAAGATTCCAGGAAAATTGATAGCATTGCCAAGAAGGGTTACCTGTCTGCCTCCTTGGCCATCAGACAAGTGAATTTCCAGACTTACGCAGCCCAATATCAGAAGTCTCTGTGGCAATCTGTCATGGCTATGGTATATAAAGCCACATCTGGTCTCTCAGCTGACTTAGCTGAGACTGCTGGGTTTGGCTTAGAAGCAGCCAAATACCAATTTCAGATGGCAGCAGACACCAATGACACTGCTGCCAGGTGGATGGCTAACACTATTGCTCAGAGGAGGTTTGCTTGGTTAAGAGCCACAAACCTCACTCAGGATACACAGGCCAAGGCTTTGGACTTTCCTGTTGAGGGTCATTCCCTCTTTGGAACTCAGACAGAGGCTTACATGAAAAAGGTGGACTAGTACAAGGCTACCTACAAAAGCAATTCTGCCAAAGAAAGGGCCTCTCCGTCCACTAGACCCTATGAAAGGGGAGGCAGGGGTAGACCTTTCCACACCAGGCCTTTTTATCAGGCCATGGCTGTACCCCAGGTTCAGCAGTACCCATAGCAGGGGTACTTCAGGGGCAGGGGCAGAAGGAGTTCCAGGCATGGTTCCCAGTCAGCCTCAGGCAAAGCAAGACCCCTGACATGCTTTCCCAGGCAACCTCCCCACTACCAGTATGGGGCAGGCTGACACACTATTTCCAGGCTTGGAAACAGATCACCACAGACAAGTGGGCCCTGGAAGTAGTGAGTCAGGGTTTGTCCCTAAGCTTCAAAACCCTTCCCACTCTAAGAACCAGAGTGTTCAAGCCAGCTTCCAATGCAGAAAGGAAGCTGCTGGAAAAGGAAGTATAAAACCTACTGTCATCAAAGGCAGTAGAGCCTGTACCTCCACAACAAAGGGGAAAGGGTTTTTATTCAAGGTACTTCCTCACAACAAAGAAAAATGGGGAGTGGGGTCCTATCCTAGACCTAAGGGTGCTAAACAGGTACTTATTAAAGCCAAGGTTCAAAATGGTAATCTTGTCACTGATTCTACCAGCACTTCAAAGAGGAGATTGGTTGGCATCTCTGGACCTAAATAATGCTTACTTCCACATCCCCATAAGGGAGTCTTACAGAAAGTACCTCAGGTTCATACTCCTTTCAGGTCATTACGAGTTTTCAACCCTGCCATTCGGTCTCACTTCAGCTCCAAGAGTGTTCACAAAGTGCCTGGCAGTGGTTGTGGCACACCTGCGAAGGCTGGGTGTCACAGTTTTCCCTTAACTCAATGACTGGTTAGTGGTTGGAAAGTCACCACAACAGGTAAGGGAACATCTGTAGCTCACCCAAGGACTTCTAGAGTCACTGGGTTTGCTAATAAATCTCAAAAAGTCAGTCTTTCTCCCTGCACAAGTGCTGCAGTTCATAGGAGCAGAATTAAATATCTAGGAGGGCAGGGCTTACCCACCTCTGGACAGAGTAAGAAGTATTCTGCAGATGGCAGGCTCCTTTAGCCTGAACAGACCAAGAACAGCAAGACAGTTTCTACAGCTCCTGGGCCACATGGCAGCACCACAGGCACAGTCCTGGGTTCCAGATTCCAGATGAGAGATAACCAATTCTACCTCAGGGCACATTGGAGACAGAGGAAGGATCCTCTTTCAAAGCTAATTCCAGTAACAAAAATGTTACTTCAGGCCGTTCAGTGGTGGTAAAGAGGAAGTCAACCTAAGGGAAGGGGTTCCTTTTCAATAAAAGCCTCAATCAGTAATTCTTACAACAGATGCATCACTACTGGGGTGGGGTGCCCATTTAGGGGATCACACCACTCACGGCACTTGATCCAGTACAGAGTCACTCCAGCATATACATCTGCTGGAGCTCAGAGCAGTGTTGTTGGCAATCCAAGCCTTCACGCCACTAGTACAGGGAAGGGTGGTACAAGTCAGGACAGATAATACCACCAAAATGTATTACATAAACAAGCAGGGAGGAACAAGATTGGATCATCTCTGCACAGAAGCTATATGAGAATTTGGAGTCTGGCCTACTCCCTAGGTGTTTCCCTTCAGGCCAGTCATCTGCCAGGCAAGGACAATGCCTTAGCAGATGCTCTGAGTTGGATCAACTGGGCCCATCACGAATGGACCTTGAACAGACAGGTGGTGGAAGTGATTTTCAGAAGGTGGGGTACCCCAGAAATAGATCTCTTTGCATCCTACAAAAGTCACCACCTGCCACAGCACTGTTGAAGACCCCCAGCTCAGGGAACAATATCCCTGGATGTTCTGGCTCTGGACTGGTCAGGGAAGTACCTGTATGTGTTCCCTCTCTTTCCTCTGGTGTACAGTGCTACTCAAGCTCAGGTTCCAGTCAGCATCAATGATCTTGATAGCACCAGATTGGGCCAGGCAGTCATGGTATTCTCTGCTGCTCTCCATGTCTGTAGCTGAGCCAATACACCTTCCTCGGAGGCACAACCTGCTAACCTCCAGTCAAGAGAGACTCCTGTACCCGAACCTCATATCCCTCAGGCTCAAGGCATGGCTTTTGGGGACCTAGATTATGTAGGCTTGCATCTCTCTGACAGTGTTCTGGACATGTTAAGGGGGTACAGGAAGCCTTCCACTAAGAAAACCTACGCCTCAAGATGGAAAATGTTTTCTATCTGGTGCTTCACCAGGGATGTGGTGCCAGCACAGGCATGAGTTCCAGATGTGCTGGACTACCTTACTCATTTGCATTCACTTGGCCTGCAGCCCACTACTTTAAAGGTCTGCCTAGCTTCAGTGTCTGCTTATACCTTAGCTGGAAAGAATGTCTCTATGACATCGAACCCTATTTTCAAGAGGTTCTTTAAAGGTCTAGCTAACATGCACCCCCCCCAACAGGGAACCAGTGCCAGCCTGGGACCTAAATCTGTGTATTGCCAAGCTCATGGGTTCCTCCTTTGAACCCATGTCTTCGGCCCCTTTGAAGTATGTCACATGGAAGACAGTTTTCCTAGTGGCAATTACTTCTACTAGAAGGATCAGTGAGCTCCAGGCTCTCTGCATTGAACAGGACTACATTTTATTCCACAGGGACAAAGTGGTCCTGTGAACAAACAGGAAATTTCTTCCAAAGGTGGTCTTTGACTTCCATTTTAACCAGTCCATTACCCTACCTGTCTTCTTCACTGAACATTCAAGCTCTGGTGAGCGTAGGCTGGACAGTCTTGATGTCAAGAGAGCTCTTAGCTACTACATGACTATCACTAAGGCCCATAGACAGGACAGGAAACAGCTGTTCCTGACTTATGGTGATGTGGGAAAAGGAAGTCCAGCATCTAAGAGGTCCATTTCTTGCTGGATAGTTCAGTGTATTCAGTTTTGTTACTCAAAACCTGGAAAAGAGATTTTATAAGTGGTACAGCTGCTACTATAGCAGCTTTCATGGATGTCCCATTGGTGGGCATCTGTAAAGCAGCTACCTGGAAAACAGTGCACTCCTTCACTAAGCACTACAGGCTGGACACACAGGCTAGAGGTGATTCCAGGTTTGGCACAGCTGTTCTGCAGAGTCTATTCCTAAAGTAGGCTCTGTGCCCTCCTCCAAAGGTACTGCTTCTTAGTCTACGTAGAGTTAGGAATATTGGCGTATTCCTGGGGTGAGAAGAAAAAGTTACTTACCTTAGAAACCTTGTCTCTTCCAGGGGATACTTCAATATTCATAACTCTCACACCCTGCCTCCCCTGCTAGAACCAGTGGCCTCTGCACTCCATGCTGTGTAACCAGGGGTATGAGTGCCACAGTCTGGCATTTCTGATTGAAACTGTGTTTTCATTGGTTTTATCCTCTTCAGGTGATTCTGACATTCAGGGGTGCTTTTTGTGTTTTTTCCCCTCCTGTTGGAGGCTTTTTGGGTGTTAAGGTATTATTATTATTATTATTATAGTATTACATAGGTATTTTCCTCATGGGTCCTGTCTTGTCAGGCGTCCATGAAATCTGAAAGGTTGGATTATAAGCAGTTGATAGGGGCAGCATTTGAAAAGTGGCTCATGCCAATTGTGTTCCATCATTAGCATAACATTCCATCTGTGGGCAGATCTGGCTTAAAAGCATACTGCAGAGAGTTATGAATGTTGGAGTATCCACTGGAAGAAACAAGATTACTATGGTGAGTAATTTTTTTCTTCTCTTCTAGCCCAGGTATGGAAACTGGAATTACTGGAAGGAAAAAATGGGAGACTGTTGTGCTTCTGGATTGTTTGGGTGATTTCATCACCAGATGCACTGAATTACCAGCTGGAACAGATGCTTGCAGTGGAAGCAGGAACCAGTGAACCTCTGGTGACTAATGAATCATAATTTTTTTGGCTATACTACCATGCACCCAACCATAGTCCTCCTCTCAGGCTTACCTCCACTTCTATGACTCCCAGTCTTTGTCCTGATTACTTCTCTACCACCACCGCTTGCAGAAAATGGCACGTGGTTGAACTAGAATGGTGGAACCTTCCCCTGCTCCTTTCCTCCCTCCTGCATCCCTTTCTCTTCCAGTTCTTTTGCTCATGGTTTTTACACAATGGCAGATGCCCACACATTCCATCGCCCACTGATATACCCTCCTCTTCACCTTCACTGAGAGACCCAGTGTTTCACCACAGAAGTCTACATCACTTAGTTTGCACTCACAGGCCAAAAAAGAAAAAAAAGATTGAATTTCTCTGCCCTGCCTGCACCAGTGAAAAGAATTGTAATGATTAAAAAATACTTACATGGTTTGCACATTGGTTTACGACCAATAACAGTGCTGGATTTTTTTTACTCATTTTTTATTATTTGCTTTCTTGCATTTCTCTTTTTCATTGTCTTTGAATTTTGTTATCTCCATTTGGGCTTCCACAGTACATTGGCATAATGCAATCATTTAAACAACCATGAACGGGCATTTGTAAAATCTACAATGTAAATGCAAAATATAGTGCAATTGAGATGCCTCTGCTCAATGTACAATACTAGGTACTATACTAGGTACTGTACTTGGTACTATGCTAGGTACTATACTAAGTACTGTACTAAGTTAGCAGACAGGAAGAGGCGTCAGCCCATCAAGCCTGTCTCCCACCTTAGTGGGGCCATTAATCAGAAGATTGAGGCAATGGTTATTCAACCTTTTCCAAAAATGTCAAAAGATCCTGCCGAAACAACCTTCCTAGGCAGTGTGTTCCAAAAAGTTGATGCCCTGTAGGTAAAATATCCTTTCCTAGTATTTCTTATAGTGTGCTTTATTTGAATTTGTTTTTCATGACATCTTAGGTTAATCCCCCTAGTGTTAAATTTTAGATCCAAACTGTCCAATAATTCCTTATCATTGATAATTTTAATTATTTGTATCATATCTCCTCTCTGCCATCTCATTTTAAACTATAAAGTCCCAGCTCCCTCATTCTATCCTCATAGGTTCTGTCTCTCAATCCGGTCACCATTTTGATGGCTCTGTGCTTCACCCTCTCGATATTATCTATGTCCTTCCTCAGGTGCGGACACCACACAGTGGAGCAGTAGTCCAAGTAAGGCCTTATGTAAGTCTTGTACAATGTAAGCACACAATTCTTATCTCGTGATATGAGTGCATTTCTTATACATCCCAAAATGTTATTCATTTTCTTAATAACTTTGTTGCAGAGGTCACCAAAACTGAGATCTTTATTTATCAGTACTCCCAGGTCGTTCTCCGATTTGATTTTCTTCAAGCAACTCCCCATTAAACTGTAGTAGTTGTTGTTAGGATTATTCTTGCCTAAGTGTTAAACTACACACTTGTCCAATTGAGATTCATTCTATTATGTTGTGCTCATTTTTCTACATTTTCAAGGTCTTTTTTATAGACTATTTTTCTGATCTTAAGTTCTCACTACAACCCCCAACTTTGAATTTTCTACGAATTTCACTAGCCAGTTCTTAGTTCCCTTATTTATATCAGAAATATTTTATTTATGTATTTAGAAATTGGAATTACAACCTTTGAGCCAAAAGCTCATTTACAAAGGATCCGCATCAAGCGGTGGGGGAGACAAAGCACATGAGACAAGGAAAACAGTAGCAGCTAAGAGGCATTGTCAAACACACATTTAAACACATAGAGCATTCCATAAAAATAGTATACTACATGCATAGGCATTGCATAATCTATGGTGTAGGTACAGTAAACAAGGGAGAAATAGTTCCAACAAGGTAGCGTAGATACTTAGAGCGCTAGAGGTCAAGCTATGTACTAGTTTTAGGTATACACAGGTAGCAGCCTGGGGGTTCAGATGAGGGGACACCAATAGGAGTTAATACAACCTTTAAAGGGGTAGGAAGCTGCAGAAATAAGAGGGGAAGAGGCATCAGAGTAGAAAGGATGAGGAGGAAGAATCAGCACAGGGTGACAGACAAGGGGCGAGCAGAGAGAGAGCAGAAGGGGTAAGGAGAGAAACAGACAAGGGGTCATGAGAGAGCGTGGAAGTGGACACCTTGGTGGAGGTGGAGGGAGTATGGGGAAGGGTACCTGGGTACGTGAGTAGGTAGGGGAGACAGGGTAGAGTTGGGGGCTACTGATGCCCCTGAGCAATCGAGGTGATTCTGTGCGTGGTCCAGGGCATTAGGAGAGCTAGTTTCAACTGGGGATTAGGTGTGACAGTAACAGTGTTTTGGAGGGGAGATAGAACTTCAAAGTTTTGATTTTAAGGGTCTGAGGCATGGGAGGATTGTAACAGCATGGGAAAGCTCATTTAGCCAGGTGGGAGCTCTTACTGCAAAAGCACACCTCCCCAAGGTGGTTCTTCTGAAAGGCACTGCCAGTGCCTGTCTTGTAGCACTTCTCATGGCATGCTTGGAAGGGCAGGATGGAATAAGGCGTGTAGGGATGGAGGAGCAAGTCCTAGGAAGGCCCTCTTTCCTAGCAAACAGGAGTGGAGCTTGATATGATCCTGGAGAGGAAGCCATTTAGTCCTAATGTATACAGTAGTTCACACATATGTGTGAGGTGAGCCACACCTAGTATGAATCTACAGACTGTTGAGGGTTGTATTGACTCTGTGAAGACTGGTATCAGAAGCTGCACCATAGACCACATTGCCATAGTCCAGGATAGGGAGGACGGTACCTCTGACCGCCTGGGTCTTGGCCTCAGGTGTGAGACAGAACCAAAGCCTATAAAGGGGCCCCTAACTTTCTACTGGCAGCAGTGGTAATATTTTGTATATGCTCATCATGGGGAGGGACTAGTCGATTGTGATCCCTAGGTACCAAAATTAAGTCACCTGCTTAAGGGTGGAGTTGAGGTTGTAGGCTATTGTGAAGGGAGCAGTAGATCCCCTTTTTTGCCATCCAGTGAAGAGCATTGTCTTGTTTATTTTACTGTTGCATACCATCACGCTGTCCTTGAACCATTCTTGAAGAAGGTTAAAGTTGAACTGAAGATTCCGAGTGGGAGCATCTTGGCAGGTGTCACGGTTGAAGACTACCACATCATCTGCATGGAGCAGGATCTTAGAAGTGGGGCATGCATCAGGGAGCTTGTTGACAAAGAGGCTAAACAATAGCAGGTCCAATATAGACCCCTGTGAGACCTCAACTGTGACTTCGCTGGACTCAGAGATGGCCCAGTTACTTTTTACTCACAGTGAGAGTCCAGTCAGGTAGCAGGAGAACCAAGTGACTATGTCAGGGGACAACCCTTGGCAATTTAACCCATGGAGCAGCAGTTGATGATTCATAAGGGTGAAAGCCTTGGTTAGGTCTATAAAGATTGCCCCAACTAGGTGGCCCTAGTCAAGTGCCTCATTCATGTAGCCCGTGAAATCAATTAGAGCAGTATTAGTGCTACGCATCCTGTGAAAACCATGCTGCTTGGGGCAGAGGAGGTTGTATTTGTGAAGGTGGTCCTTGAGTTGGTTGGCAGTGATCCTTTCTGGTGCCTTAGAGAGTGGGAACAGGATTGAGATGGGTCTTTAGTTGGATACTAGCATCTGGTCACCACCTTTCAGTGCAGGGGTGACCAGGGTGGTTTTCCAGGTAGAAGGGAAGGCAGACAGGTGGAGTGATAGATTAAACAGCTTGGTGATGGGTATGACAACTTCAGGTAGGGCAATGGAGATCAGTTTCATATCTATACTGTCTCCTCCCATTCTTGTTTTGCTTAAGACTCTTGCAAGGTATTTCCTTGTTTCCTTGACAGACACCTCCCTGAAGCAAAATCTTGGTGTGGGAGGGTTTTTGGGAGCGGAGGGCGATTTATCTATGGAAGGAATTCCATCACGGTACGTATCCGGTGTTGGGGGGAGGACTGTTCTGTAGTCCGTGAAGGCTTTATTAAATATATTGGCCATTGAAGCATCATTGAGTACAACCTCATCATTGTGGTGAAGCATGGAGGGGAGGGTCCTGTCCCTGTTGCCGAGGAGATTCTTAATTGAGGCCAAGAATGTCTTTCCATCACCCCAACTCTGTGACTGCCAGTTCTTGTGAAATGTAGCCTTGGCCTGTCGGATTGCCCAAGTGCACTTGTTCCAGGCTGCTTTGTAATTTGGGATATTCATGGTTGTTACTGTTGCCCTAGCACGGTGCCAGAGTACATCCCATTGTCGCATCAGCCCGAGAAGTTGAGGGGTGACCCAGTCCATATTGCAACCTTTCACCATCTTGTTGTGATACGGAGTGAATCTGTCCACTGCGGTGTTGAATACACAGACTAAACAAGACAGGACCCAACACAGAACCCTATGGGACTCCTCTTGTCACATTGTCAATTACAGACAAGTTTCCTCTGATACAGTATGTATCAATTGAGTTCTGTTATGGAGCCACCCACTTATCCAGTTTATTATTTTCTTATCCGGGCCTAATTTACATAATTTAATAAGTAAGGTATGAAGGACTTTATCAAACGCTTTTTGGAAATGTAAAATAATGATGTCAACTGGTTCTTTACCGTTAAGAGCTTTGCTTACTTTTTCATAAAAAAACTAGTAAATTGGTTATGCACAATCTGTTTTTTTTTTTTATTTTGCCTGAAAACCACTGGGGTACTTTTCTTCTTTTATTATAAATTCTTTCATCTGGGATGTATATTTGCTCAAGAGTCAAGAATGCAGCTTAGAAATACTCATTCAAATGCACACTGGGTCATCATAGATATTCTGTGTGCAACCCCTGCCTTATTATGGACTCAAATAAGGTTGAGGGTCTTGGGTCATTATCATCTGTGGGGATTTTTTACTCAAAGATGCTTAACTGATGTGTGTTACACTGTGCCTACATCCAGGAAATCTAAGTAGACTAGGTCAAAAACTAGTACTACCCTCTGGGAAACAACCTACACAACTTAGTTCAATTTAACATCTTGAGAATTTTCTGCAAATTTTTTAGTGTTTCTTTAAATGCACCAATGCTGCCCAGCAGCACGCAACAGCAATGGGCCTGCAATGCTTCACCAGCTGGGTACCCAGTGAAGCACTGGGTACTCCCTATAGACATCGTATCTCTTTCTTTCCTTAGGACCTCATTCCTCATCCTGCAATAAATCCCTTTCATGCGTGTTTGAATTACTGACTCTAGTTGCTATTTGTAGAGTGTTGAGTAACTGTGGAGGTAAACTGTTATTGTATTGTGTGGAACAAGGTACTAAGGGGAGGAAAAGACAAGGGTTAAACCAACAAAATTATAAACAGACAGTGCCCCAGCAATAGGTAATTATCTTTCCATGCAGCCTGCCCCCACAACCAACACAATGCCCTTGCCTGATTGTACTGTCTGGGCCTCTACCCTGCTCCCTACTTGTACCAGTATACTCCTATGTCTATAGGGAGTTCCTGATGCTTCACTGGGTACCCAGCTGGTGAAACTTTCCAGGTTCATTGCAGTTACATGTGGTTGGATGGCACTGGTAAACTTAAATAAACACTAAATAATTTGTAGCAAACCCCCGCATTTGTAATCCTTGCCGGCTGGCCTGGCCCAACCAACTTATAATTAACTTTGGGCCTTGCAGAACTTTACACAGGATTGTGTTGCAGGACCTGAGGTCCCTGTTAGAGTACTCACTGTGACCCTTGGTGACACAACAGTGGCTGCCTCTCTTTCTCCACAGTCCTGGCTGGATAACCAGCACCTCTTCTCTGCAGAGTGGATCACACTCCCAAATCCTCAGTTCTCCATAGCCACCACCTCTAGAGCTTCACCCAATTTGCTGGGGTGTCTCAAAGGAATCTCACTTTTAGAGTGGTAGGGTGGATGCAAGACTGTGAGCTCACCCACTGAGGTCAGTCCTGGAAACACCCACTACTGGCAGTCACCAGACAGTGATAACTGGCACAGTGGCTATGAGGCTTGGCTGGTGCAGCTGCTGTGCAGGTCCCTCTGACCTGAGTGGAATGAAGTCATTTGGTTTCTCTCTCCTTTCTCAAAGCCCCATGGCTTGTGGCTGAATTTTCAGGGTCAGTCGATCAGGTTGCACTAGTCCTGCATGAAGTAGCTCTTCCTTAGTGGCTGAAATAGCACAGTTCTCCCTCTCACCAATGTCTAAGCAGTGCTGGCTGGCACTCACAGATGGTAGGTCTGCCTCCTCAAAAAACATAGGAATGCACTCATAAAGCTGGGCAAGCTCTGTGTGGAAAATTCCTGAGCAGTTAACCACCTATTGACCAAGATCAGATGTCAGTCATGGGGAGGTCTTGTCCATCAGCTCAACAGTTAGTCACCTCAAACCCTAATAAATTAACAAAGTTCTCCAGTAGCCCATGAGCCCCATGGTGGCTCTGGAGTAAGCTCTGCCATCCCATTAGTTGCTTGCTGTTTTTGGACCCTAGTTGGTCAAGATGAAAGGGATCAGAGGTCCAAAAGATGGCCAACATCAGGGTACAGTCTCCGAAAAGCCCATAGTAAAAAAGGCACTGACTTTGTGGTTCATCCCATATTCTGTGTGGGAAAGCGCTAGTGTCTGGTCAGTCAGGGCTGCAGTTTGGGGAAATGCTGTTCAGTGCCTGGCCATTTTAATCTGGTCTGCACCTGGATAGCAGTATTGTGTGTTTATCCCATTGCTCTGTCAAGGAACACATCAATTCGTCCCAGTTATTTTGCTCCATGACAACTCATGCTGAACTGTTAGCATTGGCGTTACTCAGCTCCCATGTCAATTCATCCCCGGACAATTTGCTCCCACTATATACTGTACTGTACTCCAACAACAATTACAGTACAACTTCCACTTCTACAACCCTCAAGCACACTGCCTCATTTGGTTGGCAAATTATGCCCACCTGGAGTTTATTTTATAATATTTACTCTAGGGTCAAATTGTCCTGGGATGAATTAAAATGGGAGCTGACTGACACAGGAGCTAATAGTCTGGGGTGAGTTGCCATGGAGCAAAATGACGGGGACAAATTGGACATAGCCTTGCTGTCATGTTTCTTTGCATCCACTTGAGATCTGTTGTCATACTGATTGTACTGACTGACTTGTAACTACTTCTGTGCAACCTTTGTTACTTTTTTTTTCTAATTAATTGATTGTATTATGATCTTGTGCTGTCCCCTTCCTTGTCCCCAGAACACATCAGGAAACAAGGGGCATGACTTTCAGAGCCCCGAGAATGCCACAAGCCCTGATTGTTTGGTGCACAGGGCTTGTGGCATTCTCTTGGCTGGCAATCAGGATTTTAAATCTAGAGGGTGGCCAAAAGCCGTATGATCATCCTTTCCCTGGTCTAACTTGTGCCATTTGGGGGACCCTTTTTATAGGGGTTGTGCCAAAGACTTGGCGCCAGCTGCTGTAAAGTGTGAAAACTGTCGTAACTGCACCCGAAGCTCTGAAATCGGGTGCAGTTGCAGTAAAGAAGTTTGGCGCAGTTGCCAAAGAATGGGAGCTGATTGCAGGGCTTGGCGAAGACCTGTATCTCCCTTTGAAAACTGAGCTCAAGGTGTTTTCAGCTCAGCATGCCTTTCCTGGTAAAACATTTGAATTAAATAAATATACAAATAAATAACATGGTTACATATTAATTATTTTCACTATATTGGGATTTTCTGGGAATGATAAATTGCTTCCAATAGGGGCAGCCACACTGGCTCGACAAGTTTGGTGGTTTCCTTTAGATCCTCTTGCAGTGAACTATGAAGTATTTATGTTTCTTCATTGTGCCAAGAATTGTAGGGCACACTGAGGCAAGGATAGACACAGCGGACTCTTGCATTAGTGTTGCAGTCTGCCACCACCATTATTGATGAGGTCAGTGCTATGCATTTTAATGCTGAGGAGTTGAGAGGTATAGTATGCTGGTGAGGGTAATACTAATGGGAGGGATCTGAGATGAAAAGGGAAAATATTGTGGGCAGAAATGCTGCTGTTATGGAACACTGTTGAACTTTAAAGTCCACTGAATACTGAAACAACAGTTCAGCCAGGCTGCTAAAGAAAAAGACAGGACAGTGCAGTTACAACATGCAAACTGCTTACTTTTTTTTTTGAGTTTGGAAAGAGCCTGCATTGATTCTGTAAACAGACTGGCAGTACTGACCATTGATTTTCGTGGTGGTGTTGAGGTGGGAGTGGCCCATTCCTATTTGATGTTCTCAGCGCTTTAACATTTTGATCCGGTTTTTTTTTTTGGTGAACGTGTCAAACTGCTGTCGCCTGTAACCTCACCATGTTCACCGGCTTCACATTTGCTGACCAGAGGGATTTGCATTTGTCTTGGCACTAAGGTCACACAACATGATGCAAAAGCCTTGGCAGAAGACATGGTGCAATAACTGCACTCACATTTCGGTCTGAGCCTGCCTGTTGAAACTGATACCTCTTTTTCATGGTGTATTTCATTTCATGTTAATCCATTGCCCTCTAGTTTTCGGTGAGCCACTTAACATTTCTTTGGGGGCGGGAGGGGGGTTCTGGCAATTAATTAAAAAAATTACAGCTAACATCAGCAGAGATTAGTTCTGCAACAGTAAACAAACACTTCACTTTTTACACCGTTCCATTCTTTCTTATAAAGGGTATCTGTATGAAAATAGGATACGTGCCTCAAGAGTTCACCTGCTACTGATGTTAATTCCCAAGCCAAAATTATAAATAGGCAATGATGCATGACAAAGTGTGTTATATCATAGGATATCACCACTCCTTGGGTGCATGGTGAGGCATCAAGCATAGCCGAGTACCTCATGCACCCGAGAAGTGGTCACAATATTCCACACCCTGGAGTGTAGTTGCTATTTGCAGTAGATGCAATTTTTGTAAATAAAAAAAAAAAAACCTTAAAAAATATTTGTATAATGATTTCTAAAAGGGCATAGGTACATTTTAACACAGTAGTTCTTACCTTACTGTCAGTAGGTGGCGCTGTTGTAGTGACAAGGGCTGGACATCAGGACCACAGATAGTGGATGGGTCTAAAGTACTGGGACATTCATGTTTCAGGATTTGATTTCCATATTGCATAATCCTCAATTTGTGACACCGATATAATTTCATATAGCCATAGACTGTGATAAGGCAACTGGGGATGAAATCCCATCTAGGGAACAATCATCAAAGGCTGCCTTTCAAGTGGCAAACTGAGGAGCTGGACTGCTTGCCCTGACTCTGGCTGCATCCTACCCTTATTTATTTGTTCACTGGGTGGGTGCAGTGCTCCCAGGGACCATTTTCAGGCATAACCTGGACCATAACAATGGCAACAAAACAGGTAAGGCAAAAAGAACATTCAGTATATGTTTACATGCACAGCTACTGTGTCTCTTGTGGTTATTATAGATTGATGGAACGCTCCCAACCAATCGGAGTGCTCCTTTCCTCTACGAGTGAGACACTTTTATTCTGTGAAGAGCGTCTCATGAGCAGATGCCCTGGAAATGGGAATGTTCCGGGAAAGTTTAAAAAAAAAATATATATATATATATATATATATATATATATATATGTTATTGATCATGATTGATCAGTAATATAATAATATAAAAGATCTGCAACAGAGTTGATGCACAGGGTGGGGTGGAAAGGATGAGAAGGGACTTGGCAAGGTTAGAGGAATGGTCAAATGTATGGCAGCTTAGATTCAATGCTAAGAAGTGCAAGGTAATGCACCTGGGAAACAAAAACCAAGGGGAAGAGTACACAATGGGGGGTGAGATACTAACAACAACAAAAATGGAAAGGGACCTGGGGGTAGTCATATCAGATGACCTAAAGGTGGGCAAACAATGTGAGAAGGCAGCAAGGAGGGCTGGGGGATACTGGGATGCATAGGGAGGCATCACAGTAGAAAACAGGAAGTTATTATCCCTCTGTACAGACAGCTGGTGAGGCCCCATCTGAGTACTGTGTGCAGATCTGGAGCCCAATCTCCATAAAGACATAGACAGGATGGAAGCTGTCCAGAGGAGGGCAACTAAAATGGTGCAGGGTCTGCACCGGAGGACATATGAAGAGAGACTTAAGGAGCTTAATATGTATAGCCTCGAGGAAAGGAGGAGAGGGGGGGACATGATAGAAACTTTCAAGTACCTCAAGGGAATCAACAAAGTCCAAGAGGGTAGCATCTTTCAAAAAGAGGTGTGCAAGAACAAGAGGCACAATCTGAAGATAGAGGCGGCTCAGAGGTAATTTAAGGAGTATTTTTTCACAGAGAGGTTGTGGATGCATGGAATGGCCTTCCGGAGGAAGGTTGTGGAGTCAAAATCAGTGGTGGAATTCAAGCATGCATGGGATAGTCATAAGGCAATTCTGGGGGGTGGGGGTAGGAAGAAGTAGGCTGCTGGTTAACTAGGATCTGCAACTTATCCAGTAGGTAGGGAAATGGGCAGACTGGGTGGGCCAAGTGGTCCTTATCTGCCGTCAAATTCTATGTTTCTATGTTTCTATGTTAATATGTCCCCCATTGGCACTTGTTGCTGGAAAAGAGTGGTTTCACTTGCATTCTGCTCAAGCCAGTACAGCTTAGCTTAGCTTCACTGTTCTCTCTTGAGCATAACATGTGTGAAACCACTCTTATCCATCAACAAGTGGCTCTGGGGGACATATTAATATTTATAAAAGTGCTTTTCTTGAGTTCTTCGGGTCAAGAGAACTGTGAAACAAAGCTGAGCAGTTCTGGCACACAAAGGACTTGAGAATAAACTCTTCTAACCATAAGATACTCAAACTCTACATATAAACACATTATAAATCATGTTGATGACTTCTGTTTTAAAAATATGGAACTTGAATTCAAAATCAAAATGTTTTACTTTGTGGAAAGTTACAGAAACCCCTGTGAGTAGAAATGGTCTATCCCAACCGAACTTAGAACTGTTAGAATTTTAGAACTATGTAAATGAGACATCCTCTTATGGTTACAAGAGAACCCAGAATGTTTAGAAATGAATAATCCTGATTGGCTAAGAATGATGTCATGATTTATAACATTCAAAAGATACGAATGCACCAAACAATAGTACTGCAGATGGCAGCCTAGATGGCAACCAATTTTTTTTATCTTAGTAACTATTTTTTGCATATTATGTGGTTGCATTGTGTATCTGTTATTGACTAATGTGCACGCACTCTCGTATTTTACTTTTTTGCTGTAGATTGTTTTTGATTTATATTTTGTTATGCTAATTCCATTTACCCATCCTTTCCCAAGCATACAGCAGGAAACAAGTTATTTGCAACGCGGCATATTTTGTTCTGAAAAAAAAAAAAATTAAAAAAATGATCTCTTAGAGGAAAAGATACATTTTTCCAACAAATACCCTAAATAAAAAGAGAAGAACTGCATGAAACTCAGAATTTTTGTGAACATTTTATTTTATTTGTTGTGTTTGACCAGGAAAGGCCCACTTAGCTGTGACAGCTAGTTTCCAAATGCATCTGAAGGGGGGGTACAAGGATCTGTTCGGTTGACAAGGGGAATGTTGCCCATGACACACCAGAAACTTGCTTCTCTTTCTCATTAAGTGCCATGGTATCTTTAACTTCTACTTGGACAGTGACCAGGGATCGATACAATGGACCTTGGTTTAACATCTCATCCAAAGGACAGCACCTCAAAAATGCAGCACCACCTTGTACTGCACTGCAGTTTCAGTTATGTATATTACCTCATGTACCAAGCATAAGGCTAGAACTATGTTGGGTAATTGGATTTTGCTGGTTTCAACTGGGATTTGTTTTGTTGGTGGTCATATCCCCCTTATTAAAGCAGCAGTGCAGCAAACAATGTTTTCCCCAAATACTAGTTTCCAGCTTTAATTAATAAAATTATATGGCAATGGAATGTCACTGACCAATCACAAAGGAGAATAGCTGTACCTCTTATTCTGTATTCTGCTGTCTCCATGTACTAGATGACTGATGTGGTTGTTGCTACTTTTGTGGACTCTGTCTGCCTCCGAGCTGCTCGCTTTCTCTCTCACTCACTAGTAACAAGCCATGTGGTCCTAGCACCGTCTGTTCCTCTCAGGATAAAATAATGAGTGAAAGTAAATTGTATTATAGGCTATAAGCACTATAGCCGGGATCTCAAAAGCTTTACCCCAGCACTGCACGGTGATGAAAAAGGCGAAAAGCTGAACTATTACCTTGCAATTAACATGCACACTATGAAAGAGCTTCTTTGAAATAAATATACTGCTGCAACAATCTGTAGCCTATTTGCAAAAAAAAAAAAAAAAATGTTATTTGCAAAATGTGAACAAATTGTGCCCTACAGTTTTTCTCATATGCCCACCACACCACCATGCCAAATCCACACCATCAAACACACCAGTGGGCCTTGTGCTTCTGCAGTAAGCAACGCTGGACCATATCAAAGAAACGGGGACAAAAGCAAAAAAAAATTGAAACTAGACATTTTTACACCTTAAAACTTCATATCCATATTTCTGGGTATTCCTTGTCATATTATAGACACACACACACACACACACACACATATATATATATATATATATATATATATATTAGAGGCCAAAAACTCCATTTAATGCATTAGTTAGGGTTGTTACACAACGACAAAAGCGAGGAAATTCGGTGTGAGGGTTGAAAACCTCCCTTTGACCCCCCGTCCACACCCCCGTCCACTCTCACCCCATCAGATGTGTGAAGAAGCAGAAGTATAGGAGAATTGGTGTGAGAGTTAGGACCGACAACCCAATCTGCACCCGATGCTGGTTGGGTGTGTGGGCGAGGGGATCAAGAAAGGCTTCAACCTAACACCGACTTCCTTCACTAATGAACAACCCTAACTCATGCATTAAACAGCGTTTTTGGCCTCCAATATTCCTTGTTATTGAGAATGATAATGAGAAATAGTGAATGTAATGCGGCGTGGGCCCCGCGCCGCCGCCACGTGATGTCTTGTCACGTAGTAACACGGTGCCCGCAAACACAAATGGTAATGCACATGGTGATGCAAAGCGAAACAGAAAGATAACAGTACTGTAGACACAAATGGTTAAAATAACGCAAAGCGCAAATTACAAGAAAGCATAAGAACGCACATGGTGCCATAGGCGGAGCAGTAAGTAAAACAGGTGAACAAGAAGCCGAAGTGTAAGGGTAACAGTAATGTAAGCGCACAGGCTGGTTTTCCCAAAAGCTGCACAGAGAAAGACAGTGAGTACAAAGAATGTATGCATAATAATGGGTCTCGGAGCAGAAAATGAGGAGTTGGAATACTAAATTGCTTATTTCTCAGGAACCGTCTGAAGTAGAAAAAAAATTTAAAATACGACTTTCCTGGCTAGTTTTGTACTTAGCCTCTCTAGGGGGCTAAGTATTTTTCCGACAAAGTCCATATCTCGCACTGTTTCGAGATATGGGCCCTGAAAAAGCATGAGTTAATGCCGTAATGTTATCCTATGGGAAAAAAAGAGATGTTCGGAGTGCAATAACTTTGGCTCCCTGTAATAGTTTTTTCACCAAACCACTGAAAGACACATCTGTGGGATGTTGGCTTTCTTCCTTCCAAATTTCAGCCCAAAAGACCAAACCGTTATTTTGCAGCAGGGTGGCAAAGGATTCCTGTAATGTGGCGGATGCCGTAATGGTATCCTATGGGAAAAAGTGTCAAATCTGGAGTGCCGTAACTTTGCCGCCCTGTAATATTTTTTCACCAAAACACTGAAAGGCACATATGTGAGATGTTGGCTGTGTTCCTTCCAAATTCCAGCCCAAAAGACCAAACTGTTCTTTTGCAGCAGGGTAGCAAAGAATTGCTGTCATTTTGCCATAGCCTGGAAAAGTAGTGTCGCAATTTACGAAAACATTAGCATTGGCGACACTGCATCGAATGCGACATTACTTTCTTAAAGTACTGTTAGAAACTTGAAAACATATTTTTAGGGTGTTTAACCTCAAAATAAAGACATGCCTAACATCCTCAGAGGTCCGACTAGGTTAACACAAAACAATTGTGTTGCTAGAGGTCCTAAATTTAAATGCCAAAGCATTTTCTGATCACCAACTGAAAACAAAATGGTGGATTTGTGAAAGTAAAAGCAGCCATTGCAAAAGTAAAAACTGCATTTGTGAAAGTGTTGAACTTTTGTTAACTTTTCCATTGACTTATAATGGGAAACTGTTTTTGAATAACTTTTGAACCGTTTAATATTTTTCACGAAATCTTCAAAAGGCACATTGGGGACCCCGGCTGCATGTTCCGGAAGATTTCAGACTGGTCGCGCAAACCATGCGACCTGTAGAGAGGACCAAAGAATTGCAAAAAAGCATAAATGCGCGCGCAGATCACGCTTAATAACTCCGCAGCCGTATATCCGAACAGTACGAAAGTTGGCAGATCCCAAGATGTATGGTTCTTGATTGTGTATGCCACATTTCAGACAAATCCATTGAAGAGTTGCAGAGTTATTAAGGTGCAAAATTTTAGGTTTAACATGTAAATGGCTCCTCAACCCTAACTATGGTAGCACTATTGTGCTACCATAATATAGATATATTATCCGTGCTACCATAGTTAGGGTTGAGGCCATTTCTATGTTAAACCTAAACTGCACCTTAACTGCAACCGTTGGTAGGACATGTCCACAGCCCCTCCCTGGTGTTATCCCCTTCTTAACTGAGTTGGCTATCTTTTCCTCAGTTTGGGCCTTTGCTATTCTGACTGCCTTCCCTCCTTCTGCTTGAACTGATACAGTTCTCTGTCCTGCTCCTTCTGTGTTTCCTTATACTTCCTGAATACTATTTTTTCTCCTTTACCTTCCCCACCACTTCTTTTGAGAACCATAGTGTTTTTCTTTTATTTAGATTTGTTTATTTGCTTCACACAAAGGCTTGTTGCCTCTGTGATGGTGGTTTGATGTTTCCCCATCGTTGCTCCTCAGCCTTCTTGCCTGTTTGCTAGTGCTTTTCTGAGGCACTGTCCCATTTTGACAAAATCAGCCCTCCTGAAGCCCAGTACCTTCACTTTTGTATGGCTTGACTCTACAGCTAAGTTTATCGTGAACCACACTGTTTGGTGGTTGCTTGTTCCCAGGTGGCTACTCACTTCAAGATCAGAGATCTTCTCTCCATACCCATTTGAGAGTACCAGGTCTAAGATTGCTCCCTCCCTACTGGGTTCCAAAACTAGCTGTCTGAGGCATGCCCCCTGTAGGGCATTGAGAATTGCCCTGCTCTTGGATGTGGCTGCAGCAAAGGTGCTCCAGTTAACATCTGGCATATTCAGGTCCCCCTTCAGCAATATCTCCCCTTTCTCTGCCATCCCAAGGATGCCATCTATTAATTCCTTGTCCATTTCTTCCCCCTGAGATGGGGGGGTTGTATACATCCCCTGTGCAGATTGTGGTACCATTTTCAGTCTCCACGGTAACTCACAGTGCCTCCTCTCCTCGCTGTTTACCCTTTAGTTCTGTTACTTTGATTGCTTCCCTTACATAGAGATCTACTCCTCCTCCTGTTTTTCCCTCCCTGTCCCTCCTGTAGATTGTGTACCCTGGTAAGTTGACATCCCAGTCATGGTTCTCTGTGTATCATGTTTCTGTGACTGCCACAATATCCAGGCATCCCTCTTCCATCAAGGCCACCTTTTCAGGGAGCTTTTTACCTAGACTATGTGCATTGGTATTCATTACCAATTTTTACTCCATTTTTTATGGCTTTATTTCTTTTTGCCCCATCTCTGTTCTTACTGCTTTTGTCTTTTCTCCATTTACCCCTGCCCTTCTCCTATCGACTGCTCTGTCTTGGGTGTTTACCTCACTAACTACCCTGATTTTCTTTGGGGGCTAGGATTTCCTCTCCTTTTCAGTGCCTCCCTCGGTTAGGTTTAAATGCTTGCCAATGAAGCATTTAAACCCTATCACCTAGGATCCTGGTTCCTCCTGGATAGATAGACCATCACACCTGTATAGGCTTGCAGCCTCCAGGTGGAGTCCTAGTCCCCAATGAAGCCAAATCCCTGAGCTCTGCACCAGTTTTTTAACCAGTCATTGAATCCCATGGTGTGAGTACCCTAGCCTCCTCCATGCCATAGACAGGTAGCACTTCCGAGAAAGTTACTGTGTGTGCTACTTTTCTAAGACCCCTCCCCAACTCCACAAACTCCTGCTCCACTGTGCATCCCATTCTCAGCCAGGTCATTTATCCCTAGGTGGATAATGACATCCAGCTCACTCTCCCTTGCAGCTGCTCATGATCCTGAGGTTGTTTCCTGTCCTTCAAGCCATGGCACCAGGCAGGCACCTTACCTCCCTTTACCTCCCTCCCCAGTTCTACCCCTAACAATTGAGTACTCCAACAGGAGTTGTTTCCTTCCCTGTGGGGTCCTGTGCCACCCTCCTGTGGGTCTTCATTGTGTAGGTTCCCAGCATCCTCCTTGGTCTCCTCTGCAGGTGCCTCCATGGAGGAACCATGCTCCTCAGAGTGGTAAATGAATTGTGAAGAGGCACAACTGGAGGGTGTGCTCAGTTCCACCACCCTCACCCTTCCTGAGGCTCACTGTGGTCCAACCACTCCTCTTTCTTGGAACCTCTGAGGTAGTGACAGTGGCCTGGGTGGTCCCTGGGTGGGGGAGCAGGTTTCCAAATCCTTGCTAGGTCAGCATGGGGAGCGAACAACCTCCTCCCTCAGACCAGTGAGGTGTCTGCAAATGGGCAGCAACACAGTCTCCAGAATGTCTGCAGGAAGGCTGCTGCTCCATGGTCAGTGCATTGCACCACTCCCCAATGTCTGTGTCCATTCCTGTTACAGATGCTTTTTTGTTCTTGTTTTAGTATGTGCAAGCTTGGAGTATCTCTACCCCCATTCAGTGAGCTATGCCTTTAAGGATATGAACAGGTGTATGTTGTTAGCAGTTTTGGGAAGTGATGTCAGAACCCCTGCTATAAAGGAAGTTATGCGCTTGGGTGGGTGGGGTGAGGGTAGGGTGGGTGGGAATAAACCTATGCCCTCCAGAAACAATCAACTACAACTCTGACCCTCCACCCGGGCAGTGCCTTCCATCCTTTCAGACACCTATTTGACAGAGGTTATGTAATGGGTCTAGTCACAAATGACTGCAAATATCTCCCAGCTACAGTTCCTCCCTGGCAAATTAAAGTTAAACTAAGAAAAGTCAATCCCAAAACAGAATCAATACTAGTTACTACACAGGTCCAGAAAGTAATACTTCAATTCAGTGTAGTCTACAAAATAACCTCCTTGATCTGAAGCTCTGGCTGCTTTCTTTCTGTTTCTCTCTGTCTCAGCAGACAGAAACCACAAACAACTACTGTTTTAAATCCACAGCTCAACTAGGCCCTTTCAGCTCCTCCCTTAACAGACATCTATTTGACAGAGGTTAAGTAACAGGTCTAGTCACAAATGACTGCAAATATCTCCAGCAACAGTTCCTCCCTGGCAAATTAAAGTTAAACTAAGAAAAGTCAACCCCAAAACCAGAATCAATACTAGTTACTTACACAGGTCCAGAAAGTAATAATTCAATTCAGTGTAGTCTACAAAATAACCTCCTTGATTTAAGGAAGCTCTGGCTGCTTTCTCTCTCTTTCTCTGTCTCAGCAGTTTTGATCAGATTAAGGCGGCTGCCTCATAGGGCTTGGTAAAATAAGCTCATAAGTGAGGTTTCTAACTTCTTGGGAATTGGGAATACGTAACTTAGATATAAAAAAACAGGCACTAAACAGGTTTTAATCAAAATATTCTTTTCTTTTACCTATCTTGCCCTTATTCCATTGCGATACTTTATACCTTCTAACAGTTAGTTTTTCTTCCCAGTTCAATATGTCCATCCCTGGTGGGCCAAATTTAGTCCCTAAAATTGATACTGGGTGTGGGGTGAGCTGAAGAGGACCAATGTTGGTTTCCTGATCAGGACAGTTCCCTAATGACATTCCACTGTATTTGTCTAGGTTTAGCGAAGCCCCAGAAACTGATCCAAAGGTGGAACATAAAGAAATAGCTAAAAGAACAGAGGTTTTATTGGCTACCATGAGGCACAGATTGCCAACACATGCTAGGGCCTTAGAAGGGGCCCAACTATTGGTTTAATAGACTGAAGACAGTTCATCTTTCATAGTAATGGGTCTATGAAGAAAGCATACAGGAGGGGACTCATGGGTCATCCCTATCTGATCCCCAGTTTGATAGGCACCATTGGTCCTAGTCTCCTATTTACCACTGGTGCTATAGTAGCTGTGTTATATAACGATTTAATCCAGTCAATCACCCAGGAGGTACCTTATAATGTTGCAATGTCTCCCAATAAATGTTGTGGCAGATAGAATCAAAGACTTTTGTGATCAATGAGACAACATAACCAGGGTAAGTATTAGAATATCCTTTTGTAAAAACCTCTCTTAATAGAATAAGATGGTCTTGTATTGACTACTGTGGAATGGCACAGGCTTGTTCTAAAGAAATTACTTTTTCTGCCACAAGGAACAGTCTTTTGTTAGGATTTTGGATAGAAGTTTGAAGTCTGCATTAAGCATGCAGATTGACCTCCATTATTTAAATCTGTTCTCTCCCTTTTGTGCAAGAAAATTAGAGTTCCTTTGTTAAAGTTAAGCAGGATATTGCCAGACTCTAACATAACATTAAACATAGATGTAAGCTCTTCAGTTAGAAATTCTCCTATGATTTTATACAATTTATTATGGAGACCATCAGGTCCAGGTGAGAGGTTGTTTTTTAACTGATGAATACCGTCTAAAGCTTCCCCCAGTGTGATAGGTTGACTCACTTTAGATAGAACCTGGGGAGGGGGACTACTGGGACCTGGATATCCTCCAGATATTCCTGAATTTTCTGGGGATCAGAGGGAATATCCGTAAATAATTTCATAGAGAAGTCAGTCAGTATATGTAAAATTTTATCCAGTGACTTCTGTAGGGAACCAGACGGGCATTATAATCAAAAGGGCATCTCTCCTGCGCTGTGCCTTGTGTACCAAACTTGTGCTGGTAGTAAAGTTGTGCAGCCTTTTGTTTCAAAAAGGTCATCATATCTTTTTGAACTAGCTAGATCTGTTTACTCAGATCCTGGCCCGTGGTATGTGTAATGGTGAATAAATTTTGCTAGTGGTGACGCTGCTGTAAGTATGTGAGGTATGCTGAATTATATTTGCTTTTGCAATACTCTTTTAAAAAGAAAATCAAATCAGCTTTCGTATCTTCCCACCAACCTATAGAGTCCTTATAACAAATCAGCACTGATTTTCTAGCTGCCAAGAGTTGTCCTAGGGAGCTGAGGAAGGCACTATCCTCTAACAATGAGGTGTTAAACTTATATACTCCATGCCCTATGTGGAGGGGGTTACTCCCCACGGAGATCGAGACCCTCTTGTGGTCCAAGAATTCTATGGGACAAATCATATAGCTGCTGAAACATTTAAAGATTGGGATAGAAAAATATAATCAATCCTGGTTGCCAGAACTCCTTTCTGGAATGTAGGGGTATGTTTCTTAGTATGCTCCAGATATGCATCACACAAATGAGTAGTACAGATAATGGTATTCAAGAGCATGAATCACACTATATTTTTTATGTTGTGGCATAGAAACTTTTGTCTTGGAGACTCAAGTCACAGTTAAAGTCTCCAGCAAACACTACCAGTTTGGAAGTATGTAAATAGGGTTGAATGAAGGATAAAATGTAAATTCTTGCTGATTTTGTTTGGGGTGCATATAAATTAAAAAGGTGGTAAGGGAACTGATGAGTTAAAGAGTCAAGTATAAGTACTCGACCAGGGACCAAATCATAGAGCTTTAGGAGCTTAAAGCCTATAGAATGAACCAATATGCCAACCCCAGAACAAGCCTTCTGGCCAATAGACCAAAATGAAGGTCCACGGAGCCAGTGTCTTTGAGTTTGTTTAATTTCATGAAATGTGTGAAAGCGGATATCTTGTAGAAAAATAAATTCTATCGGTAAAGATGCAAGAAAGGGCAAACACTCTATTCCTTTTGTCTATTCTCTTAATACTATTAACATTAATAGTGTGGTAATAAAAAGTTGTGAGATATAGGAATATTAGCTGAGTAAAAGGGCCTTTCACTAGGTATAAAGCTGAAAATAATTTTTCCTTCAGACCAACCAGACCCCTTTGTTTTTCATCCTTGCTTTCTATTTTTGTGCCCTCTACCCTTAGTGCAAATATTTGTGTCAGGTGTGCCTTCTGGATGAGAAGAGAGGATAGAAGAAGAATCTGATTCCTCTCCTGAATCAGCCGAAGGCAATTGTAAAATTTCATAAGGGTTAGACATCGGAATGGGAGCGATTCTGACAGTTTTCTTTTGGGGGGGGGTGCTTTCAATTTTGTTCTCATAGAACGCCTACATTTCATTTGAAGATGTTCTGGAGGAGGGGGCATTTCTACATTTACCTGGGCCTGGTCATCAGGAGTATCCACCATAGTCTCCTGTGGTGATGGTGGTGGGGGAGCCCTCTATATGCACAGCAGAAGATGTATTCACCAAAGGAACAAAATCGTGGCTCAGTGGAGGTTGATAGTTCCACCTGGCAAGGATCAGGTTGTGCTGGACTAGGTCTATTTCTAATCCTGGCTTTTTGGGCCTGAGAAATAATGAAATGTTGGTCTGCCCCTCCATTATGGTACTCCTGATTATGAGCCGCCCAAGTACAATTTTGAAACGTGTGGCCTAGTTCATCACACAGATTGCACTTAGACTCATTCAGGCAAGCAGTGCTTACATGACCCAATTCCACAGAGATTACACCTCACAGTATCACAAAACTACTCAAATGGGGGGTCCCGACCTGAAACAGGCCTTTGGTTCTCCTGGATAGAACAGAACCCCCTATCATGGCCCAAGGAAAAAAGAGTTTGGGAGATGAACTACCCCAGAATCATCAGTTTTTAATAACACTTTTATCTTCCATCCATCCATAGTCCAAATATTTTCTGTGTCCAAAATGGCCTCAGGGTCACCAATAACAGTACAACAAAGCTTTAGCCAGTACAAAACATCCAACAGATCCACCTTTTTCCTGCATAAGATAGATATTTTCTTGTATGCTGGTTTGATCAGTGGAATGGCCAAAAATGGGGTCCAAAGTGCTGTTCATTTCAAAGAATGACATTTGACCAAAACCTCTCAATCCTTGGGAGTTTTAAAACTAATATCATGTAATTTCTCCAGAGATGTGTATCAGAGTGTATAGTTCATGAGAAAAAGTCATGAAATCTTTTAGTAGATTTCTGGCAATATACACACAGTCTGGCGGTTCGGGCAAGCCACCCACATAAGAAAGTCTCACAGCATTATAGCTCTTAGCTGGCATGATAGGCAGTTGAAATAAAGAAGTAAATATTTTTTTCTGTCTGTCACGCAGCTTGTTTAAGGGAGCTGCTATCTGGGGCTGCACAGTACTTGTGTAACCCCCCTACAAATGGGGGTTCCCGAAAAGTCTTCCTTCAGCTTGCCTAAATGTTCACTGCCAGGTTGGCGTCCTGCATTTTAGCAGTTTAAATGTGATTGCAAAAGAGTGCCTGTATAGCCTCTGTGCACTGTCTCTTTAAGAACTGCTTGGATTGCAGTCATAAGTAATCTGAGAGGAAGCTCTGTTGAAAGATGTAACTATTTGCTGAAAATCATTTAGAGTTATAATGATAAAGTAGTTTGTCTGACCTGCCTTCTTTGCAGCAAGGACTGTCTTGTTTATCCCCACCATTTGGCCCATGACTGCGAATTGGAACAATCAGTTCTGGTGGGACCTAAAATGGAGCTTTCTACAGTCAAAATCTGTAGGAATTGTAGTTTTGGGCTGTTGGCACCTTTTGTAACTGAAGGGGAGATCTTGCTTTGACTGACAGCAGAATCAGCCAACCGAACCTTGTGGATCTGAGGGAAAGTCCCAAGCTGTCTGCTGGCAAGCCAGATCTAAGTTGAAACCTGTAGGAGCAACAGCTTAGTACAGTCTCGAGCAGCAGTCTGCGTAGTTTTCATGCGGGAGAACAGTGGAAAGGCCTGATTCCTGGCCTGCATGTCTGCCTACTGCTCTGAGAGGGAGAAGGAATTATTTTTGGACTGAATCCAAGTGTGTGTGATTAAAGTAAGCTACTGAAGTGGGACCAGGCTCAACCTGAGGAGGACCGAAGATTGTGCTGAATGTGATCGGCCTGCCAGAAATCCCATTCACTTCAGAACTTCTGACTTGTGCAGAGAACAGTGCGATTGGGACCAAAGAAGAGAATTGCCTGGTACTGTAGAATCCTTTGCATATAAATGTACTGTGTGTTGAAAGTGGGTCATGATTTGTTTCCCCACCGTGTGAACTGTGTCCTGCTTGCTGGTAGCTGTATCCAGCTCAAACGGACTGAATATGTGGTTAACTCCATGTGGCTGAACCTTGCCATGAGGGCCCTGGCAGACTACCCTATTGCACAGAGAAAAGCCATCAACGAGAGACCTGCCTGGGGATCAGCCTCCTGCTCCACGCTTGAACGGGAATGATGCCTCGGCGAAATCGTGTGGGCCCTGCTTCTCCTGGCAATCCAGACCAACCACCAGCTGTCTCAAATTTCGTCCATCCTGTGTCCAGTCTTGGGTATCGTGAGTAACTATCAGGGTAGCTCCCTGCACCTACAATATAATCTAAGTGTTTCATCTGATTGGTTTTTCTCTTTACTCACAAACAGAGCCATCAGGCTCCGGATTACAAATAGTGTGTTGTACATGTTGTTTTCCATCACAGGGCCCGAACCAGCTGTGATGCCAGCCTACCCTGGGCAGCGATCCTGTCTAGCCCATCTGCCTACTACCTGGGTACCCAGAGGGTGTACCTGTGTGGGGGTTCTGAACTGCATGCATAACTGTTTGATTAATGTAGCTTGTAAGCCAATCATCCTGATTATGCCCCTTCCTTGTTCACGTCCCCTGAATAAATCAGATCTTACTTTTTCTGTATTTAAATTGACTGTGGTTCCAGTTTGTGTTAAAAGTACTGTACTGTTGCTGTCTGCTCTGTTTAATCTTGTTTTACAGGGGGTCTCCAAGGTTGAACCAGAGGAGCCAGCCCAGGCGGTAAGTGCAACCAGTGTGAGTACTTGCAAAGTGTATCAGGGGTATTGTGAAAGTGATTATTGTGTACTGTTTTGGCCACTAGTGGGGAACGAGGGGGTTACAGTGTCCCGAAGGGCTGTGACCAGGCTAGTTTGACCACTACCAACCCTGACCTTCAGGTGGAGGCACCCGTTGCAGAACCTAGGCCCCTTAACCTGTTATTAGCGAAGCAGGCAGTGGTAGTAGCCCTTGGGATAGCGCCACCTAGGGGTTACACTTAGGTTCCCAGTTGGGTTTTCAGGAGGATGCAATGTTAAAATGGGATTTTGAGTTAATGTTAGGCCTTCAGGAATAGCAATCAGGTCGTCATTTGAATCTTGTACCAAGGCCTCTTGCATCTGAACATCATTTACAACCTTGGAGAAGACGCCGCAAAATCATCAAGTGATGGCATTCTAACTGGTGACTTGCCAGAGATCCACTGGGTTGAGTCAGGCTGCTTCTCCCAACCTGCGCCCCGGAGAGCTTCCTCAACAGACCAGGGTCCAGACCCAGGGACTGCATTTCCCTGTGCTGCAATATGAGTGACATTTGACTTGTTTTGAGAAGTAGAAGCTATAGATGTACTCACAGAAGTATGAGGCAGTTCTTTGGCAGTAGAAACACTTGCAGACTCGCTGCTACCCCCGGCAGATGACGGATCCTTTAAGGGCTTTACTCCCTTGCACAGCTGTTGTTTTTTGACAGTGTCAACGCTTTTCAGCCTTCAACCACCGAATCTTCTGCTACAGGGACATTTTCTTAAGAGAAACTTCCGTTCTTCAGCAGAAAGCGCTGCAATTATTGTGTTTCTACAGAGTCCATGGTAGGAATTTCCACAGGACTAAGTTCCTCAGGCAAATCAGATTCAGTGTCCAAATCCATATAATTCTCTTGTTCTTGAGAAGCCACAGAACTCTTACTATGCAATTCCTGACTTTTTTCTGGTTCTACCATCACCTTAGCTGTTTTCTTATCTTCCAACTGAGTTAAATCTGCAGTCTCTATCAAAGGCGAGGTGTGAGAGACTGCCTCTCCCACCTCCACAGCAACCATCCTCACTCCAGGGCTATCGTCTGCCATCTTGGATGGACAGACTCTCCACTACAGGTGAGTTGGTGAATTTCACTGGTGCCCTGGCCAAATTTCCCCCCATTCACTAAAAAATACCACCAACAGCTTAATCTGGTTCAAGGTCAGTTGGCATTCATCTGTATCCTCCTCCCCCAGGTCATGGCTGAAAATAGGCAGAATGTGTCTAGTGTACTTACCCAGTCAACAACAACAAAAAACCTAAATAAATAAAAATACCTGCCTGTACCCTTGTATAATGTGTTATCTGCCTGTCTTTTTGCACTTCTGAATTTGTAATACTGTATTTTTGCTCTGTACCTGTACCCCCCTTCCCCTCCCAGGTCGCACCTGGAAATGAGCCTCAGCTCAGTGTGCCTCTCCCGGTTACCAGTCTCTTAAATACATGAATAAAAATTCCCCACTCATCTACTGACATTCTCCCTAAAACCTAAGTCACCTATTTTGTTAGTCTTCTGTGAGGTACAGAGTCAAAGGCTTTGCTAAAGTCTAAGTAAAGCGTGTCCACCACTTGGCTCTTATACAATGCTTGCAACACCGCATTGCAGAAATCTACAAGCTTAGTCTATTATGGACTCTTCCCAAAGCCATGCTGCCTGCTGTCCTGGAATCCATGGGACTCTAGGAAGCCGACCTACTGCTCTTTGGTTACAGTCTCAAGGAGCTTCCTGACAATGAATTCAGGCTAACCAGTCTATAATTCCCTGAGTCCCTTGGTCTTCACTCTTGTACAAGGGGATGGCGTCTACTACTCTCAGTCCCTGGAGAAAATGCTCATCTTAATTGAACAGTTAAATAGATCTTCCAGGGGTGCAGTAGAGCCTGCCCCAGCTCCCTGAGTACCCAAGGCTACAAACCATCCAGTCAGGCGACTTACCCACCTGCAGCCCATTTATCCCCTTAAGTACCTTTTCCACTGTGATGCTGCCTACCTGAATGTTGCCCTCTAGCAGTGGTTCCCATTCCTTGACTGTGAAGACGAAGCTGTTCTAAGTATCCATTTAGAATATCAGCTTTCTGTACATCCCCCTCTACCCATGCCTCACCTTTCCTCAGTGTTGCTGGTACATCCTTGTTCATTTTCCTTTCTCTGATATACTTAAACAGGGCTTAGTTATTTTCCCTCACCCCTTCTGCAGTCTTTAGTTGTCTCTGCCTTAAGTCCCTCCTCACTGCCTTACTGTCTTCCTTTGTCTTAACAGTAGAGCTTCCTGCCTTCTTCTTTCTGTCCAGCCTTGTACACTTTGAAAGCCACCTTTTTCCCCTAATTGTTACCACAACTTCCCATGAAAACCACATTGGCCTAGTATGCTTCTTCCTCTTTCCCACTTGCAACCTTTAGTTACAGCTAGAATGCCTTCTTTGACTTGCTCCCACTTGCTCTCTGCCCCATCTGTCTGTTTATACCCCATAACTCTCTCACTTAGCTTCTCCTCCATCTTCTCAAAGTCAGCCCTCCTAAAGTCCAGGATCACTGTCCAGATCAGTTGCTTCTGTGATTTCAAGGCTAAGTTGAACCACACTGTCGTGGTCACTAGATCCTGGTGGCTCTTCCACTGTAAACCCCCAACCCTGTCTTGGTTGGTCAGAACTAGGTCAAGAATGCTCCCATCTCTGGGCTGTTCCTCTACTAGTTAAGGCTGGAAGGTGTCTATCAGTGCCAATTTCTGGTGCATCTCTCCATCTGTCTATCTGAATGCTCCAGTCAGTGTCTGGTATGTTGAAGTCTCCTAACAGGACTACTTCCCTTCCAACTAAAACATTCCTGATCTCTTTGTCTATAGCCATGTCTATCTCTTCTGTTTGATTAGGGAGAACTTGGATCACTCCCAAGCAGGCAACTCTCCCTCCATTTATTGTAAAGTACGCTTATAGCATTTCTACCCCTCCCACTGTCTCCTTACGCTCCATCACTCTGATACCTTTCCTGACTACTGTACAAACCCTTCTCCCCCCAAGACCATAATCATGGAGCAGCTGCTCAACTTCTGAGACTCCCATGGACTACAGAACAGCAAGCAACATGGCTTTGTGAATGGGACATTCTGTCAGACTCACCTCATGTATTTCTTCCATGCCGTGTTGTAAGCATTGGATAAGGGCTCAGGCATTTTTTACCTGGACTTTAGCCAGGTGTTTAACTCTGTACTCCACAAGAGTCTGGTAATGAAATTGGGGTACTTAGGTGAAGGACAGAAAGTTACTAGGTCCCTATCAGTCAAACGGTCGCTTTGATTTATTTAAACTAAACACTAGGTGATAGTAAAATGTATAAAAATCATCCCTGCTCATCTCAATGAGCGACATGCGCCTTCATTTTATAATATCACAAACAGGGCTGCAGCTTCACATGGGAGCATGTAAGGAGGTTCGGAAAGTGGCTCAGTTTTTACAGAGGACAAAATTACGAGCAGTAAAACTTTTTAAAACAGTGGAAATATAGGGAATGACTTATACCCATCAACTCTGGGCAAGGTGAAGTATTGTATATGTTTGAGGGGGTGGCTACTGGACAATGTGCACCTGCTCTTTAAGGTCCTATGGCTGTATGTTTCATCTGATGTTCTTATAGCAAGAAACAAATCACCAGAACCCCTTCAGATATTTAATTGCTGATGCCATGGCCAGTGGCTGGGCCTTATTCTTGCGGTTTTGGGTTCCCCCAGACATGATCCCAGTCACTCCAGCATGCTCCACTCATGCAGCAATTCCAACCTCTGAACTGGCTCATCAGAGGGACCTCACCCAGTGCCACACCAGATCATCTAATGGACTGCCACCCCGCTTGGGTCCCAAACATCACTCCTTCAAATGGACTTTCCCTGCCTCCATAAGTGGCTCACCCTGTGGGTCCTAACTCTGGGGCAGCCTTCAGCCTGGGGAATAGGGGTAACTTCCATGGTTACACCTTCAACTGCAAGGGATGCCACTTCCAAGCTGTACCCCAGGCTCTACTGCCATAATAGGCCCGCCCACAGTAAACCATCCAACCCAACAGCTGAACTTACCCACGGGCAATCTCTCAATTTGGGCTTTTACACCCTATCGGTGCTTACCCTACCAAAGTGCCAAAATTCACTTGGTGGGCCTCCATTTTCACTTCTTCTCCCCCCCCAGGCTCCATCTCCCAAATGCACTGACAGGCCCCTATGCTTTGCTCCATTTGTCCCCTTTCTGCACATCCGAACCGTCGACTTTCATCTTGTGGGTCTTCAAGGGTGGAGGGCCAGGGCGGCAAGCAGACCACTCTGGCCCCACCATGGCCCTTTGGCTGAACTTGTGGGCTGAACCCCCCCCCCGGTCTCTCTCTCCTGGTCCTCCCCCTGGGTTTCTTGGTGCCAAAATCCCCTGCTATTTATATCCCTCATGGAGGGGCCCCACCTGCAGTCAGCAGGCAGCACCAGATCCCAGACTCAGTGACACCACAGCTCTCTCTCTCTCTTCCTAGCTACCCCCTAACAACCGAAATATAACTAGTAAGCACTCAAATTGGATTACATGCAGATGACAAAGATATATGGCAGGGTACATAGGAAGGAGGTTAGGAGAGAAATGCAAAAAGACCTGGGCAAAATGGAAAGTTGGTCTAAGGTTTGACAACTGAAATTCAATACCAAAATGCAAGGTTATGCACTTGGGAAAGGGCAGTGGTGTAAGTGGTGAACAAGAAGTACAGGAACTCAAACATTTGCACAAATGAAAAGCAGAATTAAGATCCTCCTCTGAAGGATAACTCTTGGGACCGAACAGGCCATTGGACCTTTTCTGCTGTCCACATCTATGTTTCTATATGTCTTTCAATTCCAGACACATCTGTATAGGTACTGGTGCACCAATCAGGGATATCAAAGTATTTCTAAAACAAACCAAATTGTTCTGCAAGTCAGATTGTGTGATGGAATCCACTGATCTCATGTCATAGGCCAAGAAATTGTCATTATGTTACTGTCGTAAGAAATTCATTTCAAATATCAGTAGGAAGAAGTACAGAAACTCAGTTCCTGCTGCAAAAAAAGTACATGAACTGAGTTCCTGAGCGTTCCTGCTCACTTTCATCACTGGGAAAGGGGACTCCAAGGACCACATATTGGATGAAGCAGGTATGACTGGAGCGTACTTTGGAAGAGGAGGGTCAGGGGATTATGATTAGTGACAGCCTCAGACCTTTAGTCCAGTGTAACAAGCATTTGAAAAATACCTGTAATAAAAATTATATTTAAAAAAAAAAGAAAAAGCTTGCAGGATGCTGGGGTACATAAGCTGGGCCTTCTCAATGAGTATAAATGATCAATCCCTGTAAAGGTCTTTGGTGAGGCCACAGCTGGAGTACTGTGTGTAGTTTTGGAACCTCACCTAAAAAGACAAGGACCCCTGCAGTCAGTCCAAAGGAGGGTGACTAAAATAATTTGTGGCCAGCAGATGACTTAAGAGGAAAGACTGGTTTAAGAGTGACTAAAATAATTTGTGGCCAGCAGGAGATGACTTAAGAGGAAAGACTGGTTTACCTCAATGTGTCTTCAATGGAGGCCAGGAGAGAGGGACAGATGTAAATGAAACCTTCAAGAACCTGAACATGATGGACAGCCAGAAACTCTTTAAGTTTAGTGAGATGTGTGTCAGGGGGTGGGATTTAGGAGGGTCATGAGAAAATACTTCTTCACAGGAGAGGGTGGTATGAAAGTAAAGCCTTCTGCCTGTGGGCTGGTCAATGTTAACACAATGGAAGGCTTTATGAGGAGGTGGATAGACATGGGACTGGTGAGGTTAATAGGGAAAGACGTTTGAGCAAATGGGGAGATGGGTTAGTTCAAGTGGAACTATGGGATAATTGATCCACAAAGGCCTAATGCAAGACTGGTGAGGGACTAGGTAGGAGCTGGAGAACAGGCTGGGCCATGAGTTTTTCTGTCCATAAACATCTTTGTATCTATGTTGCAATCCAACATCTTGAGGTATATTATAATATTTGGAATATTTTTTTAAACTCCCCTTGGTGTGTGGGGCTCAGTAGCAACAGTTCTCACCTGAGTCTCTTACTGATACACCTTCGACTTCTGATCTGGAGCTGTAGAAAACTCTTGTATAGTGAGCAATGGGGTAGGATTTTTGTGGGCTATCCTTCCCCGGTCTCTCTACCCGTCTCGGTCCGTGTGACCCTTTGCTCAATACACATACATCACTGCTGGCTTTCTTGTTTGTCTTTTTTTCTTTTGTTTCTGACTTTTGATTATAGTTTTCTTTTTGTGTTCTCTGCCTTATGGTTTCATGGGCCACCTCAGTGCCAAGATGTTCTTCTTTTAGACATGTTAACCATACTGGCCCATGTGACATCAGGAACTTATGTACACTCATGAAAGATGTCACTCAGTCTCCACTGTCACAAGTAAGCAATGAGCCACTACAAGGCATGGGGTTATGTAAGGAGTAAGACATGACAAATTGTGGTTTGGGGCTGAGAAGAGCACTCCCAAGGTGTGTAATGAGCCAAGTGCCTTTAGCACCTGGAAACTACTCTTATCAGTCATAAGTGTCTCAGAGTGTCTTATTGTGATTATAAAATGAGCACAACATTTTCAACATAGAGTAAACAAGTTAGTGCAGTTTTAAAAGTAAAATGCTATTTAACTTTTTGTTTCACTTTTTTTTTAAATCTATTTATGCTCCCCCAAGCTCTGGGCTGGCCTCTCCTTCAGGCCATCCTACGCCCTTCATGCCACACTGCCTCAGTGTAGCCACCTCATCACCCCCACATTGCAGCCCCTCGGGTAACCCCCGGACGTAACCCTTCGCCGGGTGGGTCCCCCTCCTCCGAGGGGGAAGGCACCAGTGGGGCAGCCAGAGCAATACTTGCCCTGGGTGCTGCTGGGGGTGGTTTGTGGACTGCCCAAGGTCTCATGGCAGTGGGAGCTGGCGGCCATCATCTGGTCGGCCTCGGAGTATTTTTCCGTTTGCTCCCTTGGGGCGTGGTGTGCCACTAGTATCAAGGCTTACGCCGATGCTCGCCACGCCCCGTTAGTTTGTGGGCCCCCACGCATTGCCGTACCTCCAGCCTCTGGCAGGGGTCAACAAGCACTGGGATGCTTCCCCGCCCTCCCCCCGAAGAGAAGGTGAGAAATCATCCGACGCTTAAGCCTTCTCTCCCCGGCTGGCCCTCCAGCACCAGAGTCTGTTCCCGAACCCGGGTCACTGGTGTCGCAGGTGGAATGTTTCACTTTTTATTAAGGTTTGAAGAAAATAGTTCCTTTTACTGATGAATGACAGAACATTTTGAACTTATTTTAACATTCAGGGAGATGATGTCTGTCTGTCTTCACCCCCCCCCCCCCTACACACGCACACATACACACAAAGAAGCAAATGGTTCTATGTTTTTTTTCCGTCTTTTTTTTTTTTTTGCTTATTCATGATGTCTTTGGCATAGTATCAGTGTACCAGGTTTAAGCAGCAGTGAGGGTGTCATGTGAGGTTCTAGTCCCCCTATCCACAGACAGATAGAAAGTCTTTTTGGTGCAGTTTTATTTTTTGCTATGGATTTCTTTTTGTGTTTCCATTAAAACAGCACTTTTTTTTACTGTGAGTGAGCGACTTACAGGCTTGATTGGGAGCGGGGTCCTTTTGCAGCCACCATACTAACTGCTTTGTTCATCGTGCTTTCATGATTGCAGTGGGAAGACTGGGGGGGGGGTTGGTAACGTAGATTGGACATACCATGAGTGGCAGTACTAAATAGGTGTGCACAGTGGGAGGTGTGGAGCTGCAACAGGAGAACTGTGTCTTTTCAACAGAAGGTTTGTTTATAAACTATCTGTTACATCAGGCATTTTACTTTTTTCTGCCAGTTGCTGAGGTGCCAAGGTGGCATATTCAAGATGGCTACAATGCCAGTCTGAGTTGCTACTGTGGCACAGTGATATCTGTTGCACTCAGTCTATGTGTGCATAATTAGTACTGGTTGGTACATTATGACTGAATAACAGCTCAGCAAAATGTGCTTCTTATCCAATCAAAACACAAGATATTTTCTACCCATTTTATAAGGTGAATTAATGCATGCTCCAGCTGCATTGTGAAGCATGAGGTCACAGGCTGACTGCCCTCCAACACCTGGGAAATGCATTAATTCACCATAACCCCATGCCTTGGAGTGGGTTATTGCTTTTATATATTTTTTTTTGTTATATACATGCACGTATATATCTCCAGAACTGTACACAGTAATCCAGATGTGGTCTTACCAACTGTCTGTACAGAGGGCCAACAACTTCCTATTTTCTACTGGTGATGCCTCTCCCCTATGCATCCCAGTATCCCCCCAGCCCTCCTTACTGCCTTCTCACATTGCTGGCACACCTTTAGGTCATCTGATATGACTACCCCCAGGTCCTTTTCCATTTTTGTTGTTGTCAGTATCTCACCCCCCATTGTGTACTCTTCTCCTGGGTTTTTGTTTCCCAGGTGCATTACTTTGCACTTCTTTGCATTGAATCTAAGCTGCCATACATTTGACCATTCCTCCATCCTTGCCAAGTCCCTTTTCAACCTTTCCACCCCACCTTGTGTATCAACCCTGTTGCAGATCTTTGTGTCATCTGCAAAGAGACATACTTTCCTTCCAGTCCCTCTGCAATGTCACTTATAAAGACATTAAAAAGGACAGGCCCCAGTACTGAACCCTGCGGTAGCCCACTAGTAACCCTCCTTTCTTCATTGTGGACTCCATTTACTATTACCCGCTGTGTCCTGTTGTCCAACCAGTGTTTTACCCAGGCTACCACCCAAGGACCCACTCCCAGGCTGGCTAATTTGTTTATTAATCTTTTGTGTGGGACTGTGTCAAATGCCTTGCTACAGTCTAGGTAGGACATGTCCACAGCCCCTCCTGGTGTTATCCCCTTCTTAACTGAGTTGGCTATCTTTTCCTCAGTTTGGGCCTTTGCTATTCTGACTGCCTTCCCGCTTCCTTCTGCTTGAACTGATACAGTTCTCTGTCCTGCTCCTTCTGTGTTTCCTTGTACTTCCTGAATACTATTTTTTTCTCCTTTACCTTCCCCACCACTTCTTTTGAGAACCATAGTGTTTTTCTTTTATTTAGATTTGTTTATTTGCTTCACACAAGGCTTGTTGCCTCTGTGATGGTGGTTTTGATGTTTCCCCATCGTTGCTCACTCAGCCTTCTTGCCTGTTTGCTAGTGCTTTTCTGAGGCACTGTCCCATTTGACAAAATCAGCCCTCCTGAAGCCCAGTACCTTCACTTTTGTATGGCTTGACTCACAGCTAAGTTTATCGTGAACCACACTGTTTGGTGGTTGCTTGTTCCAGGTGGCTACTCACTTCAAGATCAGAGATCTTCCATACCCATTTGAGAGTACCAGGTCTAAGATTGCTCCCTCCCTACTGGGTTCCAAAACTAGCTGTCTGAGGCATGCCCCCTGTAGGGCATTGAGAATTGCCCTGCTCTTGATGTGGCTGCAGCAAAGGTGCTCCAGTTAACATCTGGCATATTCAGGTCCCCCTTCAGCAATATCTCCCCTTTCTCTGCCATCCCAAGGATGCCATCTATTAATTCCTTGTCCATTTCTTCCCCCTGAGATGGGGGGGTTGTATACATCCCCTGTGCAGATTGTGGTACCATTTCAGTCTCCACGGTAACTCACGTGCCTCCTCTCCTCGCTGTTTACCCTTTAGTTCTGTTACTTTGATTGCTTCCTTACATGAGATCTACTCCTCCTCCTGTTTTCCTCCTGTCCCTCCTGTAGATTGTGTACCCTGGTAAGTTGACATCCCAGTCATGGTTCTCTGTGTATCATGTTTCTGTGACTGCCACAATATCCAGGCATCCCTCTTCCATCAAGGCCACCTTTTCAGGGAGCTTTTTACCTAGACTATGTGCATTGGTATTCATTACCAATTTTTACTCCATTTTTTATGGCTTTATTTCTTTTTGCCCCATCTCTGTTCTTACTGCTTTTGTCTTTTTCTCCATTTACCCCTGCCCTTCTCCCTATCGACTGCTCTGTCTTGGGTGTTTACCTCACTAACTACCCTGATTTTCTTTGGGGGGCTAGGATTTCCCTTCTCCTTTTCAGTGCCTCCCCCCGTGGCTAGTTTAAATGCTTGCCAATGAAGCATTTAAACCTATCACCTAGGATCCTGGTTCCCCTCCTGGATAGATGCAGACCATCACACCTGTATAGGCTTGCAGCCCTCCAGGTGGAGTCCTAGTCCCCAATGAAGCCAAATCCCTGAGCTCTGCACCAGTTTTTTAACCAGTCATTGAATCCCATGGTGTGGAGTACCCTAGCCTCCTCCATGCCATAGACAGGTAGCACTTCCGAGAAAGTTACTGTGTGTGCTACTTTTCTAAGACCCCTCCCCAACTCCACAAACTCCTGCTCCACTGTGCTGATCCCATTCTCAGCCAGGTCATTTATCCCCTAGGTGGATAATGACATCCAGCTCACTCTCCCTTGCAGCTGCTCCCATGATCCTGAGGATTTGTTTCCTGTCCTTCCAAGCCATGGCACCAGGCAGGCACCTTACCTCCCTTTTACCTCCCTCCCCAGTTCTACCCCCTAACAATTGAGTACTCCAACAGGAGTTGTTTCCTTCCCTGTGGGGTCCTGTGCCACCCTCCTGTGGGTCTTCATTGTGTAGGTTCCCAGCATCCTCCTTGGTCTCCTCTGCAGGTCTCCATGGAGGAACCATGCTCCTCAGAGTGGTAAATGAATTGTGAAGAGGCACAACTGGAGGGTGCTCAGTTCCACCACCCTCACCTTCCTGAGGCTCACTGTGACCACTCCTCTTTCTTGGAACCTCTGAGGTAGTGACAGTGGCCTGGGTGGTCCCTGGGTGGGGGGGAGCAGGTTTCCCAAATCCTTGCTAGGTCAGCATGGAGACGAACAACCTCCTCCCTCAGACCAGTGAGGTGTCTGCAAATAGGGCAGCAACACAGTCTCCAGAATGTCTGCAGGAAGGCTGCTGCTCCATGGTCAGTGCATTGCACCACTCCCCAATGTCTGTGTCCATTCCTGTTACAGATGCTTTTTTTGTTCTTGTTTTAGTATGTGCAAGCTTGTGAGTATCTCTACCCCCATTCAGTGAGCTATGCCTTTAAGGATATGAACAGGTGTATGTTGTTAGCAGTTTTGGGGAAGTGATGTCAGAACCCCTGCTATAAAGGAAGTTATGCGCTTGGGGTGGGTGGGGTGAGGGGTAGGTGGTGGAATAAACCTATGCCCTCCAGAAACAATCAACTACAACTCTGACCCTCCACCCGGGCAGTGCCTTCCATCCTTTCAGCACCTATTTGACAGAGGTTATGTAATGGGTCTAGTCACAAATGACTGCAAATATCTCCCAGCTACAGTTCCTCCCTGGCAAATTAAAGTTAAACTAAGAAAAGTCAATCCCAAAAACAGAATCAATACTAGTTACTTACACAGGTCCAGAAAGTAATACTTCAATTCAGTGTAGTCTACAAAATAACCTCCTTGATCTGAGGAAGCTCTGGCTGCTTTCTTTCTGTTTCTCTCTGTCTCAGCAGACAGAAACCACAAACAACTACTGTTTTAAATCCACAGCTCAACTAGGCCCCTTTCAGCTCCTCCCCTTAACAGACATCTATTTGACAGAGGTTAAGTAACAGGTCTAGTCACAAATGACTGCAAATATCTCCCAGCAACAGTTCCTCCCTGGCAAATTAAAGTTAAACTAAGAAAAGTCAACCCCAAAACCAGAATCAATACTAGTTACTTACACAGGTCCAGAAAGTAATAATTCAATTCAGTGTAGTCTACAAAATAACCTCCTTGATTTAAGAAGCTCTGGCTGCTTTCTCTCTCTTTCTCTGTCTCAGCAGTTTTGATCAGATTAAGGCGGCTGCCTCATAGGGCTTGGTAAAATAAGCTCATAAGTGAGGTTTCTAACTTCTTGGGAATTGGGAATACGTAACTTAGATATAAAAAAACAGGCACTAAACAGGTTTTAATCAAAAATATTCTTTTCTTTTTACCTATCTTGCCCTTATTCCATTGCGATACTGTATACCTTCTAACAGTTAGTTTTTCTTCCCAGTTCAATATGTCCATCCCTGGTGGGCCAAATTTAGTCCCTAAAATTGATACTGGGTGTGGGGTGAGCTGAAGAGGACCAATGTTGGTTTCCTGATCAGGACAGTTCCTAATGACATTCCACTGTATTTGTCTAGGTTTAGCGAAGCCCAGAAACTGATCCAAAGGTGGAACATAAAATAGCTAAAGAACAGAGGTTTTATTGGCTACCATGAGGCACAGATTGCCAACACATGCTAGGGCCTTAGAAGGGGCCCAACTATTGGTTTAATAGACTGAAGACAGTTCATCTTTCATAGTAATGGGTCTATGAAGAGCATACAGGAGGGGACTCATGGGTCATCCCTATCTGATCCCCAGTTTGATAGGCACCATTGGTCCTAGTCTCCTATTTACCACTGGTGCTATAGTAGCTGTGTTATATAACGATTTAATCCAGTCAATCACCCAGGAGGTACCTTATAATGTTGCAATGTCTCCCAATAAATGTTGTGGCAGATAGAATCAAAGACTTTTGTGATCCAATGAGACAACATAACCAGGGTAAGTATTAGAATATCCTTTTGTAAAACCTCTCTTAATAGAATAAGATGGTCTTGTATTGACTACTGTGGAATGGCACAGGCTTGTTCTAAAGAATTACTTTTTCTGCCACAAGGAACAGTCTTTTGTTAGGATTTTGGATAGAAGTTTGAAGTCTGCATTAAGCATGCAGATTGACCTCCATTATTTAAATCTGTTCTCTCCCTTTTGTGCAAGAAAATTAGAGTTCCTTTGTTAAAGTTAAGCAGGATATTGCCAGACTCTAACATAACATTAAACATAGATGTAAGCTCTTCAGTTAGAAATTCTCCTATGATTTTATACAATTTATTATGGAGACCATCAGGTCCAGGTGAGAGGTTGTTTTTTAACTGATGAATACCGTCTAAAGCTTCCCCCAGTGTGATAGGTTGACTCACTTTAGATAGAACCTGGGGAGGGGGACTACTGGGACCTGGATATCCTCCAGATATTCCTGAATTTTCTGGGGATCAGAGGGAATATCCGCAAATAATTTCATAGAGAAGTCAAGTCAGTATATGTAAAATTTTATCCAGTGACTTGGAACCAGACGGGCGTGATAATCAAGGGCATCTCTCTGCGCTTGTGCCTTGTGTACCAAACTTGTGCTGGTAGTAAAGTTGTGCAGCCTTTTGTTTCAAAAAGGTCATCATATCTTTTGAACTAGCTAGATCTGTTTACTCAGATCCTGGCCCGTGGTATGTAATGGTGAATAAATTTTGCTAGTGGTGCGCTGCTGTAAGTATGTGAGGTATGCTGAATTATATTTGCTTTTGCAATACTCTTTTAAAAGAAAATCAAATCAGCTTTAGTATCTTCCCACCAACCTATAGAGTCCTTATAACAAATCAGCACTGATTTCTAGCTGCCAAGAGTTGTCCTGGGGAGCTGAGGAAGGCACTATCCTCTAACAATGAGGTGTTAAACTTATATACTCCATGCCCTATGTGGAGGGTTACTCCCCACAGAGATCGAGACCCTCTTGTGGTCCAAGAATTCTATGGGACAAATCATATAGCTGCTGAAACATTTAAAGATTGGGATAGAAAAATATAATCAATCCTGGTTGCCAGAACTCCTTTCTGGAATGTAGGGGTATGTTTCTTAGTATGCTCCAGATATGCATCACACAAATGAGTAGTACAGATAATGGTATTCAAAGAGCATGAATCACACTATATTTTTTATGTTGTGGCATAGAAACTTTTGTCTTGGAGACTCAAGTCACAGTTAAAGTCTCCAGCAAACACTACCAGTTTGGAAGTATGTAAATAGGGTTGAATGAAGGATAAAATGTAAATTCTTGCTGATTTTGTTTGGGGTGCATATAAATTAAAAAGGTGGTAAGGGAACTGATGAGTTAAAGAGTCAAGTATAAGTACTCGACCAGGGACCAAATCATAGAGCTTTAGGAGCTTAAAGCCTATAGAATGAACCAATATGCCAACCCCAGAACAAGCCTTCTGGCCAATAGACCAAAATGAAGGTCCACGGAGCCAGTGTCTTTGAGTTTGTTTAATTTCATGAAATGTGTGAAAGCGGATATCTTGTAGAAAAATAAATTCTATCGGTAAAGATGCAAGAAAGGGCAAACACTCTATTCCTTTTGTCTATTCTCTTAATACTATTAACATTAATAGTGTGGTAATAAAAAGAGTTGTGAGATATAGGAATATTAGCTAGGTAAAAAGGAGCCTTTCACTAGGTATAAAGCTGAAAATAATTTTTTCCTTCCAGACCCAGCAGACCCCTTTGTTTTCATCCTTGCTTTCTATTTTTGTGCCCCTCTACCCTTAGTGCAAATATTTTTGTCAGTGTGCCTTCTGGATGAGAGAGGATGAAGAAGAAGAATCTGATTCCTCTCCTGAATCAGCCGAAGAGCAATTATAAATTTCATAGGGTTGAGACATCGAATGGGCGATTCTGACAGTTTTCTTTTGGGGGTGCTTTCAATTTTGTTCTCATGAACGCCTACATTTCATTTGAAGATGTTCTGGAGGAGGGGCATTTCTACATTTACCTGGGCCTGGTCATCAGGAGTATCCACCATAGTCTCCTGTGGTGATGGTGGGGGGAGCCCTCTATATGCACAGCAGAAGATGTATTCACCAAAGGAACAAAATCGTGGCTCAGTGGAGGTTGATAGTTCCACCTGGCAAGGATCAGGTTGTGCTGGACTAGGTCTATTTCTAATCCTGGCTTTTTGGGCCTGAGAAATAATGAAATGTTGGTCTGCCCCTCCATTATGGTACTCCTGATTATGAGCCGCCCAAGTACAATTTTGAAACGTGTGGCCTGGTTCATCACACAGATTGCACTTAGACTCATTCAGGCAAGCAGTGCTTATGACCCAATTCCACAGAGATTACACCTCACAGTATCACAAATACTACTCAAATGGGAGGGGTCCTGACCTGAAACAGGCCTTTGGTTCTCCTGGATAGAACAGAACCCCCCTATCATGGCCCAAGGAAAAAAGAGTTTGGGAGATGAACTACCCCAGAATCATCAGTTTTTAATAACACTTTTATCTTCCATCCGCCAAGTCCAAATATTTTCTGTGTCCAAAATGGCCTCAGGGTCACCAATAACAGTACAACAAAGCTTTAGCCAGTACAAAACATCCAACAGATCCACCCCCTTTTTCCTGCATAAGATAGATATTTTCTTGTATGCTGGTTTGATCAGTGGAATGGCCAAAAAATGGGGTCCAAAGTGCTGTTCATTTCAAAGAATGACATTTTGACCAAAACCTCTCCAATCCTTGGGAGGTTTTAAAACTAATATCATGTAATTTCTCCAGAGATGTGTATCAGAGTGTATAGTTCATGAGAAAAAAACGTCATGAAATCTTTTAGTAGATTTCTGGCAATATACACACAGTCTGGCGGTTCGGGCAAGCCACCCACATAAGAAAGTCTCACAGCATTATAGCTCTTAGCTGGCATGATAGGCAGTTGAAATAAAGAAGTAAATATTTTTTTCTGTCTGTCACGCAGCTTGTTTAAGGGAGCTGCTATCTGGGGCTGCACAGTACTTGTGTAACCCCTACAAATGGGGTTCCCGAAAAGTCTTCCTTCAGCTTGCCTAAATGTTCACTGCCAGGTTGGCGCCCTGCATTTTAGCAGTTTAAATGTGATTGCAAAAGAGTGCCTGTATAGCCTCTGTGCACTGTCTCTTTAAGAACTGCTTGGATTGCAGTCATAAGTAATCTGAGAGGAAGCTCTGTTGAAAGATGTAACTATTTGCTGAAAATCATTTAGAGTTATAATGATAAAGTAGTTTGTCTGACCTGCCTTCTTTGCAGCAAGGACTGTCTTGTTTATCCCCACCATTTGGCCCATGACTGCGAATTGGAACAATCAGTTCTGGTGGGACCTAAAATGGAGCTTTCTACAGTCAAAATCTGTAGGAATTGTAGTTTTGGGCTGTTGGCACCTTTTTGTAACTGAAGGGGGAGATCTTGCTTTGACTGACAGCAGAATCAGCCAACCGAACCTTGTGGATCTGAGGGAAAGTCCCCAAGCTGTCTGCTGGCAAGCCAGATCTAAGTTGAAACCTGTAGGAGCAACAGCTTAGTACAGTCTCGAGCAGCAGTCCGCGTAGTTTTCATCGAGAACAGTGGAAAGGCCTGATTCCTGGCCTGCATGTCTGCCTACTGCTCTGAGAGGGAGAAGAATTATTTTGGACTGAATCCAAGTGTGTGTGATTAAAGTAAGCTACTGAAGTGGGACCAGGCTCAACCTGAGGAGGACCGAAGATTGTGCTGAATGTATCGACCTGCCAGAATCCCATTCACTTCAGAACTTCTGACTTGTGCAGAGAACAGTGCGATTGGGACCAAGAAGAGTGCCTGGTACTGTAGAATCCTTTGCATATAAATGTACTGTGTGTTGAAAGTGGGTCATGATTTGTTTCCCCACCGTGTGAACTGTGTCCTGCTTGCTGGTAGCTGTATCCAGCTCAAGCGGACTGAATATGGTTAACTCCATGTGGCTGAACCTTGCCATGAGGGCCCTGGCAGACTACCCTATTGCACAGAGAAAAGCCATCAGCGAGACCTGCCTGGGGATCAGCCTCCTGCTCCACGCAGGCAGGAATGATGCCTCGGCGAAATCGATGTGGGCCCTGCTTCCTGGCAATCCAGACCAACCACCAGCTGTCTCAAATTTCGTCCATCCTGTGTCCAGTCTTGGGTATCGTGAGTAACTATCAGGGTAGCTCCTGCACCTACAATATAATCTAAGTGTTTCATCTGATTTCTTGGTTATTTCTCTTTACTCACAAACAGAGCCATCAGGCTCCGGATTACAAATAGTGTGTTGTACATGTTGTTTTTCCATCACAGGGCCCGAACCAGCTGTGATGCCAGCCTACCCTAGACAGCGATCTGTCTAGCCCATCTGCCTACTACCTGGGTACCCAGAGGGTGTACCTGTGTGGGGGGTTCTGAACTGCATGCATAACTGTTTGATTAATGTAGCTTGTAAGCCAATCATCCTGATTATGCCCCTTCCTTGTTCACGTCCCCTGAATAAATCAGATCTTACTTTTTCTGTATTTAAATTGACTGTGGTTCCAGTTTGTGTTAAAAGTACTGTACTGTTGCTGTCTGCTCTGTTTAATCTTGTTTTACAGGGGGTCTCCAAGGTTGAACCAGAGGAGCCAGCCCAGGCGATAAGTGCAACCAGTGTGAGTACTTGCAAAGTGTATCAGGGGTATTGTGAAAGTGATTATGTGTACTGTTTTGGCCACTAGTGGGGAGCAGGGGTTACAGTGTCCCGAAGGGCTGTGACCAGGCTAGTTTGACCACTACCAACCCTGACCTTCAGGTGGAGGCACCCGTTGCAGAACCTAGGCCCCTTAACCTGTTATTAGCCGAGCAGGCAGTGGTAGTAGCCCTTGGGATAGCGCCACCTAGGGGTTACACTTGGGTTCCCAGTTGGGTTTTCAGGAGGATGCAATGTTAAAATGGGATTTTGAGTTAATGTTAGGCCTTCAGGAATAGCAATCAGGTCGTCATTTGAATCTTGTACCAAGGCCTCTTGCATCTGAACATCATTTACAACCTTGGAGAAGGCATAAAATCATCAAGTGATGGCATTCTAACTGGTGACTTGCCAGAGATCCACTGGGTTGAGTCAGGCTGCTTCTCCCAACCTGCGCGGAGCTTCCTCAACAGACCAGGGTCCAGACCCAGGGACTGCATTTCCTGTGCTGCAATATGAGTGACATTTGACTTGTTTTGAAGTAGAAGCTATAGATGTACTCACAGAAGTATGAGGCAGTTCTTTGGCAGTAGAAACACTTGCAGACTCGCTGCTACCCCCGGCAGATGACGGATCCTTTAAGGGCTTTACTCCCTTGCACAGCTGTTGTTTTTTGACAGTGTCAACCGCTTTTTCAGCCTTCAACCACCGAATCTTCTGCTACAGGGACATTTTCTTAAAGAGAAACTTCCGTTCTTCAGCTTCGAGTAAACGCTGCAATTATTGTGTTTCTACAGAGTCCATGGTAGGAATTTCCACAGGACTAAGTTCCTCAGGCAAATCAGATTCAGTGTCCAAATCCATATAATTCTCTTGTTCTTGAGAAGCCACAGAACTCTTACTATGCAATTCCTGACTTTTTTTTCTGGTTCTACCATCACCTTAGCTGTTTTCTTATCTTCCAACTGAGTTAAATCTGCAGTCTCTATCAAAGACGAGGTGTGAGAGAAGACTGCCTCTCCCACCTCCACAGCAACCATCCTCACTCCAGGGCTATCGTCTGCCATCTTGGATGGACAGACTCTCCACTACAGGTGAGTTGGTGAATTCACTGGTGCCTGGCCAAATTTCCCCCATTCACTAAAAATACCACCAACAGCTTAATCTGGTTCCAAGGTCAGTTGGCATTCATCTGTATCCTCCTCCCCAGGTCATGGCTGAAAATAGGCAGAATGTGTCTAGTGTACTTACCCAGTCAACAACAACAAAACCTAAATAAATAAAAATACCTGCCTGTACCCTTGTATAATATGTGTTATCTGCCTGTCTTTTTGCACTTCTGAATTTGTAATACTGTATTTTGCTCTGTACCTGTACCCCCTTCCTCCCAGGTCGCACCTGGAAATGAGCCTCAGCTCAGTGTGCCTCTCCGGTTACCAGTCTCTTAAATACATGAATAAAAATTCCCACTCATCTACTGACATTCTCCTAAACCTAAGTCACCTATTTTGTTAGTCTTCTGTGAGGTACAGAGTCAAAGGCTTTGCTAAGTCTAAGTAAAGCGTGTCCACCATGGCTCTTATACAATGCTTGCAACACGCATTGCAGAAATCTACAAGCTTAGTCTATTATGGACTCTTCCCAAAGCCATGCTGCCTGCTGTCCTGGAATCCATGGGACTCTAGGAAGCCGACCTACTGCTCTTTGGTTACAGTCTCAAGGAGCTTCCTGACAATGGAATTCAGGCTAACCAGTCTATAATTCCCTGAGTCCCTTGGTCTTCACTCTTGTACAAGGGGATGACGTCTACTACTCTCCAGTCCCTGGAGAAAATGCTCATCTTAATTGAACAGTTAAATAGATCTTCCAGGGGTGCAGTAAGAGCCTGCCCCAGCTCCCTGAGTACCCAAGGCTACAAACCATCCAGTCCGGGCGACTTACCCACCTGCAGCCCATTTATCCCCTTAAGTACCTTTTCCACTGTGATGCTGCCTACCTGAATGTTGCCCTCTAGCAGTGGTTCCCATTCCTTGACTGTGAAGACGAAGCTGTTCTAAGTATCCATTTAGAATATCAGCTTTCTGTACATCCCCCTCTACCCATGCCTCACCTTTCCTCAGTGTTGCTGGTACATCCTTGTTCATTTTCCTTTCTCTGATATACTTAAACAGGGCTTAGTTATTTTCCCTCACCCTTCTGCAGTTTTAGTTGTCTCTGCCTTAAGTCCCCTCCTGCCTTACTGTCTTCCTTTGTCTTAACAGTAGAGCTTCCTGCCTTCTTCTTTCTGTCCAGCCTTGTACACTTTGAAAGCCACCTTTTTCCCTAATTGTTACCACAACTTCCCATGAAAACCACATTGGCCTAGTATGCTTCTTCCTCTTTCCCACTTGCAACCTTTAGTTACAGCTAGAATGCCTTCTTTGACTTGCTCCCACTTGCTCTCTGCCCCATCTGTCTGTTCTACCCCTCTCTCCTTAGCTTCTCCTCCATCTTCTCAAAGTCAGCCCTCCTAAAGTCCAGGATCACTGTCCAGATCAGTTGCTTCTGTGATTTCAAGGCTAGTTGAACCACACTGTCGGGTCACTAGATCCTGGTGGCTCTTCCACTGTAAACCCCCAACCCTGTCTTGGTTGGTCAGAACTAGGTCAAGAATGCTCCCATCTCTGGGCTGTTCCTCTACTAGTTAAGGCTGGAAGGTGTCTATCAGTGCCAATTTCTGGTGCATCTCCATCTGTCTATCTGAATGCTCCAGTCAGTGTCTGGTATGTTGAAGTCTCTAACAGGACTACTTCCTTCCAACTAAAACATTCCTGATCTCTTTGTCTATAGCCATGTCTATCTCTTCTGTTTGATTAGGGAGAACTTGGATCACTCCCAAGCAGGCAACTCTCCCTCCATTTATTGTAAAGTACGCTTATAGCATTTCTACCCCTCCCACTGTCTCCTTACGCTCCATCACTCTGATACCTTTCCTGACTACTGTACAAACCCTTCTCCCCCCAAGACCATAATCATGGAGCAGCTGCTCAACTTCTGAGACTCCCATGGACTACAGAACAGCAAGCAACATGGCTTTGTGAATGGGACATTCTGTCAGACTCACCTCATGTATTTCTTCCATGCCGTGTTGTAAGCATTGGATAAGGGCTCAGGCATTTTTACCTGGACTTTAGTCGAGTGTTTAACTCTGTACTCCACAAGAGTCTGGTAATGAAATTGGGGTACTTAGGTGAAGGACAGAAAGTTACTAGGGTCCCTGTCAGTCAAGCGGTCGCTTTGATTTATTTAAACCTAAACACTAGGTGATAGTAAAATGTATAAAAATCATCCCGTTCATCTCTCAATGGAGGAGCGCTTTGCTCACTTCCTTCATTTATAATATCACAAAACAGGGCCGTGTGTGCCTACATGGAGCATGTAAGGAGGTTCGGAAAGTGGCTCAGTTTTACAGAGGACAAAATTACGAGCAGTAAAACTTTTTAAAACAGTGGAAATATAGGGAATGACTTATACCCATCAACTCTGGGCAAGGTGAAGTATTGTATATGTTTGAGGGTGGCTACTGGACAATGTGCACCTGCTCTTTAAGGTCCTATGGCTGTATGTTTCATCTGATGTTCTTATAGCAAGAAACAAATCACCAGAACCCTTCAGATATTTAATTGCTGATGCTCCATGGCCAGTGGCTGGGCCTTATTCTTTGGGTTTTGGGTTCCCCAGACATGATCCCAGTCACTCCAGCATGCTCCACTCATGCAGCAATTCCAACCTCTGAACTGGCTCATCAGAGGGACCTCACCCAGTGCCACACAGATCATCTAATGGACTGCCACCCGCTTGGGTCCCAAACATCACTCCTTCAAATGGACTTTCCCTGCCTCCATAAGTGGCTCACCCTGTGGGTCTAACTCTGGGGCAGCCTTCAGCCTGGGAATAAGGGTAACTTCCATGGTTACACCTTCAACTGCAAGGATGCCACTTCAAGCTGTACCCAGGCTCTACTGCCATAATAGGCCGCCCCAGTAACCATCCAACCCAACAGCTGAACTTACCCACGGGCAATCTCATTTTGGGCTTTTACACCCTATCGGTGCTTACCCTACCAAAGTGCCAAAATTCACTTGATGGGCCTCCATTTTCACTTCTTCTCCCCCAAGGCTCCATCTCCCAAATGCTGACAGGCCCCTATGCTTTGCTCCATTTGTCCCTTTCTGCACATCCAGACCATGACTTTCATCTTGTGGGTCTTCATGGGTGGAGGGCCAGGGCGGCAAGCAGACCACTCTGGCCCCACCATGGCCCTTTGGCTGAACTTGTGGGCTGAACCCCCCCCCCGGTCTCTCTCTCCTGGTCCTCCCCCTGGGTTTCTTGGTGCCAAAATCCCCTGCTATTTATATCCCTCATGGAGGGGCCCCACCTGCACTCAGCAGGCAGCACCAGATCCCAGACTCAGTGACACCACAGCTCTCTCTCTCTTCCTAGCTACCCCCTAACAACCGAAATATAACTAGTAAGCACTCAAATTGGGCTTACATGCAGATGACCCAAAGATATATGGCAGGGTACATAGGAAGGAGGTTAGGAGAGAAATGCAAAAAAGACCTGGGCAAAATGGAAAGTTGGTCTAAGGTTTGACAACTGAAATTCAATACCAAAAAATGCAAGGTTATGCACTTGGGAAAGGGCAGTGGTGTAAGTGGTGAACAAGAAGTACAGGAACTCAAACATTTGCACAAATGAAAAGCAGAATTAAGATCCTCACTCTGAAGGATAACTCTTGGGACCGAACAGGCCATTGGACCTTTTCTGCTGTCACATCTATGTTTCTATATGTCTTTCAATTCCAGACACATCTGTATAGGTACTGGTGCACCCAATCAGGGATATCAAAGTATTTCTAAAACAAACCAAATTGTTCTGCAAGTCAGATTGTGTGATGGAATCACGTCTCATGTCATAGGCCAAGAAATTGTCATTATGTTACTGTCGTAAGAAATTCATTTCAAATATCAGTAGGAAGAAGTACAGAAACTCAGTTCCTGCTGCAAAAAGTACATGAACTGAGTTCCTGGGCGTTCCTGCTCACTTTCATCACTGGGAAAGGGACTCCAAGGACCACATATTGGATGAAGCAGGTATGACTGAGCGCATTTTGGAAGAGGAGGGTCAGGGATTATGATTAGTGACAGCCTCAGACCTTTAGTCCAGTGTAACAAGCATTTGAAAAATACCTGTAATAAAAATTATATTTAAAAAAAAAAGAAAAAGCTTGCAGGATGCTGGGGTACATAAGCTGGGCCTTCTCAAGCGGAGAGTATGAAGTGATCCAATCCCTGTAAAGGTCTTTGGTGAGGCCACAGCTGGAGTACTGTGTGTAGGTTTGGAACCCTCACCTAAAAAAAGACAAGGACTCCCTGCAGTCAGTCCAAAGGAGGGTGACTAAAATAATTTGTGGCCAGCAGATGACTTAAGAGGAAAGACTGGTTTAAGAGTGACTAAAATAATTTGTGGCCAGCAGGAGATGACTTAAGAGGAAAGACTGGTTTACCTCAATGTGTCTTCAATGGAGGCCAGGAGAGAGAGGACAGATGTAAATGAAACCTTCAAGAACCTGAACATGATGGACAGCCAGAAACTCTTTAAGTTTAGTGAGATGTGTGTCAAGGGGGGGTGGGATTTAGGAGGGTCATGAGAAAATACTTCTTCACAGGAGAGGGTGGTATGAAAGTAAAGCCTTCTGCCTGTGGAGCTGGTCAGTGTTAACACAATGGAAGGCTTTATGAGGAGGTGGATAGACACATGGGACTGGTGAGGTTAATAGGGAAAGACGTTTGAGCAAATGGGGGAGATGGGTTAGTTCAAGTGGAACTATGGGATAATTGATCCACAAAGGCCTAGCCAATGCAAGACTGGTGAGGGACTAGGTAGGAGCTGGAGAGACAGGCTGGGCCATGAGTTTTTTTCTGTCCATAAACATCTTTGTATCTATGTTGCAATCCAACATCTTGAGGTATATTATAATATTTGGAATATTTTTTTAAACTCCCCTTGGTGTGTGGGGCTCAGTAGCAACAGTTCTCACCTGAGTCTCTTACTGATACACCTTCGACTTCTGATCTGGAGCTGTAGAAAACTCTTGTATAGTGAGCAATGGGGTAGGATTTTTGTGGGCTATCCTTCCCCGGTCTCTCTACCCGTCTCGGTCCGTGTGACCCTTTGCTCAATACACATACATCACTGCTGGCTTTCTTGTTTGTCTTTTTTTTTCTTTTTTGTTTCTGACTTTTGATTATAGTTTTCTTTCTTTTGTGTTCTCTGCCTTATGGTTTTCATGGGCCACCTCAGTGCCAAGATGTTCTTCTTTTTAGACATGTTAACCATACTGGCCCATGTGACATCAGGAACTTATGTACACTCATGAAAGATGTCACTCAGTCTCCACTGTCACAAGTAAGCAATGAGCCACTACAAGGCATGGGGTTATGTGAGGTAAGACATGACAAATTGTGGTTTGGGGCTGAGAAGAGCACTCCCAAGGTGTGTAATGAGCCAAGTGCCTTTAGCACCTGGAAACTACTCTTATCAGTCATAAGTGTCTCAGAGTGTCTTATTGTGATTATAAAATGAGCACAACATTTTCAACATAGAGTAAACAAGTTAGTGCAGTTTTAAAAGTAAAATGCTATTTAACTTTTTGTTTCACTTTTTTTTTAAATCTATTTATGCTCCCCCAAGCTCTGGGCTGGCCTCTCCTTCAGGCCATCCTACGCCCTTCATGCCACACTGCCTCAGTGTAGCCACCTCATCACCCCCACATTGCAGCCCCTCGGGTAACCCCCGGACGTAACCCTTCGCCGGGTGGGTCCCCCTCCTCCGAAGGGGAAGGCACCAGTGGGGCAGCCAGAGCAATACTTGCCCTGGGTGCTGCTGGGGGTGGTTTGTGGACTGCCCAAGGTCTCATGGCAGTGGGAGCTGGCGGCCCATCATCTGGTCGGCCTCGGAGTATTTTCCGTTTGCTCCTGAGGCGTGGTGTGCCACTAGTATCCAAGGCTACGCCCGATGCTTTCATACGCCCGTTAGTTTGTAGGCCCCCACGCATTGCCGACCTCCAGCCTCTGGCGAGGGGTCAACAAGCACTGGGATGCTTCCACCCCTCCCGAAGAGAAGGTGAGAAATCATCCGGCGGCAAGCCTTCTCTCTCCCGGCTGCCCTCCAGCACCAGAGTCTGTTCGAACCGGGTCACTGGTGTCGCAGGTGGAATGTTTCACTTTTTATTAAGTTTGAAGAAAATAGTTCCTTTTACTGATGAGCGACAGAACATTTTGAACTTATTTTAACATTCAGGGAGATGATGTCTGTCTGTCTTCACCCCACCCCCTACACTCTTATACACACAAAAGCAAATGGTTTTTTTCCGTCTTTTTTTTTTTTTTGCTTATTCATGATGTCTTTGGCATAGTATCAGTGTACCAGGTTTAAGCAGCAGTGAGGGTGTCATGTGAGGTTCTAGTCCCCTATCCACAGACAGATAGAAAGTCTTTTGGTGCAGTTTTATTTTTTGCTATGGATTTCTTTTGTGTTTCCATTAAAACAGCACTTTTTTTACTGTGGAGCGACTTACAGGCTTGATTGGGACGGGGTCCTTTGCAGCCACCATACTAACTGCTTTGTTCATCGTGCTTTCATGATTGCAGTGGGAAGACTGGGGGGGGGGTTGGTAACGTAGATTGGACATACCATGAGTGGCAGTACTAAATAGGTGTGCACAGTGGGAGGTGTGGAGCTGCAACAGGAGAACTGTGTCTTTTCAACAGAAGGTTTGTTTATAAACTATCTGTTACATCAGGCATTTTACTTTTTTCTGCCAGTTGCTGAGGTGCCAAGGTGGCATATTCAAGATGGCTACAATGCCAGTCTGAGTTGCTACTGTGGCACAGTGATATCTGTTGCACTCAGTCTATGTGTGCATAATTAGTACTGGTTGGTACATTATGACTGAATAACAGCTCAGCAAAATGTGCTTCTTATCCAATCAAAACACAAGATATTTTCTACCCATTTTATAAGGTGAATTAATGCATGCTCCAGCTGCATTGTGAAGCATGAGGTCCCAGGCTGACTGCCCTCCAACACCTGGGAAATGCATTAATTCACCATAACCCCATGCCTTGGAGTGGGTTATTGCTTTTATATATATTTTATTTGTTATATACATGCGTATATATATATATACATTTATAAAATGGGTAGAAAAAATTATCTCTGCTGGTTAGTTCAAACACATCACATGACCGTGCGTATATCAGAGCATGACCACACACCTGCACTTTCACCCTCTTCCAAAACAATTTTACCATTTTATAAGATAGATAACCCACTCTAGGGTGTGCAGTCGTGCTGTGATATCGCACACCTTGGGTGGTTGATGCACTTTAGGCGTGCGTATATCAGAGTGTGACCACACACCTTAGAGTGGGTTATCTATATATATATATATATATATATATATATATATATATATATATATATAGCCCCCCTTTCCAATGTCTAGAGGGCAGGTGTTACGGAGGAAGGAGGACCCCAGACTGAGAACCTCACCAAGTTCTCCTGGATTAAAATCAGCATAAAACATGAGTGTCTTACCTTGGGACGTCTTCAAACCTCAAGACACCAAGCCCCAAAGGTGTTTAGCTTCTCACCCAGCAGGGAAATCAGGCAGGCAGACCAGTCGGTTCATCTTGAAGCTTCTCCAATTCATCGGACCCAGAGCTGGAGGGCATGTGGAATTCTTCACACCCAGGATAACTGTGAAAATCCCTAAAATCTAAAGGACTTATAATTCATTAAAATCCCTTCATGGCAATGATCAAAACTTGACTCCAATTTCTACAACCAAATCAAGTTTATTCTCCTGAGCTCCTAAATCATTACAGAGCTCAGGGTCTCACTACTCAAAACTTGAAAGAATACAGCTCCATGGGGCTAATTTGTTTACACCAACAGATTTGCTGAGAGAGAGAGAGAGAGAGAGAGAGCGAGCTACAGACATTCTTAGGCATAGATTTTCCGTACAACAGAACCAGCAGCAAATGTAAATCCCAGAACCCAAGATCACTTTAAGAAATTCCTGGAACATGGAGCTCCCGATGACCCACTGGCACTGTTAAGAGCCTTACTCTGCCATAGATTCCTTTATGCTAAGCCTCTTCCCATTTTCTGTTTCTCTTCCTCAGGGGAGTGATGTACTCCTCTGCCACCATGGAGTTAATTCATGCTCAGGGCAAAAACTGAAACAGTCTGAAACATCCGTGGCTGCATCCCATAACAGTTTCTCCCGTTAGTCCTGGTACTGGCCTGGTCCCTGGTACCCTCTCCCTCATACAAGCCCTGCGTCTCTCACCGGGGCAGGGACCTCCACACAGTTACAGTGGCTCCCTCCTTTCACCCAAAATCCTACTTCCTGGATGGGCACAGCCTATATTGGCCTAAAGGCCTACCCTATGTAGGCTCTGGACCTGCCCCAGACATGGGCACAGCAGGCCCCATCGAGTCCAGCGCCACCCACTCCCACCTTCCATCCCCTGAACTGAAGTGCCATGTGGGGAACTGGGATCAGGAGGAGCTGCCACCATCCTCTTATCCCTTGTAGAGGTCCTGTCACAAACCTCAACAGTCCATGACAGCCCAAATACAACACCTCCACTGATTGAGCCCAATGCCCCCTAGGGTCCTTAACCTACCTGCTCCAAAAACACCTCAGCTTCCATGGACATTCTCACCACCTGTCCCAAGGGAACTCTGGACCCAAACAACCACAACTGCCTGTCTGCTCTTCCTCCCTCAGAGACTCCTACCCAGGACCTGGTGCACTGCCACTGAAAATACAGACCTGTCTAAGAGAGGGGGATACCTCTGAACTGCCCTGCAGCAACACTCTGGTCTCTCCCCTCTTTTAACTCCCTCTGAATATATACACCCACTCTGCTGCCCACAAGTGGTGGCAACAGAAAATACACCCTCACAGCACACAAACTCCCATTGCAAACAACTGCATTAATACAGACATTAGAGTCAAAGAGCGCAAAGTGCACAAAGTAGGAAAATAAAAAAAAATTAGGGTTTTGGGTCTCCAGAGTATTGCTGAATCAGTGGTGGAGTCTTCCTTGGGGTTGTGATCCCTAATGCACACCCCTTCCCATCAGCCCGTAGCCTCCTGTCCAAAGCACAAGGTACAGCTCCAAGCTAGTGCCTCACAGTGATACAGTATGGCCAACATAATCTATTGTAGCTTTCTTCACGTAATCTGCAGGCCCTGTGTGAAGACATCACATTTGAACTTGATTGCTCAGGGAAGGGGGTGGGCATTAGGGTTGACAACCCCAAGGAAGACCCCACCACTGATTCGCCTATACTCCAGAAACCCAAAAACCTAATGATTTTTCATTTCCATACTTTGAGCGTTTAGCGTTCTTCAGCTGTAATGTCTGCATTAATACAGTTTTTACTTAATTTCCCTTCTTTTCTGATAGTGGAATTGTATCTCATTTGTGCAGGTCCATTTGAGACCTGTGTAAATGAGCTAAATACAATATTGGAAACAGTCCTGACCAGTGCACTGGCCTAGCAGGCCTTGGCACACATGGCAATACCTTGAGGGGAAGTCTCACTAACCTACCACAGGGTGTGATGTCTGCATCAAAACACTGCTCCATTCCCTACCCAGGCTGGGGCTGGTGCCCCATGCTGCAGCACCTTTCCCAGCAGCCTTGTCCCATTAAACCGGCTCACTGAGCTCACACCTGAACTCAGGTCACTGGCACGGTAAGTCAACGTGTTCCCCAGTGGTGCAACAGACATCCCTGCAAACAGCATTACTTCATAAATTCTTTGTTTTTTTATATTTTGACCCCAAACGTTCAACATAGCCTTCTTATGACCCCACCTCATGAACCTGGTAAGTGAAAATGTTCAAATCCCTGCCAAAAAGCTATTCCTTTACCACGGGTGCAAAAACATGTTTCGGCCAGAATGTGAAAAATAACAGCTGCACTGTTCATGAGGTGGTGGGAAAAAATGTCTACGTTTAAAATTTGGGGTAAAAATATTGAAAATTACTAAAGTTATGTTTGTACATAGAAAATTTCAATGTACACCTGCAATGTGGTCATTTTTAGGGATTTTTTTCACCAAATTTCAACATGGCTTTTTTGGGGCTCCAGCTCATGAGGTAGGTAAAATTATACTATTCAGGCCCAAAAGATGATTTTGTGCAGTGACTGCAAAATCACCTTCTGGGCCCGATTAACTAAATGTTTCACCACCAGTGTTCATGGGGAGGGGTCCCAAAAAGGCTGTGCTGAAAATTTTGTGATAAAATTCCTAAAAATGGCCAAGTTATGAAGAGAAGTTTAAAATGGCACTGAAATACATTGCAGGGGTCATAATGTTGCAGACATTATGCCGTAGTAATAGCGTGCTGGCAATAATACAGTGCGATACTGCCATGCGGCATATGTCTTTCTCTCTCCCTAACACCCCCTTTACAGGGCTTCACCCCAGACCCCTCTCATTAAAATTATCAACTCCGGGGGGGGTCCAATTCAGGGAGTGCACAAAGTGTGTAAAAAATAAAATGTCTAGGGACCGGAATCAAACCAGTCCCAGACACAGCACCTGGGTTCCTGCTGTTGTGGCTCATTCCAGTGAGCTATGGCAGCTGCTCAGCAGAACCCACTCCCAGCAGAGGTCTTATCCTCTGCCTGGGAGTGTGTGAATGGTGCAATACTGCATACAGCAGTATACGCGGTATTACACCATTCGCTGTCATGGACAGCGCTCTGTTGGGTTAGCTATAATGTTGTACGCCATTAAGCATATGACATTATGACCTGGTAGGGAAATACATTATATGGCACTTACCTGTATTACTCAGTTCACAGTTTGGCATTGAAGAGTGCAGACGTATCTCCGGTCCACAGAGGATTACAGCATTTGACATTGACTGGTAGGTATAGGGTATGGGCGGGGGTGCTCAGTGGGAGGTCGGGATGAGGGAGGGGCAGGGCAATGACGAAGAACCATTTTATTTTTTCACTGTACAAAAAAAGACATCACAGGACAGTTTTCCTTTCTGCAGGAACCTATAATACATCTGCTTTGAGACACTGGGGGTGGGCTCTCCAGTGTCCTACTCTGCTGGGGGTCACACTGACACAGGGTATTGGGTCCCCTGATGTCAGCAACTATGCAAAACAACAGACTTGTGTGTGTGTGTGTGTGTGTGTGTGTGTGTGTGTGTGTGTGTGTGTGTGTGTATGTGGAATAACCAGAAGGACAAACCGACTAACGGGGTGGTTATCCCAGTGTCAGAATATAAGAAAAAGTAATCTAAAATAACAATGCGCAACTTGACGGGGTGGGGGTGCTACTAGACACCAGGGAAAAATGAATTAAGCATGATAAGGCAATTGAGGGTGGAGGGCACCACTAAATGCCAAAAAAGACAAGCAACTAACTAGGATGGCATCAGAGGTGAGGGTGCCACTAGACACTGGGAAACACAAAACAACTTTGAGGATGGCAACAGATGTAGGAGTGCCACTAGACACCAGGGAAAGCTGTCTTGTTGTGTATTTCATTATGTGTATCATATCATACATTGTGGTGTGTTTGTATAGCGTTATGGTGTTTCTTATATTGTATCACTTGCTGATTAGCAAGTGATACAATATATGAAACATCATATGAACACAGGACAGTAAATGATACAACACACATAATGAAATATGACAACAGTACATCACACCTTAAAAATTAAGCTATCCGTAGAATGTTTATTTTTCATACTGTACAAGCCAAGGATGAAAAATCTTTTACAAATTATTTAAAACTACTTGACTATGATACATCAAACCCATAAAAGCACATATACCTTGACTAAATTGTATATAATTTTAAAGTTTTAGGTTTCAAATTCTATATTTTTCAGTTATTGGGGAGAAAAAGAAAGTCTTAAAAATTGAGACTTGAGGATTTTGCACCTCTCTAACTTTCCTCTCATTGAACTGATGTTCATGAAATTTTCAGGATCAAGAGATCCTAGCAATGACACTGCTTTCCAAATGTCATGGAAATCGGTTGAACAGGGGCAAAGTTAATAAGGTGCAAAAACTGGGGTTTTAACATTAAAGTGCTTATTCAACCCTTATATATATATACTAGCATACTATTTGCCAGAAGATTAGGCCTTACGGTCTATCGAGTCTGCTCGAACCTCAGATCCCTAGTTGGGTGCAGAGGCCCTCTCCCCCCTTGTGTTCCAGAAACCCCTATCATCCATCCCCACCCCTGGGACAGGCCATCATCTGATACATCCACTTTCTGTGTCTGTCCCACCTCTCTTGAAGCCTCCACTGTGGATCTCTGAACCAGCTTGCCAGGCAGTGCATTCCAAGGGTCCACCACCTCTCAGTGAAAAACCTCCTCCTTCTTTCCCCTCACCCTTCCACCTTCCAACTTCAAACCATGCCCTCTGGTGATACCTCCCTGCTTTAGTCTAAGGATCCCCTCCATGTTTACCCTATTTATTCCCTTGAGATACTTGAAGACCTCAATCATGTTCCCCTTGTCTCTCCTCTCCTCCAATGAAAACAGGCAGAGCTCATAAGTCTGTCCTCATCGTCAAATCCCTAGCCTCGTATCATCTTAGTTGCCTCCTCTGTACCCTCTCCAGGAGCTGTATGTCCCTCTTCAAGTGTGGTCTCGGTACTGTACACAGTACTCAAGGTGTGGTCTAACCAGTCCATTGTACAGCGGCAGAATCACTTCCTTGCTCCTAGAGGTGATCCCCTACGATGCATCCCAACATCCTGTTTGCCTTGCTAGCTGCTCTCCTGCACTGCTCAGAGTTATTCATACATGCATCCACCATGACCCCTAGGTCTTTTTTCCCTATTGAGGCCTCCAGCGCCTCCTCCCAGGGGTGTACCTGTGTTTGGGTTTCCCCACCCAAGATGTAACACCTTGCACTTGGTGATGTGAAATTTAATTTCCATGTGTGAGCCCAGCTTTCCAGGGTGTCCAGGTCCTTGCAGGGCCAACCTCCCCTCTTTCCCTCAACTACTGCTCCCATCTTGGGTCATCAGCGAAGAGACTCATTTCACCCCTACCCTCCTGATGTCTGATATATACACTAAACAGGATCTGACCCAGGACTGGAGCCCCTGTAGGTACCCCACTACCAACTCTCTAGGGGTTCGAGAGCTCCCCACAGACCACTACTCTCTGCGTCCAGCCAGCCAGTTTTCAATTCATCTGACCATCAAAGGCCTACTCCCAACCCCATCAGTTTCTCCACCAGACCATTGTGGGGACAGAGTCAAACGCCTTGCTGAAGTCCAAAAATAATACATCCACAGGCTTTCCCCTATCCAGTTCTGATGTTACCCATTCGTAGAACTCTACAAGATTGGTTTGACATGATCTACCTGGCACAAACCCATGTTGCTGACTATCCAGACCTCCCACCTCCTCCAAGTACTCCCCCAATCGTTCCTTTAGTATACTCTCCATTCATTTTCCCACCACCAAGGTCAAACTGATGGGTCTATAGTTACCTGGTACTTCCCTCGACCCCCCTTTATGGATTGGCACCACATGTGCCTCTCTCCAATCCCTAGGTACCCTCCCTGTCTCAAGTGACCTGTTGAAGAGTTCCACCAGGGGTGCAGCCAGTATGTCTGCCAATTCCCATAGTACTCTCAGATGAATGCCATCCGACCCAGGAGATTTGTCTTTCTTTAGGGCCTTGAGGGCTAACCACACCCTTTTGGTGGAGATAGCATCATCCGTCCCCTTCAACTTACTGGCCTTTTTATCCTTATCCTGATGTGACACCCCTGGGGTACCTCTCCCTCCCTCTTGCTCCATTTCTCTTGCTCCCCTGATCCCACTCACTGGCTTCTATCTCCATCGTACCTTGCTTTGTAGATATCCCATCCCCCTCCCTAGTGAACACAGAGGCAAAGTACTCATTAAATACCTCTGCCTGGTCCCTCGCCTCTTCCACCCACCCTCCTTCTGATCTCAATCTGCTGAGATGGCCCTTAGTTTTTCTCCGCTCCCCAATGTACCGAAAGAACCCCTTTTCCTCTCCATGTATCCCCTGTGCCAGCCGCTGCTCTTTACTGGACTTTGCCCCCTCACCATCCGGGTGACTTTTCTAGATGCAAGATGGTACATTTCCTTATCCCTATACCCTCTTGTTGTTTTATATTTTTTGTAGGCCGCCTTCTTTTCTCTGACCGCTACCTGAACCTCACTGGACCACCAGCATGGTTTATGTGACCTTGCTCCCTTACGTTTCACCTTAGCGCAGCTCCTGACTGCCTCATGAAGTCCCTGTTTTATGACCTCCCATCTCCTTTCCACATTTGTCATTGATGTAATCCTTCAGTGATCCTTGAGAATATTTCCCATGCCCACAAAGTCTGCCCCCTGAGTCCACTGCCAGTGTCCTAGATCTCACCCCCATGTTTATTTGAAACCAGACAGTATTGTGGTGCTCCCAGTCAGGGATCCTCTACAACCAGGTCCCTTACCAGATCCCCATCTGCCAGAACCATGTCCAGGACATGCCCCTCCCTTGTGGACTCCATCACATGCTGTGATATAGATAGATAGATAGATAGATAGATAGATAGATAGATAGATAGATAGATAGATAGATATTATTGCTATGTAGTTGCATTACTATAGTTAGGGTCGAATAGGCACTTTAATGTTAAATCTTAAAATTTGCTGTTTAATAACTTTCCAACCATTAATCGGATTTGCAAGAAATTTCATGCAAATTGGTTGAACGGGACAAAGTTATTAAGGTGCAAAAATTGGGGTTTTAACATTAAAGTGCGTATTCAACCCTAATAGAAACATAGAAACATAGAAACATAGAATTTGATGGCAGATAAGGACCGCTTGGCCCACCTAGTCTGCCCATTTTCCTACCTACAGGATAAGCCACAGATCCTGGTTAACCAACAGCCTACTTCTTCCTACCCCCCACAAGAATTGCCTTATGTCTGTCCCATGCATTCTTGAATTCCCCCACTGTTTTAGACCCCACAACCTCCTCAGGAAGGCTGTTCCATGCATCCACAACCCTCTCTGTGAATATATAATATATATATGTATGTGTGTGTAATAGCTATTATAGCCACATAGTCGCATTACTATAGTTAGGGTCGAATAGGCACTTTAATGTTAAACCTTAAAATTTGCTGTTTAATAACTTTCCAACCGTTCATCGAATTTGCAAGAAATTTTGCATGCACTGTCTCCTGGAGTAAATCACTTGATGTGCCAAGTTGTATGTTGGTCAGATCAGCACATTTCGAACTGCGCATGGTGAAATAACATTAAAATTCACCTTTTTCCCCAGTTTTATTGTCATCACGCTTTGGCCAAAGCGGTTTGGAATGTTGGTCTGAAATTTTCAGGGTAGAAAATGCTTGACCCACAGAGCATGTCAGCATTGGTTTAATCTGCTCCAAAGTTACTTGGTTTTAAGATTTTTGGTTCTGAGCATGCCCAATTCACTCTTTTAGCTAGAGGAATAGAACAAAAAAGGATCTTTTTTTCTTGCGGCTCCAATCCTTGTTCGTCAGGGGGCAATCCTTGTTCTCCATAAAAAAATATTTTTTCGTGAGCTACCATCTTGTTTTTGGATTTTTTCCAAAATAAACTGTCATAACTCTGCCTAGGGATGTCTGTTTTACACATTAAAGTGTGATTTTTGCTCATAAGGAGTTGATGAGTTGTGGTTTGTGGTATCCAATGTCCGTATGCTCCTAGAAACATTTATTTTAAATGATTTAAATCCTTTTTTGCCACTCACTAAATTCCTTTTTTTGCCATTCCCTGTTTGTCATTGCAAAAAGGGAAATCGGCTGGCGAAAAAAGATTTCTCATTTTCATGACCAGATGGATGTGCAGGGCCAGCTAGTTGTGACAAGGGGACATCTGGTCGGCAAAATGCAAAATCCATGATGAACAAGTAATTGAGAAAAAGGAATTTGAATGTCAAAAAATGATTTTAATATGGCCATCTGGTCATGAAAATCTCTTTTCTGGAGATCTGGTCCCCAAAATCATAGCCACCTGGTCGGGAAAAAGGATCCTTTTTTGCCAGACAGAATCCTTTTCCACCACAACAGAAAAAGATTGGCAGAAAAGGGTTTGCCTGAGTGGAAAAGTTCCACCTGGTGAAAAAGGATCCTTTTGTGTGTGACTTTTGTTATTAATATTTCCCTTTTCTGTTTTTTATATGGTGCCTCCCCAAACAGGAAAAACCCTGGTGTCTGATAGCATCCTGCACCCTTATCACATATATACGTGTGTGTACATGTGTGTGTGTGTGTATATATATATATATATATGTGTATATATAAAATATATACTTTATTTAATTCATTTATTCCTTTCTTTCTTTATTTTTTTTTTTTTTATCCCCAGCCACTTTTTGGTGGGGCACAATGGTGCCATTTTTTCCCTGGTGGCTAGTGGTACCCCCACCCTCCAATGTCCCTATTTTCATTGGTTCATTGGTGGCAGTGGTGTCCCCACAGTCCATTTGTTATTCACTGTAAAAAAAAATCCCTCGATGTCTTTTACATTTTTGTAACCTGTAAAACAAAAGTCCATTGCTGATCATACCGTACCCCACCAACCTCCCACTGTGCAACCTCCTCCCCACACCCCCCCCCAATGTCCCCACAGACCCTCACTCACCTCAGGAGGTCCCAGGTTCAAGACCCGCTCTGCCAATCGAGAACATGTCTTGCTGCTGGAACTGGCAACTGCAATATGAACTGAGGTAAATGCGTTTCAGTGTATTTCAATAGAGGGGGGGAGGTTCAACTTTTAGCCATAACTCAGCTGTTTTGGGGGAATTTTGGCCCCACATTTTCAACATTGCTTTTTGGGGACACCACCTCATGAACATTATGACTGTCGGGCAACTCCCACCGAAAAGGTGATTTCACAGTTGGTTGACAAAATCACCTGCTCAGTGGGATTTGTGTAATGACAATCACACTGTTCATGAGGTGGGGTCATAAGAAGGCTATGTTGAAAATTTGGGGTCAAAATTTCAAAAAATAGCTGTGTTATGGGCATTCATTGCAGTCTTGCTACACACGCTAGTAACTTTGGAAATATTTAGTATTTTCACCCCATATGTTTAACATATTTTTCTTATTACCCCACCTCATGTATGTCACAGCTGTCATTTGTAAAATCCTTGCCAAAATGTGTTTTTGCACCCGTGGTGCAGGATGGTGTTGCAGTTGTGCAGAATTGCATTTTTGTAGGGATTTGAAAATTTTCTGTACTGGGTAACTGTGGTGAGGTCACAAGAAGGCTATGTTGAAAATCTGGGATCAAAATTTTACGAAAAATGCCACGGTTATGGTTATTTGTCGCAATTTTGCTATGCATGCTCATAACTTTGTGAATTTAAAATATTTTGAGCCCAAATTTTCAACATAGGTTTCTTATTACATCACCTCATGTGTTCCATAGCTGTCATTTTTGAAAACCTGGCCAGAATGTGTTTTTGTACCTGTGCTGTGGATTGGCGTTGCGCTTGCGAGGAGTTACATTTTGGTGGGGATTAAAAATTTTGTGGACCGGGTACATGAGGTGGGGTAATAATGTGGCTATGGTGACAATTTGGTGACTGTTGTACTATAACTGGAAGTGCAGGGGCCAGAGGTCCCTGTGCTTCCACAGTTACATACATATACACATCTATGGAGGGATGGGAGCAGCGCAGGAAACAAAGGACCCTGCACTCCTACAGTAAAATAAGGATATGGTTATACTATCTCAAAAAGTAAGGAAATAAATTTCAAAAAGCTTTGTTAATGCATCAGTTAGAGTTAATGTGACAATAGCTGAGAAATGAGGTATTAGGGTTTCCAACCATGACAGGCCATTCCCCACCCTGCACAGACCCACAGGCAAGGGGGGTGGGAGGGGGCTGTCTTAGGGCCACGAACCCTAATGCTCACCCCATTCTCTATCTTGGTAGCCATGTCTCTAATTTTGTAATGGAATGGGGTGAGCATTGGGGTTCCAGATTAAGACACCCCTTCCCCACCTGTGGGTCTGTGCAGGGAAAGAAAGTATAAGTGTTTGGTTGGAAACTCTATCTCCATTCTTACTTTGTTGCTTTAAGCCTAACTGATGCATTAATAATTTTCTGCAAATATATATATATATATATATATATATATATATATATATATATATACACACATACATACATAATAGTGTCAGCAGATAAGGACCTACATGGCCCACCTAATCTGCCTAGTACTGAGCCCCCCTTCCCCCCTCTGACCTTACCTATTCCCCTTTCTTCTCCCAGGATTCCCATGTGCTTATCCCATATGTGCTTGAAACCCGAGACCATCTCTGCTGCAACTACTTCTTCTGGCAGGTTATTCCAAGCATTTACCACCCTCACTCTTAAACTGTCCATCCTCCAACTTCATACTGTTTCCCCTGGTTGCTGAACATCCTTTCATTTGAAATAGGTCCCCCCTTGGCTTCCTGTTTATACCTTTTAAATATTTGAATGTCTCAATCATATCCCTCCTGTCTCTCCTATTCTCTATTGTGTATATATCCAGCTCCCAGAACTGTTCCTCATATGCCTTCCCCTGCATCCTCTGTATCATCCCAGTAGCCCTCCTCTGGACCGCCTCCACCTTCTCTGTATCCTTCTTCAAGTGTGGGCTCCAGAACTGTACACAGAACTCCAGATGTGGTCTGTCCAGGGCCGTATACAGGATCATGATGACTTCCCTCCTTCTACTAGCTATGCCTCGGCTCATACATCCCAACATTCTCTTGCCTTCGCCACTGCGGCCTGGCACTGATTTGCCACCTTCAGATCAGATGAGATGATGACTCCCAAGTCCCTTTCTAGTTCCACAACTGTTATTTCCACACCGTTAATCTCATACTGTGCTTGTGGATTTCCATGCCCCATATGAGTAACCTTGCATTTACCCTCATTGAAGTCAAGCTTCCAAATCTTGGACCACCTCTGTAGTCTATCAAGGTCTTCCGTCATTCTTTAAACCCCCCTTCCCGGCATATTCACTCTGTTACATAACTTGGTATCACTGGTGAACAAACACACCCTCCTACTACACTGTCAGCAATGTCTTCAGTGAAAATGTTGAAAAGTGCTGGTGCCAGAACCGATCCCCTAAAGTACTGCAGGTATATTTAGGGTTGCACGGCACTTCTATGTTAAATCCAAACTTTTGTATTTTAATAACTTTGCAACCATTCATCTGATTTGCCTGTAATTTGCATGTGCCATCTGGTACCATAGATCTTTGGACCTGGCAAGTTTTGTTCCAGTCAAATGTGTGGTTGCGGAGCTGCAGAGTGCCAAATCATCTGAACAATACCACTTATTTGTCCATTTCTTTGCTCGGGGGTACAGCCCAAATGGTTAGGGGGCCTGGTCTGAAATTGTCAGGGTAAGATAGAAACACAGAAACATTGAAGTTGACGGCAGATAAGGACCTCAAGGCCCACCCAGTCTGCCCATTTTTTCTACCTTATGAATGTGCCATAGGCCTTTACTCTGTCAATGGCCTATCTATTCATGCCCATCTGTATTGCTCCCTTATGCCTATCCCATTCCTGTTTGAAGCCCTGCACTGTATTAATATCCACCACTTCCTGAGGTAGTCCGTTCCATGCATCCACCACTCTTTCAGTGAAAAAGAACTTCCTCACATTACCCCTTAATCGGTCTCCCTCTAATCTCATGCTGTATCTTCTTGTCCTGCTATTTTTCTTATATTGAAACATGTTAGATGCTTTCACATTGTTAATGCCCTTAAGATGTTTGACTGTTTCGATCATATCACCTCTCTCCCTCCCTCCTTTGCTCTAGGATATACATATTGAGCTCCACTAATCTGTCCTCATATGTTTTCTGATGCAGTCCCTGCACCACTTTGGTTGCCCTTCTCTGGACTGTCTCCATTTTGTTAATGTCCTTGTGCAGGTGTGACCTGGAGTACTGCATGCAGTACTCCAGATGGGGCCTAACCACTGTCTTGTAAAGAAGGACTATTACCTCCCTCCTACAACTTGTGATACCCCTACTAATACACCCCAACATCCCTCTAGCCTTACCTACTGCTTTAGTGGTCTGCTTCAATGATTTCAGGTTATCTGTGATGATGATGCCCAAGTCTCTTTCTTCCCTTGTGATTGCCAGCAACTCCCCTCCCAACCTACAGGCAGCTTCAGGGTTTCTCTTTCCTATGTGCATGATCTTGCACTTCTTTGCGTTAAACCCCAGTTGCCACTCTTCCTACCATATTGCCAGTTTATCCTGATCTCTTCTCATTCTGCCCACCCCATCTGGATTATCTACTCTGTTGCAGATATTGGTGTCATCTGCAAACAGACAAACCTTACCCTCCAGTCCATCTGCAATGTCACTGATGAAGATATTAAGAGGACTGGGCCCAGAACTGATCCTTGAGGTACTCCACTTGTGACCTGCATCTCTTCTGACTGTATACCATTTACCACTACTCTGTTTTCTGCCCGACAACCAGTTTGCCACCCAGTTGACCAACCTCTGACCCACCCTGAGCCTACCCAGCTGATTAATCAATCTTCTATGTGGAACAGTATTGAAAGCTTTGCTGAAGTCAAGGTAGGCAGCATCAACTGCACTTCCTTGGTCCACCACTCTGGTTATCCAGTCAAAGAAATCTATGAGATTAGTTTGACAGGACCTTCCTGTTGTAAACCCATGCTGCCTTGGATCCTGTGCTCCTATGGATTCTAGATGTTACACTATCCTTTCCTTAGAGAGTGCCTCCATAATCTTGCCCACTACTGAGGTAAGACTGACTGGTCTGTAGTTCCCTGCCTCCTCCCTGCTACCACTCTTGTGGAATGGGATCACATGAGCCCTTCTCCAGTCTTCTGGGACATCTCCTGTGCTCAGAGACTCACTAAACAGTTCTGATAATGGTTCTGTTAGTTCCACCCTTAGCTCCTTTAGTACCCTGGGATGTATGCCATCAGGTCCTATTGCCTTGTCCATCCTAAGCTTAGCGAGCTCTTGTAGGACCCTTTCATTTGTGAAGGGACTAGTGCACACCTCCCTCCCCCTATGTCCATGGTGCTGAGCTGTGGGTCTTGCCCTACCTTCTCCTCAGTAAATACTGAGCAGAAGTATCTATTTAAGATAGATGCTTTTTCCTTGGTCCTCCTCCACACACTCCCCTTATCCCATATATTGGGTCTGGGTCACTGATGTGCCTTTTGAAGGTTTAGCGAAAAAATATTAATCTGTTATAAAGTTATCAAAGTTTAAAGTTTCCCATTATAGCTTATGGAAAAAAATATATGTCTGGCTGGAAGCACATTTTGCTTTCATGAAAGCACTTGACTGCCACAAATGGGTTTGCCGTCATCTTGTTTTCAGTTAGCGATGGCAAAAAAATGGTGTAATTCAAAAAAATACTGCCCTTTTGTGTTTATTTAATCGGGGCCTGAGGAACACGGTCCTGACATTATTTTTCAAAATTGTGGCTAGAAATAAGTTATCTGCATTTCGGTTTTGGTGATTGCTACAATTTGTGGCACTTCTTTGCAAAGTGCTGTAAATTGCAGCATTTTTGTGCAACTAATGGTGCCAGGGCATGAAAACTGCAACTAATTGCGGCACTGTTTCATGAAAATTGCCACAATTTGTGGCAATACTTCAATGGGAAAACCCACTGGGACCAGTAAAACCACCCAAAACCTTTTCCAGCCACTTTTTGGGCCAAACAAGGTTAGATTTGTGTTCTTCAGCCCCCGTTTAGTAAACACCTGTTGGTGTTTACCTAATAAAAGGAGTTGTTCTCCTTTTAATGCCTCTAAGGTGGGCCCAGGCGTGTTTCATTTAATAAAAAATGTTCTGCCAACATCGGGGTGCCCAATCCCCATGTCTGCAGTAGAAATATCCCCCAACCCCTGCCAGTGTGGGACACTGGGTAGCCCACTCCCAGTGTCCTGAAATATAAAAAAAAAAAATGCTTCTGCTGACATGGATGCCCAATCCCACAACATCCCACATCACACCAGCTACAGTAGTACACTGGGGAGCCCACTCTCAGTGTGACCAAATATTTAAATTCCCTTTATTTCTAACATCAGGGTGCCCAATCCCCATGTTGACACTACTCCCCCTGACAGTATGGGACACAGTGTAGCTCACCCCTAGTGTCCCCAGTTATGCTTTGTACTCCCCAGTACAGTGGTACACTGGGGAGCCCACCACCAGTGTCCCAATATATTTCTGTTACCTGTCAAAAAAGAAAATGGTCCCTCAATGTCTTTTTAGTTAAAATAACCTGTAAAGAAGAAAACGGTCCCTTGTCATCTTCCCCACTCCCCCTTCCCCATCCTGACCCTCCCACTTAGCAGTCCACCTCCCCACACACCCCTTGCCCTATACTTACCAACGCGCAGGCTTTCGCTGCTATCTTCTGTTAACCGACATGTCTGCACCTCTTCAAAGCCTAAACCGTGAACTGAAGAATCAAGGTAAGCACTGTATAATGGCTGTCAATGGCATTTGAACTTATGTTGATATTTCAGCCAGTTTTGGAATTTTACACCAAATTTTCAACATGGTTTTTGGACCACCTCATGAACACTGTCACAGTCATTTTATTACTCGGACCCAAATTACCTTTTGGGACTGATTAATAAAATGACAGTGCCAATGTTCATGAAATAGTATTAAAGATATTAATGGTCACTCTAAAAAAAAACCCAGTTACATGTGGTCATTTAAAATTTTCTTACACACTCATACATGTGCCAATTTTTAATATTTTACTCCAAATTTTCAACATTACCGTTTCTTCATACCCGTTATGAACAGTACAGCTGACCTGTCAGTCTATGCTTGTTACGTTATAACTGGATGCTAGAGCATATTTAAGGTTTATCAACTTCATCACTGTTTACTGAAGCAGTTAGGTTCAACATTGGATACTATCAACTACAAAGAATTTCTGCAATCTGCTATTGCCACAGCCCAGCAACAACATGCAGTTTCCAAATTATATTTATTTCTATTCTCTAGGAATATTCGCTTTTAACTGGTGACTCTCCTTACTGGGTTGCAAACCTTCCCTCACCCAAGTTTGATAGGCCTAAAATCTGGTCAGATGCGTATGCATATATCTCTCAAGATAGGCTTTGCTTTACCAATTTTATATTTTGAATAACCTCTACTTCATGCCTTCTAAGCTATTTAAATGGGACGGTTGCAATCACCGATCTGCATGCTGTGGGATCAAACAGGAGGGCACTTTATATCTTATCCTTTGGGAGAGTCCCAATGTGGCTGTGTTGTGGAATCAATTAAATGTAAGATAGATTCATTATTTGGGGTTGATGAGCATTTTACACCAGAGGTTTGCTTAGTAGGTGATTATAGTCAAATCTCCATGAGAACAGAGGTATGCTGTGGCTATGATCTTGATGTCAGTTAAAAGACTGGTTCTGCATCATTAGTTGGGTCAATCTTTACTTTCCTACAGAGGAATGGCTGCAGGGTTTCGACAGCTTCGTATTGAAAAACTTATGTAGCTAGCATTCATACTAGGTTACCCAGTTACACTAAGAAGTGGAGCAGGTTGCACTTCCTGTACATAGCCTAGGCACTTTGAACAGGTCCCTTTCCATCTTATTACTATTGTGTTATCTTTATTACTGTAGTTATACTGGTTATTCATAGTTTGTGTATCCTATTCAGAATATTCCTCACCCACTTCCATTTCTTGTTGTGCATATTAATGTCATTGCAGCCACAGGTTTGGGGGGGCTCAGAGGTTGGGAGGGTTGGGGGTGGTAGGTTTGTTATGTATGTTTGTGGGGGGTGTTTTGTTAGTGGTTTTAATGTATTGTTGCTGAATTGTTTGTTGTTATGGAAACTAATAAAATATATTTAAAAAAAAATGAACAGTACAGCTGCCATTTTTCACATCCTGGCTGAAACGTGTTCTCGCTACTGTGGCACAGAACGGCGCGTTTGTTGCATGAAATCACCTTTCAGGACCAATCAATGAAACAACACTGGCAGTGTTCATGAGGTGGCATCCCCAAAAGGCCATGGTGAAAATTTGGTGACAAAATTCCTATACATGCCCAAGTTACTTGTACAGTATGTGCGTCTGTTGAATTTATTCTATGCACGCACATAACTTTGCTACTTTTCAATCTTTTGATGCCAAATTTTCTCACCACCTCATGAACAGTACAGCTGACATTTTTCACACCCTGCCCAAAATGTGTTTCACACCTGTGGCGCAGAATGGCGAGCAGTTGCACATAATTATATTTTGCATTTCATTTCACAATTTTTCTATACCGGGGTACATGAGGTGGGGTAATAAGATGGCTCTGCTGACAATTTAGAAACATAGAAGTTGACGGCAGATAAGGACCGCAAGGCCCATCCAGTCTGCCCATTTCTTTTTCTATCTTATAAATGTGCCATCGGCCTTTGCTATGTCAGTGACCTATCTATTCATAGTCATTTGTATTGCTCCCTTATGCCTATCCCATGCCTGTTTGAAGCCCTGCACTGTATTCATAGCCACTACTTCTTGTGGTAAGCCATTCCATGCATCTACCACCCTTTCTGTGAAAAAAGAATTTCCTCACATTCCCCTTAATCGGCCTCCCTCTAATCTCATGCTGTGTCCTCTTGTGCTATTTTCTTATATTTAAACATGTTAGACTCTTTCACCTTGTTTATGCCCTTAAGGTGTTTAAATGTCTCCGATCATATCACCTCTCTCCCTCCTTTGCTCAAGGGTATACATATTGAGCTCCGATTAATCTGTCCTCATATATGTCTTCTGATGCAGTCCCTGCACCATTTTGGTTTGCCTTCTCTGGACTGCCTCAATTTGGTTAATGTCCTTGTGAAGGTGTGGCCTCCAGCCTGCGAGTACTCCAGATGGGGCCTAACCAATGTCTTGTACAGAGGGATTATTACCTCCCTCTTCGACTTGTGATACCCTACTAATACACCCTAACACCCCCTAGCCTTACCTAACATTTTAATAAATTTGATCCTGTTCAACACATGGAAGCACTTCTATACGTGTTTGCATATACTAGCAGATTGGAGCACAGGTTCTGAAGGATCCTAAGTCCCAAAGTAGAATAAGGATACTATTATACTATCTCAAAATATGGAATTCATTACAAAAATTCTGTTAATGCATCAGTTAGGGTTTCTACTACAGTGACAAAAGTCTGGAAATTCAATGTTAGGGTTACCAACCCTACCAACCCCCCCACCCTCCACACACCAACAAGTGTAGGGGTGTGCCTTGGGATTGTAAGGCCTAACTCTCATCCCATTCTCCTATACTGTACCCTCTCAGCTTCCTTACAAATGGAATAGGGTGAGAGTTAGGCCCGATGACACCAAGGTACATGTGAAAGGCAATGGTCAGTTTTCTTATTTCCAGGGCAAATAGCTGCAAAAGACAATGAGGGATGGTTTTCTACTTTTTACAGGAAAAACAAATGGGTATAGAAATGGACCCACTGACACCAGTGATAACTGGGGCAGTGGAGGGGAGGATACCACTGGAACCCAGGGAGACATGGCAAGTAGCCACTAAAATAAAAAAAAAATGTATAAAACCAAGGCATGGGTTTGGCTTAGGGGGAACGTCCTGTACCCCCCATGCCTTTGGTTTTGTGTATTTTTATATTGCTAACTACATCTCTGGCTTCCCCCCAAAACGGAACACATCATAGTTGGAGATTTTAATGTAAACTGGCTTGCCAGTTTGGTTTCCCCATGCCAAGGACACCTTCGCTGCGCTGGACCTGACCCAGCTGGTCAGTCAACCTACCAGGGTGAAACCCACTAACAACTCTAGCACCCTGATCGACCTTCTCCTCACCAACCGTCCCCACAGAATCTCTAACCTGGTGGTCCTTCCGGACTCCCTAAGTGATCACTCACTCATCTTCTTTTCTTGGTCGTGTCTTCAGCAGAAACCCAAACCAAACTATATTGTCCGGCATCGTCTCTGACCCGGAGGCCTCACAAAACTAAGAAAAAACTTAACTCAATGGGATTGGTCCCCCATCTCCCGGGCCCCTACTATAGATGAAGTCCTTGATTATTTCACCTGTTCTTTTAATAAAGCATGTGACATCTGTGCCCCACTAGCAAAAGTGCAATCAAAGAAACGTAATGTCCCCCTGGATCACGTCTGCAGTGCTCCAACGGCTAAAGCACAGAGATGATCTCTGGCATAAAGCATTCACATCCGGCATGCAGGCGGACAGGCAAGTCTATAAAGTGGCTCGTAACAAATGCACTTGGGCCATAAAACAGGCCAAGTCGGGCTACTACAAAATGACCCTTGCCTCCTCCTGGGGGAATGCTCGGTTTTTCTGGGACAATATCAAGGAACTCAATGGCAAATCCCGGCTCCCACCCCCCACTAACTGCCAACAATGTCCCTACCACTGACCCGCTGGCCATCACCAAATGCCTCAACTCATTATTCTCTGACCTTAGTGCAGTACTCCCAAATAACTTCTTCGACCCCACTCCTGCAACCCTGCCCCCTAACACCCAGCATCCCCCCTTCCATCTCAGGATGATCTCTATGAATGAGGCAAGGCCTTATCTCATTAAAGCACTCAGTGGCTCTTGCTATTGCAAAGATTCTTTTGATATGAGAATCCTACATATAGTATTAGATACAGTCCTCTCCCCACTGACAGACCTCATTAACTGCTCCTTAAGTCTGGGGCAGTTCCCAGCAGCCTGGAAGACTGTCACAGTCACCCCAATACTGAAGAGTGGTGACAGCACCTCCCCCAATAACGTCCGTCCCATATCCATTCTCGCACCACTCTCAAAAGCCCTCAAAAAAATTATAGCCACCCAACTCACTGAGTACCTGCTTGCTCATAATCTACTTTGCAGGGAGCAGCATGGCTTCAGATCTGGGCACAGTACAACTACGGCTCTCACTGAGTTCGCTAATTTATTCTCTCTGCCCTGGATAGAAAACTCCTAGCTGGAGCTGTCTTCATCGACCTATCAAAGGCCTTTGACACAGTCTCCCACCCCTTACTCTTAAGCACACACCACCACATAGGTCTGTCCCTGTCTCCTGGTTTACCAGTTACCTCACAGCTAGATCACAATGTGTCAAAATAAACAACACCCTCTCAACCACCCTGCCAGTCCCTCTGAGGTTCCCCTGGGCTCCATCCTTGGCCTCTATTATTCAGCATCTACCTAAATACCTTGCCCAATTCCTGCTCCGGCAACCTACTACTCCATCACGGATAGCCTTGGTTCTTTTCGCCGCACCCAGATCTCCACAGTATTGCAGTCCTCCCTCTGTACGCATTTTAGCCAGATTGAAAACTTGTTCATAGAACAAAGACTTGTGATCAATGTAAAAAAGACAAAGACCATGCTCTTTGCCCACCAACGGAATAAGGCCAAGAATGCATAGCTAACAATCCTCTCCCTCTTGCTCCTTCCTCTAGAACAGGTCCATACATATAAATACCTGGGCCTTACATTTGATTCCAGCCTCTCCTTCCAGTCACACATTAGCACTCTGTCATCAGCCATAAATGTCTGTATAGGCCTATGGTATCGGCACAAGGATTCCCTACCTCTGGAAGCCCTTAATCTGGTTGTCACCTCCTCAGTCCTCTCCCTAGTCGATTATGGGCTCACTATCTGCTCATTGCTGACCACACAGCACTTAACAAATCCTACCTGGCCATAAACAAAGCGTCGTGTACTCCTCTGGGACAGGCGTACCCATACTTAGTACACTATATGCCCTGACAAATCTCCTCTACCCTGGATGAAAGGCTATTTTATCAAACATGTCTCCTCACAAAGAAAGTACACCTGGGGCTTACCCCCTTGAGGGTTTCTGCCTCTCTTCTATCCTCCCACACCTCAGTGAACACCCACACTACCAACCGACAGGTGTGGTCCATCACGAGGGTTAGAACCTCCTTAGCCCAAAGGTCATTCCCACACAGGGCCTCAGTCTGGTACAACAAACTCCCCACCGATGTCTCCTCCATCTCCAAATTAGGACCTTTCAAGTCAGCCCTCAAAGAGCATATTCTCACTTCACGGCACTGCCAATGTACCAGATAGTGCCGGGTCACCTATCTATCATCTTACGGAACCATCCCGCCACTGAGCTCCTACCGATAGGGCTACCAAACATTACCAATTAACAATGCCTCCTTTGGCTGCACTCACAAGATATCTGTCTAATTCTCTACTTCGCTGTAAATATCAAACCTGTTACTCCCTCCCCCTGTCAGCAAACTTATTGTTCTCTTGAAAACTGTAAAATTCCGCTCTCGGTAACACATTCAATGCTATGTATAGCTGATCTTGATTCTGCAATATTGTATAACTGAAAAAACTGTAACCTTTAGCTGCCATTCTATGTCTATATGTATTAAGTGTTTGTATTTGTTTTTCTGATGCTGAGCCTTGTAAATGAGTCCGACTCAAAGGTTGTAATCCTAAAGTCTGTTAAATAAATAAATAAAATACATCTATTTAAAAAGTGATAATTTTAAAATTTTGTATCCTTCTTTGTGATCCCTTTTCACCAGCCGATCCTCACGAAAAAAGATCGGCCGTTGAAAAAGGATCACGAAGAGGGAATTATAATGTTTAAAAGTGCATTTTTTAAAATAATAAATACACAAAACCAAAGGCATGGGTAGGCACAGGACGTCCTCCTAAGCCAAACCCATTCCTTGGTTTTGAGAAAAAAAAATATCCATTGGGCAAGTTCAAAGATTTTGTTTTTCCCCTTCCTGAAGGACAAAACAAAATGGCTGCAAGACCGAAGAGGATACTGGCAAGTGGATTCATAGATTTCCAACCTTTTTGCAATCCCTTGGTTCATGTGGACCTTTAAGATCCCTGCTGACAAAATCCTTCATTGTACACTGTGCCTAAATGTTCAAGTTTTATACCAAATGTTTTAGTTTAGTACTGTGTAAAATGTTAAGTTCTGTACCAAATGTTTAAGTTTCAGTACTTTACAAGTGATACTCTGTGTAGTTTCTTTTCTCTTTCTTACTGATGTGGAGCCTTTGTAAAGGAGTCTATGACTCAAAGGATTTCTTTCAATAAATAAAATAAATAAAAATAAATGAGCCACTCACAAAGAGGAATCCCTCATCAAAACTGTGCATCTATCCCAAAGACTGAACTGAGCATGCCCAGAACCCAAAATATCAAAACTGAATAACTTTGGAACAGATTAATCTTTTTTTCACTAAATCAATGCTGAATTGTTCCTTAGGATAACCTCTTTCTAGCCTTAACTCGTCAGGCCAAAATTCTAAATGGTGAGCGCGCAGCGCATTCTCGAAAAATGACCCTGACATTTGCCAAATAAAGCAAAAAATGCATGTTTGGTGCTTTGCTGCACGAAAACTGCAAATCTGATCAAAACACAACTTGGCAAGTCAAGAGATCTACCATCTGAGACCATGTATTCCAAATTTCATGCAAATCCGTTGAACAGTTGAGAAGTTATTAAAGTGCAAAATATGGGATTTAACATTAAACTGCCTACTCAACCCTAACTATAGGGGTGCGACTGCGCCCCTATATAATATATTCATTGCAAAAAACTTTGTTAATGCACCAGTTAGGGTTAAACTGGTAAAAGTAGGGACATGTGGTATTAGAGTTTCCAACCCTAACACGCCACCCCCATCCTGCAAGCAGCAAAAAGCTAAATTAAGGCAATATTATGGTTTTGGCTGTCTGAATCTTGACAAATCAGGCCTGGGGTCTTCCTTGGAGTGATCAACCATGATGCTTACTCCATTCCATCAGCAAATAAGCTCAGAAGTGCAGACTATAGGAGAATGGGGTGAGTGTTAGGGTTGATCACGCCAAGTAAGAGCCCAGACCTGATTTGCCAAGACTCAGGACAGCCAAAGCTGTCCAGTTAGCAAGATACATTTATTGGTGTTTCTGCAGGATATCGTCTTTATGGGTTTTCAAAATATTAAAAAAAAACAAAAAAAAAAAACAACCAGAAACAAGATGGCGGTTATATGAAAAAATATTTTTTTCTCATGAAAACCTTACCCCATACAAAACAACATCCTATTTCTTATGGGCCAAATTTTTGTGTAAAACAGCTATCCAAAAGACTGTACTAAACATGCTCAGAACCGAAATTTCAAATCCTTATAACTCTGGAAATGATGAACATTTTTTTTACCAAACCAGTGAAAGGCTCCATCGTGGCCCAAACCCTTTCCACCCTGAAAATTTGAAAGCAAAATTCCAAACCATCTGTGCAAATCCAGTGCATGGTGATGAAGATATTAAAGTGCAAAATTAGGGGTTTAACATTAAACAGCTTGTTCAGCCCTAATTATAGTGGCACTACTGCATCCCTATACCACACCACTATGATATACATATATCTATATCTATATCTATATATATCTATCTATATCTATATATAGATATACATATAGATATTTGTAACCAGCCTCTCTCTTCACTTATCTTGAGGCTGGTTACTAGAGGGCTCTCAAAGGTTTAGATTTGACTCTAAGAGTTGCAGATACACTCCCAGCAAAAGTTATTCATTGAGCTATCTATGAATGGAGCACCAGTTTGTGAAGGTTATCCAAGCAAGCGTTGTAATAGAGATGCCCTTCTGAAAATTAAAACCTAGGTATCATACTGTTTTCCCTGACAGTGTAGCTGAATTAATGGTCATCAGGTGGAGGGGGGATTGATAAGGGTTGGTTCAGAAAGTCCCCATGTGAGGGGCAAGATCTGGGTGTCTGTTTTTGGGCCACTAGGGCTATTCATGTAGTGTCGAAGAGAGGCACATATGGCCAGACCAACCATGCTTTATGCACTTGTAATGATATCAGATTCTGATATGCTTTTCCATTTGTTGTCCTGGACACACTGAGACATGTGCTGGCACAGCTTGCCTCCCAGGGAGGTGCTTGTCCTGCCTGGGGAGAGTGCCATCATGCAAATGGTCTTGGGAGTGCCAGGGCTCCAGGTATCTCACAAGAGAGGTTAGGGATTTGTAGGGTTAAAAGAGACCCAGTACTTTAAGTAATGTGTGATAGTGTCCCTTTAGTTTAAGGGGTTGACTGGGAAAATAATGTAGCCATGAGGTGGGCAACAGGCTCCACAAGTAAGCTGGGTACCATCAGGCCAGTGTTGAGAAGCAGCAGTAGTAATCTATGCCACACTAGAGATGGAGGAGTTTTCAAAGTACAATCATGTAGGGCATGGCCCATGGAGATCTGATTATGTAGTGCGACCAAGTACTACCATGAAGTTATATGGCCAGGGAACTACACGGAGAGCTGTGTACCTCTTAGGCAGCTAATAATAAAAAACACCATGCTTGATCCCTGCTCCAGTATGGACGTTCTAATTTGTCTGTGGTCTCATGTTATTGGTGCCTCAGAGTATGGTTTTAAGGGACCTGTGATGCCCATCACCCCGACTGTGATATCAAGGTGACTTGTACTGGTGAAGAACTTGTATTCATGGAGTAAGGTGGGTGCACACTCAATGGGATGCCATCAGGTACCCTTAGATATAGATGGTGACCAGATCATGTACGTATATCAATCTATGAAATAACATGAAGAAACTACTTCACACATTGTACAATTGAAGAAATGTATTTCATATACTTGTATATTATCGTGCCACCAGCTAGGACTTGCTGGGACTTTTTGACATTTGTGATTTTGAGTTTGGTAGTTTGTCCTACTTAGGTCCCTGTACTTGTAGTGCTTTATTTTCTGATATTGTTTATTTTGATCCCCATAGCACCCATCCTCACCTCCTCCATTCTTTTGGTAACTGCCTTTTTTACCCCGTTTTAAGGTTTGCTGTACACTGGGACAGAGGGAGGGAGGGGTTCTGAGTCGGGATTTCAGGTGAGCTGATCATCCAAACACTTTGTACCACTGAGTGACTTGTTTTGTTTCAGCAACCCCAACTTTGCAGTTTAAGGTGCCTGTGTGAGTGGTGACTCTAAGTATTATACTGTTTGGTGTCTCCAACTTTGCAGTTCGAGATGCAGGTGAAAGTGGTGGTTCTGCAGTTCCAGGGTATGGGTGTGAGGGGTGACTGTAAATGAGAAACTATGATACCAGCATTCTGTGAAACTGATCAGGTAAACACAATAGCTGCCTAATGTTTATCTTCTAGAATCACTCCTGGTGAATTGATATGAGCAGACCAGGTACAAGGATGACCACTGATTAACTAGAAGAATTATTCAATGGTCAGGTGACTGGTTTACACCAACTGAGTTACTCAGAAGTTGTAGCACATTTTATAATCTTTTTTATTACATTTTAAATTATTATTTTACTAGTCTTGTTCTATAACCATCCTTCTTCAGGATGTTAGTTATTTTGTGGAATATCTACTTAGTCATTGTTCATTGTGTCTCTGTACTTTCTTTCTTTAGTCTTTGGTAACTGGGTGAGGCCCACTAGGCACAAGGGCCTGTTTTCAGGAGTGACCTGGGAGCACTGGGGAGGTTAAGTGACTTGCTCAGAGTCACACAGTATGCAAGTGGAGGTTGTAAGAATCAAACCCAAGTCTGCTGGATGTACCAATCTCATTCACAGCTTGTTACAGAGTCACACAGTATGCAAGTGGAGGTTGTAGGAATCAAACCCAGGTCTGCTGGATGTACCAATCTCATTCACAGCTTGTTACTCTAACCTCTAGGCTATACTGCCAACCCCATAACTTACAGTTTTCAGCACATAGCTTATAGTTTTCTAGGCTGCAGCAGTCAGGACCTGATACAGTTATATAAACAAAGTACTAAAAGGTTGGTCAAGCATGATAAGGTATATCAGGACCAGCAAAATAAAGACAACCAAGGACGTTCACCGTCCATGGCTTAGCACAGTTTTCATGAAATGTTGGATATCTTGCAGAAGGGCAGTTGTAGGAGGTGGCTAGTAAAATAATACCCTAAAATGAAAAATAAAAAAGATTGGGACAGGAGACTGAATAAACTCTTTCTTGGTGTACATGTGGATGAGCTGAGTAGGCCTGTCCTCCTGCAAAAGAACAATACTGTCCATATTAGGGCCCTGGGTCATCGTGACCTTTTGGAAAACACCCAGCATTTATGTGCTTCGCTAAGAAACAGCTGTTTGGAAGGACCTCCTGGTTTCAGATGATGATGCACTTAATGATCAGATATTATTTATTTATTTATTTATTGAAATGTTTCATCAGGAAGGCACATTGAACAACAGGTTGCTTCGCTTCCTGGTGCAACCTGGGGGGGAAGGGGTACAATAGGGATGAGTCATTTTGCATTCAAGTTACAAAGATCAACATAGCATACAATTAATTAGGGCAGTTGTTACAAACAGTGTTGCATACATATATAATTTGGTAATAAGTGAACAAATGCTATCATGAAATTAGGGTGAAAGAGAAAGAGGATGAGATGACAGATAGTCCAGAGTCATTTGCCGGAGGGACCTCTTCAGGATGCAGGGAACCCTGCAAGGGGACAGGGGACTGGAGTAGGGATTAGAGAGGGAGCAAGAGAGGGAGTAAGTGTGATTAACACCTAGGAGGGGAAATATGGCCTGAACCAAAAAGAAAAACCTTAAGGATGCAATGAACCCTGCAAGTGGGCAGGGACGTTTAGGTGACTGTAAACTCTCCTGTGGTTAGGTGCTGAATTATGGAGGGATGGTGAGAGGGAGTGAATCAAAAATAACACCTGAGAGGGGATAAAGCCTGATCCAAGAAACCCTCCAGGATGCTGGGGACACTGCAAGGGGATCTAGAAGGCCAAGGATAGGTAGATGGGAGTAGAAAAGGTGGCAAGCCTAGGCACTATAGGACCCCTTTAGGGTGCTTAGAACCCTGCAAGGGGAGTGTGAAGGCTAGGAAAAAGGGGGAGAGATTAGGGCAAGGAAAAAGGTATGAGAACTAGCAACTAGGAAGGGCTAGGGTCAATACAGGCAGTAGAGTCGATAGAGGCATTGGGTAAATTCCAAAGGGGGATGACCTGTAAAGAGTAAGATGGAGGAAATTAAAGCTTGTCATGACAGGAACAGTTAGGTGCAAGATAGTTGGAGAGGGCAGTGTTGATGGAATAGAGAGGGGAGCATTGGATTTGGGGAGATAGAGAGTTCCATATTTTAGGGAAATGGTGAGAGCACCCAGACTGGCTGGAGAGGGTGTAGCGGCAGGGGACAATCAGCACGTGAGTGACGGTAGATCTGAGGAAGTGGGAAGGAGGAGGGGGTTTTATAAATGAGGGGGAGAGGTAGCAAGGGAGTTCACCCAGTCAGTGTTTAGTGGTGAATTTAGCGCAGTGTGAGAGGTGTATATTTGTATGGGAAGGGAAGGACAGGGCTCGATAGAGGTCACAGTGGTGGGTGCGAGAGGGAGCATCAAGGGCAAAATGGCAGAAGGAGTTGAAGAGAGTGTCCAAACTGATCAGGAGGACTTAGGAGCAGCACCATTGACTATGTCACAGTAGTCAAAAAATGGGAGGATCATCTTCTTGACAAGCTCACGCCTAGCCATAGGAGGGATGCAACTGCAGTTCCTGAACAAGGTACCAAGGCGGCCAATTGGGGTGCATTTTTTCTGGATGGCATCAATGTATCCAGCGAAGTTGAGGTGTTAGTCTAATCAAACCCCAAGGTATCTGAAGGATGAGGTGTCCTCAAGTAAAGTCCCATCAAGAGTGCGGAAAGTGGGCAGGGAGGGAAGCCTAGAGAGTCTCTGCCTTGTGCCAAAGGTCATGGAGACTGTCTTCTTGGAGTTGAGGAATAATTGATGGTTTGCAAACCAGTGCTGGACCTTGTTGAAGTTGTGCTGCAAGCTGGATGTAACCTGAGCTGGGCATGACCCAGATGCATACAGGACTGTCTCATCAGCGTACATGTGTACGGTGGAGGAGGGGGAGCAGACAGATGGCAGGTCACTAAGGAAGATGGAGAATAGCAGGGGACCAAGGACGGAGCCCTGAGGGATGCCAGTGCAGATCGGGATGGGTGGCAAGATGGCATCTGCGATCTTAACTGATTGGGTTATACCAGTAAGGTAGGCCCTAAATCAGTTAGTGGAAAAGGGTTAGACCAGCAGATGAGAGGGAACCAAGGAGAAGGGAGTGGGAAACAGTGTCAAAAGCCTTGGCAAGGTCGACAAATGCTGAGATGATTTGGTATTGTCCATCCCGGAGAGGATGGAGTCAGTGAGCCAAAGTAGGGAGGTTGTGGTAGAGTGTTTTTTCCTGAAACCAGATTGGAATGGGGTGAAGAAGGAGGCATCAGATAGAAAGGAGGTGAGTTGAGAGAGGACTAGACATTCTTGTAGTTTGGCTAGGGTAGGGAGTAGCGAGCTGGGGCGATAGTTGCCAGGGGATGAGGGGGTCTCCACCTTTAGGTAGGGGGAGGAGCACTGCATGCTTCCATGTGGTAGGGATATTGGAGGTTGAGAAGGAGAGAGTTAAGATTAAGGAGAGGGGGTAGGCAATGGCTGGGGCTGAGAGAGAGGAGTTTAGGGTCAAGGTCATCTGGGAAGATCCTTTTGTGGGGTTGATGGCAGGGAGGGCATTTAGAGTATTAGTGGGGGAGTCTGAAGAGAATGAGAAGGAGAGGGGTGTGTGGAAATAGGAAGTGGAGCAGTTATTCTTTTGGGGGGAGGATAGGGGCAGCCATGACATTTGAGGGGGGAGGGGTAATTAGGGAGGGACTTCAGCAGTTCGGTTGCACAGGAGGTATAATACGAGTTAAATTCCACAGCTATGACATGGGAGTCAGCTATAAGATTGCCATTTACCTTAAACACTGGGGAAGGGGTGGGACTGAGGGATAAAGAGGGCATGAACCACCTTCCAGAACTTGGAAGGGGAATTTATGTTAGTGAGGAAAGCATTTCTGAAGTAATCAGACTTGGCTAGCCTTGCTGCCCTGGTAATGGTCAGATGTCTCCCAGGTACATTAGCATGGAGAGACACTGACTACATTGCTAAAATTGTGCAGGAAGCAGGAGAAAACATTGATGTCCTGGTACGCATAGGGATTAATGATCTCGCCAGCTGGTCAGTTGTGGAGGGGTTAGGTACTAAATCCCACCTGCAAAAATCCCACTGGCAAAAATACCACAGGAATATTCCCGATGCATGTTTTAACTGACAGCAAAAAATCCCAATAGACACAAATACTGCTGGGGTATATTTTGTACCATTAGCAACTCTGTGACTGAGTGCTATGAGTTCTCCTCTGCCGAAGGAAATTATGTCCTAAAGTTCATGAAGGAATGTTTTTTTTTTTTGTTTGTTTTTTTTCTTATATTTTCCACTCTTTATCACAGAGAGTCCTCTGTCGGGCTTCAGCCCTGGGACTTCCCACCTGCCATCCATTGCCGCTATTTCCCCAGTTACCCCTGGCTTGTCCCCCAGAGGGTGGGACCAAAGAGCCGGGTCCCCCATATCCAAGCTGCGGACAGTAGTTGGTTAGGAGTGCAGCGATGACAGGCTAACGGAAGCCCAGGGGAGGGCTTCACAGAGACAGAGGGCTCTCCTCCTTTTTCTATTTTTCTTGCAGGTGGGGATGTGCAATGATGCCAGTGTCCACCCTGCCTCCCTGTGTATCGAGAGCGCCGGTAGCGTGAGTGACTCCTGGCCTTCACCAGGGGTCTTCCTTGTGCTGGACACTTCTCCACCCTCCCTCTCGGAGAAGGAGAGCTGTCCATGGAACGCTCCATCCTTCTCACTCGGCTGGCCCTCCGACGTCCCAGGTCCATTCCTAAAATGAAGGAATGCTTATGATCTGCCCTTTTTTAATTTTTTGCGTTAGGTCCAAGTGTGCAAGGTAATACACTGTGCTGGGGAACTCTTGGGGTTCATTCCTTTTAAGGTGCTGGTGTTGCATAATATTTTATGAAGAGTCCATACACTGCATTGCAGAACATTTGATGGCAATATAGAAACATTGAAGTCAGCCTGCTGAAAAGTAAGGATTTGGGCAGAGAAGTATTCGGAAAAGTATGCTTCTGTGGGGCAGGAAACACTGAAAGCAGTGGTCAGTCCTAGGAGTCAGGTACAAGATAGATTCAGGGACAGTATGCTTATGTGGGGCACAGACACATTAAAAGGAATGGCCACCCTCTCATAACATGGTCAGGGAATTTATGCAAGCGACACAAAAATTGTTCACTGCAATCCATACTGCTGAGTCTCTAAGTGCTGTGTGTTGGCTGCAACGGAGCAACCATGCTGCCCTGGACCCCGCACACTGCAGAAAAACTCCTCTGCTCCCCGCTCTGATTGCTTTCTGCTGTGTTCTACTCCAGAGTGTTAGAGTGATTGAAGCAATTGGAGCCCTGGGAACAGTCGGGCAGCTGCCGGGATCACCAAGTGAACTGTGGAACACAATGACTAGGCAGCAGACAAGGGGTGTCACTTTAGAATGGTGAGTTAAATATATTTCAGGCTTTTAATGTGTTGGGATTTCAGTATGTCCGTATTTTTGCATGTCAGGAATTTTTTTCCCGGTATTTTTCATAACGGGATTTCTCGCGGCGGGATTTAGGACGGATCCCATTGTGGAGACCAAGGAACACCTGACCAGGCTGGGAGACAAACTGTCATCCATTTTGTCTGGCATCTCCTTCTCTGAGATCCTGCCAGTCTGGAGAGAGGGGTAGACAGATGGAAGGTCAGAGAAGAGGAGATAGGGGAGCTAAACATGTGGCTCAAGGGTGGTGCCAGGAAAAAGGACACAAATTTGCAGGTAACTGGCAACAGTTTGGGGAGTGAAAGTTCTTTAAATTTGATGGACTGCATCTGACTAAGGAGGGAGTCAGTGCATTGGGGCAGAAGTTTGATGTCTTTGCAGAATATTTAAACTAGTAAATGGGGAGAGGGCTGCAGCACCCGATACATCGAATGGGAAGTACACCCCTCCCCCCTCAGCTAGTGATCAAACAGGAGTTCAGCATGTTTATGGTTCATTGCATCACCACGTAATGAAAAAGGTCCATCTCCCCATATGATGTGCAGGGGAAATGCTGGACCTCGCCAAACAGCTAACACACCGAAATCTGGCCAATGGAAAATAATTTACACAAATGTCTGCAGTCTGGGAAACAAGATCCCAGACCTGCAGGCAACAATGACAGAGGCTAAACTGGACATAGTAGCCATTAGTGAGACATGGTTCACCAGTAACCACACTTTGGAGACTTCAGTACCCGGCTATGTACTGTTCAGAAGAGACTGAGGTGCAAAAAGTGGGGGGGGGAGTGCAGTGGCCCTTTATGTCAATGAAAATATCAAAGTTACGGAACTTAGAATACACATAGAAGCCAAAAGAACTACGGTCACCCCTGGACACAGGAAATGGGGCAGCTATACAAACTGGGGTTGTCTATGGGTCTCCAGATCAGGGGGAGGACATAGACACATTACTGTTAGAAGATATACAATACATGACAGCCAAACGGGAGGTTCCGATAATGGGTGACTTCAACTGCCAGATACAGATTGGTCAATACCAGCAGGAACATTTGCCAGAACTAGACACATGGTGGATTCCCTGCAGGTGAGGGCCTCAAACAACTGGTACAACAACCCACAAGAGACAGGGCTATCCTAGATCTAGTACTGACTAATGGGGAAAAGATCACAGATCTCCAGGTAGAAGGTCACCTGGGGCCAGTGATCATCACATGGTTTGGTTCAATTTGATCACTAGAACTAAATCATCCCATTCCAAGGCAAACACATGAGACTTCAGAGGAGCTGACTTTGATAAGATGGCCAACAGAGTTAAGCTAGGCTTGGCAAGAAGAAATACAGGTGAGGGGGTACAGGCAAAGTGGACAAGCGTTAAGGATGCAGTACTTGAAGCAACATCCCATTGTGTTAGAGAGAAAAGCAAGAGCAAAAGAAGGAGGAAACCACTTTAGTTCTCAAAAACAGTAGCAGAAAAGGTCAGAGCCAAAAGTCTGGCCTTCAGGAAATATAAGGAAACACAGCGGGACGAAGATAGGGAGGCATACCAAACTTCCCGAAGGGAAGCAGGGAAAGCAGAAAGGCAGGCAATGGCCCAAACCAAGGAAACACTAGCATGAACAGTAAAAAAAGGGGACAAGACTTTCTATATGTAACCCCCTACAAATGGGGGTTCCCAAAAAGTCTCCCTTGAGCTTGCCTAAATGCTCACTGCCAGGCTGGTGTCCTGCATATTAGCAGTTTAAATGTCATTGCCAGAGCCTGTATAGCCTCTGTGCACTGTCTCTTTAAGAGCTGCTTGATTGCAGCATAAGTAATCTGAGATGGAGCTCTGTTGAAAGATGTAACTGTTTGCTGAAAACCGTTTAGAATGATAATGATTATGTAGTTTGTCTAACCTGCTTTCTTCGTAGCAGGAACTGTCTTGTTTATCTCCACTATCTTGGTCCTGGACTGCAAATTGGACCAATCTGTTCAGGTGGGACCTAAAATGTTGCCGGACTACAGGAGCAGTCTGAATTCAAAATCTGTAGGAACTTTAGTCTGGAACTTTTTTTTGCACCCTTTTTGCAACTGAAAGGGGAGCTCTTGCTTTGACTGACAGCCAGATCAGCCAACCAAATCTTTTGGATCTTGTGGAAGTCCCAGGCTGCTTGCAGATTTCAGTTAGAACTAAGCTGGAAGCTGAGCAAGAAGGAGCTGAAGTGATTCTGAGAGCAATCCTGAGTGGATTCGCATGGGAGAACTATGAAAAGGCTGAGAGTTTGGCCTCCATGTCTGCCTGCTGCTCCTGAAAGGGAGAGAAGAGAATTATTTTGGGACTAAATCCAAGTTTGTGTGACTAAAGTAAGCTACTGAAGTGGGCCAGGCTCAACCTGAAGAAGACTGAATATTTTTGTTGATTGCGATTGACCTGTCAGGAGTTCCAGCTACCCCTAAGCTCTGGTGTGTGCAGAGACTTTGCGATTGTGCCCGGGGAGCGCTTTGCCTGGTACAGTAGAATTCCCATACATGTAAATGTGCTATGAGCTGCTAGTGTGTTGTGAGTTAGTTCCCCACTGTGTAAACTGTGTTCTGCTTGCCGGAAGCTGTATCCAGCCCAAAACGGACTGCTTCCGAACTTGTCTCCATGCGGTCTGGGCGCCAGACTACCCACTGCACAGAGAAGCCATCAACGAGAGACCTGCCTGGGGATCAGCCCCTGCTCCATGCTTGAACAGGAATGATGCCTTCGCACATGTAGGCCCAGCTTCTCCTGGCATTCCAGATCAACCACCTGCAGTCTCGATTTCATCCAGTCTGTGTCCAGTCTTGGGTATTGTGAGTAAATACTAGGTAGCTCTCTACAACAACAGCTTAATCTGAGTGTGTCATCTGATTGTCTTGTTGTTTCATTTTCTTTATGAACTGAGCCCTCTGGCTCCAGATTACAAATATTGTGTACTGTGCATGTTGTGTTTTTCTATCACAGGGTCCCAACCAGCTGCAACACCAGGCAACTGTCCTGGCTGGCCATCTCTTCTCTACCTGGGTACCCAGAGGTGGACAGTGTGGGGGACTCAAAGCATGCATAACTGCTTGATTGATATAACCTTAAGCTAATTAACCTGATTTGCCCTCCCTTGTTCAAGTCCCCTGAATAAATCAGATCTAACTTTTTCTGCATGTAATCTGACTGACGGTTCCAGTTTGTGCTCAAAGTACTGTACTGTTGTTATTTGCTGTGCTTAACCTTGTTTTACAGGGGGTCCCCAGGGTCGAGCAAGAGGAACTAGCCCTGGTGGTAAGTGCAAAAAGTGTGGGTACTTGTGTGGTGCACCAGAGGTATTGTGAAAGTGATTATTGTACAGTGTTCAGGCCACTAGGGGGGAAAGAGGGGGGTTACAGTGTCCCGGAGGGCTGTGCCCAGGTTAGCTTGACCACTATCAACCCTGATCTCCGGATGGAGGCACCCGTTTCAGAACTCAGGCCCCTCAACCTGCTACTAGCCAAGCAGGAAGGGGTAGTAGCCCTTGGGATAGTGCCACCTATGGGTTACATATAGATACATTAGTGAAAGAAGAAAGTCCAGAGGGGGTATTGCTAATATCAAAGGGGATAAGGGGGAGTGTGTGGAGGAGGACCAAGGAAAAGCATCTATCCTAAATAGATACTTCTGCTCAATATTTACTGAGGAGAAGGTAGGGCAGGGCCCACAGCTCAGCACCATGAACACACGGGGGAGGGAGGTGTGCATTAGTCTTTTCACAAAAGAATGGGTCCTACAAGAGCTCGCTAAGCTCAGGGGGGACAAGGTAATGGGACCTGATGGCATACATCCTAAGGTACTAAAGGAGCTAAGGGTGGAACTAGCAGAGCCATTAGCAGTTTAGTGAGTCTCTGCACACAGGAGATGTCTCAGAAGACTGGAGAAGGGCGCATGTCATCCCGCGCCACAAGAGTGGTAGCAGGGAGGAGGCAGGGAACTACAGACCAGTCAGTCTTACCTCAGTTGTGGGCAAGATTATGGAGGCACTACTGAAGGAAAGGATAGTGCAACACCTGGAATCCATAGGAGCACAGGATCCAAGACAGCATGGGTTTACAACAGGAAGGTCCTGTCAAACTAATTTCATAGATTTCTTTGACTGGGAAACCAGAGTGGTGAACCAAGGGGGTGCAGTTGATGTTGTCTACCTTAACTTCAGCAAAGCTTTCAATACTGTTCCACATAGAAGATTGATTAATAAGCTGGGGAGGCTTGGGTTGGGTCAGAAGTTGGTCATCTGGGTGGCAAACTGGTTGGTGGGCAGAAAACAGAGAGTAGTGGTAAATGGTATAGTCAGAAGAGATGCAAGTCGCAAGTGGTGTACCTCAGGGATGGGGCCAGTCCTCTTCAATATCTTCATCAGTGACATTGCAGATGGACTGAGGGTAAGGTTTGTCTGTTTGCAGATGACACCAAGATCCGAACAGAGTAGATGATCCAGATGGGTGGGCAGAATGAGAAGATCTGGATAAACTGGCAAAATGGTCAGAAGAGTGGCAACTGGGGTTTAACGCAAAGAAGTGCAAGATCATGCACACAGGGAAGAGAAACCCTGAAGCCACCTATAGCTTGGGAGGGGAGTTGCTGGCAATCACAAGGGAAGAAAGAGACTTGGGCATCATCATCACAGATAACCAGAAATCATCAAAGCAGACCACTAAAGCAGTAGGTAAGGCTAGAGGCATGTTGGGGTGTATTAGTAGGGTATCGCAAGTTGTAAGAGGCAGGTAATAATCCCTCTTTACAAGACATTGGTTAGGCTCCATTTGGAGTACTGCATGCAGTACTGGAGGCTGCACCTGCACAAGGACATTAACAAAATGGAGGCAGTCCAGAGAAGGGCAACCAAAATGGTGCAAGGACTGTATCAGAAGACATATGAGAACAGATTAACAGAGCTCAATATGTATACCCTAGAGCAAAGGAGGGAGAGAGGTGATGTGATCAAAACATTCAAACACCTTAAGGGCATTAACAAGGTGAAAGAGTCTAACATGTTTCAATATAAGAAAAACAGCAGGACAAGAGGACACAGCATGAGATTAGAGGGAGGCTAATTAAGGGTAATGAGAAGTTCTTTTCACATAAAGGGTGGTGGATGCATGGAACGGACTACCTCAGGAAGTGGTGGATATGAATACAGTGCAGGGCTGCAAACAGGCATGGGATAGGCAAGGAGCAATACAGATGAGTATGAATAAATAGGCCATTGACGAGTAAAGGCTCATGGCACATTCATGTGTAGAAAATGGGCAGACTGGATGTGCCTTGTGGTCCTTATCTGCCATCAACTTCTGTGTTTCTACAGGTGTTTTGCAGCTTATGGTAGTCTGTGAGGTCAACAGGAAGCTGGGTGGATTTGTGGCACTTTCAGACACGATCTCTGGACCTAAGACAGGCTAAGAGTTCTGGAGTAATCCACGGTAGGTGGTTACCTCTAACCCTGGTTTGTTTGAGAGGGCAAAAGCATTCTAATTTGCAAGGAATACTTTTGAAGTAGGCTAGAGCATTATCAACTGAGAGGGAGGAGACTAAGGAGACCAGTCAGAGAGAGATAGGTTGTGCAGGAGAGGTTCAAGGTCTAGGGATTTGAATGAGAGAAGTTGCAAGGTTTATGCAGAGATTTTGGTCTCTGGATTTTTCTGACAACAAATATTGGGTTGTGGTCACTTAGAGTGTCTGGGAGGATGTCAGAGCTAATTACTCTTTGGGGGGGTGGGGGGTTAGAGCCCACTCGATCAGGGAGTGATTTTGTGTCTTATGGTCAGGGCGGGTGGGCTCTGAGATCAATTGCAAGAGGATCAGGGCTCCAAGATCATCACATGTTTTGGATGTTTTGGGAGACAGCCAGTTTAAACTAAGGTCGCCTAAGATGTATAGTTCACCAGAGCGAGAAAGGGCTGTGATGGAGGTTATGAGGTTGAGAGCAATAGAGGGCTGGACATTTGGGTGACGGTAAATGATGGCTATAAAGATGGGGAAGGTGAAGGGCAGAGTTAAATGAATAGCCAGTGCGTCAAGGGATGCTGGGCTAGCAGATGAATATCATCTGCACCATTTTTGCATCTCATTCTCTGTGTGTTCCTGATATTTTCTGCATGTTTGTTCTTATAGTGGACTTTCATAACATGCACCTTGGATGCATTTTTGTTACTTTTTAATATCGTACCATGCTGAAAATGTTCACTGAAAAGTGAATTCAGCAAAAAATGAAGTGAAAAGCAAAGATGTGTTTGGCTGGATTTTAAGAGCCTAAGAGACTCATTGGATCTGTTGAATATAGAAATAAGTAGCTAGGCCTGGAAGGCAGAAATGGCCAGAATGTACCCACAAGACAAAAACAATACTAGCGTAGTACTTATAGATATTACAGTTCCTGGTCCTGAGGTACTGAGGCAGCTCAGCCTGTTCTCCTTTCATGGTGTACGTGAACAATCCAGTACCAGTAAGATCTTCCCCTAACATTGGGGCCTGTCAGAGGAAACAACATAACTTATAGTTCAAACAGCTCACCAAATACACAAATGCATTAGTGTTTTTAAATGCTAGAAAAGAACACAGAAAAGTATGACCACTTACTAAAGTTAAAATAGTATATAATGACTTACAGTGATATAAAATTAAAGTGATTATATACCACTTTAACTCTGGTGAGTGGCCACATTGCCCATGTTCTTTGTGGTGTTTCTGTGACTGCATGGCAACAGGCTACTCCTCATTTGAGTATTTTCTCATCCCTTATAGTCACAGAGGCTCTCAGATTTCCTTGCTTTATTTTAAAACTTTTTTTTTATATTATTGAAAATGTCCATACAATAAAGAGGGTACAGAGGGCGGGTCAGAGGTAATTTAAGGAAGTATTTTTTCACAGAGAGGGTTGTGGATGCATGGAACGGCCTTCCGGAGAAGGTTGTGGAGTCAAAAACAGTGGTGGAATTCAAGCATGCATGGGACAGTCATAAGGCAATTCTAGGGGGTTGGGGTAGGAAGAAGTAGGCTGCTGGTTAACTAGGATCTGCAGTTTATCCATTAGGTGAGAAATGGGCAGACTGGGTGGGCCAGCGTCCTTATCTGCTGTCAAATCTGTTTCTATGTTTCTATGTTGCCTTCCAATAAGTTTTTAATACAGAGTCCATTCATAAAGGATAGGGAAATAACTTCAACAAAATATAAACTAGAAAATTATGAAGTCCCCCTCTAAAATTGCTATCAATGAACTTGTACGATATAATCAATTCCTCTCGTCCCTCCATCCTTTCAGGCATACTATGATTTAGTACCTAAAATATCATATAAGTACTTAAGTCTCTTAATAGAGTTTCAGATGTCTCAGATTTCTGCTTGTGTTTTAAATGCTGCTAGAATTACTAAGACACATAGTCATCCAAACTTCAGTTTTGAGTGCATTTATCGCCTTTAGAAAATGCACAGAAATGCTGTCTTAAAAGCACTACCACTTGTGTAACTTCATTGGGCCATTTCTGCAAGAAACTGTGTCTTATGTCTTCTGACAAGGCCTTGCATTAGGGCATGTCCTACAGGTACTAGAGCTCACTGAATTTATGTTCTTAGAGAAGAGAATTCCAGATATTAGGAGGAGTTTCATAATGCCCAGAGAAGAATTTCTCAGCTGTTTCAATAGTTTTATAGGAAGGTATTGTGAGTCTAGAGTAGGAACACTGAGCCGTGAAAGTGGGGAGCTCTGAGTTGAATCCCACCACAGCACATGAATGGTTCTATATGTAACTCTGTACAAATTATGTGACATCCCCCATGCCGCACTCTTCCCAGCTGTTGAACTGGTTGAAACAAGGGAAAGTGAAATTGTTTAACCAGGAAATGGACACTAAGCCAAAGCGTGTTTCCAGGTGTCACCTGGGAGCACAAGGAAGTTAAGTGACTTGCTCAGGGTCACACAGTATGCAAGTGTGGGCTGTGGGATTCAGACCTGAGTCTCCAGATTTGCAGCTCAGTGTCCTAAACCACAGCGATATACTGCCTCATAAACAGACATAAACAAGACTCCTATGATACTGAGGCATTGCATCTCATTTGGGAGATCTAGGCAAACAAACTGTAAAAGAACAGAAAAGTGAAAAGAAGATCTTCCCTATAATTGGAAATTCACTTTGTCAGAGCTCACTATAAAGGGCACTAACGGTAGTGTTACCCCTTGTTATGCCAGCAACCCAGGTTCAGGATGAGACTCGGTTGCTTGGAGGCTAGTGGGCAAGGAGGGAGGATTGAGGATCCTGAGGACAGCTCTCTTCCCTTGCAGAGAGTAGGGCACTGTATCCTGCTACTTGACTTCCACCAGGGGGCAAGGTGGTGGCACAGTTGGCACACACCACTGATAATGGATTGCTGCTGGACCCCATGCACCTCTGTATGCCACTGTGTTCTGTTCATGCATGTGTGTCATTGCAGGCTGGCACCCTTGGGGCGAAATAGAGCATAATGCCCTGCTCTGCCCAGGATTGATGCCAACACCCTCGCAGGTCCATGGACAACCACCTGGCAGGCCTCTTCCCTCACTGCTGCTGTGGTCCTGGCGTAGTGGAAACCAGTAAGACTTTGAGAATGGGGCTGAAGGGATGTCAGGGCGAGGTAAACCAGGGGCTGAGGAGCAGAAAATATGATTTGAAAAAAAGGAGCAAAAACACCAAAGAAGGTGTTGCAGAGTATAATAAAAGTTATCTTTCCTGTCTGGCCCGTCGGCACAACGGTTGGATTCCGTCTGCGACTCCAGCGACCCAGGTTGGGAATGGACCTGGATTGCTGGAGGGTCGGCTGGGGGAGAAGGATGGAGCATCCAGTGATGGCTCACTTTCTCGGGGGGAAGGTGGGGATGTGGCTCAGTGTCTGCTGGCCCTTGGCAGAGGCCAGGGACATAGCAGGACATCCGGCCCTAGATGTATGGGGACTGGTGGACTTTGGCACTTGCCATGACATCAGTGGCATGCCACTGCCCAGCGAGAAAAGGCAGAAAATGGCACCCTGGCCGATCAGGTGACGGCCTCCCTGACTCCTTGTTACTGGACTCCTGGACCTCCATCTGCCACCTCAGCAGCACCCAGGGTGGTGCCGCACGGCTGATAAGGCTCATCCCCTATGCAGGTAAGTGATCCTCCCAATGAAGGGATACATCGGGATACCTGGGGCTGGCTGTGATGTGGGGCAGGGCCTGGAGGCCAGGATGGTGGATCCACGGGACTGAAGGAGGATCAGTCAGGGCATAGGGTGGGAGCAAAAAAAAAGTTCTCTGTCCCTAAAATTGGAGCCATACTTTAGCTACAGAAGAAGACCAGAGTGTAATAATTGTAAATACGTTGCTTAAATGTTTGCAGGTAGGAATACATTCTGACAAACAAGATGCAGTGTGATTATTACAGCACTAGCACAACAGCAATAATATTTTAAAATCAGCTCTAGAGGAGAGACAGGAAGCCAGCACATATCGACCAGCACCAGTGTAATATGATCAGAGGGTTTTGAATGAGTTAAAATTCTGGCTGTGAAATTCATCAATAACTATAACCTTGAAATACTAACTTAGCAAGGTTGGGAAATAAAGAATTACATTAGTCTCCATATGATACAATTAAAGAATGAATTAAAACCTCAGCAGAGTTTAGCTGTGAGATGTTCACAGGCATCCAGGTGTTGTCAGGATATCCATGAGATAATACAACTGCTGTAGCAATGGAAATGGATTTATTTTTATAGAGGTTTTTATCACCTTACAACTTTCCCCATTAGGTTGTGACTGACTGGCAGTCTTCCTGGCCCTGACAAACATTTATTTATCAAAATGTTTCACCAGGAAGGCACACTGAACAAGAAGTTGCTCGTCTCTGTGTGACCTGGGGGTGACACAATTGAATGAAGAATTAGACAGTTTTAACATTTAACATATCCAAGAAATTAAACATTCAGTTAAATTTGTAACAAGACATACTGTTAAACAATATCATAAATAATCATACAATCACATTTGTGACATAACATACAGTTGAATATATCATACCTGTGGAATATGCATTTAATTACAAGTGGCATATCTGAGGAACATATTATAGAAATTTAATGTAGCCTTGAAGCCAATTCCTTGCAGCAATGGATCATAGTTAAGAGGCAGATTATTTAGCAATTATTGAATGAATGAGGTGCAGTGAGGGGACATCAAGGAGGGTAGACCGGGGAAACCAGCTGGGGGAAGGAGAGGATAAAGATGGAGGGAACATTACCAGAGCAAAGTGAGCAAAAAAACAGTTGCGAGGGGCAAGTTAACATAGGGCTAGTGCAATCTGGGAGCACCTCAGACAGCACAAAAAGTGCAAGTTAGTAGCTCAAGTAAAAAAATTCCTTTGTTTAAGTGCAGGGGGGTGGGGGGGCAGGAGGGGTGGGAGTGAGGGATGGGGTGAGGGTAGGGAAGGACGAGGTCATACCTGGAACTGGCCCCTTTACAGTGCGGGAGATCGATGCCAGTGACAGAATGAGGCAAGTGCTTAGAATAAGGGGTAGGAGTAGGACAAGATGTTGGGTAGAGATAATAGAGATAGTGAGGGATGGTAAAGGGAAGGAGGAGGAAGGGTAGGAGAAACTTGCCTCAAGACTAGGCCTCTTCAGGATGCTGAGAACCCTGCCAGAGAGCAGAGTCAGGCGAGGATGAGTTAGGTAAAGGGTCATTTCCAGTTCTGGACCCTCCAGGATGCTAAGAACCTTGCCAGGGGCAGAACTAGGTGAAGACAAGTTGAAAGAGAGAACAGAAAGGATGAAGGGAACTGAGGGAAGAGGAGGGAAAGAAGAAGCTTGCATAAGACTAGGCCACCCAGGATGCTGAGAACCCTGCCAGAACACAGAATCAGGTGAGGACTGGTTGGGTGAAGGATAGAGGGGAGGGAGTGAAGGAAGAGTAATGGCCCAGTGCTGGGCCCCTCCAGGATGCAGAGAACCCTACCAGGGATAGAATTAGGCAAGGACAAGTTGGGCAGAGGGAATAGGGGGATAGAAAGGAAAGGAAAAAAAAGGAGGGAGGGAAGAAACTTACTTGAGAGTAGACATCACCAGGGTGCTAGGAATCCAAGGCAGCTTACTACAAGGAGCATCTGGAACATAACTGGGGTAATGGGAAGCAATTTTGGGATAACACTAAGGAGCTGCTGGGCAGAGAAGACAGAAGGCACCCCTCCATGCTCAACTTAAATGGCACCCCCACCCTAGCTCTACGCACAATTGCAGAAGCCTTTAATGTGTCCTTCTCCGACCTCAGCTCTGTCATCCCGCCCAGCTACCTTGACCCCCCCCCACAAAACTTGTCCAAAGCCCAAGATAATTTGACCCATCCTAATTTTTACTTCAAGCGTGTCACAACCAAGGAAGCCAGGACCTACATTACTAAGATGCTGGGAAAAACCAGACTTGGTAATGACTCAATTGACATGAAATTGGAGATTGGCGGAAGTTGTCTTGGACGAGCTGGTGGTTCCCATCACCAAGATCTTTAACAAGTCTCTCACCCTAGCAAAATTCCCTGTGGCCTGGAAGGTAGCTCTAGTCACCCCTGTCCTAAAAAGTGGGGACTGGTCTTGCACTGCTAACTATAGACCAATATTCTATCCTCTCCCCCCTCTTGAAGGTGCTTGAAAGGATTGTGGCTGACCAGGTCACAGAGTACCATCAGAAGTACGGTCTACTGTGCCCACAACAGCATGGATTCCATCAATGCCATAGCACAGCTACAGCCTTAGTTGAATTCACAGACCACATTCACAAGGCCTTGGATGTAGGCAGTCTGGTGGGATCTGTCTTCATAGATCTCACCAAAGTCTTTGATACTGTCAACCATCACATCTTGCTAGACCAGCATCAGCACCTCAGTCTAGCCTCTGAAGCCATCCTCTGGTTCCAGGATTACTTATCTAGCTGAATACAGAGAGTAAAAATTGGATCAGCTATCTCCTCATCCCGGGATATAGTACTGGGTGCCCCCCAAGGTCTGTACTGGGCTCCCTCCTTTTTAGTCTGTTCATCAACAGGCTTCCAGAGGCTTACAATAGCAAGATTATTTTGTATGCAGACGATGCGGTCATCCTTGGTAGTACCCAGCTTCAGCACCTACAGGATGACTTGAAGTACTCATTTTGCAGCTTGGAGGACTGGTTCAGCTCTCAGAAATTGCTTCTCAATTACAAGAAGATGCTGATAACCAGTAACCAGCACAAGAGATCTCCTTAGTCCCTTACTATTACTAACAACAGGGCTGCTCCACTCGAGCAAGTCAGCTCCTTTAAATACCTGGGCCTGATCATTGATGACACCCTCTCTTATATGCAGCACATCAAACAGGTTGTAAAAATAGTGAACACCAAACTTGAAAGTTCTCTATAGGCACTGGCAATACCTAACTCCTGAGGCCCTCAGGTTGGCAGTCTCCTCTTCCATCTTGTCTGTTATTGACTATGGATTCATGGTCTGTGGGTCAGCATCTGACACTGTGCTAAAATGAGTAAGCATGGCCCTCAACAAGGCCTGCAGACTGGCTCTAGGGGCTGATAATCTCCTTCATACCTGTTCCCTCTATGAGTGCACTAACTGGCTCAGTCTTGCCAGCAGAATCAAGTACCAAACATGCCCGCTTGGCATGAAATCTCTCCTAGGTAAGGCTCTGATTGCCTTCAAAGAAGCACTGGCACAGTAGATCCAGGTATCACCGCACCAGAAGACAGACTGCTGCCTATTTGCCATCTCCTTCAGAAAACGGCGCTGGGCCAATGGTCCTTTGCCTACAGGGCTCCTTCTTGGCTAAATGAGATCCCAGCATACCTTTTACTCATTAACAGCCTCCCTGTCTTCAAGGTGGAACTAAGACGTCACCTGGCCAAGGCTGAAGTCTGTAGCTGCAGGTAACCTGTAGCACTATTCATCCAACAGCTGGGACTCAGCCTGCTCCTGGGCTACATTCCCCAATTTTTTTGTGTTACCCTGCTGCCCAGCAACCACTGTGTCTAAACCCCTACTTCCTCCTCACTACTTCCAGCTCTCGAACTTGTGCCTCCAATAGTCACAGCCTGTCAACAAGCCTTCTACCTACTGTCCTTAACTCAGTACTCTGATTAATTCCCTTCCCTCCCCTCCCACTGCCCCTGCTCAAAGGTGATTGTCTCATAGCTTCTGCTTTCTCCCAGCTTATTCTGTTATGGTTCTCCCTCACATTGCTCTCTAGTATGTTCCTACTAGGACAGTCCTACACACAAAAGTACCCCCTTCGGACTAAAATAAATGACTAAGCCTCCTCATGGCTGTCTTAATATACAGGGTGTGAAAACCTATGTTAGAGTCTCCCCCCGACTTTATATTAAATAACGACAATGCCTCTCCTGGTTGCTTTACATGCTACCAAATTTGTTTCTTAAACCTACAGCACTCCATGTACCTTGAGCTGTACTAACTGCAATATACTGTACCTCTATATGAGATAACCTACAATTGTAAATAGTAAGACCAACTACATCACAGTAATTGAAAATGGGGAGGATCATCTTCTGGTCTATTTCATGCTGTAGGAGGGATGCAACTACAGTTCCTGAATAAGATACCAAGCTTGGAGCACAGTTTTTTTTCAGGATGGCGTCAATGTGACCAGAGAAGTTCAGGTGTTGGTCCAGCCAAACCCCAAGGTATCTGATTGAGGAGGTGTCCTCTAGGATTGTCCCATCGAGGGTATGGAAAGAAGGTAAAGGGCTGGAGCCTAGAGATACTCTGCCTGGTGTCAAAGGTCATGGAAACATGGGCAGGTCTCAATCATGGTAAACCACTCCAGCCATGGTAAATCTCCCGATAACCCACACCCCTTCGTGGCTTATTGCTTAAACAGCAACTGCTGAGGAGAGAGGGATTAAGAGTAGTTAGAAAGGCAGGTATCAATGGGAATAGAGGCTTAAAGGAGGGTCAGCAAAGGTCCCTGCATGATGGAGTGATGGTTACTCTGCATGGGAGTTCAACTGTGGCCAGCCAAAGGAGAGCTCAGACACCCTTGCGAATGAAAGTGGGTGTAAAAATACAATGTAAACAAATCCTTGGGCCCCTATGTAGAACCATAGGTTCTCTAGATTTGATTAGTTGTTGAGAGGATTTTGAAACATCTGTGCTTTCATTTATTAAGTAAGCACATTTTCAGCTATAACTATTTAAGTACAGTACATCTAACCTCCAAAAAAATTTCACATTAAATTTAAAAAAATATATACTTTCCTGTAGTAAAGACCCTGATGGATTTGTTACTAAAAATACAAGGCTTCTAATTCTGTAGAAATACTATTTCATCATATTTTAAAGCTTGTAAATATACTCAGCACACAAAATATGGAACAAATCACATCTTGGCTTCATTTATTTGAAGATAAACATACCGACTAATGGATGCCTTAAAACTTATAAAGCAGCTAAAGAAGGAACCTCTGTTTTGAACGTACAGCACTTCAAAGGATCTGAATTTAGCCAGGTCACTGAAATGGCTAATTCATTAGATAACCACATAAATGACACTATGGCCTACCTTAAAAGATCTGTGAATTGTGACACCACGTATGTTGTGTACTTAACAACTTGGAGTTGTGGGTGTTTTCATAAGGGGAGAAATAAACTAAAAGGGGTAGGAGACTCTATGACAGCCATACCACATAGTAACATGGACTGTACACTATCAGCCCATATTCATAATGATGTAATCTGGACCATCACAGACCCTTATTTCTGAAAACAGAAACGCTGGTAGTTGGAAAAAGAGGTGGTGACATGGATGAGACATTGTCTAGGAGAGAGGCTTGCTGGGTGTATCGTCTGGGAGCCTTTCTCTGGGCAGGTCTCAATGACAAATTTGAATTGGCATTACTTTTGTAATATACCAGTACAAACTCACAAGTTTCTGAACATTTCCTTATACTGATGTAATACTGGGTTTGTAGTTGCCTATGAATGACATGTGAAATTCATGTTAAATAATTTATATGAGTTTCTCTTTCAGAACTGCTGCTGATTTGATTAAAAACTTTAAAAGACTTACCTTGTTTTAGCAGTGCCTAAGAATACCTGCATTACTAGCACTTTATTCAGTACTATGTTATAACATGAAGGCTATGTCTGCCATTCAGTGGGTAAGAGCTGCCCACCTCACTCTTCTTCCTGAGCTTCCTAAGTCAGTTTCCTCCTACCTCACTTGGAATCACTGTTTCTTTGCTGCAGCTGGAGGCTCTTCTGGGGTTCTATCCCTCCCTTTTCCCCCCATGTTTGTCTACCGCTTTCCCGTGTACTTTTGGGCTTTCTGTTTGGTCTGTGTCTTCAGCGGCTTTCTAGGTCAGTATTTTGTTTTCTATTTTTCCTGGCTACAGCTTGCACTTCCTTCTTTCTCTTGGTCAGCTACTCCTACTGCACTCCTGTCCTCATTTAGCTCCTATATCTCTGTTTTGGTTTGTCGTGTACTTACTAGTTTCCACGGTATGTCTGACCTACATCATTCTGCTGTTTTGGCTTGTGTTAGTTCAGGCTTTCCCATTTTGCAGTTCATACCAGGCCACATGCAAACCTCTCAGATCAACTGGATTCTTCAATTGTATTCACCTGGCTTCCTAGCAAGGCAGCTGCCCCCATTTCTGCATTGATTTTTTAATTAGTTTACTCAGTCAGTCTACCCAGCATTTACCAAACTAGTCTTAGTGTGTTTACAACTTCCAGCCTTTCCAGCAGAGCCTGGGTTTTACCGCTCATTTTGACCTTGCTGTACATTCAGATTTCATTACCTTTCAGTTGTTGTATTGTGCACAATATTTATTTATTTATTTATTGAAACGTTTCACCAGGAAGGGTACACTGAGCAACTTAATGCTCGTCTCATGGTACGTCCTGGGGGAGAGGGGAGTGGGAAGTTACACATGTTTAAATGATAAAAATTAAAGCACAGTACAGCACAGAAACAGAAGCATATAATAATGTCAGTCAATACATACAGGAATACAGTGCAATCATAAGGGGATACATAATGATACAATACACAGAGAGGGAAGCATGAGTACAAGACACAGTAGTAAGTGCTAGGTAGTTTAGTGCAAAATTAGGTGGAATGGGGAAGAGTGGGATGGGGTGGGAGGAGAGTAAGAAAATACAGGAGGGATCAGGAGCAAGAGCAGTTAGGGACCAGATAGTTGAGAAGAGCTGTATTGAGCGAGAACAGTGATGAGGAGTGGTGGATTTGCAGGGAGAGAGCATTCCACAGTTTTGGAAGACAGTGGGAAAAAGCATTTTGGCCAGAGGATGTGGATCTTGTGGGGATAGCGCAGGTGTGTAGGTTGTCAGATCTCAGAGAGTAGTGGTTGGGGGTACTAAGTGAGGAGGAGAGGTAGGAGGGGAGAGAACTGAGCCAGTATTTCGAGATGAATTTGGCACCATGAAGCATATGTCGATGTTGAAGCATGAGGAGATTTAGGGACCGATAGAGGTCACAGTGATGGGTAAGGTAGGGGGCATCAAGGGCAAAGCGGCAGAAGGAATTATAGAGGGAATTGAGTTTGGCTAAGGAGGATTGTAGGGCAGCACCATAGACTATATCACAGTAGTCGAATATTGGCAAGATCATCTTCAATACTAGTGCACTCCTGGCCACAAGTGATATACAGGTGCTATTTCTATCGAGGGCACCGAGCTTAGGCTTAAGTTTTTTCTGGATTGCCTCGATGTGTGTTGAGAAGTTCAGGTGTTTATCAAGCCAGACACCAAGATACCTGAATGAAGGTTAGTCCTCCAGTACCTTCCCATCCAGGGTGTGGAATATAGGTAAGGTGGTTAGCCTAGTGAGTCTCTGCCTAGTTCCAAAAGTCAGCAACAGTTTTCTTGCCATTTAAAAAGAGTTGATGTGAGTTAAACCAGTGTTGGACTCTAGAAAAGTCAGACTGAAGCCTGGTGGTGACATCTGCGACCGATATACCAGAAGCATATAGAACAGTGTTGTCAGCATACATGTGTATGCTGGAGGTAGTGCAGGTTAGGGGAAGGTTGTTTAAGAAAATGGAAAACAGAATGGGGCTGAGAACCAAACCCTGGGGAACACCAGTGTTTATGGGCAAAGGGGGAAACGTGACGTCGGCAATTTTAACTGATTGGGACCTGCCCGACAGGTAGGCATTAAACCAGCTTGTGGTGGAAGGAGAAAGACCAGCGGCTGAGAGGGAGTTCAGGAGGAGGGGGTGCAAGACAGTGTCGAAGGCTTTTGCCAGATCACCAAAGATGGCAGAGGTAATATGTCCTTTGTCAAAGCCAGCTAGGACTGTCTCACTTAGTCTGAGCAGAGAAGTGGTAGTAGAATGGGACTTCCAAAAACTAGATTGGTATGGGGTAAAGAACCCAGAGTCAGATAGGAAGGAGGAGAGTTGACTGAGGACTATGTGCTCTTGTAGTTTAGCGAGGGTAGGTAGAAGAGAGATAGGGTGCTAGTTGCCAGGTGAGGAGGGGTCACCCCCTTTAGGAAGTGGGAGGACAACTGCATGTTTCCATGCTGAGGGAACAGAAGCTGACAAGAAAGAGAGGTTTAGAATGAGAGAGAGAGGATAGGCAATCGCAGGAGCAGAGAGGGAGAGGAGTCTAGAATCTAGGCCATCAGGAGAGGAGCCTTTAGTGGAGTTGAGGGCAAGAAGTGCATAAGGGTGGTGGCAGGGGAGACAGGAGAAAAGGAGAACTGGGAGGAGGCAGTAGGAGGAAGGGAGGAAGAGGAGGGTGAAGAGCAGGAGATGGGGGGGGAGGGATGGATGGCAGTGAGGAGGCGTGGTGGCCAGTACAGTGGAGAGAGGATGGAGGGGAGGAGGGGGCGCCAGACCATTTGAGGTGCCTGGAAATGAGCCTAGCAGAGATGAGGCACAAGTAGAGAAGTGAGAGTTAAAGCATTCTGCAATAGTCATAGATTCAGAAAGGATAATGTGGTTGTGCTTGACAGAAGGGGTGTGGAGGGGTAGAGGCCAGAGACAAGAGGGAGTGAACGACTTTCCAGAATTTAGCCGGATTGTTTATATTAGAAAGGAAGTCTGATCTGAAGTGTTCGGCTTTGGCTAGATGGATTGCTTTGGCGCAGCCATTCTGAAGTTCACAGTAGCATTGGAGATCTTGTTGGCTACCGGTTGCATTCGCCTGGCACCACGCAATGTCACATGCACGTTGGCAAGTCAGGAGTGCTGGGGTGACCCAGGGTGTCGGACCCTTTTGTTTCATGGAGGGGGCATGGGAGTTCCAAATGTGGAGGAACGAAATGTTGAAGTAGGCTAGGCTATGTCAGCTGATGCCGCTGAGGTGTGGGGGACCAGTCAGTGGAAGTGAGGTCAAGGAGCAGAGCTTGAAGGTCTAGAAATACAAATTGTCTGGTGAGAATTAATTTAGGAGGGAGTTTGGTCCTATGGATCTTTTGCACCATGTAGGTGATGTGGTGGTCACTGATAGAATCCAGTAGGAGGCCGGAGGATATTATTCTATGCGGGTGGGTAGTGAGGCTATGGTCTAACAGTGAGTGATTTAATGTTTTGTTGTTACGGCCAGTAAGTTCTTGGATGAGTTGGCTAAGGTTCAAGGCTTCAATGGAGGAGCGGGTGGTGGTCAGTGAGGGGGCCAGCCAGTTTACGTTAAGGTCGCCTAGGATATAGAGTTCACCCTTGATGGACAGAGTAGCGAGCTTAGCAAGGAGGGCAGTGACATTTGAAGAAGGCTACCCTGGTCGGCAGTATATACCTGCAACGTGAATAGGAGCAGTGTAGGGAAAGGAGATTTTGATAAGAAGGGCCTCATGAGAGGCAGGGGTAGAAACAGAAAATGTAGGGGTAGACTGGAGAGATGAAGAGGTATAAATCACCACTCCATTACCTCGCCCATTCCGATGCTGTCTGGTAATAGCAAAGCCTGGGATAGAAACAGCGTGGTCAGGGATGGTATGTGTCAGCCAGGTTTCAGAGATCACGATGATGTCAGGGGTGTATAAATGCACCATGGATTGTAGTTGGGGGATTTTGAGGGCAAGACTTCTTATGTTTAAGTGAATTATTTTAAGGCCATGGGGGGAAGTGAGTGGGTTGGTGATAGGTTGGGCGGCGGGTGGATGCAAAGCGGTTTGAGGTCCAGGGTTTGAGTGGATATCACTGGAAGCAAGGAGGAGAAGCAGTAAGAGTAGCTGAAGGTGTTTGCTAGTTGTGTGTGATCTATGGGAGAGACTTCTGGCGGTTTTAGATGAGGGTGACAGGAACATGGGTGAGACTGTCAATTTTAGGAGGGTAGGGAGCTGGTCAGGCACAGAGGTGATTGGTGTGCAAGGGATAACAGGATAAGTGAGGGAGGAGCCCAGCATCAGGGAAGTGAAGTATACCAGCAGAGGAAGAGATAATGTACTGTATATCACCATGGTACTAAGAGACATTTTATGGGGGCCAGTGTGTAGTTGTGTGAGAAGCATAGGCAATAATAATATTGACAGTGTCAGGAGTAGACACCATTGTTTAACAGCCTGCCATAGTTCCATGCTGTAGGCAAGAAGTGGGAGGTGACAGGGGAATAGTGTGATTAGCAGTCAGTGGCCACTAGGAGAGGCTTAAAGTTGCAGCTGCCTGTAGTGATATCAGCGTATAAGCAGCCAATGGAAAACAGGGCTGATAGAAAAAAAGAGTAGAATGTGCCTGGCTGCAGCTATATAAGTAACTGTCGAGCTAGGGCAGGAGGGTGGGGGGCCAGCGTGAAGCTATCATTCCATTCAGCAGTCATTATTCAGTTAGAATCTTGCCCCATGGTTCTCCCTGTGGGTAGACAGCTCTTGCACCCCTTGAAGTCTGCATATTGAGGGTGGGTTTTCATCTCAGATAAGGATCCTTCTCTACAGGCTGCTTGCCTCCTTTGGGTTATCCTGGCAGTCTCACTGGGTGGCAAAGTCCAGCACTCCAGGGGAAGCTTTAGCCATGCAGACTTTCAGTCAATGGAATCTCAAGGTGTAGTATTTGAGACTTCAGCTGCCAGAGGGTGGGGCCCTAAGCCCACAAGGGTTCCTTTAACTGTGTAGAGCACATTAGCAGCACCTCCAAAATCTATTATCCTGTATCTGCCTAAGGTCCACCTGGTCTCATTTCATATCCCCTTCCTTTAGTTTCCATTCAAGCACAGGCCTCATCAAGGTCTCATGGCTGGGTGATAGCCTTTCAGCAGTCACTGCTGTCCTCATTCCATGCTTTGACAGGTGGGCCTCCTTTGCAGGGTACTTTCTTACATGCAAACAAACAATCAACTTGGTGCAATTACTTTTCCTTAATTCATATATCAGACATCTATAAATATATCTCTATATATACAATGTTTAGGAATAAAAAGAAGAAAAAGTCATTTACCTTTGGGGTAGATAGTAGGACAAATTTTAAACAAATCTAAAAATATGAAAAATAGTACAGAGTAGTACAGAGTAGGGCCAAAACTGATCAGCTCTGGCAAAAAATAAAAGGGCGGGGATAACCTAATTAAGTGTGACCATTGTCTTACCATACATTACCTATCTTCTAAGATCTAAGAAGGAGGGCCATTCCTTTCAGGTATACTCCCCACCCTCCTCTCCCCTTCCTTAAACTTTATTGTTGTTCAGCCAAAATTCTCACTACATTTCTCTGATTCACTTCAGCCAAGTAGTGAAAGTAAGGGAGCCATCTGGATATATATCTTTCCTTTTGAAGTCTCAATTTTGCCGTTAGGCACTCCATTTCCATTAGCTTGGAGATGTTATCCCACCAGGACTTTTTATCAGGGATCTGTGGGGTCAACCATTTTTGGGTTACTGCTTTCAATGCGGCTGCTATTAAAATGTTAAACAAGTATATGCATGATTTGGTTTTTAATCTGACCGGCGGAAGCCCTAGTATGAACGTAGGAAGCGTCATTGGCAGAGCTATTCCCAAAATTTGACTTCTTTCTTTAGCAATTTCTGCCCAATATGGTTGCAGCCTGGGGCATAACCAAAAGATATGGATATGATTACCTACCCCTTCACAGCCCCGCCAGCAAAGGTGCGAGAAGTGGGACCTATAGTGCTGAGTTATAACTGGCGTTCGAAAATGACGTTGCACCACCCTCCACCTGTGGTCCCTCCAAGAAGGGAAGGCTGTGGTTGTAAAGATCCCCTTCCAGATCTGCACCCATTCATCTTCAGTCACATTTATCCCCACTTCTGCAGACCATTTTGTTTTTACCCTGTCCACTGGATCTGTTTGCAGGGTTGAAAGCAAATGTACAATCTGTGGTACTCTACCCCTAGAACATGGGGTGCTTGCTAAAGTGATTAATAATTGTGAAAGTGGATTACTGTTTGGGTGAAGTTGGGTTTTACGGGGTTCAGCTGTCAGATAATGCCTAAACTGTAGAAATCTGAAAAACTCTTTTTGGGGCAATTTTAATTCCTGAGATAGTTTTTGAAAGGACTTTAATGTTCCTTCTATAAAAAATTGATTAATTGTGTTTAATCCTAGTCGTTCCCATAATCTTAGCCCCCCTTCTAACTTAAAGGGCAAGAAATCTGTATAAGATCTTAATGGAGTATCTAAAGATTGATTCATTGGAAGATTATTCCTTTTACAGGTTTCTAGCCATGTTTGAATAAGACAATGAGCCCAAACATTACTATAATGAAATGTCTGAATATTTATGTAATCCATCAACAATATGTCACCCATGAGGGCCAGATCTCCCTTCCCCTTCTCCAAGTCTATCCATGGAGGGACCTCTGTTTTGTGCAAATAAGGGATAACATTTTGTAGTTGAGCGGCCCAAAAATACCATCTGAAGTCAGGTAGTGCCAGACCTCCCCTTTCCTTAGGAGCCACTAAAACTGACCATTTAATCCTCGGTCTTCTGCCACCCCATATGAATCTGGACAGCATAGTGCAGAGTGATTTCCAAAAACTTGCCGGGGGTTGATTTGGGAGGACTGTAAATAGGAATAGAAATCTTGGTAATAGGTTCATGCGGATGGTTTCAATTTTGCCCACCAGAGTCAAGGGCAATTCTTTCCATCTTTTACAATCCTTCTGGGTTTCTGTAAGTAATCTATAATAATTTTTGGTTTTTTACAAGAGATTAAGGTTTTTAGGTATCCAAACCCCTAAATAACGAAATCCATTAATAGCCCATTTTAGACCATCTGGAAGTGGGGGGAGAGGATTCATAGCCCGTCCAATGGGCAATAACTCTGTCTTTGATTCATTTATTTTGTAACCAGAAAAGAACCCAAAAATTCTAAGCTTCTGCAATATCCCTTGAATCTCCTGTATTGGATCATTTATATACAGCAAAGTGTCATCTGCATATAATGAGATGCGAATTTCTTCCCCTCCCAATCGGATCCCATTAAAGTACGAGGTCTGTCGAATATATGTTGCTAGGGGCTCTATACTCAAAGCAAACAAAAGGGGTGATAGTGGGCATCTCTGTCGTGTACCCCTACCAATAGTAAAGGGATTAGATATCACACCATTTGCTTTAATCTGTGCAGTGGGGTTTTCATAAAGATTGGCTATCCATGCCTTAAAATGGGGCCCAAAACCAAAACTATCTAGTGTCCTCTGCAGATATCTCCAATCCAGTCTGTCAAACGCCTTCTCAGCATCAACTGACTTCACTGCTTGTAGTGCATCCCCGGAATGGCTTCCGCCTCAACCATTGTATTTAAAAGAAGACGTATGTTGTCTTGTATATGCCTGCCTGGCATAAACCCCGTCTGGTCCGGATGCATTGAAGTATTAATTAAAGGTTGTAATCTTGCACTAATTGTCTTCGTGAAAATGTTTGTGTTGACATTGAGCAATGAGATTGGGTGATAGCTCGAGCACATTGTTAGATCTTTCTCTGGTTTGGGAAGAAGTTTTATCAATGCCTTGTGCCAGGAGTTTGGCATTTGTCCCTCTTCATGTCCTACACTGCACACCCTGGTCAAAATAGGGGCAAGTTCTTTGGCAAAAGTTCTATAAAATTCAGCCAGAAAGCCATCTGGGCCAGGCACTTTGCCACTTCTGAATGATTTTAGAGCTGTGATAATTTGTGCAGTGGAGAAGGGGGCTTCTATTTGGTCCCTATTGTCCACTGGTATAGATGGGAGGTTTAGTTTTTCGAAACAAACAGCCATTGTCTCAGACTGGTCTTGGTTTTTTTCCTCCCTGTATAGATCCATGTAATATTTAGTGAACTCTTGAAGAATTTCCTTTGGGACAACTGTAGGGTTTGAAGGATTAGAACCTTTATTTATTTTTATTATGTGTCTTTCTGCTTCTTGTTTTTTAAGGCGTAAGGCCAGGAGGTGACCCACTTTGTCTCCCCACTCATAATATTTTTGCCACGTGAACCGAAGGGTATTTTTTCCACTTGGCTAATGAAAAAGCATTAACTTGTTCCCTAGCCTGTTTTATCTTGGGCAATAGATCAGTTGCCCTGGTATTTTTGTGTTCAATTTCAAGCTGCCTTAAAATTTCTTCTGCTTTAAGTTGTGCGTTTTATGTTATTGTTTTTATGGGATGCAAACGATATTGAATGGCCCCTGACGACTGCTTTAAGGCAGTCCCAAATATATTTTAGCTGAGTTTCCTGATTGTCATTCTCCCTTAGAAAATTTGTAATAACCTCCTTAGTACTAGTAACAAACATTTTGTTGTGTAATAAACTAACATTAAACCTCCAAATCCCTTGTGAATTCGAGTTACTCCATTGTAGGTGATATACCACCAAGGAGTGATCTGAAAGGGCCATAGGGTAGAATGTTATATCCTTAACTGTATGTGCCCATACTTTCTGCATATAGAGCCTGTCTAGCCTTGAGTAGGAATTATTGGCTGGTGAGAAAAAGGTATATTCTCTTCCGAGGGTTAAGTAATCTCCATGGGTCTATCAGTCGGATTCATTCGCAGTGTATACAATAATTTTGAACACATTCCATGCCCTCCTTTACGTACTGGAGGCAATCTAAAGCCCATCCTCCACATAATTCCAGTCCCTGTACATAGTATTTGGCCCTCTGATAAAGTAGCAACTAATTGAAATATTCTCCTTATAAATTCCCGGTTGGCGGTGTTGGGGCATAAATCAATAAAATATGTGAAATCAGCCTTGAAGTTGACAAGAAACCAGAGTTAATCTCCGAAGCCTTAGAATGAGTGTTAATAACTTTAAATGGAATTTCTTTTCATATCAGGATTGCAACTCCCAGCTTTTCTGACTTGGGTTAGAGTCCATAATTACCTGACCAACCCATGATCGTCTCAATTTCAAATGTTCCGTAGGGCATAATCTAGTCTCTTGTAGACATGCCACATCACATTTGGCCTTGTGGATCTCTTGTAACATTCTGCCCCTTTTAATTACATTATTTATGCCTTAACATTCCATGTACCAATTTTCAAACAGTGCATAGTTCTTTAACTGTAAGAACCCATCCCATTGTCTTTTACCTCTTACCATCAAACTCCACCATCTTTCTGTATATGCTTGCACCACTTAACACTACAAACACACAATAACAAAACATCTAAAACATAGAACAATAACAAACTCATACTCATTTTAACATTTAATAACTCCACCCCTGTCCACAAGTCAAAAGGCGGAGCATAAATAAGAACACATGTATAAACAGGTAACATTAACCTAACAAGATAGAAGACAAAGGTCCTCTGATTAAGCAGAGTCTTTAACTCTGCGTGTGGATTCTAGGGAATACCCAATTCTGGGTAAGGATTACTTGAGCCCTCTGGACTTTAGCTGTTCCTCCCTCAGTTGAGACCACCAGGATTCCAACTGATCCCATCCCCAGCGGCCAAATCATTGTGGGCGAGACTCGAGGGAAAAAAAACAAATTATAAATATTTCGGTAACAGCAGCTCGTTGGCGCTGTACAGTAGTTGCCCATCATATACTGCGTTACATTACTTATCTAAAAGTTCGAGTCATCTCCCCAAAACTTGTTTGCACATTAGTGCACACGACATCAAGATCAACATTATAAATCAAGATTTTCAACTAGCTGATCAAGGGAAGACAGGATCTCCATTTGATAAAAATCAAGTCGCATCCCCCCCTCCTAAATCTCTTAACAAATGCAAGAACTCCAATTACTGGGTCTAAACTGCAAGTATGTCCTGGAGCCAGTGGTTATATTTTCATTTCCATTTTCCAATATTCCCGCTGCCCCCCCCCTGCGATTACTATCGTAGGTCTTGTTCCCCTCTATTTGCAACCCTGTACCCATCGTAGAATGCTTTACCTGACCTGAAATGATGTTAGAATTTTCTGTCTACCTTCTAACAGATTGTTAGGGGGAAGCATTATAGACTTAAGTCAGAAGTTGCGGGGGGCTGATCGAACATTCAAGTAATCGTGAGTAGGAACAAAAATGCCATTGAACTGGTGCTACTACACTTCCCTCCGGTGGAACCCTGGTGCCATTATCCTTAGTTCTCCCTGTAAAGCCCTTACCCACCCATATAATTTATAACGCTCAATGCATACAAGACCCTATTTGTATACTAAAGTTCAGTAAGGCTCCTGAAAAACAGTCGCAGTTCTCCCAGATAAGCGACGTAGCTCAACGACATCTATTCTCTCATCTTGAGTTGAATCAGGTATTTGGCTCTGCTGTTTTCAGCCATTTAGAGAGTTCAGCATGCAGAGAAAGTAAGTCTCTGGGCTTGCGCTTGCCACCCGATGTGGAAGGAGGAACCACCCTCCACAGAAGACCCTCGATCTGAGCTTCCACCTCTTCTTCTCGCAGATCTGGTAGAGGTATGTCTATTGATTTCAGAAAAGGCGTTGCAGTGAAGAGAGTATCAAAAGTTTTTACAGTGTCTTTTGTTTGCACCCAGAGACTATCTAACCTGGGCTTTAAGGCCTTTGTCCTTCAGTAGTTTAACTATTTGTAGGACTTTCTTTCTTTGCTAGGAGCAGTGGGGGATAATCTTGGTCCCGCGTGCTTTTCGTTGAGCCATCTAGATTTAAATTATTTTTGCCCATGCCATTCTGAGCACCCTATATTTACCTGAATAACTCAGAAATGTAATGATAATGGACCTTGGGGTGCCCTTGTGGGGTTTGGGGACTAAAGCCCTGTGAGCTCTCTCTATTTCCAGCTCAGAGTCTGCAGAGAAGTCCAGCTCTTTTTGTAGCCATGAGGACATGAAGGTTGCAGTGTCTGCTTGTTCAGAGCCCTCCAGGACTCCAAAAACTCAAATATTATTTCTTCAGGATCGTGCCTCCACATTCCCCACTCTGCTTGTAAGGTCTCGCTTTCTTCTGTAAAGATATACTAAAGAGCACTCGAAGGCCATGTGTTCGGTTTGAAGATTATCCAAATGATTTTTATTCTCTGTTGTACGCCGTTTTAACTTCTGTAGATCTTGTTTTATGCCAGTGACCTTTGTATTAATTCTGTGCGGCATGTGCATTATGGCCCTTGAATCAGTCCTACCCATTTGCTGCCCCATATCTGAGCCGCATTCCTCATCATCTTCACCCGAGCCTGCTGTACGTATCGATGCAGTTGAATTTGCCGGGCTATGATCTCTAGGCCGAGGAGGTGGATTACCTTTATTTTTCTTTGAGGAGGAGTTTCTCGCCAAAATTTTCACGTGCCATTTCTCCGATACTCAGTTACTATATGGCACACTGATAATTAATTCAAGTTGGGTAAATTTTACTTCGGTTTTCTTTAAAGTGTCAGCAAATTTTTATGGAAGTCATGAAATTATGACAGTAATTTTCTAGTCTGTGGAAAATGACAGCAATTCTTGGCACTGCACTGCAAAATAACCGTTGGGAGTTTTGGGCTGAAATTTGAGGAACGAGTCGATATCTCAAGATGTGCCTTTCGAGTGTTGTATTGAAAAATATTACACGGCAAAAGTTATGGCACTCAAAGTTGGGACAGTTTTCCCATAGGATAACATTACGGCGCTCAAGCATTACAGGAACTTTGGCACCTGCTGCAAAAGTAATGGCTTGGTCTTTTTCCTGAAATTTGAGGGAAGACAACAACAGTACACAGATGTGGCTTTCAGTAGTTTGGTGAAAAATATCACATGGCGGGCAAAGTTACGCACCCAAAATTGACGGTTTTTCCTGTGAGATAATACGCGCCTCACACTTTAACAGAAATCATTTGAGCCCTGCTGCAAAATAACGGTTTGGTCTTTTTTCCTGAAATTTGAGGGGAAGACAGCCAACAGCCCACAGATGTGTCTTTCAGTAGTTTGGTGAAAAACATTACAGGGAGGCAAAGTTATGGCGCTCGAACTTTTCTTCCCATAGGATAACATTTACGGCGCTCGACACGCCCAGTCTCGTGATCTCGAAACGTAGCGAGATACGGACTTTTCGTTGAAAATTTCTTAGCTCTCTAGTGGGGCTAAGATCCAAATTAGCTGTGACAGTTGTAAATATTATGACTTTTAAATTTTTTTTCATCAGACGTGTTCCTGAGATATAATGTATTTAGTATTCCAAGATCTCATTTTCTGCGCTCGATCACTCATTATTTTGCATAGTTATTATTTATAATTTCACTGTTCTTTCTAATGTAGGTTTTGGGGAAACCAGCCTGTGCGCTTTACATTATTGTTACTGTTGCCCTTCCGCTTGTGGATCCGCACTCCATTTCACTTACCATTGACGCCTCCCATGCCACCATGGCGCATCCCTTTATGCTTATCATTTGCTTTGTGCTTCTGTTATTTTTGCCATTTCTGTCTACAGTACTGTTTATCTTACTGTTTCACTTTACATCACCATGCCCATTGACATTTCTGTTTGCAGGCACCATGTTACTATGTGACAACACATCATGTGGCAGACCATTCCCATCTACTACCCAGCAAGTGCGCACTTTCTGTTCTCATTCGTGGCTTGTGTTACCATGTGCGCCACTGTTAGTATTTCTGTTTGTTGCTGTCCCTGTTAGTATGCCACAACATGTGTGGAGGTGCGGGACCAGGCGGCCCCGCCTCCCGCCATCGGATTATGCAGCGCGGAGGCCCTGCGCTCCCGCTCGCTGCATTATATATCTACTATTTCTTGTTATCATTCTCAAAAAGAAGGAGTTAGAGGGTAAATTGCATTAATGTATTAGGTTAGCCCCAGCGACAGTGAGGTTGACCGTTGTTGAACCTCTGACCCCCCCGCCCACCCCCAACCGCATTGGGTGACGGGATCGTGGGTCCTAACTCACCCCATTTCCTATACTTCTGCTGCTTTACATGTCTTATACATGTCATGGGGTGAGAGTTGGCTGATGATCCCAATGCACACCCCAATGCCGGGGTTGGGCGTGGGGTCCAAGGGGGTTTTCAACCCAACAGCTAATTTCCTCACTTTTGTCGCCAGGAACAACCCTAACTAATGCATTAAACGGAGTTTTTGTCTCTAATATATATATATATATATATATATCTATATAAAACAGTGGCACGGTAGTGCCACTGTAGTTAGGGTTTAGTACCCCATTTAAGATTAAAGTGTGAAATTTTGCAGCTAAATAACTTTGCCACCGTATGATAGATTTGCTGGAAATTTGGCAGGTACGATAGATCTCTGGATCTGCCAAGTTTCGTACCGGTCGTATATATGGTTTCGGAGTTATAAAACAACATTCCGTAGCGCATTTACGCTTTTTTGTGCATTCTTTGCTCATACCTACAGGTCGCACGGTTTGCACAACTGGTCCAAATTCTTCAGGGAACATGCAGCTGGGGTCTCTGATGTGCCTTTCAAAGATTTTGTGAAAAAATATTAAACGGTTCAAAAGTTATTCAAAAAACAAGTTTCCCATTACAGTCAATAAGAAAAGTTAACAAAAAGTTCGACAGTGTCGCAAATGCAGTTTTTAGTGCTGCAAATGACCCCTGTAGAGTTGTGAGTCAGCCATTTTTTTTTCAGTTACTGATCACAGAAATGCTTGCCATTTAAATTTGGGACCCTCTAGGGACACAATTCTTTTTGTGTTCACCTAGTCGAGCCCTGAGGATGCTAGCCATGTCTTTTTTTGGGGGTTAAACACTCCAGAAATATGTTTTTCAAATTTTTGTAATCTGTAGTGTCGCAGAGTAGTGTCGAACTTGCAACACTTTCGTGACTTTTTTTTTGCGAAAGTGTCATGATTTGCTACACTACTTTGCGACACTATGGCCAAAATAACAGGAATTCTTTTCCACCGTGCTGCAAAAGAATGGTTTGGTCTTTTGGGCTGAAATTTGGAGGGAAGAAAGCCAACATCCCACAGATGTGCCTTTTGGTGGTTTGGTGACAAAATATTACAGGGATGCAAAGTTACTGTACTCCAAAGTTGACCATTTTCCCATAGACTAACATTGCGTGCGCTGCCTTCGAGCCCGTATCTAAAGGCAGCTTGAGATATGGACTTTTTGTCAGAAAAATTTCTAGCTCCCCACTAGGGGCCTAAGTGCAAAACTAGCCAGGAAAGTCACAAATCATATGAAATTTAAATTTTTTTTCTACGTTGTACGGTTCCTGAAATATAAACAATTTAGTATTCCAAGTGCTCATTTTCTGCTCTGAGGCCTATTATTATGCATACATTCTTTGTACTCACTGTGTTTCTCTATACAGCTGTTGGGCAAAAACTGGATGTGCATTTCCGTTACTGTTACAGTTAGCGTTCCCACTTGCGTTTCCGTACCCGTTTGCGTTAGCGTTCCCGTGTACACCACCGTGTGTGTTTTGCTTTGCATTTTCATTTGCACTTGCATTTGCATTACTGTTACCATTTGTGTTTCCACTACTGTTTCTGTCTGTGTTTCATTTTGCATCACCGTGTGCATTACCATTTGAGTATGCGCTTCCATTTGCATTTGTCTTTCCTTTGGCGTCATCGTTGCTGTTACCGTTACCATTTTGCATTTCCAATTGCATTACCGTGATTGCGTGCATTATGGTTTGCATTTCCGTACCCGCTTGCATTTGCATTTCTGTTTCCATTACCGTTTGTGCTTGAGTTTCTATTACCATTTGCATTATCGTTTATGTTTGCGTCACTGTGTGCATTACTGTTTGCATTTGTGTATGCACTTTCATTTGCATTTCCATTTGCGTTTGTGTTTCCTTTGGTGTCATCGTTGGTGTTTACTGTCAGTGTTTGCGTTTCCAAATGCGTTACTGTGACCGTGCACGTTACGATTTGTGTTTGCATACGCGTTTGCATTTGCGTTTCTATTTTCAGTAACATCTGCACTTGCATTTCTATTACCGTTTGCATTAATGTTAACATTTGTGTCACAATGTGCATTACCGTTTGTGCTTGCATTTGCATTACCGTTAGTTCACTGTTTATAGTGCACATTCTCAAAAAGAAGGGAAATTCATGGCAAAAAAATCAATTTAGTGCATCAGTTAGGGTTGTTCCACAGTGACAAAAGTGAGGAAATTCAATGTTAGGGTTGCCACCCCTTGCACCCCACCACCCCCGCTCCCACCAACAGGCATCGGGGTGTGCGTTGGGGTCGTCGGTCCTAACGCTCACCCCATTCTCCTGTACTGTGCCATCTAAGCTTCCTTACACATGGAATGGGGTGAGAGGCCCGACGGCCCCAAGGCTCACCTCGACACCTGTTGATGTGTGGAGCTTGGGGGAGTGGGGGAGTGGTAGGGTTGGCAGCCTTTTGTAGCTGTAATAGAAGCCCTAACTGATGCATTAATGGAGTTTTTTGCTATAACTATATCTATATATATATATATTTATAAAATGGGCTGGAAAAATTATTCCTGCTGGTTGGTTGAAACACATCACATGACCATGTATATACCAGAGTTCGACCACACACCTTAGAGTGGGTTATCTATTATATATAGTGCTCCCTCTCTTTAGTGAACACTTCTGGAGCCAGCTGACCTGTCGGTGTATGGAGGATGGGGGAGTGGGGTATTATGGTTGGTAACCCTAACATCGAATTTCCAGACTTTTGTAGCTGTAATAGAAACCCTAACTGATGCATTAATGGAATTTTTTTGCAATAAATTTCCCTTCTTTTTGAAATCTAGATTTAGTATTTGCTGTATTGGTACTTGCAAGAACAGATCCAGAAGCAAATGATTTGATACCTTTTAATGGACCAACGTAGACGTAGCAACAAGAACAAAGTGCTCTAGCTTTCGGACCAACCAGTCCTTCTTCAGAAGCCTAATGCATTAGGTTTCTGAAGAAGAACTGGTTGGTCCGAAAGCTAGAGCACTTTGTTCTTGTTGTTACATCTATGTTGGTCCATTAAAAGGTATGAAATCATTTCCTTCCTTTTGAGAAAGTGTTATCGTACCCATATGTAGTTGTGGGAGTGTAGGACCTGGACACTGCCATCTATCCATAATGGTATCCATTTGTGGGAGTGCAGGGCCCTAAGGGTAAGTGTAGACACATTACAATTAACCCTCATGTCCCTGTTGGAGCCCAGTACTGCATAATGGAGGGCCCTGCACTCACATTATTGCATAATGGGATCCATATGTGGGCCCCGAGCTTCCATCTAGCTATAAGTATAGAGACATATCACAGGCCTGGAGACAGTCCAAGTAACCCTTGTGATGCAAATGGTGCAATATCTCAGTAACCATAGGAACTTTGGACAAAATTCTACCACAGTTTTAATCATGACCTTGCAATTTGCATGCATGCTTAAGGTGTTCTAAGCTGCGCTTAGCAAAAAATCCATATCTCGAATTTTTTTTAGATATAGGCACCGAAAGATGCCATTGTTGCCACAGTGTTATTGTATGGGAAATTTCTCAACTTTGGAATGGCATAACTATGGAACTGCTGTAAATTTTATAACCAAACCAACCAAAAGGGTATCCGAGATATGAGCGAGTCACACTTGAGTGACTCAATATGAGCAACTCAGTATGACCACCGATAAGAAAAGCGAGTGTGAAACAATAGCTAGTGTGTGGATAGCGAGGATCGGGAACATGAATAGCAACTGCAGAAATACGGCGAGTGAGAGATGGCTGGAGGGTGGTACATGATGAGGGAGTCAGCGTGATGGGGCAAAATTGAGCTGGCCATCTTGCGCAGTGGTAGGATGTATGCCACTAGTGCAGAAGGCTCTGGGTTTGCAGCTTGCAGCCTGCCAAATGTTTGCTGTATTTTACTTTTAAAATTTTCCCCTGTGTCAGGCCCACCCTTGGAGTTGATTATATTATTAATGGAGAGTGCAGGGGGCAAAACCCCCCACATAAAAAAAATGCTGTAATTCTTTATGTTTTAACATGCACCTGATGCTAGCTGTTGTTGTACTTGCTGTTGTGCAAGTCGCCATTGCAGTTTTTGGTGACTTGCACTCACTATGATGTTCAGCACTGTTATGCAGTCGCTGATATTATGTGAAACCAGCAAAAAAAAAATCACATCTGTGGGGCAAGCCTTTTCTATCCTGCAAATTTCAGCCCAAAAGTCCAAACCATTTACTGTAGTTGCAGCGATGTGGGAAAGAAATCTTTTTTTTGTCCAATAGATTTGCAAATTGCAACACTTTCGCAAATTTTGTGAAAGCGGTTGTGAGAGGCTGTTGCAATTTGCAACAGTACGGTGCGACACTTTCACAAAATTTGCGAAAGTGTCACACTGTACTGTTGCAAATTGCAACAGTACCTATGGAAAAAAGTTTAAAAACATATTTACGATTATAATTTTACAAATCTGAAGCCAGGATCATGTTCCCAGGGCTCCGATTCGGTAAACACTGTTGCTGTTTATCAAGGGACATTATTTTTTGAATTACAACATTTTTTCTCCGTCACTAACTGAAAACAAGATACTGAGGTTCATAGTGAGCACTGTATGGAACAAGCAGGCATAGTCCAGGTGTGCTCCGAAAAGTTATTTATTCCCTGAAATAAGTCAAAGAGGCTCCAGATGCAATGTGATTATCCAATCTATGTTTAAATTCAGTTTTGCTTTTACTCAGAATTATGTTTTCGGCTAAGGAGTTCCAGGGATTTATGATCCTAGTAGTGTAGAAATATTTCCTGTGATTATGCCTAAATCTGTTAACCCTTCTCTGGAGTGGGTGGCCTCCAGTGACTTTGTTGTCAAGTTTAAAAGAAATACCCAGCTCACATAGCAGAGCAGGGTCCTGCATTACATCGCACAGCACATGAACAATAGATCAGAGTGCATCCTCCTAGTTTCAATGGACATTAAATTTAATTGTGATATCCTGTCCTCACATTCCATATTCCTCATTCTACAATTGCATTTGGTAAAGTTTCTCTAGACTTTTTCAATTTTGTCTCTTGCAACCTTCTTGAATGGGAACCATATTTGAGAAGCGTATTCTAGTTGGGGGCAAACATAGGCATGGTATAAGGGCTTCAGGACTTTTTTGTCGCTAGTTGTTTTATTTCTTTTAATAGACCATATTATATTATTACATGTCTTAATATCAGCATATGTTTGTTCGTCAGTGCCGAAAGTATGAGATACTATGCTGCCCAGGTCTTTTTCAGTGGTGCACTTATTTAATGTTGTTCCAGATAAAGTGTATTCCGTCTTTTTATTTTCCTTACTTATATGCATCACCTTACATTTATCAAAGTTAAACTTCATGTGCCATTTTTGAACACATGCCAACACACAATCCAGGTCTTGCGGGAGGTATCCCATTTCTGTAGGGGTTCTGCAGGGTCCACCAGTCTTAGTGTCGTCGGCATATTTAGTCACCCAGCAGTTTAAGTTTTTAGTAAGGTCAGAGATAAAGATATGAAATAAGACTGGCCCCAGCACAGATCCCTGGTGGACTCCACGTGTCACCTTCCTAATGTCTGATATGTGACCATTTATAAGAACCCTTTGTTTCCAACTGGATAATCATTCAGTGATCCATCTAATAAGGGTGATGTCAGTTTGAAGGGACTTTAGTTTTTCTATCAGTGCCCAATGTGGGGTGAGATCAAAAGTGGCCGTACAACAGTACTGAGGGCATTTGCAACAGAAAAAGGTGCTCTTGCGAAAGTAAAATGTGCTTTCGCACGACACATATATTTTTTCCCCATAGGCTATAATGGGAAACTTAATTCTTTAATAACTTTTGAATGGATTAATATTTTTTCAACACACCTTCAAAAGACACATCAGTAACTCAGACCCTATATACCCAGACAATTTCAGACCAGACAGCCGAACCATTTGGGCTGTAGCCCCGAGCAAAAAAATTGCCCCAAAAGTGATGTTTTTCATGTTGTTTGGCACTCTGCAGCTCCGCAACTGCATATCCAACTGGAATAAAACTTGTCAGATCCAGAGATCTACCGTACCAGACTGCACATGAAAAATTTCAGACAAATTGGTCAAATGATTGCAAAGTTATTAAAGTACACAATTTTGGGTTTTAACATAGAAGTGGCCAGGCAACCCTATAACTATCCTGGCACTACAGTGCCAGTATATATATATATATATATATATATATATATATATATATATATATATATATATCTATATATAGAGATATAGATAGATCTATATCTATATATAGATATATATATCTATATATATAAATATAGATTATGTGTATGTGTGTATATATATATATATATATATATATATATATATATATATATGGGTGATACAATGGTGAGCTGTCAGATAAATTATTTATCTACACAAGTGCTGTTTGACCTTGGGTAACCTCACGAGTGGCGTAAGCCACGAGTGAGTTGTCCGAAGTCAAACAGCACAAGTGTAGATAAATTATTTATCTGACAGCTCACCATTGTATATTTCATTTATGCAGTAGGAATGCTTTCTCGGTGCAGGAACATTTGGTTTTGACTGTTTATCTTTATTTTAAATGATAATTTCTGGGAGTTTTGGTTAACTTTCCTAGAGTATGTCTGCCTAGCATAGTGGTTGCTATTAAATGAAACAGTACTCATTTTGTAGAAAACTTCTTGCTGAACAAATGTCATGCTCACAGAACTATGCTACCTTTTTCATTTTGAAGTTAATTACATTTGTTTGTCAAAAAAGGGAAAATAAAATTGAATTTTATGCTGTTTTTTGCTAATTATAAAAAAAAACTAAAAGATATCTATAAATGAAACACCACTCATTTTGTAGATATTTTTGTGCTGAACATTTTTCGTGCTCACAGTACCATGCTATAATTTTCTGTTTTAAAGTTATTCATATTTGTTTGTCAAAAAAGCGAACAAAAAATTACATTTTCTTCAGCTTTTTTGCTAATTGTAAAAAATCTATAAGCTATCTATACATGAAACACCACTAATTTTGTAGATAATTTTGTGCTGAACAATTTTCGTGCACACAGTACCATGCTATCTTTTTTCATTTTAAAGTAATTCCCATTTGAATATGATTAGTACTGCTTCTGAGGCCGAACATTATAAATTAATTCTAAAGAGATTTGTGACATAGTAACTGTGTGTATAAATGGTCACTGTATGTATAAATTTATTTATACATACAGTGACTCAGATAAACGCATTTATCACACTGAATATATGTCCACCCCTATTGCATAAATATATATATATTACAGAGAGGGGGAGAGAGAGATGTATATATCTTTATCTGTATGCTAATAGGGGTGCCTCTTACAATGTAAGCAATGTTTCTTATGCTGGTTGTGCAGACAGAAATGTTAGGCTTTGCTTGGTGGTCCTCTCACCCAACCAGCTCCTGTGACTTTCCTTACATCTTATAGACATCTCCTGCTAGCCTATATGCATATGATATTAGCATACATGTTGAATTTGTTTTTCTAGATGATTCCTATTTGTTTCACTATATATATATATATATATTCATTGCAAAAAAAACTTTGTTAATGCACTAGTTAGGGCTGAAAACACAAAAGTAGGGAAATGTCGCATTAGGGTTTCCAACCCTAACACTCCACCCCCACCCTGCAGGCAGCAACGGGCGTGAGTTGTGCCTTTGGGTTGTCAACCCTAGTGTTTACCCCATTTCATGGGTAAACAACATGAGATGGGTGCAGTGTATGAGAATGGGGTGAGCATTAGGGTTGACAACCCCAATGCACACCCCATGCCCGTTGCTGCCTGTGGGGTGGGGATGAGGAGTTATGATTGGAAACCCTAATGCAATATTTCCCTATTTTTGTCACTTCAACCCTAACTAATGCATTAATGAAGTTTTTTGCAATGAATTTCCTTACTTTTTGAGATAATATCATCACATCCTCATTTGCCTGTGAGAGCGTGGGGCCCTCTGCCACGCATACATTCTTTTTGAGGTAGCATAAGGTGCGAAAACAGTTAGGCAAGGATCTGGAAAATAACAGCTGTCGCATTCATGAGGTGTTGTAAAAGTATGGCTGTGTTGAAAATTCGGGTTCAAAATATTGAAAATTACCAGAGTTATGAGTGAGTATAGCAAAATTCAAAAATTCAATGCATGCTATTACTTTCTCATTTTTACATATTTTCACCCCAAATTTTCAACATAGCCTTCTTACGACCCCCCCCACCCAACAAGGGCAGTGAAAATGTTCAAATCCTGCTCAAAAGGTGATTTCACCAAGCAAATGCAAAATGACCTTTTGGGATGCGAAAACACATTTTGGCCAGGATCTGAAAAATAACAGCTGTCACTTTCATGAGTTGATGTGCAGAAATGGCTATGTTGAAAACCTAGTGTCAAAATATTGAAAATTACCAAAGTTATAAGCCTGCATTCGCAAATTTTAACACAGGCTCATAACTTTGTTGTTTGTTAATATTTTTACACCAAATTTTCAATATAGCCTTCTAATGACTCCACCTCATAAAGAAGGGTGGAGAAAATGTTCAACTCCTGCCCAAAAGGTTATTTCATGCAGTGACCATAAAATCACCTTTTGGGACACAGTTGCCTAATGTGACTGACATTGTTTATGAGGTGGGGTCCCAAGAAAGGCCTGTTGAAAATGTGAGGCCAAAATATCCAGAAATGGCTACGTTCTGCCAAGAAGTTCAAAACCCCACTGCAATACATTGAATCGCATAACTGATTTCCTGAGTTCACTGTCCAGCTTTGAAGAGTGAAGACGTGTTTGTGGTCCAGAGAGGATTATGGCGTTGGACCCTGGTGGTAAGTAGGGGTTGGGGGCATGTAGGGTGGTCAGTGCTGATTGGGAGGGTTGGGTGGGGGACTAACAGTGGCAGAACAGACATCAGTGGATGTTTTTCTTTTTTACAGGGTTTATTGAAAAAAAGAACAACTACGAGGGATGCTTTCATTATTTTCACATGTGGATAGTGATCAGAGGGTGGGGGGGGTGGCACTAGACACCAGGAAAAATATAAATTATTAGGGGGGACAGCAATAGGCAGGTTGTGGATGCCACGAGACCACCAGGGAAAAGGGAAATAATGGGGACCATGATTGGAGGGTGGCAGGTGCCACTGGACACTGTGGAAAATATAGATAACAACTGGGATGGCGATTGGTGGGTAGTGGTGGCACTAGACACCAGAAAAAAATATACAGAACAGGAGAGACAGTGATTGGAGGGTGGGGGTGCCACTAGACACCAAGAAAACAACAGGGATGGGGATTGGAGTGTGGGGGTGCCACTAGACACCATGGAAACAGATGAGTTGCTCAGGGTCACACAGTATGCAACTCAGGGCTGTGGGATTCAAACCCACATAAGGCCAATGATTGGAGGGTGGTAGTGGCACTAGACACCAGGAAAAAATATACAGAACAGGAGAGACAGTGATCGGAGGGTGGGGGGTGCCACTAGACATCAAGGAAACAACAGGGATGGGGATTGGAGTGTGGGGGGTACCACTAGACACCATGGAAACAGATGAGTTGTTCAGGGTCACACAGTATGCTACTCAGGGCTGTGGGATTCAAACCCACACAGGGCCAGTGATTGGAGTGCAGGGGGTGCCACTAGACACAATGGAAACAGATGAGTTGCTCAGGGTCACACAGTATGCTACTCAGGGCTGTGGGATTCAAACCCACACAGGGCCAGTGACTGGAGGGTGGGGGTGCCACTAGACACCAGGGAATAGGATCAGAGGGTGGAAGGGTTGCCACTAGATACCAGGGAAACAACATGGATGGTGATCAGAGGGTGGGGGTGCCAGCAGACATCGGGGAAAGGGGGAAGGGGAAAATGTTTAACTAGGAAAGGCACATAGTCGAAGCTTGTTTCCAGGTTCCACATGAGAGCACAAGGTAGTTAAGTGACTTGCTCATGGTCACAGGAGGGTGCAGGATGCCAGTAGACACCAGGAGCCCAATTTTCAAAGCCGCCTGCATTGAACACAAGTTGCAGCAAAGTAGGGGTCTGCATCTGACACAGCTGCGGCAAATGCAAAAGTTACTATTCTAGAAAGCTTGCCACTTGTGGCAAACCTTCCAGAATAGCCACAACATGCAGCCCTGTGTCAGAAAGAGTGGTACAATATGAGGTTGTATCACAAGTCCTGGATTAATGTGCAGGGGGTAGCCCAGGTGCCCATGGAGCACCAAGCCCAAACCTGGGCACAAAAGGGGTGGGCTGCTGTCTGAGAATAGTGTCTCATGCCCGTATGCCACCAGCATGTAGCGCCTGCCTGGCAGGCTAGTGGCAACGCCTCCACCATGCCCCACTATATGTACAGTGGGGTGGTGGTCTAATGCCCCCTATCCCCTATGTTGACACAGCCCATTGGTGGTATATGTGCGCCCCCAGCGATCCCCGATCTCCCCCTGTGACATATCCATGATCGCCCTGTTCACATCCTGCCTGCCCCTCCATCCCTGAATGGAACAGCACTCATATCCCTAACATCACCTGGTGGTCTAGTGGATGCCCCCAACCTCCCCAACCTGACAGGCAGTGTCAGGTTGGGGAGGGCAGATGTCAACTGGGCGACATGAACTGCAGCCATATCCAAGAACAGGGTCATTTTTGATGCCCTATAGTGGGCATGCCTTAGACAGCTAGTGGTGGAACCCACTCAGGAGGGAGCAATATTAGACCTGGTACTCTCAAATGGAGAGAAGATCACAAATTTAGAAGTCAGTAGACATCTGGGAACAAGCGACCACTGCACAGTGTGCTTCACAATAAACACAACCATGGAGACAAACCATACAAAGACAAGGATACTGGACTTTAGAAGGGCTGACTTTGGCATAATGGGTGAATACCTGAAGAATGCATTAGCAAATGGCCAGAAAAGAGGGTGGAAGAACAATGGAGAAAAATCAAAACTGCCATCATGAGGCAACAAGCCTTGTGTGAAACAAATAAAAGCAAGCGGAGTAAAAAACCACTATGGTTCTCAAAAGAGGTGACAGGGAAGGTTAAGAGAGAAAAGGCTGAATTCAAAAAGTATAAGGACTCACAGACGAAGCACGACAGGGAACTGTATCAGTTAAAGCAGAAAGAAGTCGGGAAGGCAGTCAGAAAAGCAAAGGCCCAAACCGAGGAAAAGATAGCCAACTCAGTTAAGAAGGGGGATAAAACCTTTTATAGGTACATTAGGGAGCATAGAAAGGTTAAGGGAGGGATAGTGAAGATTAATAAAGGAGACGGGAGATGGGCAGAGGGAGACAGTGAAAAGGCAGAGATACTGAATGATTACTTTTGCTCAGTATTCACAAAAGAAGAAGAAGAGGAGGAGGAGGAGTTACCTAAACCAAACAGTAGAAGCACTCTGGATAGTGGGGTTGATGCCAGTCCATTTACAGAAGAAAGAGTACTGAAAGAACTCCTAAAACTCAAGGTGGACAAAGCAATGGGGCCTGACGAATTCACCCTAGAATCCTAAAAGAGCTAAGGGAGGACCTAGTGACACCACTAACCACACTTTTAACCAATCATGGGAAGATGGGGTGGTACCGAGGACTGGAGGAGGGCAGATGTGATTCCTTTCACAAAAGTGGGAGCAAGGCAGAAGCAGGAAACTACAGACCTGTTAGTTTGACCTCAGTGGTGGGGAAAATGATGGAATCACTTCTGAAAGAAAGAATTGTTGAGTACCTAGAGGCCAGCGGGGCACAGGACCCAAAGCAGCATGGATTCACAGCAGGAAGGTCATGTCAGACGAATCTAATCGATTTCTTTGACTGGGTGACCAAAGTAATTGACCAGGGAGGGGCTGTGAATATGGCCTACCTAGACTTTAGCAAGGCATTTGACACAGTCCGGCACAAAAAATTAATAATCAAGTTAGCCAGCCTTGGAGTGGGTCCCAGGGTGGTAGCATGGGTAGAAAACTGGCTGCACAACAGGACACAGAAGGTAATAGTGAATGGAACACATTCTGAAGAAAGGGGGGTTACTAGTGGAGTACCTCAGGGCTCAGTACTGTGTCCAGTCCTCTTTAACATCTTTATAGGTGACATTGCAGAGGGTCTGGAAGGAAAGGTATGCCTCTTTGCAGATGACACAAAGATCTGTAACAGAGTTGATACACGGCGGGGGTAGAAAGGATGAGAAGGGACTTGGCAAGGTTGGAGGAATGGTCAGACATATGGCAACTTAGAGTCACAGCAAAGAAGTGCAAAGTAATGCACCTGGGAAACAAAAATCCAGGAGAAGAGTACACAATAGTAGGGGAGGTACTAACGACAACAATAATGGAAAGGGATCTGGGTGTAGTCATATCAGATGACCTAATGGTGGGTAAGCAATGTGAGAAGTCAGTAAGGAGAGCCAGAGGGATACTGGGATGCATAGGGAGGGGCATCACAAGTAGAAAAAGGGAAGTGGTTCTTCCTCTATACAGACAGTTGGTGAGACCCCATCTGGAGTACTGCGTGCAGTTTTGGAGACCTCATCTATGCAAGGACATAGACAGGATGGAAGCAGTCCAGAGGAGGGCAACTAAAATGGTGCAGGGTCTACATCAGAAACCATATGAAGAGAGACTGAGAGAGCTTAATATGTATACCCTTGATGAAAGGAGGGACAGGGGGGACATGATAGAAACGTTTAAGTACCTCAAGGGAATCAACAAAGTCCAGGAGGGTAGCATATTTGAGAAAAAGAGATGTGTAAGAACAAGGGGGCACAATTTAAAGTTAGAGGGGGACGGCTCAGGGGTAATGTGAGGAAATTCTTTTTCACGGAGAGAGTGGTGGACACATGGAACCGCCTTCCTGGAGAGGTTGTGGGGTCTAAAACAGTGGTTGAATTCAAACATGCATGGGACAGATATAAAGCAATTATAGTGGGGGGTTGCAGGAAGTAGGCTGTTGGTTAACTAGAATCTGCAGCTTATCCAATAGGTAGGGAAATGGGCAGACTGGGTGGGCCAAGTGGTCCTTATCTGCCGTCAAAGTCTATGTTTCTATGGTTAGCCACCCCGCTCCCCCATCCCTGACATGTAGCTGTGACTAGCACATCCCTCCACATACCACCACGGCCAGCCACAGAATGTGTCCTGCACCTGCTGTACACTGAATACTGTACAGTGTACATCAGGTGCAGTATGTATTGTGTGTCTGGCCATGGTGGTATGTGCAGGGAAGTGCCAGTCACAGAAGTGGCTCAGGGATGGGGGGAGTGGAGTGAGTAATGACTGCCTGTCAGGTAGGGGAGGGTGGAGGGCCACTAGACTACCAGGTACTACTGTCACATGTGTTTCCAGGCTTGTCATGGGTATGAGGGGGAACCTGGACAGAGGTACACAGACAGGGACTGGGTTATTGTTTTCCTCTTAGGATCATGGATCAGGATGTCTTGTGACTTGAGAGGAAGACACTATACTACCACTGCATTGTACATAGTTCAGCGATCACCAGGGGTTGGCTTGAGAATGCCACAGCAGGCATTCTACCCTGGAGGCACGGGGATGCCCCCATGGTACTGGTACAGTGCTCCATGGGGGGACTGATGACCTGTGCCATGGTCTTATGGGGCCACAACAACCATCTCCCTCCCAGCACTACTGGCTCCCATGCCCCTCATGATCCCCCCACAGGATGATTGCTCCAGGGGTCTGCCTGACACAAGCCATGTAGACCACCTCCAGGCTGGTCTAAGTGGCGGCCCCTCCTGCGTCCATGGTGGGGCTTCCAAAATCCCAAGTAAGGGTATGTGGCAACCCTGCAATGGCACAAGCCCCTGTGTGACATGGCGCCCCAGGTTGCTGGATGCAACCCTGGTGCAAGGGAGCTTTGTCACACCTGTGTCTGGAACAGATGCAGGCCACCTTAGAAAAGCCCAACCTGCGTCAAACAACTTTGATGCAAGTCCCTTGCATCTGCCACATCCCACTGAAAATCGAGCCCCAGGACTCCAGAAAAAAACTTTTTTTTTCACATGAAAAAAGTTCTTTTTTTGTATCTTATGATACCAAAAAGGATTTTTTTTTGTATCGCTTGATGAGAAAAATAATATTTTTTTATATCACACTATATGAAAAAAGATGTATAATGTGAAACAAAAACATATTTTCAAGGCATTTGTGAAACAGTAAACTGCAGAATGCAGCTACAGTAAGGGGGTCCCAATAAACAACCTACATATGTTGGTCCTTCCCCACAATGACATTTTTATGGGTTTTATAATTTAAAGTTTTAGGTGAAAACAGAAAACAAGATGGCAGCCAAATGAAAACGTATTTCCTTCAAATGAAACAGGATGACGTCAATGCAAAACAATAATTATTTTTTCATTTCAAACAGCTATCTCGTGGTGCTTACTGAGCCTGCTCAGAATCAATTTATGAACATTTTTTAATTAAATAACTTTGGAATGGATCGATCTTTTTTTGCCAAACCATCAAAAGACACATCTGTGGGTTAGCTGCTTTCAACCCTGAAAATTTCAGACCAAAATTCCAAACTGTCTGGGCTGTACAGGGGACAAACAAAAACCCATTATAACCAATGGGAAAATGTTTCTGAGTATTTTATTTTTGCAATATCCAGAACTCAGAAACTGCACATCTGACCGGAATGAAACTTGCCACATCCAGAGATCCACACCCACAAGACCATGCATGCAAATTTTCAAGCAAATCTTTTAAATGGTTGCAATGTTATTAAAGTGCAAAAATTGGGGTTAAACACAGAACTGCCAGTACAACCCTAACTATAGAGGTAATAACCATCATATATATATATATATATATATATATATATATATATATATTAATTTTTTTTACCTAACCAGTGTCACTTTTAATGCTATTTCTAAGTCAAATTAAGCAGCCATCTTTTTTCTTGAGAAGGAATGGGCACAGGGGTGAAGACGTGTGTGCAAGATTCCAAGAATGAATTCCATGATGCCGAGGGCTGGTAGTGGGGGAAGAGGCTATGCAGAAAGGTGGCTGGCATAGCAGTTATGTGCTCTCTCTTCCCTAAACGTGTTTAGGTGAGGGAATTCTTACCAGTAGATTTGTAGGTATGGAATTCTCTTGTCAAAGTGGTAGAACACTCCTATATTATTTAATTGAGAAAGATGTCAGAGGTAAAGGAACTCATACAATTTTGCAAGAGTTGGGGGAAAGTAGTTCCTGTTGGTTCCTGCTCAGTTTAGCCCCTGCTAAGAATGTGCAGCTGAGAAACTACATCTTGTTTTCAGCGGAGTCCAGCTTTTGCCCAGTTATATAGGACAGGGAAGGGACTTAAACATATGTAGGTCAAGTAACTTGCTCAGGGTCACACAGTGAGTATGTGACTTTGGTTGGAATTGAACCTGGATCTACTCATTTATATTTCTGTGCTGCAGCCTTTTGGGTAGGTAAATTTTTAAAAATGATTTAAACTTTGGTCAAGGCTGGAAGAGGCAGAGAGTCAATGGAAGGCCATTCCTCAGTTTTTTTTCAGGCAGGGTCCAACAGCCCTGCAGGTGAACCTTCCTCGTGGATCCTGGGCCCTTTATGTTAGCTAGTGGTACTGCTTCAGCTCTGTCAAGAAATGTACTGGATCCAAAAAAACAGCATCTTGTTTTTGAGACTACATACCTGGTACTAGGACCCAGGAGAGTCTGCAAGGATTAGACAGAAAGGTACAACCCATACCAAACATAGCGGTAGTTTCCAGATATGGCAAGCAAATGTATGTTAAATATACAAAAATGGCCTTCTTGTGGCATATTAAGCCTATAAAAAAGAGTGATAAAATAAATCATGCATATATAACAGATATATGGCAAAACAGACAAAAAAGGACATGTTTGGAATATATTTAAAATACATTCTTAGCACATATGGAAAATACATCTTTTTCTGTACTGGGTATGCATAATGTGAGGTGTTTCTTGCCCCGTTACTGGCCTTGCACTGCACACCAAGGCCAGTAAACACCAATTAGCAGTGTGTTAGCAGCAGCAGGAGTGGGATAAAATATTGAATGAGACACCTGCTCCTTTCTCCCAAGCAGTCTGCCAGCTGCATGGGATTGCATGGGGGCAGGGAATGGGGAGCATGTGTCACCTCAATGAAATGTCCTCCTAGTGTGTGTCTGATTACTGTCTTCTGTTGTCTTCTCAAGCTTTTACAGACAATGCATATGAAAACAACACAGATATGGGATGATGTGGAGGGCCAAGATATAAGTGACGCAACTAGGGATATAACATTTAGTTTCGATGACTTTAAATTAGCATAGAAACAGCTGATGGGTAATCAATAATCAGAAAATGTATATAACTTTAAACATTGTTTTAAATTACATATACAGTATACTGTTGTATACTGAACCACTTTACCCACAAAACGCATAACTTATATTGGCCACTGTTATATTACTATGATACCTGTGCCTCCACTTGCTTACTGTGTTTATCATATAATATGCCATACCCCTGTCATACCGCTGTTCAGTAGAAAAAGCCAGTCTGCTGCCATTTTTATAGTGAGTGGCAGACTGATCCATTTTTCTTTCTCACGATTTATACTTGTTGTGCCCCTGATATCTCCAGCCCAACTCCTACAGTGACTCCCTCAGTACCTTCCCCTGGTTCTCACCTACCATGCTGTAGTCCACACTCATGGAGCTGCAGAGTCAGCCCTGTTGAGTGGGGTACAGGGGTGGGGGATATACCCTAGAATGAGCAATGTGTCAGGTGAGGATACGGACAATGGGGACCATCCTAGATATACTGGGGTTCCCCCTGAGGAGCTGACACAAGGTTCAAACCTTTTCTGAACTGTGCCATCCTCTGAAGACATCAGCCTACGGGGGGGACCAATGCACATGCGCCACTCACCCTGGAGGCAAGAGGAATCCAGGTGCATCACAAGAAAACTCTGTGGGTGCCAGAGATGAGGGGGCTAGCCCTCGCTGTTCAGCAACAAGGAGGTATTGGCACTCCAGGTCACATAATTTCAGAAACTCTGGCAAATTAGAAACAAACAATTATTTAATTCATGTTAAAACACATAACATGAAAAGACAGGCATTTCCCTCACCCTGGAGAAGGCAAGTGCTCACTGGAGTGCTAAAGCCTTCTCTCCCTGCCAATTCTCTAGCTAGATACCACACCCAGGTCACCTGCACCGTGAGCTGCAGTGCTGTGCTGCCAGGCTGACTACCAATCTATTTATTTTTAGATTTATTTATGATTTTCACTCAGCTGGGAACCATGCTACACCAAATACAGAAAAGAGTGGCTGAGCAGAACGGGGAAGTTGTGTTGCTATGTCAGTCTTTGAACAGTGATCAAAGTTGCTTACAACTGAAGAGAGCACTGAACTGTGATGAGACTCATGTGAAGGTCATGTTGCTATGGCACTGTAGTGCAGATGTAACCAATCACCCACCTACCCTGAGTGTCAGCATAAACACCAGAAAACACTGGCAATAAAGGCTGAAAGCAGCAGTACTAGTAAGTCAACAATAAATGTCATCCTACCTTTTATTAGCAGCAATGCATTTCTGCTATTCCTAGATTCTTTTAGGGGGTGGGTATTTTAAATTAATTCATCTATTTCTGAGACAGCTTTTAGTTATCCATTTTGTAATGTACATGAATCTAAAATAAAGATAGCAGCCCAAGCAACTTTAAAAAAATCTCTCCTGAGGACAGCCCACCGGCGCAGTGGTTAGCTTTCCGCTTGCAATGCTGACGACCCAGGTTCAGAAACGGACCCAGGGGGTCAGGTGGGGGAGAAGGATTGAGCATCCTAGGGACTGCTGTCCTTCTCTGGGGGGGGTAAGAGTGTACGGTGTTTGACGGACCCCTGGTGGAGGCCTGGGGTAATGCAGCACCAGCGCTTACATGTTAGAGGGGCGGGGCAGACACTGGACATCATTGCACATCCCTGCCCCCGGGCAACAAAAGCAACAAAAATGCTGGTCCCTCGGCATGACGGGCCTTTCCGCACCACTGTCCACTGCTTCCGAAACCCACTGGGGGGGTCCTGCTCTCATGGCTCTGACCTGGGGGTAATTCAGGACTTGCCCACAATGTCTGTTAGGGAGTGGGAAGCCCCCTCAGTGGTCCCACCCAGGGGGGTAAGCCTGGGCATGGGGACAGCGGCAGCAGGATGGAGCCTGAAGAGAAAGAGGGGCTTGGATAAAAAATAAAAAAAAGCTCCCCTGAGGTCACTGTTTAATACAGATGTGTTGGGGTGGTGCTAACAAGATTCTGAGGATAACCAACAGCACAGCACCGCCCTGATCTACTTACCTCCATGATGGTGGGCCTGGCAAGAGAGCAGGAACCTCATAAAAGCTTCAGAATTATGTGTCTTGCCACAAGATTGAAATAAAGCAACAAGAATGGCGAGTGATATTTTTGTTTGTTCTAACTGCCAACAGAAATATTTAAAAATTTCTGTTAGAGAAAGTCTTGCAAACCAGACTGAAAATTTCAATTAGATAATTTCTAAATCAAAAACATGGCCATGAGCTGTGCTCTTCATTTAGTGCCAGAAAATTAGCTTTTTTAATGACAGTTTGTGAACCAAAATGACATGCAAACAATTGTTTATTTTTTAATTTCTCTGTTAAAGTAATTTTCCAAGCTTCTGCTGCCAGTGTAGGACTTACCATATTTGGTAGTCTACATTGGCAGTAGTCCGATTCTTGCATTTACATTATTTACTTGCCAGTCTATATGCAGCGAAAGTGATCGTAGTTTGGCCCCAGTGAGGTGGCCAGTTGATCCCTTACACTTCCTTATTGCCTTCCACGCCTCCATGCTCAGACTCATTATGACATGCAACATGGGAGAGCACAGGGGCATGCCCCATTGAAATGAATGGGAGGTCTTTTTTTATTAGTATTTTATGCATTATGATGGTGAGCTGGGATTAATGAAGGCCACCACTCGACTACCAAGGGCCTTGTTAGTTGAGCAGTGGCCTTCACCAGTATCCAGCTCACCATCATAATGCATAAAATACTAATAAAAAGATCTCCTGACCATTTCAATGGGGCATGCCCTGTGCCTCCTTGTTGCACAGTCCTCCCTCGTCTGGACTACTGCAACCCCTGTATTTTGGGCTTCTGGGTTGAAATCTGCCGCCTCAGCTAGTAGAACGTGGTCTGGTTTTTGACGGGACCAGTAGGTCTTATTATCATATTACTCCGGTAAAGGCGAACTGCACTGGCTTCCGTTCGTGGTGGATCACCTTTGAAGTCTGTTTATTGACTTTTAAAGCCCTACATGACGAGGGTCCAGCTTATCTGAAAGATCTTCTAGTGTCTTACTGCCCTGGCCGATCGCTCCGCTCGGCCGACGAGGGGTTGCTAGAGATTCCGAGAGTGAGTCTAAATTCATCTGGCTGTAGAGCTTTTTCATACACTGGTCCCACTCTCTGGAATTCTGTACCCTGCCAGTTACGGCAGTGCACCTCCATGGGTGAATTTAAGAGTGGTTTAAAAACTCATTTGTACCAAATTGCCTTTTCATAGTATTTTGTATGAATTGTTGATGAAATTGTAGTTTTTATGAATGTTTTATATTGTATTATGTTTGGCTTTCTTTTTACTATATATTTTGTACAGCGCTTTGAAAATTTAAAAGGCGCTTTAAAAATAAAATTATTATTATTATTATTATTATTATAACATGCCCAGTGCGGGGGTATGGAAAGTGATAAAGAAGTGGAAGGGATCAACTAGCCAGATTGTTGGGGCAAAACTACAATCCCTTCCAGCTGCGTCTAGTCTGGCAAGTAAATATTACAACTATCGCTGACCTAAAGATACCATATCTTGTAAGGTGGTACCTTAAGGTCAGAAAATCACCTTAATTTCTTTGCTACTATGACAATCACAGTACCATATTGTGGAACTGTAACAGGTACCGAAGTAATCATTATCAACTTTTCTCTTTATTTTTCATTCCAACCCTGTTCAGTCCTCCCTCCTTAGAGTCATTTTTATTCACTAAGGATGAAAACAGCAAAATATTGTTTTTACATGAACTGCAACAGAGGGTGGAGAAACTCATTTTTGTAAAGCTCAGCACACAACAGTCAGAGAACTCATTTTAAATGTATTAATGTTCATGAGGCATCTTTTAGAATTAGGAATCCACGGGTAAGGCTATGGAGGTGACATCGGGGTAAGTTTAGAAACTTCAGATCTGAAAGCTGGAAGAAGACGTGTATGTTTCAGCAAGGTACATTTGAAAGCTGAAAGAAGGTATGTATGTTTCAACAAGGTACAACACATCTTTTCCACTTTATCATGGGGGGATCTTATGACCATGACCTATTAAAAGCATGAAAAAATGTAAAGAAAATTACAAGAAAAAAGTATTAAAAAACAAAGTAGTAATTCCGCCCATGAAGTGGACGCAAAGTGGCCACTTTGTGTTAGTATTCTGTTATGCGAGGTGCCCATTTTAAACCCTCACTTCACCACTTTGCATTGTAATTATGACTTTGTGTTGTGCACTCCACCTTATTCTGCTTTAAGGCAGAGTGAGAATTCACAGGCAGCTCACACACATCACATGGCTTACACAGTGTGGGTCACATGCTTCAGGCAGGCAGGAGGCTATGGGCAAAAACACTCTCCAACGTGGGCTGACTTACACGTTTTGCTTGGGGTATGACAAATGGCTCTGCTCTGTGAATGGCTGGGGGTGGGGTGTGAACATGTGATGAAGAGGGGTGCACAGGTGACAAGTCCACAAATCAAGTTATTTTCTCTGTTTTATGTACTGGGGTTGATGTACCACTTGCACGAGACATAATGCATTGACCCTCTCCACCACCACTGCTACTCTGACCACCACTTGACAAGATTTCTAAATCATAATCCTCCCCCTCATCATGCCTGTAGTAATCCTCTGGTGTTATTTCATCGTTACTGCAGAGACATTCCTACTTGGTCTTACCTTCATGGAAGGGGATAACATGCTCAGTAAGGTTGATGATGAGGGTGAATGCCTCTCTATGGCATTAGCTGCCATCTGGTGCTGGGTCCACAGTGCCATGTGTCTGTTCTTAAGATGTGTATGCTGGCCCCCCCATGCCCAGATGACTCACCTTTTTACCTCGACTCACACGTGTATGGCAAAGCTGGCAGATTGCAACTGACTCATCATTTGCATCTCGGACAAAAAAATCCCAAACAAGGGATTGTGATCCCCTACTTTTAACATGTTCCTGATGCTGCTTATTGGACTATGTTTTTTTAACCCCTGAAATGGGGGCTGTACTACATGATTTTTCAAGCTGGACACACTTGGACTCCAACTGACCACCATGCCCACCTATGGCTATTACTGGATCATCATCATTATCATCAACAGGAACCACTAAATCAAAACTTTTTTGAGGAGGGGGGATTTAACGCCAACAGACCCAGACACAGCCACCTTGACTTTCTTTTTCTCTGGTTCCCAACAGGGGTCACTGACATCATACTAACATACTATTTGCCAGCAGATTAGGCCTTACGGTCTGCTCGAACCTCAGATCCCTAGTTGGGTGCTGAGGCTCTCCCCTCCCTTGTGTTCCAGAAACCCCTATCATCCATCCCCACCCTCCTGGGACAGGCCATCATCTGATACATCCACTTTCTGTGTCTGTCCCACCCTCTCTTGAAGCCCTCCACTGTGGATCTCTGAACCAGCTTGCCAGGCAGTGCATTCCAAGGGTCCGCCACCCTCTCAGTGAAAAACCTCCTCCTCTTTCCCCCTCACCCTTCCTCCTTCCAACATAATCATCGTATTCATCAACATCATAAGCATCCACATATTCACCTTGGATGCTGCCATGTGGAGAACATGTTCCAACCACAGTATCATTATCATCATCATCATCATCCAATATTTTTGTGCCACACTTTGAATCATTGGCTGGCAAAGGCATGACATCACCAGTGGTGGAAGAAATGTGATATTGTGAATTATCAGTGCCAGGATCAGAAACATGTTCAACTACCATGGAGATGTTAATGGGGAGTGTGACATCATCTACACTGTCAGTCACAGCTTTAGATTCAACTATATTTTTTGAAATGGTTAACTGGTTAGAAGTGGAACTTGAGGCAGCAATACTCATGCCAGCAGAAATTGCACTAATACCACCAGCTGGGACAACGTCATCTCCTTCAACTATGAGTGAAGCTACAGATTACGCTGTAAAAAACATAGATGGAGAAATCCCTTTACTGACATCAGCTATACACTTCTGCGTACTGCCACGCCTATGGATAATCTTGCCACTTGCAGCAGTGTCATGGCCAGAAACAGCTTTGCTCGCATGCCTCTTTGCAGGCATTTTGGGGGATCTCCAAGAAAATTCTAAACAAATTTAGATTTCTGAACTTTCAGTCAGGGCCGGTGGATGTGAAGCCAAAAAAAACAAGTGGGGCTTGCAGATGGAGATTGGGCACTAAACAGATGCAAAACCACAGACAGATTAAGATTGCACTGCGCAATCAAGAAGAGATGCAGACGCAGTTACAACAACACCTTAACCAGTGCTCACAAGTCACAATCCAATCTGGAAAAGAATACCTTTTGCCAGTTGGGGAGGGGGCAGTGCACTGCAGTAACAGTCCAAAATCAAGATACCACAGAGCAGTACAAAATCACACAGGTGCGGTGGATAGCAGGTTTACACTGCTGCAATTACTCTGTGGCACAATAAAATGTATCTGATTTGATGGCACACATCGCATGCACACTCTCACACACACTACAAGGTAATGTGTAGCAAATTGAAAACTTCAGTAATATAACCAAATCTTTTAAACAAACTGAAATTATGCACAGCTGCACGACAGTAATCAGCAAACAAAGTCAAGAATTACTGAAAATATTACTATGTGTGCATTAACACAGTTATACTAGAAAAATATAACCAAAACAGAAAGACTGCCTTTTTCTCCCAGGTAATCTACCTCCACCACAGGTACACCCTTCCCCCAAAGCACACTTCAAGTGTCTGTCAGTGCACAGACTGAATGTTCCAAATCAACATTCAAAATCCACACACAAACAATAAACACTCGATGTTATGAGCACAGGAGAGTTTCCTACAATCGATGTACTAAATTTTGAGCAAACAAAATGGCTCAAAAAGGCTTTTTTAACAGCTTTCAGAGGGTTCGAATCGCAGAACTCTGAGAGCAAACTGTCTCCAGCTACCACTACACACACACACACACACTACACAGAACTGAGGCTGTACAGAACAATCTAGAGCCCATGTGACCTGCAATCCCATGAATCACTACAAAATTCACTTTGGAGCTCAATAACAAGGTGAAGTGATGCAAAGTACATTGATTTCTATGTACTTCACATAAAAATTGGTGCAGAAGTGATTGGGGGAAGGCGGAGTAATGCAAAGTCATCGTTATCAATGGACTTCGCATTCCTCATTATGATGCAAAGTACTCCACTTCGCGTTGTGGATTACTTAGTGGATTCTGCATTACTCCGCGAAGGCCACTTCATCACCTCTAGTTGTAAAACCAAAGAGAGCTGATAGTCACTGCTGGTATATTAAACATAGAAAAATATGTCAGGCTGTCACAAGCATGGAGGAAGATGCACATGTTTTCTGACCATTAAGTCAGTAAACAGCATGGGAATTTTATGTTTTCCCCCTTCCTTTTAGAATCTAAACAGATGTAGCTTCTGGGATGAGGAGCTGTCAATCAATGAGTGTGTAATGAATACAGTACAGTGCTCTTTGAGAGCTCAGTCAGTGGCTGGCCATGATGGTGAGCAGTGGGCTGTGTCAGTCACCGGCATGGGGGTCCATGAGACCACCAATGATGTCTACATTTGTCATAATAATGGGGAATCAGGGCTTGGAGGGGGTGCTAGATCACCAGGGATCATTATTTAAATTAAACCAGGGATTGAGGCTGGGGAGCCTGCTGAACCACCAGGGATGCTATTATTGTAATAATAGGGGATTGGTGCTTGGGGGCTGCTAGATCGCCAGGGATCATTATTTAACATAATGGGGGACTGGGGCTGGGGAAGGGGGACCGTGGCACATTGCCGCAAAAAGGTCAACTCTAGCAGAGGGCATATTTTTAAGTACCCTTGGATCAGCCCTAGCTGGTCCAACAGTACTTAGAAATTTTCCCTCTGGGAGAGTTTTGTGAATCCCAATTTAGGGGATTTTGCAGCCTGCATCTGCCACATGCTCCTGGCGCCATGCTGTGGCCCATTTTGTGATGCACAGGCGACGCAAGCCCTGTTTGGTGATGGTAGCCTGCGGTTGATGCAGGCTGCCTTTGAGAATTGCTCCTGGTGCATCATTTGATGCAAGGGGCACTTTGCACCATTCTTTGTGGCGCAAGCCTCATGCACTGCACTTGGGGGGGAAAATTGGGCCCCAGGTGTCTGCATTTATACTTCCCTGTAGTTTGGCCAGGGAACAGTCTTGCTATTGGAGCAAGGCCAAGGAGGCAGCTGACTAAGGCAGCTAGAACCTTTCTGCTAGGACACCTCTGATGAGTGGAAAAGCAGACAGATACTTTATTAGAAGTGTAGGGTCTGCAAGGTAAATAGGGACCTTCAGTTAGGGTAAAAAAGAAACAAACACACACATAAGAATTAGTGTGCCAGTCTGAGTTGGGGGAAGGGAACTGTTATCATCTTTGCAGTTAACTGGATGAGGAGGAGAGCTGCAAACTGCGGTGTGTGGCTTAGGCAGAAGTAAACCAGGAGTCTGCATTTAGATTTCCCTATAGTTATCTATTGCCCTCCCATGCACCTACCCATAGGCAATTCCGCTTTTATAGGCACAGGATTTGATTGACAACAGGAACTTCCTGTTTGGGAGCAGGAAGAGAGGGCTCACCGAGTCACATAAGGCTTGCCATCCTTGAAGGAAAAGAGTAGCTCTCCCTTCCCCCCAGGTCTGCTGGAGGTCTGACTTTGAGCAAGGAAGAAGGAGACTACCAAGGCACATAAACACTTGACTTGGCAGGAGTGAGAGAGAGAGAGAGAGAGGAGGAGAGAGAGAGAGAGAGAGAGAGAGAGAGAAGAGGAGATGGAAGAAGATGAAAAAAAAGTAGGTAGCTCTAAAGAGGGTTTGTGCAAATACTGCTTCTGGGAGAGTTAGCCTGTAGGTTAACTATTGGATTGGGTACATTTTTAAGGGGTAGGTTAACTACTGGATCAGATAAATTGTTAGGAGGTAGCGGGTAAGATCTAGATATAGGGAGTAACTGTGATGGGAGTGGAGCAGTGCTGCGGCTGTTGGGTGGTAGACTTCAAGGAGACTTTCTGGAAACTGCAGAGCTGCCCCATCTGCAGGCACCTCTTGTGGCTGAGGGAGGAGGTTGTCAGACTCACGGCTGAGGTGACTTGGTTCGGAGGACCTACTCTCCCACTCAGGGACCACAAGTCCACCTCTGCTTCCTCAAAGGGTGCCAGGTATGAGGAGCGGTTCAATAATGGTGGGCTTGGGGAGGGTTAGGGTGGTGAAATGTTGGCACATCCCAAATCCCATACCACTACAGAACTTCTACACTGCACTGGCAGGGTGGGACTGCCCCACAGAGGCACCTGAGATAGTGACTGGGATGGATGTGGTGGTTCTCCATGGGGAGACCCCAAGGGGGGTGACAGAGAACCCCAGTGGAGGAGGAAGCGAATCCAGGTGGGGGACTTGATACTTAGGGGTGTACAGTTGGGGATGGGTAGGGATGTGAAAAGAGGGGTGAGGTGCCTTCCTGGTGCTGCGGCCCATTGGGATGGAAGGAGGATCCTAAGGATCACCAGGGAGGCAGGGAGGGAGGGAAAACTAGATGTCATTGTCCACTTGAGGACAAATGACTTGGCTGGGGGGAGACAAGATGCAGTTCAGGAAGAGTTCAAGAAACTAGTGAGGGGTCTCTGGCAAGCAGCACAATCTGTTACTTTCTCAGAGGTGTTACCTGTCCGTGACAAAGGGGATGACAGGAGGCTCCACTCCAGGGACTTCAACTTATGGTTGAGGAAGTGGGGTAGAGAAGAGGAATTCAGATTCATTGGGGACTGGGGCCCCACCTGGAGGGATAGAGGCCTGTACAAGGGTGATGGGCTACATCCCTCCAGGAGGGGAACCAAGATCCTAAATAAACAGTTTAAATGCTACATTTGTAAACATTTAAACTAGCTGAGGGGGAGGCAGACTAAGGCAGGAAGACATAATCTGTCCCCCTCACTTGCTTACAAGGTCAGCCATGGGAATCCCAAGGGTGGGAAGTCCCACAGGGAACAAACACAAATAGGAAACCAGGAGGAAGAGGGAAAGGGAAAGAGGAAGGATAATGGAGAAAAAGGGGAGGGGCAAAGGGGCAAGAAGAGGGGAGATGGTAGTATAAAATGGAGAGCCAAATGCTTGAAGTCTAACAAGATGGTGGACCTAGAGGCCACCATAGCAGCAGGAGACCTGGACATAGTAGCAATTACAGAGACCTGGTGCAATGATAACCAGGACTGGGAGGTAGCCATAGCAGGGTATGTGCTATTCAGGAGGGACAGGTTTGGGAAGAAGGGAAAAAAGGGAGGAGGGGTGGGTCTTTACATGAGAGAGAGACATAAAGCTGAAATACAAGGGGGATAGAGTAAAGTGGAGGTACTGTGGGTCACCCTGGAGACAGGGAGGGGTGGGTGCTATTAGGATAGGGGTGATCTACACAGACCTACAGCACAGGGAAAGAGAGATAAGGATATAATAAATAAAATACAAGGATGGCTAACAAGGGTGAGGTACTGCTAGTGGGAGACTTTAATCTACCAAATGTGGATTGGAGTCTACCTGCTGAACCATCAGTTAGAAGTAGGGAAATCCTAGACTCCCTGCAGGGGGCATTCCTCAGGCAACTAGTTAAAGAACCCACTCATGATGTGGCACTACTAGACCTGGTACTGTCAAACAGGGACAGCATCGAAGCCATCTGGGGACCTCTGATCATCGCATGGTGTGGTTCAGCATAGGGATAGGGCCAGAACTGAGCCACACTAAAACAAGGGTCCTATACTTCAGGTGGGCAGATTTCAAGAAAATGGGACAGTGCCTCAGGGAAGCCCTAGCATGAATAGGGAATAAGGGTGGGGTAGAGTAAAAGTGGGCCAGAATAAAGCAGGCCATTGAGAAGGCAACAAACGTCTGTGTCAAGCAGGTTACTAAGAGAAACAGAAGGCAGAGAGACCGCTATGGTTCTCCAAGGAAGTAGCAGTAAAGGTAAAGGAAAAGAAGCAGGCATTCAAAAGGTACAAGATGACACAGAAGGAAGAGGATAGGGAGAGTTATCAGGAGAAGCAAAGGGAGGCAGGGAAGGCAGGAGTGCTGAAGCACAAATGGAGGAAAACATTGCCAAGTCAGCAAAAAATGGGGTTAAAACTTTCTTCAGGTACATAAGCGAAAAGAAGAAAAGCAAGGCAGGACTAGTAAGACTAAAAAGGGGGCAGGGTGGAATGTGGAAAAGGACCAGAAGAAAACTGACGTACTTAACGACATACTTAATAAGTGCTTTTGTTCAGTATTCGCTAAAGAGGGGGTAGGTGGCGGGCCATAGATAGTGGAGAATGGCATTAAGGGAAGGGAGGTGGACACTAGACAAGGCAAGGCAAAGCAAGGTAAATTTTATTTCTATGGTGCCTATTCCCAGAGGATCTGGGCGACTAACTATAAAACAACACAGATAGTAAATATACAAAACATTAAAATAAATATAAAATACTAAAATTCATAATCACACCTTTATCATAAGTTTAAATAATTTCTCAGACAGTCGGGCAGGAAGAATTATTCCAAGTAGGCCATGCAGAAGAGGTGGTCTTTTAGCCTCTGTTTGAATACCTCAGTTAAAGGGGTCCTCCCGGACTGCAGGTGGTAGGGAGTTCCACAGGGTCGGCTTGGCGACACTGATGGCACGGTCACCCGATGTTTTGAGCCAAAGCCTGGGAACTTCCAGGATGCTCCTTGATGAGGAGCAGAGGGAGTGGACAGAAATTGCTGGTGTCAGCTCCAACAGGCAGCCAGCCCTTTTATGGATGAGAGAGTCCTCAGGGAACTACCAAAACTATCCAAACTAAAAGACAAGGCTATGGGACCAGACAGGGTTCACCTTAGGATACTGAAGGAACTAAATGAGGAACTGTCTGCATCTCTAACGACCCTGTTCAGTCTATCACTGGATACATGGGAAGTTCTGGGGGACTGAGGGGGGGTGCATGTGTTCCCACTACACAAAAGTGGGAATAGGGAGGAGGCAGGAAACTACTGACCTGTAAGCCTGACTTCGGGGGTGGGCAAGGTTATGGAAACTCTACTTAAAGAAAGGATTGGGGAATAGCTTAACACCAGTGGATTGCAGGATCTGAGGCAGCATGGGTTCACAGGGGGTAGATCTTGCCAAACAAACCTGACAGAGTTTTTTTTTTACTTTGTTATTAGGGAGGTGGATCAGGGAAGAGTGGTGGATGTGGTCTACCTGGATTTCAGTAAGGCCTTCTACACTGTTCCCCACAGAAGACTGATAAACAAGCTAGGCAGCATGGAAGCGGGTCCAAATTTAGTAAAATGGGTACAAAGTTGACTAGGTAAGAGAACTCAGAGTGTGGTGGTGAATGGAGTTCACTCAGAGGAAGGTAAGATAACCAGTGGGGTGCCACAGGGGTCAATACTGGGACTAGTCCTCTTCAATGTCTCTATTAGTGACATCACAGAGGGACTGGAAGGAAGATATGTCTGTTTGCGGATGACACAAAAAAAAACACTGGGGGGGATGAAGGAAGATCTAAAAAAACCTGGGGGTTATCATATCTGATGACCTGAAGGTAGCAAGGCAGTAAGAAAGGCTAGATGAATGCTGGAGTGCAAGGGAGGGGTATCACCAGCAGAAAAAGGGAGGTCGTGTTACCTCTATATAGATCAATGGTGAGGCCAAATCTGGAGTACTGTGTCCAGTTCTGGAGGCCCCATCTCAGGAAGGACATAGACCGGGTGGAGGCAGTACAGAGAAGGGCATCCAAAATGGTGCATGACCTGCATCAGAAACCCTATGAGAAAAGACTCAGGGAATTAAATATGTACTCACTGGAGGAACAGAGAGAAAGGGGAGACATGATAGAAACATTCAAATACCTCAAGGGTATCCATACGGTACAGGAGGGTGGCATATTGCACAGAAAGAAATGCTCAAGGACAAGAGGGCATGATATGAAGAGGGACGGGGGAGACGTAGAGGGGATGTGAGGAAATATTTCTTCACGGAAAGGGTGGTGGATGCCTGGAACAGCCTCTCAGCCGAGGTAGTGGGTACCAAAATGATAAAAGGTTTCAAACATGCATGGGATAAATGTAGGGGAACCTTAGTAAAAGGGCTGGGGGACATTAAGGCCATAGATCAAGTAGGGTCTATGGTAGCACAGTAGGTAGGGACTTTAGGGAAGACTAGGTGGGCCAAGAGGTCATCTTCTGCTGACAGCTTCTATGTTTCTATAGAGATAATTTTTCTGTTTACTTTTAAGCTCTTTAGAGTCAGCCCACAATACTAGCTGTTGAATGTATCGGGGTGGGAATGCCCTGGATTTGACCTACATGCTCATCTATTTCTTTCCAAAAGATTCCAACCTAGGCAGCCCCCCAAAATGTACTTGTGGTTACCTTTACCTCCATAGCCCCTCTGGCACCTGTCCAAATGGTGTGAGCCATAGTGCTTATATATTTTGGGAGTTTTCAAGAACCTTATAACTCTCCATCTGAGCTCCTTCCAGTTTGGTGAGGCTGTGGTTTTGTGGGTCTGTTCCCATATGTCTACCCACTCTGTGTCTGAAATGTTTTCTGTGGTCTCCTCCACCTGTTTTTCCTTAATCTTCATTGTTTGATCTTCATCCAGACTCTAAAGGGCTCCATAGATGTCAGAAATTAATTTTTTTGGTTGAGTCTGTGCAAATAAAGTTATTCTTTTATTGTTTAAATCTTTGAGAAATTATTGTGCATTGCAATAAGTTGTATGCTCATTGGAGTGACTGTTATTACTCTGTGTTGGTTCAGGTTGGGGTGTTCCTCTGAAGAGGTGATTAGATGCAGTCATGAACCCACTCCTGGAGGCCAGGTCCACTGAGCTCACAGTGCCCAACCCTAAGTGCAGTCCATGATGGGGGAACAGGAATACCCTCCAAGTGTCTGTCTAGAGTGCTCACCGAGTTCATGACTGAACACGTGCCACAAGGTCCCAGAGTTTCCTCTCTGTTCTGGGTAAGGGCAAAATACAGTCTCAGGTCTATAGCCGGGTGAGAACCCTCCTCAGTTGCTGTACTATGTGCACAGGTGTTACGAGCTCTTCGGGATTTGCCTTTATAAACCTGATTATGTCCTCTCCCACAAGGTGTGCAGCACCTAGCTCCCCCTTATAGACTCCTCCCAAGACCTGTGTATTCTCCCCTACTTTAGGCACCCAGATCCCCTGGCAAGATCTCTAGTCTTTTGTAGGGATGGTGACACCTTGCATTTGCTAGGTTGGTCTCAGAATTGAATAAACCTCTTACCTTTACACACACAAAATTACTCACAGGCAGCTTTAAAAGCAAAGTGCTTTACTTAATTACTTCAATAATTATCAAACAAAAGATTTAGAAATTTGGTTACAATATAAAAGAACAAAAGTTGGAAAATATACATAAAACAAATGCACTGTAAACTTTTTAACTCTCTAGTTTTCTACCTGGTTTGTGGATGATCAAAGTCCAGAAAAATAAATGAGTTTGCGAAGACCCAGTTCTCTCTCTTGCATTCACTGGCCCTTAGTCTGTCTCTATGGCAGTCTTGCTTGGTGTGAGACAGGAAGAGTGTCCCATGAAAAAGTGTGCAGCATGCTCTGATCTGAGGGCTTTAAATGCCTTTGGCCCATGCAATCTGTAACTCTTTGGTGGCCTAATCTTTTTGGGCCAGCAGGGGTCTCTTTTGCTCTGTACAAGATTTTTAAGTGAACCATATTATCGATTAGTTAGATTCTCTTACAGTTCCAATATCCTTTGATCTTCCCTCATCCTTTCTGACTTCTAAATGGAGATAAATTATAGCACCTGAAGTGTATTCACACTAGACTTCCAGTGTAGCTATCCCTTTCCTTCCTGACACCTAATAAAATGAAATTATACCAGAACAGTTCCTGGAACCTGAAGCACTTTTCCTTTGAAGTGTAAGTTTATGACTGGGGGAGATGGCTTCTCCATTCCTGTCACTTTGCGATACCCCCGCCTTTGAAATGTAATTTTCAGCTTCCTGGCAAGTAAGCCTTTTTCAGATCACAGAACACCAATTTCCTCTGCATGTAATCTTTTAAAAAAACATGGGCATCTTTTGGCAACCCTTAGTTCTGGCCTGTTTGGAACTTTGAAACATAACCAGGTTGCTCTGCATGTAACCCTTTTAAAGCATAAACAAAAATCACAGAAAAAAATATTACAAAAATATATCTGTAATATTACACCACAGTGGCCAAATTGCCACAGGTACTGCATCCCAGGAGTTGTACTATACCTATACCAGGTCCACTTAAACTTTTCTCTGGGTAGAGGCACCATGCAATTTACTCAAGTAAGCAATAAGACACAAGGGGGTGTGCATTGTGCTGAGATAACCACATGCCCAGGAGCATAGTAAGGCATGAGGCGACAGACCGAGTGCCTTCAGCCCCTGGAAGTGCAGTTATCTCAGCACAATGCACACACTGGAGTGCCTTACTGTGCTCATAAACGAAAATTTCCCAGTGTCCTGGCCAAATTTCCCTCATTCACTAAAAATATCACCAACAGCTTAATCTGGTTAAATTTCAGTTGCTTACCATCTGTATCCCCCTTCCCCCTGGTAACCCCTGAAAAAGGAACTTTTAGGCCCAGTGGGTTTACCGGGTCAACAAAATTCAACAAAAATAAAACAACAACAAAATGGGGTTCTTTGACTTAAATTTATGTAGGAATTTTAAAAGGTATTCTAACATACGTAAAAATTAAAAACTATACTTGCATTTTATGTCAAATAGTTCTTCCGCCTACTGGAACTTTATGGTATTCAGGCTTTGCTTTAGGAAGTTTGGCCCAATTTGGCATCCTTATTTGTAGTTTTTTTCTGACTTGTGTAGCTTTGAATAGAGAACCACTGAATAAAACATGATTTACGATAATTGTTATTTGCTGGGTGAAATGAAGTCTTTCTCTTTCACTTTTAATATCTTTTTTTTAGCCAGTGTGACTTTTGTGCTAGTTCTTTTACACCCACCCACCCTTTCATACTGTAACAGAGGAAAGGGAAGTGCCTTGAGAAGAGATACATGGCTGTGGGGGTATTTTTCTTTTAATTATGCCATCCCCATCTTTCTGGTAGTTTGCTCCCACTGCTTGCTCACCACCAACACCCCATCCACACCAGCACTGCCCTACCCCTCTGTCCACTGTCAGCCACCCGACTGTTCACCCCTCCATCACTTGCTGGCTAAAACTTCATGAAAACTCTCAGTGGTAAGAATAACATTTTTTCTTTGCATGTTACTAAAGTAAGCGAGGTTTTCTAGTGGAAGAGAGAGCTTAAGGATGAGGAGTGGGAGTTTTAATGTGTGTGCCATAGCCTGGGCCTGTGTCCCACCCTGGAGCTTGCTGGGTGATGCGCCTGCAGCAGATTACCATCTGTGCTAATATGACTGACAAAAATATCACTGCTCTCTGTAGGATGTGATAAAAATGCTGAATTGGGGAAAGTCTGAATCAATATTGGGCAGTGGCTAGTATAGTGCACAAGAGTCAGGCATGATGTGCTGATAGGAACAAGAGTAGTTAGCCAGGTAGAAAGCAAATGTCTGCTTGTGACTGAAGAATCAAAATATGGAGATGTAGGCACAGAGTGAACATGGCTTTTTGAGTATGTTTTTGTTTCCTGTTGTGACTTGAGTGAGCCCGGTGGATGTGGGTGAGACTTGTGGTTGTAACCAACACTGTTGTAATGTAGAGACTGTTCAGAAGTTTGTATTAAACCAGAACATCGTTACATGGTTGTTTGTATAGTGGTATGTAGGACAAGCAGTGGTTGAACATTCTGATGTAGTCTAGGGATTTGTGAGAAGGCTAAATACTGGGATGCCCATGCATTGTGTTCTATTAATGCACGGTCAGGTGACTAGTTTTAGCCAATGAAGTTTATAGGGCATTCAAGCTCATTTTATAAACCTTGGCTATGAACCCCCAATCAGGGATATAGCAAACCAGGCCTCTCAATCTTATTTGAGCACACAAGACAGGATGGTAACTGCAATATCCCTGGTGACCCTGTTACAAGTAGAGAACATGCCTTTTGCAATCAACATGCTGGAACCAACCTCTGTAAACAATCAATAAAGAGATATTATTTTTCTATATTACTGTATCTTGTGTGTGTGTGTGGATTGAATTCCATACTTACGGCAGTGATACCCCTTACTGAAGACATGACTACCACTGGCAGGCTGGCACATCCAGAGGAGAGGGGCAACCTTACCTTTCCCCAGGTAAAATTGTCCCATTGTGACACGGTACAATTTTTTGCAAATGACTTTAGAAGGAGCACGACTGTCACAATGAGCAAGCTAAGAAAAGAAGGACAGATATTGAAGACATGGTTTCAGCAGAAACATAAACTCAAACATGGATTTGGTAAATAAACATGCACGCTTTCATCTCAGCATGACTAGATTACTACAGTGTTCTCCTATTGTGTATTGCTGCAGGTCACAATCATCATTTTCAGTTGGTACACAATGCTACACTTTGCCTTGTATCCATCATAAGGTTTTCAGAACAAATCACCCCATTTTTAACAATGATGGACTCCAATCTCTCAGCAAAATGGTGAATTTATTTAAAAACTTTTATTAACATTTAAAGTCATTCACCAGCTAGGCCCACAAACGGTCATCATAGGGCAAACTTGAAGGACTGAGAGACTTTCTGCCTATGAAGTTCTCTGTTTCTACAATACCTTTGTGATCTGTTTCATTATAGCCATAACAGTCCCCTTCACTCCTTTGAAGAACATCTTGGGCCAGATATTGAAAAGTGGGCATAATGTAGTGCAAAGATTTGTGCTATGCCTGCCCATTGCCCACGACCCTGAGGATGCACTATTCAGTCAGATAGTGCACTGACACTATCTGACTGAATATAGGGGCGTGTTGGTGCAGCACTAAGTTGAGTAGCACTGCCCTGACATGGATCTTAGCAGTGCAGGCAACAGCACCTCCAGACCTGATAGCACCAGGAGCCCCCCCCCCACTATATTCATCTGGCACCATGCAAATGAGCTGATCAGATGTGCAAGGGGTCAGATGCACACCCATTAAGGGCTCAATTGCATGGGAAGCAGTGGCAGGTTTGTGTCCCTCCTGTGGCTGGACCCACCCACTCTAATTCCCATCTCATTAAAATAAATACATCCCTGGTGCCTTGTGCCCCCCCACTCTCTGATCCCAGGCCCCATTAAAATAAGTGGTATGCCCTGGCATCTAGTGGTTCCTCTGATCCCTGGCCCCACTAAAATAAACAGTATGCTCTGGCATCTATTTATTTATTTATTTATTGGGAACTCGGAATTACAAACCTTTGAGCTAAGAGCTCATTTACAAAGGATCCTCATCAGCACTTGAGATACATTTTGTTGTAACAGCATAATTATAGCAGACAAATTGACAATGGGGTTGTACTACTAACATAGAGTTTACATAGGAAGGGGTAGCAAATACATTTACGGTTTGCAGAAGTCAAGACATGAATGAAGCAGCTGGTAGCATTGTCAATTTCCCAGTGGAGGTACACAAGGTGCAGCCATCTGAGAGAAGTTAAGTGCAGAGAGACAAGTTGGGGATTGGCAAGTGCAGGTAGGTGGAGTGGTAGGGGAGGAAGAGGTCAGGAAAATGGGCTAGAGGTAGTGTGGGTGTACTGGACAGAGGGCAGGTGGAGGGAGGAGTAGAGGCAGAGGAAGTGGACAGGAACTGGGCAGGAGGTAGTGTGGGTGCACTGGACAGAGGGCAGGTGGGGGTAGTGAGGGGGTACTGGACAAGGGACAAGTGGGGGAGTGGTAGGGAGGGGAAGGAGGGGAGGGAGTAGGCACAAGCTGTCCAGAGCAAGTGGGCAGTTGAGTGGTAGGGCAGATGCTGAGATTATGTTTGACACATGCAGTGGACTGGAGGAGAGATGGACTTACGGAGATCAGATTTGAAGTACCCTAGGCGTTGACGGCTTGTGATTGTGTTTGGAAGCTCATTTAGCCAGGTGGGAGCCCTTACTGTGAAGGCACATCTCCCCTGGGCTGATTTCCTATAGGGAACAGCTAAGGCATGCCTGGAGATGCTTCTTGTGGCATGCTCACCTGGGGCAGGTCTGATAACACCTGCAGGGAGACAGATGCCAGTCCCAGTAGGGCCTTCTTTCCTAGTAAGCAGGTCTGGAGCTTTATTGTATCCCAGAGGGGGAGCCACTTATATAGAGCTCACAGGTGTGTGTGATGCAATCCACATTCAGGACAAATCTGCATGCTTTATTGATGGTAAGGTGGACTTTGTGTGGGCTAGTGTCCATGGCAGCACCATAAACCACGTTTCCATAGTCCAGGATTGGCAGGATTGTGCCATTGACTGGCTGGAGCCTAGCTTCAGGGGTAAGGCAGAAGTGGAGTCTGTAGAGTGTCCCCAGCTTCCACTTTAGTGGTCCTACTGCCCTCTGAACACTGACCCTGGTAGAATAAAATAAGTCCCTGGTGTCTAGTGGTCCCCACTGCCCTCTGAATGTTGGCCCCAGTAGAATAAAGTTAGTCCCTGGTGTCCATTGGCATCCAGTGGTCTCCCCTCCCTCCAATCAGTGACCCCGGAATATATTGCATATTCCCTGGTGTCCAGTGGAACCCTCCACTCATCGACAGTAGGGTGGGGTGGGGGCTGCCACTAGTTGCCAAGGAAAATATGCTATAACACGGGGTCAGCAATTGGAGGGCAGGAGGATCACTGGATACCAGGAATTTATTTTATTCTACCAGGGCCAGTGATTAGAGGTTGGGGGGGAATCACTGGACACCAGGATCATACTTTAGTCTATCAAGGCTGGTGATCGAAGGGCATGGGGACCGCTGGAACCAGGTGTGACACTTGGACAGCTGGTTCTGATTACTCTATGATTTTTGTAATATAAAAAAATGTAGTGTGATTGTCTGTCATGAGAAATCCTGTGCTCCTGGGATGACCCCCCCAGGTATCACTTCAAAGGACAGGATATATGTTAAACAACAAATCTCTGTAAGGTAACTAACTTCCCAGTTTGCTTTGAAGATAGGAACTAAAATATCCATTTTATGACATCCTCAGGAAGGTCAGTTAATTGCACCTGCTGTCACAAAGCATATTACACATCAGTGAGATCGGGCAGAGACAGTCATAAAAAATTCCTTTAATGTCTTTGAGAGAGGAAACTGCTCATAGATCAAAGAAGTCATTTGGAAAATGAGTTTTGCTGAAGTCACAGAATTTAATACCTCTTGATAGGACATCCTGTTTTGTATAATTTTTATATTCTGACAGGGAGGAGCTAGGTGACCTCATGGAAGAGGTTGGCAAAGACAGTTTTAAACTGTATTCTGTATTCCATTTAGAGACATTCTTGTTTGGACTCTCTGAAGCAACAACATCTACTTCAAGCACTGTTACAAGATATACATTGGATAAACAATTCTAATTGTTTGGTGGTAGGAATTTGCACTTTTTTAAACCTTGTTCCTTTAAGTGATTGTATGCATTGTGATATATTGTTCTGTATTTACATTTTACATTTTTATCTATTTCAAAGTAAACCTCTATTTTAAGGAGACTGCTTGGTGTGCCTTAGAAATTATTTCTTTCTTTTACAAGTGAAGCATATATGGTTAAAGTTGACACTGTGCATAGCTTAATGGTAATACCCAGGGGCACTGGAAAATTGCAGAACAATCATGGCCAAATTGCGGAGATTTTTCAGATTTATTGCAGGGAAATTGCGGGGCCCTTGACATCCTATCTGCATAGTTTCCAGATAGATCATTTTTAGTACAACACCAAAAAAAATAAGACATAATGCAAAATAACCAAACTTTAATGAAAGCTATATATGGCAATCAATTACATCATTGAAAATAATTCAGAATACCAATTTCCTAACAATGCCCAAACGTTATTATTTAACAATCTATCTAGACTATAAAGGCCAGCAATGTAGATAATTAAAAACATTTTAAATATCAATTTCCTACAAATTGCTGATACTGTGATATTATTCCATACATACACTCACACGCACTCTCCTTTCAGTGCCACTCAGAAACCACCCTTAAAAATCTCTATATATTTTTATTGTACTTCAGTATTAAAAGCAGTTTTACATTGTCCTCTGTTAAAGTCCATCGGTTGTTCTTCAGCAGGTCTGAGTACACTGAAAATGTTCGTTCTACATTGGCTGTGCCCACTGGAAGCCAGATGTATTGCTTGGCAGTGGCAGCGAGCTCTGGCAGTGCAACATGCTGTGCCTCCCACCATTCTGACAGGTTGAAGTCCGATGGAATTGTCTGGGCTACAGCCATGTATGCATGCCATTCCATGTTTGAGACCTTGAAAAGTCCAGGGATCAGTTCGGTGTAATTAGCTTTATTCTTCTCCACTATTGGTAACTGCTGGGGATCGAAGACTGTTGCTGCTTCAAAAAATGTTCAAGGAGGGATGGTGGCTTAAAATGTTTGTCATCTTCTCACTGCTCTGTAGCATCAGAGACTGAAAAAGAGTGGTACAGGCCTCACATTCCTCTACTTGGCATCTGGATAACCATTTCACAGTCTGGGGTCTGTACTCCTGAGCACCAGCTGTTGTACAAAACTCTAAAAAGAAATGAACAGTTTGCAATTTTGAATAAATGTTGTGCCCATGTGGCTTGGAGTTGGACTGTAGCTCTTTGATGAGCCTAACCAACTCTACTGAATGTTCTTTGACAAATGTTGCTTGCGTCGTCAACTCTGTTAATTTGTCCTTCAGCAGGTCCTTCAACCTTTTGAGGGTCGCTGCACCAGATGTTTCACTTTGTAGAAATTCAGCAATGATGGGCATGTATTCAGTTAAATAGTCCACAGCATTGACCCACGAGCACCATCTTGTCAGGACCGAATATACCGGCATCTTTGGAGTCACATTATCTTTCAACTCCATAAAAGACTGGAACTGGTGGCGGCGCATTGGGCTCTGACAAAACACCTTATTAACAAGCGCTACCATGCTGTTCAGATCTTGTAAGGTGTCTGCCCAGATTTCAAGAATAAGATTGAGAAGATGTGCCACACAGGTCACATGCACAGCGTTTGGTAGTACTCCAGAGAGAACTGAACCAAATGCTTTGTGCATGTAACTTGCACTGTCTGAAACAACTGCAAGTACTTTGTCGAAGTTCACAGAGTTGGCATTTAAAACTCTCAGTAGAGCCTGTGATATTGTTGAATGGTTAACATGCTACAGGAACTCCACACCAATCAGAATGGGCTGTTTTCTAACTTTATTCAAAGGCTGAGCCAAAACTGCTAACATGCTGCATCCACAGGAGTCTGTGGTTTCTTCCAGAAAGACAAAAGTCTGGCATCTCTCCACTTCTTTCTTTACGCTAGCATCATGTTGTGGGCGAGTTCTTGCAGATACGCATGTGCGAGTTGTGCTGGTCCGGGAAGTGTTCCTCCTTGTTTGGTGTATTTCTGAAGAAACTCTTGAAAAGCTAAGCCTTTTCCAGAGGAATATCTGCTTGTGTCAGACATTGAATAAAGTCCAGCACAAACTCCTTTCATTCCAATGAGGATGCCGTTGCTCTGGCAAGACATGTTGTGAGAGCTTGTTGTCACTGATGACTGGCAGAACCTGGAAGGCACAAAAAACTTAATTTAGAAACATTTTTATACAGTTTGTGCATAGTCACTAGTCTAACACTCCAAAACCAGTACGTAAAGAAAAACAAAACAGTAAGCAGGTGGAACAGAACAGTTTGAGCCAGCCTGGTGGCATAGAGGGCTGAGGCACCTTGTCTTACCTCAGGCCATGCCAGCAACCCAGGTTCAGGAAGCCCTGATGTCGAGGGGGGGTTAAGCAGGATTCCACATCCTGGCCAGCCCACTGGTGCAGCGGTTGGATTTCTGCTTGTGACACCAGTGACCCAGATTCCAGAACAGACCCGGGGTGGAGGGCAGGCCAGAAGGAGAAGGATGGAGTGTCCAGAGGAATGCTGTCCATCTCCGAGGGGAGGGAGGGGAGTGTGTCCGGTGCTTGATGGACCCTGGCAGAGGCTGGTGGTACTGCAGCAACAGATGCCTGAATGTTCAGGGGGGCAGGGCGGATGCTGGACGTCATTGAACGTCCATGCCCCCCAGGAAAAACAACAAAATACCAGCCTCCAACATGATGGCTCGACTCATTCCTCCACCCCCTACCCCCAATGCCCCATGGGAGGGTCCCACTTTCATCATGGCCCTGACCTGGGGGGGTAGTCCAGGTCTTGTCTACAATGTCTGTTAGGGAGTGGGAAGCCCCCTCGGTAGCCTCAGCCCAGGGGGTTAAGTCTGAGCATGGGGGTGGTGAATGGACAAGACTCTGGGTAGAGGGACAGCTAGTAGTAGGGGGTGTCCCGCAGTGCGTCCCTCCACAAGGATGAGTGAGTGGGCTGGGGAAAACAGGAAAAAGCTACAAACGCAAAATTGATAAAGGCATAGAACAGTGCTTTTACCTTCATTTCTTTTCTTTATTTCTGCTTTCCGGTCCAGGTGTCTCTGCGACTTCATATGGATGTCAATGGCATGTTCCGGAGAAAGTCGATCATGTGGCAGCAAAATCAGCAGAACAAGTGGCCTCCATCCTCATAAAGATCTTCTGGATACATCTTTACGCGATCCTTGGCTTGGATGCAATACGAAACATGGTGTGCTTTGGCTTCTTCCGTGGACGCTTTGCTTGTGGTGCAGACATGCTTGCGAGCTCGACTGGAAATATACAATGATGATTTTTTTGAGGACGCAATTTTAATGTTTGAATATTACTACATTTTTATGTATATATCTATAAAATTATGTAATTAGTGTATTGCTCTCCCTTTGTATAAAAATTATATATAGATATATATATATATATATATATATACATACACACACACATGAAAACTTAGTATGTTGTTTAATTTAACACTTCCACAATAGGCACATACCTTCTGTCCTACACCAAGACATCTGTCGTTGATGGTCGGGACTGTCCCCGCAGACTGGTATACATGTTGGAAAACAAATTCTTCTGGCCACTGCTGATGGATAGATGGACGGAGGGAGGAAGGGAAGTACAGGCAAGACAAGAGGCACAGAACAGCTTGTTTTCCAACTTGTGTACTAGTCTGTGGGGTCTGTTCTGACCATCAATGATGGACCACATTAAACAGCTCACAGTACATGAAGCATCGCACAATTACATAACAATTAAATTAATAGTACAATTTTACAGAATTTAAATAATGCTCATAGAAAATTAGATCTCTTAAACATAGACTTGTTCTGGCCTCAGGTGATGGTGGGCATGGGGCGGATGTGCAGGCTAGTATACATGCAGAAAATTTTTTTTCTGGGCCAGCCTGCATGTCCGCCCCATGCCCACCATCACCAGAGGCCAGAACAATTTTTTTTATGCATGTCTACCAAGTCTGCCAGGCCTGACCCTCCACCGACCATCAACAGCAAGTGAAACTAGCTTGGCACAGATCTGGCGGACTGGTATACATGCAGAAAAAAATTGTTCTGGGCCAGCCTGCATGTCTGCCCCATGCCCACCATCACCCGAGGCCAGAACAACTTTTTTTCTGCATGTCTACCAAGTCTGCCACGCACGACCCTCCACCAACCATCAACAACAAGTGAAAGGAGCTTGGCACGGATCTGGTGGACTGGTATACATGCAGAAAAAAATTGTACTAGGCCAGCCAGCATGTCCACCCCATGCCCACCATCTCCCAAGGCCAGAACAATTTTTTTTCTGCATGTTTGCCAAGTCTGCCAGGCCCGACCCTCCACCGACCATCAACAGCAAGTGAAACTAGCTTGGCACAGACCTGGCGGACTGGTATACATGCAGAAAAAAATTGTTCTGGGCCAGTCTGCACATCCGCTCCATACCCACCATCACCAGAGGCCAGAACAATTTTTTTTCTGCATGTCTACCAAGTCTGCCAGGCCCGACCCTCCACTGACCATCAGCAACAAGTGAAAGGAGCTTGGCACGGACCTGGTGGACTGGTATACATGTAGAAAAAAATTGTTCTGGGCCAACCTGCACATCCACCCCATGCCCACCATCACCCGAGGCCAGAACAATTTTTTTTCTGCATGTCTATCAAGTCTGCCAGGTCCGACCCTCCACCGACCATCAACAACAAGCGAAACTAGCTTGGCACAGACCTGGTGGACTGGTATACATGCAGAAAAAAAATTGTTCTGGGCCAGCATACCTGTCCGTCCCTCTGCCACCATCTCCTGTGGTGAGAACAATTTTTTTATTGCATATGTATCAGTTGGCCAGGCCTGACCACAATGAATGACTGACCACAGGAAACTGATCCGCCCCCCTGCCCCTTGTAGAACAAAAAAAAAAAAACACAAGCAGTAAAATACATCATTCTATATTTTTTTCTCTACCATGCCCTCTCCCAAACTCTTCCTGTGCCTCTCACTCCACATGCCAAACTAGTCAACTAAACAGTCTTACCTTACCAGGCTCAGGCAGGCACTCTGGGCAATTCTTCAGTTCCTTAGATGGCTATATGCAGGCAGGGCAAATCAGCAGGCACAAAATCCTAAGCAGTGGACTTGGCAAGGTGGGCAAGCAGGCAGGACAAAGCAAGGCTACTAGAGATCCAGAGATTCAGCTTTCAGCCCCTCTCAGCCAAGTGCTTCAATTACAGCAGCAAAAAAAGTGATGCACAGCCCCTTTGTGAGTTTCTCACAAATGCGAGGTAGCTTCTTTCCTCATGCCCACTGACACAGCACAACCCGCTCCTTGCTCCTTGTGTCTTGCTCGCTGTTCGCTCCTCGCTGCTCACTGCTTGCTGCTCGCTGTTCGCTCTGTGCTCTTCGGATGTGTGGTCTGTCTGTCTGGCTCACTCTCTCCTTGCTCCTGTGGATCAGGTGAAGTACCTGTCCCCCCTCTAAACAAACCGCATTTAAAGGGCTTACGTGAACCTGAGGGGGGACATACAAATAGGAACAGCGTGAAAGTTTAAAGTTCCTTGAGGTGTTCCGCCCCTTTTGTGACGTCCATGGGCAGGGAAGAACAACCTCAGGGGTGGAACAAGGCACATCCTAGCAGGGAGGAGCCGCAGGACGCCGAACCACACTGCAGCAGGGAGCAGGGAACAAAAGAAAGTAGCCTGTCTCCCACTGAAAACCTGGTATGCACCTGGTATGCACAATATCGCGCTGGGGTCATGGGGGGGCCCTCAAATCGCGGAAATAGTGCAAAAAAAAGTGCCCGTAATTTTCCAGTACCCCTGGTAATACCAAACTGGGGAAAGGTAAGCATTTATCTGAAGTCTTTCATAGAGTTTTTAAGGTTCATTCTGTACACCTGGTTAAGTGCCCATAGGTGAAAGATGCCTAGCATTCCCCAAAGAGCAGAATTATCTGAGCCTGTACATTGGGTACGCTAGCAAGAGGTTCACAGTTTGAATCCCTCCAGAACTTGAGACCAAAGGTGATTCGAACCCACAAAACAGACAGGAGGGTTACCCTGTTCACAATACTGTGCTTGGAGGTTGGCACTGTGGGAGCAGAGGGCTTGACCTGCTGAGTGGGGTTGTGACACCAGGGTCTTACTTTAGTCTACCAGGGCTGGCAATCAGAGGGTGAGGTTACCACTGGACATCAGAGACATACTTTAGTCTACTGGGGCTGGTGATCAGAGGCCAGCGTGAGCCACTGGACACCAGGGTCATACTTTAGTCTACTAGGGCTGGTGACTGGAGGGTGGGGGGAGCCACTGGACACTAGGGTCATACTTTATTCTATCAAGGATGGGGATCTGAGGGCAGCACACTAGGCACCAGGGAGTTTCTTACTTTTATCAGGGATTAGGATCAGGGGACAGGGGATCACTAGACACCAGGGACTTACTTTATTTTAATGGGGACAGGGTTTGGAGGGTGGGGGTGCCACTAGCCACCAGGGTGCAGGTGTGCTCCCCCACTGCCAACATGGATGTTGTTAGTAGTGGCTCTGCCAGCTGCTAGGGTTGCCTGGAGTAAGTTGGGCTTTTTCTCAGCAGTAAATGCACAGCACAAAGTGGCCTGCGCTATTCCCTTTGTGCAATGCTACTGCACTGAATACTGTACTGCACCAGGATTCCTGTCCCCACCACTCCCTTTCCCCACCGCATACATAATTTTTTTTGCTCGTGCACTAACCCTTTTAGTGCAGCCACAGCCCCCTTTGAATACTGCGCTTGTGTGAAAACCCCAGGCAAACAGGGTGCAGTCACTTTGCCCACCGATATTTGGCCCCAGATGTTGGAATTTATGAACCTTTAATGTCTATAGCCCTGTTTCCACTGACTATGTCTGGACCAGTTGGATATGAGGGGAAGGTTGCATCAACAAACCATTGTGCAGTGGTAGGTGGTGTAAGTTAACTAGGCTGACATCACTTTCACTCCTCTGCTTCACTCTGCACCCAGTAAAAAGCTGAAACAGTTCAGCTGTTTCAGGTGCTAGCGTAAACACATAGCAGTTTCTAGTGGAATAGCTAGGAAAATTTAATTTGTGAGACAGAACTCTCTGGTGCCACTTTGCTGCCCCCTTCCCCCATCATAGGCATGCCTGTATGTTTTACCCAGAACCCTTACACATGCCATTTTATACTTGAGGAACTGTAAATTATGAGCAAAAATACAGCAGTACTAAGTTCTGTGCAATTAACACTGTGTATATTGAAACATAGAAGACCATTCATATTATTACACCAGCAGGGGTGGATATCAGACAGCAAGAGTAACCAAAATTAGTGACCAGGGTCCAGAATGCTATCTGCCCTCTCCAGTCAGCTTGTAACTCATAAGGCCCATTTACACGACCCTTATCTTTACCATTGTTAGTGGTGCAGAGGAGTTGCACTGGTGCAAATCAGTCCATATAAACAGCATGGGGAGCATTGCAGGTCAGTCGTTAATGGCAAAAAGTGATTGGTGTTTTGGTGGGCAGCTGTATCAGTGTAGACAATTTTTGCTAGCATGTAAACGCACTGCTCTGCCTGCACCAGTGCAGCTCCGTCACACACCGTGCCACACTGAACTGTCTCCCTCTCTCCTGGCTGTGTCATTCAGGACAGCATGTTGTAACAAAAAGTTGTGTCTTGCATATTTCATTTTTTAGTCTGTATTGAGCACTACCCACACACAGCAGCACTGGACCAGCCTGCCAGCAATTAGTGAGTGGAAGGATGGTGCTGATTAAACATTTATAAAATACAGCCTCTACGACATCTGCGCTGTCTCTACTGCTGCCACTTCTAGCAAAAGGCTGGATGCACGGCTTTCATTTTTGAAAGCTCTCCCTCTCCAGACCCCAGTGAAAATATGCTTGGCAAAGCAGGAATTCAGTCTGAACCACAGGCTGACACTACAATGATTCACAGCACCAGCCATGTAAACGGGCATTGGGTGCGATGCAGGTGGAGCAGTGTCCAAATGCTGGAGGCTGCACTGCAACCAAAAGGTCATTATAAATGCACCTATAGCTTACTTGGTGTATGCATTCCTATACCACTGGAAATTTCCTCTCACTGTCTGAACTAAAACAAACCCCAGAATGCACCAATACAATCCTTCCTGTAGAAGGGACAATGTCAAAACTGTACATCCTGCAGTGACCAATTTATAACAGGGGGTCCAGCCACCAGAAAAATTAAAATCAGCATCAGCACATCACAGTTGCACACAATTAAAAAACACTTGAATTTCATGCTTTACATTCTTTATTACAGTGTATTTACATGAAAACAGGAGCTTTGCCCTTTATAGTTCCTCTACAAATGAAGCCTATTCAGGGGGTGAAATCATAATCCTCTGATTGTGACATCACTGTTTGCTGCCATGGAAATTACTATGATATCATAAGCAGGGTATTTTGAGTTCAGCTGCAGAATAAGTGTCAGCAGTAAGTGTACAGTAAGGGAAAAACCCAGTTTTCATGTAGATGTCCTGAATTATAAAGAACAGAATGCTTCAAATTCAAATGTTTTAATTGTGTGCAACTGAGCTCTGCTGATATCATCTGGGATTTTTCTGGGGGCAAGTAATAGCTTCTGCCTATTGTCATCATGCGAACAGTTTTCCACAGATTTTAATGATTATTGTTATGTTTAGTGTGTGTAAGTTGATGCTAGGTTTAAAGGTTTTGACTGTATGTATGTTTAAAGAAACCATACAAATTGGAAAGTATCAGCCTCTTTTATCATCGATGCATAATGCTGTAAATACAGCTCTTTCTTATCAACATTTATATTACGTCACCTTACTCACTCACTCAGTCACTCACTCAATCAATCATTCAACACTCACTCACATTTCACTCACTCACTCACTCACTACTCACTCACTCAGTCACCCCTCACTCACATTTCACTCACTCACTCACATTTCACTCACTCGCTTAATCACTCACTCACTCGCTTAATCACTCACTCACTGACATTTCACTCACTCACATTTCACTCACTCACTCACATTTCACTCACTCACTCGCTTAATCACTCACTCACCACTCACTCACTCACTCACCACTCACTCACTCACATTTCACTCACTCACTCACTCACCCACTCACATTTCACTCACTCACTCACTCACATTTCACTCATTCAATCACATTTCACTCACTCACTCACATTTCACTCACTCACTTAATCACTCACTCACTGCCATTTCACTCACTCACATTTCACTCACTCACTCACTTGCTTAATCACTCACTCACCACTCACTCACTCACTCACTCGATCACTCACTCCCTCCCTCCCTTAGAAAGAGGAGTTCAAGTGTTTCTTCCCTCAGACAATTGATGCAGCAGTTACTGCCCATCATTACAAGATTCACCATGTAGTGAAGAGAATTTGTTAGCAGCTGGGGAGCAGTTTCTCATAGAAGTCTGATCCTAAGTTCCCAGATGTTGGCTATAGTTGGGGGCTGCTTTTACAACAGCCAGATTCCACACTTTTCTTGATGTTGAAGGTGGGAATTCTTGTGGATTTCAGGAAGCCTTATGTTACCTTTTCGCACACATTGCCAGCTATGGTTTACTCTGCTTAGTGACATTATCCTTTGCACATCTCAGTGCCATTGGTACTTTGATTAATTACTGGTGAAGCCCAGTCTGAAAAATAGTATGGAATTTGTATTTGTGTAGTCCTGTTCATGCTCTGTATCCCAGAGTGTTGCACAAGCAACTTGTTTTTTACACAGGATAGCATAGTTGAGATAATTACATCTCATTTCCTGTGGGGCTCTGCTTCTGCATAGGATAGCTTGATGCCTTTCAGTAGCATGGGTTCTTTCATTTGTTTTTGCTGGCAACCGCTGGATCTCCTCCTTAAATGAGAACTGCCTGTAACATGCAAACCTGAGTCTTCTGTAGAAGTCATGTTTAAAATACTGGTTCATATTCTTGTGTTGTTCCACCTTTACCTTTTGCAAATTCATTGGGTGTTCTAATTTGCACAGGGCTGGAAAATACCATTGTTGGACTGTATGATGTGGTTTATGTGCTTGTTAAAAACTCACATTGCTTTCACAGTTCATAAGTGTTCTACTACAGAACTTTGTGGTTCAAGGATATATCTTACTGTTCTAAAATGGTACTGGCCACCAGCATGCAAATCAGAAACATCAAATGAGTTTCTTTTTTGTAAAAAGACAATAATGGCGGAACAATAACCACATGGGAACCAAGATATGAAAAACAGTTTCCACACAATAGCAGCATGGGATCCAATATGTGAAAAATGGTTTCCAAACAATAACAGAGTGGGATCTAATGTATGCAGAGTGATTTCCCAACGATAACAGAATGGAATACAATACGTGAACACAATACAGAATGGGATTCAATATGTGAACAATTGTTTCCAAACTATAACAGAATTGGATTTAATATATGAAAAATGGTTTCCACACAATAACAGAAAGAGATATAATGCAGGAAAAACAATTTCCACACAAAAACAGAATGTGATCCAATATGTAAACAATTGTTTCCAAACAATAACACAATTGGATTTAATATATGAAAATGGTTTCCACACAATAACAGAAAGGGATCCAATATGTAAAAAAAAGGTTTCCAAACAATAACAGAATAGGATCTAATGTATGCAGAATGATTTCTCAACAATAACAGAATGGAATACAGTATGTGAACACAATACGGAATGGGATACAATATGTGAAAAATGGTTTCCACACAATAACAGAAAGGGATACAATGTATGAAAAACAATTTCCACACAAAAACAGAATGGGATCCAATATGTGGAAAATGGTTTCCACACAATAACAGAAAGGGATCCAGTACAGAAAACTGGTTTCCACACAACAGCAGAATGGGATCCAATATATGAAAAATGGTTTCCCAACAATAATAGAATGGGATTCAGTATGTGAACACAATAACTGAATGGGATCCAATATGTAAAAAATGGTTTCCAAACAATAACAGAATGGGATCGTGGGGGCAGCATTTACACGGAGCTCTGGTTGATTTTATTTTAGTTTCTACTAATTTATGCTTCTCAATTGAATTTTTCACTCCATTTGAGTCCTATCAGAAGCGTCAGTAATCCACGATCGAAGTTATGGGCAACAATCGTGGACATATGTCTGCAGCACTGGATTTTTTTGCTCCCAAGAAATCTGCACAGTCATGAGCCGAGCGGCCTGGTAAACATGAAGAGGCCGAGAAATCAGATGCTGATCACTGCGATGGGGCCTCTTTAGTTACTATCCAGGCTACCCTGAATCAACTGGTAAAGTCAGTGCAGGTTATGGACAAGAAACTTGATGCCCTAACACCTCGGGTCTCTGTGCTGGAGACCAGAATGGAGAAATATAAGAATACTGTGCAAAATACTGAGGGCTCTGTTCTGCCGGCCTGTGAAATGACTACTAAATTAATAAAGGAAAATGTGTTGCTTTGTCAGTGGTTGGAGGTGGTTGAGAATCAGGCACGAAAGAGGAATCTCCAGGTTGTTGGGTCTCTCGGAGCAAGTTGAAGGGGAAGATTGTTTAATGTTCATGCACTCCTTCCTGCCCTCTATTTTGGGCCTAGATGAAGAAGATCCCCTAATAACTATAGAGTGAGCATACTGGATTTCATCTCGTAGAACACAAGTTAACTCTCAGGCCCTGAGAACTGTGTTGATTGTGTGCCAAAATGTTGACGATTGGGACAGAGTATTGAGAGTTGCACGTCGACAAAGATCATTGAAATATGGGGCCGATAGCTTGAGCATTTTCCCCAGAGATGCAGAACATTCAACGGCATCTGAGGCCACTTGAGGCAGATGAGAATTTCGCATCAGCTACTATTCCCTGCACGACTACGGCTAGTGTGGAGAGAGAGAAATCCTACCAGTTTAATAAGCCTGATGATGTGGAAAAATTTCTTCAACTGATGAAAAATGAATCAGAGCATGCAGCTGACAAGGAGGATATTTCCTCAGAGGGAGACTGAACTGTATCTGCAGATTCCTGTGTAGAGCGAGTTTAATCGAAACATTGGCTTGGGGCCTGGGACATCCCTATAACAGGGCCTGCTATGACAGTTGGTTGAATTATACTTTTGGGGACTATCTGGACTCAGTTATGTTTGAGGCCAGATGCTATATATGGCCAAGGGATAGATTTTTACGTAGAAATCTCAGGTTATGTATCACTGCCCAGCCACTCATATAAAGAAGATCAGAGTGGGACTTTTACTCTATATCGCTCTGTGTTTCTTTTTTCCTCACTTCATGATATGATAAGCCCAAGGAGAGCTCAAGTGAGTGTTGTATGTCTCTCGAATATCCTGTATTGTCTGGAACTTGGAGGGCTGATATAATCTTGTCCATATTTTGGGAGCGTTTTTCATTATATAGTTCTATGTTATATTTGTTGGAGCTCTGGTTATGAACTTATGCTGAATATTAAGAGCACCACCGGACCTGGGTAAAATCTGACAGGAAGGTGCTTTTGGACTCTTCCTTTTAAGCTATAGGCTTTGGGACTGCCTGTGTTACTAGATTATGTTAAAAATGCCCCCTTGATGTAACAAATGGGGAAAGTACTTATCAAGTGTATATCAATAATTTCTGTATTTTAAATTGCAGTGTTACTCTCCTGTGGCAAAAATTGTTTTGTGAGTTCGCTTACAAAATCAGTAAATATATTACACAAAAAAAATAAAGGAATGGGATCCAATATGTGAAAAATGGTTTCCAAACAATAATAGAAATGGATCCAATATGGAAAAATGGTTTCTAAACAATAACAGAAAGGGATCCAATATGTGAAAAATGGTTTCCACACAATAATAGAAAGGGATCCAATATGTGAAAAATGGTTTCCACACAATAACAGAAAGGGATCCGATATGTGAAAAATGGTTTCCAAACAATAACAGAAAGGGATCCGATACGTGAAAAATGGTTTCCAAACAATAACAGAAAGGGATCCGAAACGTGAAAAATGGTTTCCAAACAATAACAGAAAGGGATCCAATATGTGAAAAATGGTTTCCAAACAATAACAGAAAGGGATCCAATACGTGAAAAATGGTTTCCAAACAATAACAGAAAGGGATCCAATACGTGAAAAATGGTTTCCACACATTAACAGAAAGGGATCCAATATGTGAAAAATGGTTTCCACACATTAACAGAAAAGGATCCAATATGTGAAAAATGGTTTCCACACAATAACAGAAAGGGATCCGATATGTGAAAAATGGTTTCCACACAATAACAGAAAGGGATCCAATATGTGAAAAATGGTTTCCACATAATAACAGAAAGGGATCCAATATGTGAAAAATGGTTTCCACATGATAACAGAGAGGGATTCAATATGTGAAAAATGATTTCCAAACAACAACAGAAAGGGATCCAATATGTGAAAAATGGTTTCCCAACAATAACAGAATAGGATTTAGTATGTGAACACAATAAAATATATGAAAACGGTTTCCAAACAATAATAGAAATGGATCCAATATGGAAAAACGGTTTCCACACAATAACAGAAAGGGATCCATTATGCGAAAAATGGTTTCCACACAATAACAGAAAGGGATCCTATATGTGAAAAATGGTTTCTACACAACAACAGAAAGGGATCCATTATGTGAAAAATGGTTCCCACACAATAACAGAAAGGGATCCATTATGTGAAAAATGGTTTCCAAACAATAACAGAAAGGGATCCAATATGTGAAAAATGGTTTCCAAACAATAACAGAAAGGGATACAATACATGAAAAATGGTTCCAATTTGGGCTGGCAGTATAGCCTAGAGGTTAGAGGAACAAGGTGTGAACAAGCTTGATACATCCAGCAGACCAGACCTGAGTTTGATTCTCACAACCTCCACTTGCATACTGTGTGACTCTGAACAAGTCTGTTAACCACCCAGTGCTCCCAGGTTGCCCCTGAAAACAGGCACTTGTGCCTAGTGGGCCTTACCCGGTTACTAAAGACTAAAATAAAAATAAAAATAAATACTGGAAAAATGGTTTTCACACAATAACAGAATGGGATCCAATAAGTGAAAAATGGTTTCCACACAATAACAAAATTGGATTCAATATGTGAAAAGGGTTTCCAAACAATAACAGAATGGGATCCAGTATAAGAAAAATGGTTTCTCAACAAATAACAGAATGGGGATTCTATATGAGAACACAATAACAGAATGGGATCCAATATGTGAATAACTGTTTCTACACAATAACAAAATGGGATTTAAAATGTGGAAAATTGTTTCCACTTAGTAAAAGAAAGGGATCTAATATGCGAAAAATGGTTTCTGAACAATAACAGAATGGGATCCAATATGTGAAAAATGGTTTCCACACAATAACAGAATGGGATCTAGTATGAGAAAATTTTTTTCCCAACAATAGCAGAATGGGATCCAATATGGGAAAAATGGTTTCCACACAATAACAGAATGGGATCTAGTATGAGAAAAACATTTTCCCAACAATAACAGAATGGGATCCAATATGGGAAAAATGGTTTCCAAACAATAACAGAATGGGATCTAATGTATGAAGAATGGTTTCCCAACAATAACAGAATTGGATTCAGTATGTGAATACAATACAGAATGGGATCCATTATGTGAACAATTGTTTCCAAACAATAACAGAATTGTATTTAATATATGAAACATGGTTTCTACACAGTAGCAAAATGGGATTCAATATTTGAAAAGGGTCTCCAAACAATAACAGAATGGGATACAATGTATGAAAAACAGTTTCTACACAGTAACAAAATGGAATCTAATATATGAATAACAGTTCCCACACAATAACAAAATGGGATCCACTATGTGAAAAACAGTTTCCACAAAATAACAGAGTAGGATGAAATATATGAAAAATTGGTTATACACAATATCACAATGGGATCCAATGAATGAAAAACAGTTTCCATGCAATAACAAAAGGGGATCCAATGTATGAAAAACAGTTTCCATGCAGTAACACAGTGGGATTCAATATGTGAAAAATGGTTTGCACACAATCACACAATAACAGAATGGGATCCAATATGTGAAAAACGTTTTCCACACAATATCAGAATGGGATCCAATATATGAAAAACGTTTTCCACACAATAACAGAATGGGATCCAATGTATGAAAATGGGTTTCACACAACAACAGAATGGGATCAAATATATGAAAAAGTTTCTGCTGGAAAAAACTACTTACAGGCTTAATAAATTTCTTCTTTAAAGTATGTGTAAATGTGGCAAAATGGATTCCAATCCTTCAGAATAACTTCTGAAACAAAAATATTTAACAGTTTCAAGTACACCTATGATTAGCATATACTTGTATTACTTATATATTGTATTTAAGCAATATACCATGACAGGGAGTGGGTATATTGGTGGATTTACCACACCAGAAGTGGTAAATCCACACATATACCCACTCCCTGTCATGGTATATTGCTATTACACAATGTTCAACTTTTTTTTTTATAGCAATATAAAACTGTTACAGTGGGCATACTGGAGGATTTATCACGGTCATGTGATGTGTTTTGACCAATGATATTAGAGGATTTTCATACCCCATTGTATAATAGTATTTAATTTACTTAATATTTATTTTTAAGGTTAGAATGTATATAATGTTTTGCTTTATGCAACACCACTGGAGATACAAATGGCAAGAGAATAAGTTATATCTTTGTAGTTTATGTCAATATATCATTATAATTAATGTTGTCATAACTTATCTTGAGGGTTAATTTCATCACAATGGAATACTGAACCAGTCAGAAAGCAGCTTTCCCAATGCTGATGACATCACAGTTGCCTGGTGCAACCCTAAGGCCAACAACTGAAATCAGGGAAACAGTTCAGTCTTCAAATAAACACCAAGTTTAAAAGTTAAAACTAGTAAGTTGGTGTATATCTAAGAATATGCAGCTGTTCATCACTTGTGAGGGGGCAGGACTGTAGTCCGACAAGTTGCCATTTTGGTCATGGCAATTATGGCACCGCAACAAGAGTGACAGTGAAAGAGGTGAGCCTGATTTTAGATCGGCCTTCACTCATGTCACACTTTGCACCCACACAGTTTCTACCTCCTCTGGGGCATGCTCACCCCAGAGGAGGTTATATTTAGGTTTGGAGGTGCAGGGAGTGAATCCCCCCACAAAAGTGACTGTTTCCCAGGAGGGCGCTTTGGCGCTGTAACTCTTGGGAGATGAAATGCCTGGTGCTGTATTGCTAGGCGGTAGTTTGCCTGCACCGTAGTCAGCATCAGCAAAATATATGTCACTGCAGCATGGGTGAACCGGGCAGGACTTTCATAATTCACTCATGGCTCTGCCACTCATAAGTTAAGGTCCTGCTCCCTCAAACTTGAAGATAAAATACATATTTTTGTCAGGTCATTGCATAGTCCTTATACACATTTACAAAACTGCACAGTGCTTTGGATCTAAGAAAAGGGCTTAATAAATAAAAATGAACTTGAAAAATAAAGACCAGAGTCTGCATCACATGAGAAGAAATTAGAAGCAAAATGTGCCAGATGGTCAATTCTGGCACATCTGTTGGTTTAATGGTGCATCCAGCCTCTGGTTAGCCACCTCCATGAATTAAGTTTATACCTCTCCTTCAATTTTCTTTCATTCCTTTCTGCTTTGCAGATTCTATTATAACATACCTCCTCTTCTTCAGTCTCCATTGTGGCCACCTTTCATGCAATATCATACAAATTAAATATATAGATTCATGGGAAAAACAAATATTACCCAGCCTGGACTTAGAAATCAGGAGGGACAAGTACAAAACCATTAGAAGAAAATCTTGAGAAGGGAACCACACTTATTTAGTTGCTTGCCTGCTTTCCAACTGTGTGTCATCCTCCTCTTCTCTAATTACGCAGAGCAGCTTGGAATTAAGCACACTTTTGTCAATGTACACTTAGAATCCCTATTGTTTTGGCAATCTGGTGGACTCCCAGACCCTCGGCCCATTGTTACAGTCCTGGTCTTCTAAGATTTAGGTACCTGAGTTGCCATGTTCTCTTGCTATCTGGCTCCAGTTGCCCTAATTGGGCCCAGTTTGTCATGTAATGAGAGAGAGCCCAATGCTAGATTCAGTTTAAGGTATGTAATATCATACAAATATCATACATAGCAATGCATTATTCCATTTTATTTTGGTACAGCTCGCTTTAGGGTTGTGGTCCCCAGCCAAGATTAATTATTGGTCACCCTGAACCACCCACCATGGCCACATATCTTGACTTTGTCCCATATTCACACTGTTGTATTTTCAATACAACCTGTGACATCTTCAGGTTTGTGTAGCCCCCTTCCCCTCACCAGTGGTTTGTGTTGTAAGTCTCATCATGGGTAGGTTGTACAACAAACTATATTACTTACTTGAGCTCCAGGACTGGGGTGACCTCCCCTGCACTTGATGACCAGAATCACAGGAGCTGGGCTAGGAAAAGGTTAAAAACATACAACAAGAAACTACAACACAACAATCCAAGCCCACAACAGTGGTATTAGAGTCTAATAAAGATCCTTTTATTCGGTCATACTGATATGCAATTAGCCTGTAAACAGAATAAATCAAATAACATGTTTGGCAATACAAGTCCAATGTAGTTTGTAGTTCAATTAATTAATTTCTATAGGGCAAGTCCTTTTAAAGCCAAATAAAATATATTTTATTCCAGCATTAGGGGGTGGCTGGTAACCCAGAAGGTACAGTAGCATTACATTATTTTTGTTACATTCACTCACAGCCACTGCTGGGGCACCTAAGCTGAGACATGTTACAGTTTTCTTGCATTTCATCTTTGAAAGGCCATTATTCCTTTTTCCATTTCATCCACATTGAGCATTCTGGCCCAGGCACAGAGGGAATCTTGTACTCAGGAAGAACCCTAGGGGTTCAAGTGCTCAATTAAGAGACTGCTCTGGAGGAGCCTCCACCCTCCATGGAAACACAGCTCAGGGACAATTAACCCACTGAGTGGTGAATCAGCACCCTTCCCTTGCCTGGACAAGTGGGGCGACTACTGGATTTCCCTTTCTCTAACTCACACATAAACAATTCTGAATAGGACTACAGAATCTGCATGTGAACCATGTTTCAGCTCAAATTAAGTTCACTTCTTTTGGGTTCAACTTTATTTCATTACTCAGAAATTAGATGTTCAGACAAGCTTGGTGCCAAACCATATTTAGACAGTTCTTTCCCTTTGGGGTGCTCAAACCATTGCTTGGGACTGCAACTGCAACAGGACCTCAGACACATCCCCATACCTTGCCAGCCCCAAAAAGACAGAGATCGCATTCCAGACTTCATTAATCAGAATATATTTAAAAGAGTCTATCTCTTTCTTGCTGGTAGAAATTAACATGCAGTGGGTGGTACCTGCAGAGTTCTCAAATGAAACAGTCTGGATCTCTTTCAGAGTGTATCTCTTTTTCTACTCATGAGTGCACGGGATTTACAGGACTTTGCTCTGGTGACATGACTGGGAGATGGCCAATGTTATAATTCCACAAACTGGTATCTTCCTTTAATTAAAATGGGTATGGCAGCACTGACTTTAAAAGCATGCAGGCAGCACACTGCCCTCTCATCAACTCCCACCGACTGCCAGGAACTTTCCAGCTCTCAGCCTCAGGTAGTTTGCCACAACCCTAAGCTACCATGCTCTGGTTACTTGACAGGTTACCTGACACAGGGGCTGAGGGAGCTTCTGGTGCTATTTAGGGTCCAGAGACCCATACTGGGAACCTATGGTGTACACAAGGGTTAAATCTGTTTTAGGGGGAGATGGTAGTGTTAATTTTCTGGGTCCCTCTACCTACCCAATCCATTTCTGTCTTTCTGCCTCTGAATGCTTGAGCCATGCCTTTGAGGGTACTCTTAAGACACCATGATGTCACATCAGAAGGTCCTGCACAGCCCAGTGATACCCTTTATTCCTGTTTTAAGATGAGAAATTAAGAAAAATAATAACACTTATATTTTGAAAAGAATGAGATGCACTGGCTCTCAGGCTGGGATCTCCCCATGAGCAGGACCCCCCCCCCCCACCAGAAATCACAGGGAATGCATGTACCTAAAACCATCTATGGATTTTTGCAGCACTGGAAGATCATCTAAGGCAGAAAGAACGGAACGAATGGGTTGATAATCAAAAGTAGATTAAGCACAACAGGAAAAACAGTCACAAATTAACATTAACTTAAGAAAATATTATTAGTATACTGAGGAATGGGAGTAATGAAACTTGTGTAATAGAGGGGCTACTTGATCAAATGTCTTTAAAGGGAACACAAATCGTGTTTTCATATGTTATTTAATATACAGTAACTGGAAATTTGGATACATGTAAAGCCTGTTTAATATCCTAAATGTATTGTTTTATGTGTCTGTTTTAAATAGACTTATTGTTTTTCCTTTTTAGAATCCCTTGTTAATATTTAGACAGTTCCCAAGGTAAACTTGAGATTACTGCATCAAAGCACTTGTATATTAGCAAAACATTGCACATAGGTACACCAGAAGAAAGAATACTAGCCTGATCCCAGCACTTTATCCCACACAAGGACAGTGTCATCTCCCCTGATGAAGTACTTGTTTGGGACGAAACACCGGGGTTACGGCTGCTGTTCTTTGTTCTAGAGGACCTATGTGTAACTTTTTGCTATTAAAATACTCTTTGATGCAGTGATGTTGAGTGTGCCTTGTGGACTGCCTGGATTTGATTGATTTTCAGATGTTCTGGGTGTTTACCAGTAGCAGGTCCCTCTTTGTGTTGTCATGATCCCTTATTAATGCTGCCTTTTCCCACCTAATATTCATTTTTAGGCACCAGCAAGCAAAACTTACGAGAGCTTCTTGTGGTCATGTATGTTCTTTTTTGCTTTTAGTCAAGTTTTAGATTACCTTCAGCCTGAATGATTCGGTTGCATGATGACATTGATGATGTCAGTGATAGGACTTTTAGGTCTTAGTGTAGGGTTTCAGACCTACATAAGCCTGGATTCAGTTCCCAGTGTAGAACATTCCTTCTTTTTCACTACAATTTATGTAGTATGAGATAAATTGTTAGATTTCATTGCTGATGTCAGTGATAAGAGTTTCAGCAAGGCTTGAAGCAGACTTTCAGAACATTAAACTGTTACTTTGTTGCAGTCAGCTTAAGTTCTGACTGATACTTTAAGGCTTGTCTATATTTGAATGTAACTTAGTGTGGAGTGTTACTTCAAGTTGGCAAAAAGTTCATTAGTAAACTCTACTGCAGCTGTGTATGGCGGTGGGGTCTGCACTTAGTGCAGGATGTGCATTCTCTCTAAATGGGCTTCTTTGTCAAGAAACCTATTTCTCCATGTGGAATGATAGCACACAGTGGTGGTGGGGGGCATAAATAACTTCTTTCACTAGGAGAATCTTAAGGTTCCATGTGGAACAATAGCACACAGTGGCAGAGCACCAAGACAGTAGCTGAAGAGGGTCTGGTTTCAGTCCTCAGTGAAGATCATTATTTCTTTCTCACTGCAATTTATGAGTTATGACAGAAATTATTAGATGTCATTGCTGATGTCAGTAATAAGAGTTTCAGCAAGGTCTGAAGCAGACTTTCTGAACATTAAACTGTTAATGTATTGCAGTCAGCTTAATTAGTTCTGGCTGATACTGTAAGGTTTGTCTAGGTTTGAATGCAACTTATTGAGAATCATTACTTTAAGGTGGCAGAACATACATTACTAAACTCCACTGCAGCTATGTACTGTGGGGGTCTGCACTCAGTACAGGATGTGCATTCCCATTATGTGGGTTTCATGTTAAGAAACCTTCCATTTCCCCATGTGGAATGATAGCACAATGCGGTGAGGGCATTAATAACTTGTTTTGCTAGCGGAATCTTGAGGTCAATGGTTGAGCCTGGGTGTGCAATGGGAAAATTGATTCCCCAGTGTTTGCCTTTGCCCCCTTGAAAATTGTGTTAATTACTGGGGGCATAACTCTGTGTTCCCTTATTCTTGTTATTCCCTGAGTGCTGATAGAATCGTGTTTCAGACCCTAACCCTCAAGTCACTTCCCTTACATTGCCAGGGGAGCTTGTCAGCCTTCTTTCTGGCCACATAATTAATTTACACTTTATAGACCTTCTTTGGCTTCTTTTTGGTACTTTTTGTTTTCAATTACTTATCATTTCCAGAGCCCTGTGACATCAGTTGAGCTAAAGTTCTGCATGGAAAGCTTTACTATAGTCTTCCACTCAGCATAATGTCACTGGATTTCTTAGGCTGCCGGAAGATTTAGAACGCATAGGTTTCTAGGACAAGATATAATGTCCGCGGCAGCGTAAGGGTTAAAAAATGAATATTGGCTGGGAAAAAAGAGAGTATTTACAAGGAGCCTTAATTGGAAAACAGGACTATTTCAAATCAAACACACAAAACAATATACTGGGGTTATTAAACAGATGTCACTGATGCCCAAATTTCGAATGATAATAAAAAATGGAAGAAAATAAGGTTTGTGTTCCCTTTATCCCCTCCTATTCTATCCTCCTTCCTACCCACCTCCCCTTGCCACCCTGATAAACCCCTATTTCCTCCTACTAATCAGTCAAAAGCCAACTTGGCTCGCTTCCTCTCCTGCCTACCCCAACTACCCTCTGCTAAGTTGAATTCCTAATTTACCCCCCTGCAAACCTGACAAAAGCCTTCCTGGTTGAGCATTCTCTCCCAGCCATCCTACACTGCCTCTGGCATGAACCTTGGCTTGAGGCTTTCTTGCCTCTTGTTTCTGTCTCTCTCTTCTGTTGACAAGGCCTACTGGCTGCACCCTCATGGTTATATCATTTGCTAATATCAACTTTCTCATCAATCAGACACTCATTGTTCTATCTGCCACACCTTTTGTATATACAATAGTGTTTGCCTCATTGAGTTACTTTGCCCTCCCATGCCTCCATGTTGTATTTTACTGTCTCTTATTTATTGTTTACTTGTACTGTATATTGCCTATGCCTGTCTGGATGTGGAACCTATGTAAAAGAGCCACTGGCTAAAGGTGTTAATCCAAAAATTCAAATAAATAAAATAAATAAATTATACTGCAGTTCTGCACTTCTGAATGTACTTTCATAAACGTAAGAAAAGTTTAGAGGGCCTCAATATGTACTGATTGGAGGACAGAAGGGAAACATGATTGAGACATTTAAATACATGCAGGGTATTAACAATGTGGATTCCAGAGGGTTGTTCATAACCAGTGGCAATGCAAATCCCAGAGGTAACAGTAATAAACTTGTGTGGAACTTTAAAGGGGACAGGAAATGTATGCCAACTGGCAACAATTAGTAATGTTCCTGTTTACAAAAATGAAGTTCATACCTCCAAATGATCCTTATTTAACTGTAACTGAATAAACGCTAATATGAAAAACTGTTTTCAACTGTCTTCTTTTTATGAGCAGCATTCTGATACAGCTCTCTTCATGAAACCACTACTGCGGAGTTTTTACTATGTCACGGTTTGTGTACAGAATGCTGAGCATGAGCCATTGACCTATTAGAACCATGCTGACGGAGCTGTACACAAACTGTGACATAATTAAAACTCAAGATCACTGGTTCCATGAAGAGAACTGTAACAGAATGCTGTCCATAAAAGCAAAGCAATGAAAAATACAGTTTTTCATATCACTTCCTATTCAGGTACAGTTACATATTTATCATTTAGGGGTATGTATATAATTTCTGAAAATTGGAACATTATAAACAGCTGCCAATTAGAAATCATTTCCTGTCCTCTTTAAACTTAGTGTAGAGTTTCAGATCTACATAAGTCTGGATCCATTTCCTAGTGCAGAACATTCTTTCTTTCTCACTACAATTTATGTAGTACAAGAGAAATTGTTAGATTTCGTTGCTGATGTCAGTAATAAGAGTTTCAGCAAGGTATGAAGCAGACTTTCAGAACATTAAACTGTTACTTTGTTGCAGTGAACTTAACAAGCAGCTGACGCCCTTGAGGAAATTTTGGAAGACGTAATATTTAGACACAAGTCAGCTTGTATGTCATATACCTTGTACAGATTTCTGCTCTCCATTATTTATTACTCAAGCAATTCCCACAAAAACAAGACTTTCATCCCTTAGAGTTCATCTGTCTCTATAGCTTAATCCCCACTTGAAATTATAATGCACTGTTGTGATATCACAGTCTGTTGCTGTGGGAATAACTGTGAAGTCACAAGCAGAATATTATGACATCAGGTTGGGAAGAAGCAATAGGAGCTGATGAACCCTCAAGAAACAACTATCCTGTTTTTGAAGCAAATGACTGCAGTAATAAGTAATGGGGATAAGAAATAACGAACTGATGAGAAATATAAGCTGTTTGTTTCCAAATATGTTTTTGAATGATGTTCTTCTCACGACATCGGTGGCTCTTTAATTAATTCTGACTAATAGTTTGAGGCTTGTCTAAGTTTGAATGCAACTTAGTGTGAATCATTACTTCAAGCTGGCAAAACGTTCATTACTAAACTCCACTGCAGCTATGTATTCAAGTTCAAGTTCAAGTTTATTGCAGGAAAGACTCCGTTGAGCAAGCTCATTCACAAGGAGGTCCTGAGGCACATACACATACAGTTCGCAATTACATTGACAGGAAATATTAAATGTAGAACAACAAACAATAAATATATAATACAAGAGGTATACAAAATAGAAATCCTTATGCTATGTTTGCAATACATTCCAGCTTTAACCTTGATCCAAATTATGCAACACATTTCAGCTTAATAAGTAGAGGGCCAGTTGGTACATAGGTAGTTGCCTTAGAGTTGGTGGGGCCTAGTATCACCTACATATGTCTTTTAATTTAGAGACAGCTAGTGGTTTGTAGGAGTTAATTGATATGATGTTGGTTAGCTTCAGTATGGCTTGTAGTTGGTTCCAAATGTTGGGGAAGGTGTATGAGACAGCTCTTTGGCCAGTTGTGGTACGAGTCCTGGAAACATCTAATAGGATAAGATCGGATTTCTTTAGGGAGTAGGCGCTATGCGAGATGTGTATGAGAGACGTCAAGTAGTCAGGCAGTTTGTGGAGTAGTAATTTGAGGGTCCAAATGCCAGCATGCAGGAGGCGTCTGGTGGTGACAGAGGTCTACCCAACTGCTGCATAAAGATCACAGTGGTGGGTCCTGTACGCAGAGCTAGTAATGAAGCGAAGAGCATGGTGGTAGAGTACATCCAGTTTAGATAGGCTCAAGGTTGGGGAGGAGATCAAAATAAAGTCTCTGTAGTCAAGCAGGGGAAGGAATGTGGCTTGGACAAGTCATTTGAGGGTCGAGAGAGAAAAGAGGGTCCTATTTCTAAAGAAGAAACCCAAGCGTGCTTTAAGCCACTTTGATAGATCCTCAATGTGGTCATTGAAAGAAAGCTTGTTGTCTATCCACATACCTAGATATTTAAATTTAGGTACGACTTCCAAGGGTTCACCTAGGGAGGTAACTATGAAGTTTTTAGGTGGGGCAGGTAGGGCACCAGGCAAGGCAAGTCTCGAGAAAACCATTGCCTTGTTTTTTTTGGCATTTAAGAGAAGCTTGGCATTAATAAGGTTGCTCTCTAATTGGATAAAGTCAGCTTGCAGTGCTTCCCTGACTTCAGATAAGGACGAGCCTGATGCGTACAAAACCGTGTCATCTGCAAAGAAATGTATGCTAGAGTTCTTTATGTGGGAGTCAAGGTTGTTGATATACAGGGAAAAAAGGATTGGTCCTAAGATGGAGCCTTGGAGGACTCCTCTGGCAATTGGAAGGGGGGCAGGTAGTAGGCCATCAGCTTTGACTTTCTGTATCCTTCCAGTGAAATAACTGCTAAACCACTGTAAAGTAAGTGGAGTGGCACCTATGTAGGCAAGACAGGTGATTAGGAGGTGATGGTCTACAGTGTCAGAGGCCTTACTGAGGTCTAGAAAGACTGCATCAGTAACCTTCTTGGTGTCCATAGCAAGGGTCCAGTCATTAGAGACTTTAGCCAAGGCTGAGATGGTACTGTGTTTCAACCTGAAGCCAGATTGGGCTGGGTTTAGGAGTGAGTGCGCTTCAAGGTGATTTTTTAGTTGGTTGTAGATAAGTCTTTCCAGTGCTTTGGAGAGAACGGGCAAGATAGAGATAGGTCGGTAGTTGTTTAAGTCACAAGGATCTCCTGATTTGAAGAGAGGAAGAACATGGGCAGATTTCCAGCAGGATGGAACAGTGGCTGTGGTAATAGAGAGGTTGAAGATGTGGGGCATGGGAGCTGTGAGCTGGGCAAAGCCTAACCGCAAGAAAAATGATTCAAGGCCATCATCCCCTGCACTTTTCTTGGTGTCAAGGCTAAGAATTATGTCTTCGACTTCTTTGTAGCTAAACAGGCGCAGCTGGAGGGGATGAGGTATGGTAGCATGTGTAGAATCTGGGCTAGTGTTGCTATTCACGCGGCTAGCATATGGGGAGGAGTCGAATGCCAACCCGGCTGTGGCAAAGTGAAGATTAAGTTCTTCGAGGATTTGCAGTTTGTTTTCAACCACCCCATCCTTGGCCATAATCTTGGTGGGTAGGGAGGAAGCAGCAGGATGGCCTTCAATGGATCTCAATGTCTTCCAGATTTTTGGGCATTTCCTTTGGCCTTCTCCAGAGTGGAGATGTAGAAGTTTGCCTTAGTAGCATGTACACTTTTAACACAGGCATTTCTGGCAGTTCTAAATGCCTGCCAGTCTGCCGGGTTCTTTGTGTGCCTGGCCCTAGCCCATAGCTTGTCTCTATTGGTGAGTGCTGATTTGAGCTCTTGGGTGAACCACAGATGCGAGATTTTCTGCACCCTCATTTTAATAAGAGGGGCATGCTTGTTAATTAGGATGGTGAGGTTGTCATTTAGGACAGAGATGGTGTCATCAGCAGTTTTGGCAAGACATAGGTCTTGCCATCTGATCATAGCTAGTTCGATTAGGAAGTTTACTGAACTGAATTTACAGAACGAGCATTTGATTCTGAATTTAGGGTGCTGCTGGGGTTTTAGATTGGAATCTTGTACATACAACGATACTGTGGTCGCTCATGTCATTATGGAAAACTGCAGAATGTGAGATTTTATGGGGATACGAAGTTAAGATGACATCTAGGAGTGAGCTATTAGCAGAGTTGGAAGTACTGATTCTTGTGGGTTCAAGTTACTATCTGCGTAAGGCCCAGCTCATCACAGATAGATTTTAGGGAGTGAGATTTAGCAGTGAGCCAATCCATATTGAAGTCCCCTAGGATTATTGTTTCTGTGTTAGCAGCCAAAGTTAGGATTTAGAACGTTAAGAATTTCTGTGCTCCAGCGGGGTCTATAGCCACCAATGATTGTGGATGCACTGTGGATGGAAGGTGAAGTTTGCTGAGACAATCTCGTATTCTTTAGGCTTAGTTCTACAGGAAATGTTGCTAACATCAAATTTGGATTTGACGTATACAACCACCCCCCCCTTTCGAATCCCTGTCAGCCCTAAAGAGCTTGAAGCCCGGTATAGTAATTTGAGGATCAGTGGTAGTCTTTTTCAGCCATGACTCAGTAATTATAATCAGATCTGGGTCAGTGTGGGTCAATGTATGGTGGGGGTCTGCACTCAATACAGGATGTGGGTTCCCATTCTATGAGTATCATGTCAAGAAACCTTCTATTTCTCCATGTGGAATGATAGCACACATTGGTGGGGGCCACTAATAACTCATTTTGTTAGGGGAATCTTGAAGTCAAAGGTTGACCTTGGGTGTGCAGTGGCGAACTTAATCCCAATGTTTGCCTTTGCCCCCTTAGAAATTGTGTTAATTACTGGGGGCATAACTCTGTGTTCCCTTATTCTTATTATTCCCTGAGTGCTGGAGGAATGTGTGTTTCAGACCCCAACCCCCAAGTCACTTCCCTTTCATTGTCAGTGGGAGCCCGTCAGCCTTCTTTCTGGGCCACATAATTGTTTTACACTTTTTCATGTTCACTTCTATTTATGAGGTATGAGAAAAATTGTTAGATGCCAGTGCTGATATCAGATATAAGAGTTCCAGCAAAGTTTGAAGCAGACATTCAGAACATTGTGTGAGGGGAGGAGCAAAAGGGTGATTAGGAATTACTACTTCACAGAGAGTATGGTAAAGGGGTGGGACAAGCTGCCTGAAACACTAATCAGTGCAAAAACAGTTGAGAGCTTTGAAGGAAAACTACATACAAAAGTGGTGGAACCCACTCGGGAGGGAGCAATATTAGACCTGGTACTCTCAAATGGAGAGAGGATCACATATTTAGAAGTCAGTAGACATCTGGGAACAAGCGACCACTGCACAGTGTGCTTCACAATAAACACAACCATGGAGACAAGCCACACAAAGACAAGGATACTGGACTTTAGAAGGGCTGACTTTGGCATAATGGGTGAATACCTGAGGAATGCATTAGCAAATGGCCAGAAAGGAGGGGTGGAAGAACAATGGAGAAAAATCAAAACTGCCATCATGGAGGCAAAAAGCCTTTGTGAGAAACAAATAAAGAAAACAAAGCAGAATAAGAAACCACTATGGTTCTCAAAAGAGGTGTCAGGGAAGGTTAAGGAGAAAAAGGCTACATTCAAAAAGTATAAGGAATCACAGAAGGAGCACGACAGGGAACTGTATCAATTAAAGCAGAAAGAAGTGGGGAAGGCAGTCAGAAAAGCAAAGGCCCAAACCGAGGAAAAGATAGCCAACTCAGCTAAGAAGGGGGATAAAACCTTTTATAGGTACATTAGGGAGCATAGAAAGGTTAAGGGAGGGATAGTGAAGATTAATAAAGGAGAGGGGAGGTGGGCAGAGGGAAACAGTGAAAAGGCAGAGATACTGAATGAATACTTTTGCTCAGTATTCACAAAAGAAGAAGAGGAGAAATTACCTAAACCAAACAATAGAAGCACTCTGGGTAGTGGGGTTGACACCAGTCCATTTACAGAATAAAGATTCCTGAAAGAACTCCTAAAACTCAAGGTGGACAAAGCAATGGGACCTGATGGGATTCACCCTAGAATCCTAAAAGAACTAAGGGAGGACCTAGTGACACCACTGACCACACTTTTTAACAAATCATGGGAGAATGGGGTGGTACCTGAGGTCTGGAGGAGGGCAGATGTGATTCCCCTTCACAAAAGTGGGAGCAAGGCAGAAGCAGGAAGCTACAGACCTGTTAGTTTGGCCTCAGTGGTGGGGAAAATGATGGAATCACTTCTGAAAGAAAGAATTGTTGAATACCTAGAGGCCAGCGGGGCACAGGACCCAAAGCAGCATGGATTCACAGCAGGAAGGTCATGTCAGACAAATCTAATTGATTTCTTTGACTGGGTGACCAAAGTAATAGACCAGGGAGGGGCTGTGGATATGGCCTACCTAGACTTTAGCAAGGCATTTGACACAGTCCTGCACAAAAGATTAATAATCAAGTTAGCCAGCCTGGGAGTGGGTCCCAGGGTGGTAGTCTGGGTAGCAAACTGGCTGCACAACAGGACACAGAAGGTAATAGTAAATGGAACACATTCTGAAGAAAGGGGGGTTACTAGTGGAGTACCTCAGGGCTCAGTACTGGGTCCAGTCCTCTTTAACGTCTTTGTAGGTGACATTGCAGAGGGTCTGGAAGGAAAGGTATGCCTCTTTGCAGATGACACAAAGATCTGTAACAGAGTTGATACGCAAGGAGGGTAGAAAGGATGAGAAGGGACTTGGCAAGGTTGGAGGAATGGTCAGACATATGGCAATTTAGATTCAATGCAAAGAAGTGCAAAGTAATGCACCTGGGAAATAAAAATCCAGGAGAAGAGTACACAATAGCAGGAGGTACTAACAACACAATGGAAAGGGACCTGGGAGTAGATCATATCAGATGACCTAAAGGTGGGTAAGCAATGAGAAGTTGGTAAGGAGAGCCAGGGGATACTGGGATGCATGGGAGGGCATCACAAGTAGAAAAAGAGAAGTGGTTATCCCTCTGTACAGACAGTTGGTGACACCCCATCTGGAGTACTGTGTGCAGTTTTGGAGACCTCATCTATGCAAGGACATAGACAGGATGGAAGCAGTCCAGAGGAGGGCAACTAAAATGGTGCAGGGTCTACATCAGAAACCATATGAAGAGAGACTGAGAGAGCTTAATATGCATACCCTTGATGAAAGAAGGGACGGGGGGGCATGATAGAAACTTTTAAGTACCTCAAGGGAATCAACAAAGTCCAGGAGGGTAGCATCTTTCAGAAAAAGAGGTGTGTAAGAACAAGGGAGCACAATTTAAAGATAGAGGGGGGATGGCTCAGGGGTAATGTGAGGAAATCTTTTTTCACTGAGAGAGTAGTGGACACATGGAAGCGCCTTCCTGGAGAGGTTGTGGGGTCTAAAACAGTGGGGGAATTCAGACATGCATGGGACAGACATAAGGCAATTATAGTGGGGGGTTGCAGGAAGTAGGCTGTTTAACTAGAATCTGCAGCTTATCCAATAGGTAGGGAAATGGGCAGACTGGGTGGGCCAAGTGGTTCTTATTTGCCATCAAAGTCTATGTTTCTATGTTTCTATTATAAAAACATATATGGCAGGATTCTCAAAAGTCCCAAGAATGCTTCAAGCCCTGGGTGTACCAAACATGTAGAGCAGGGGGCTTAAGGCATTCCCTGGTTGGCGATTGGGATTCTCAATCCCCTGCACCGATTGATGCAAGTTAGATCAGCTTTTTCTGGTCTAGCTTGAGGCAATCTCAGGTACCCTTTTTGCTGCACCACATATTTGGGGTAACACGCTATATGGGCGAGTATAATGAGTGACTCAATAATACAGATCGTGTTTAGGGTGACTGTTCTAACATAGCGAAGGATCCTGTATTGCGAGTGTAGCAGTGAACTACACAGGATATAGGCAGGTGTGTGGCCAAACCCTGCTGAGCTGGCCATTTGGCGTAGTGACTAGAGCCACCACCTACAAAGTCAGCAGACCCAGGTTCAGTTCCTAAAGTAGGAGACTACATTTTCTTTTTTAAGTCAGCCCCCTTCCCCGGAGTTGATTAGATTATATTTGGTGGGTGCGGGGGCGTAGTCTCCCTCAAAAAAGAAGAAATTTGATTTGTTTTCCTGGAGTGGCTGAGGACCATTGCTGTTTGCAGTGGTCTCTGTTTGTTTTGGTCGCCCTTTTTCTTCGGGTGATATTTGCCTTGCTCTTTGTGTGTGTGGCATGATAAGGGGACTCACACTTATCACATAATTCCATATTTGGCACAGGCTGCAGTAAATCAGGAAAACTGTTGTAATTGCACCGACCTTCTTGAATCAGGCACATTCTGCGGTACACTTTCCAGCTATGACTGGTGGGTTTGAGGCAGGACTTGACGTAAGCCCTGGGTCACCCTGTGTGAATCCAGCCCATGCAGGGCATTTGGTTTTTGATTCTCTGGTTGTTTTTAGTGTTCCATTCTCTGTGTCTATGGAAAGATGTTTTTTTTTTCTGTTTTTGTTTTTTTACTTTTCCTTGTTGGTTTTATGGCCTTTGGAGGTAGCCATGCAGACTTCTTTTATTGCCTTTGATCTGTTGGAATTTTCCCAGCATGCCTCAATTAAATCTAGGACCAGAACTAAGAGCCCAGGATCCTAGTTATGATCTAGTTACCACATCCAACTGCAACCGCTCGTGAAAGTTAACTGCTTTGAAAATGTGTTTGCCCTCCTTTCCCAGCCAAAGCCAAATTTCTTTAAGCGGCAACTATTGTTATTCTGGATGTGTGGCAATTTTCTTTGTATAAGTGCTGTCACTGGGTGATGATACAGCCTATACACCTTTGAAAGTCTTGGGTCTAATTGACATGTTTGATATGTTTCTATGATGGGCCTAAATCTCAATTGCAAGGGACTGTTGGCAAATTGCTGCACCAGAATTTACCTCCAGTCCCTTAGCTTTGACCCCCACAGGCTATGCTCAAAGAGGGTCATGCATTCAAGCTGTGCCAGCAGGCTATGACATATAGTTATGTGCCAGGAGGACTGTCCTATGCAAATGGCTTGCAGTGCCATACTCAGAAGCGTGGCAAATCCGTCTCACCAAGTAGAGTTCTGCAGTACCCCCATCCTTCAGAACTACTTAGGATAGGTGGTAGAGGCACTGAAACTCTGCACCCATTGTGCACAGATGTTGGGGGATAGGGATCAGCAAGGCACCAACTCAACAAAAGGACACACATGGGTGTATGGGAATAGAGAGGGGACTCTCCTAAATTACCAGGGATTATTACTGATGCGGTTAGGGATTAGGATACTGGACCATACCTCTCAAGTGTCCCTGATTTTCAGGGACGTCCCTGATTTTGCCTCAAAATTTTACTCTGTCCCTCCTAAAATTTGTGTTTGTGGCTAAACAGTGGGGACTGTAAGCACAAAACAATGTCAAGCATTAAAGTTACAGACTTGTTCTTCTTTAGAAAATGCATTTTGCACTAAGCCCCATATTCTACCAGCTTTCTGGGTGACTATCTCTAATTTTGAAGATGTGTCCCTGATTTTGGTCCTTTGTCCCTGATTTTTTTTAAGCCTTGTCCCTGATTTATGAGGCAGGAGGTTGAGAGATATGTACTGGACTACCTGGGCAATGTTGAGAAACTGCATGGAGAACATCTCTGAGACCACAATGAGCCAAAGGTATGGGTCAAGCGGGTTGGGGGGATGGGTTTGTGTTACGTGCATGCTATGCATATCTGGGCTTGGCACTATGCCATGTGCAGCCACACATGAGTGCCTAATGAGTGCTGTTTCTGTGTGCAAACCCACTTGTTGCAGGTTTGCATGCAGTAACAGCTGGAATGCCTCATCTGCATTCTGACTTATGTGTTGGGGTGGAGGGGGGACGCTTACCCTACCTCATAAGTATTATTTTCTGTATTGTAATTGTATGCATCTGTGCAAACGGGGTGCTCTTTGCACCCTACTTTGTGACCAATAAAATAGGAACTAATATTTGGGCCTCTTGTTCTCTAGCCATTACAATTCACAAGAAAACACATTGCTTTCATTTTTAGTTTTCTTTTACAGGGTTTACTACACAGCATGGCAGCCTGTCCGAGAAGTGCACATAAAAAGCATTTGACTGTCTCCCACTGACCTGATAATGCCTTTGTTTTTTTGCTTCTCCCACGCTCTCTGATCAGCCACTCCTTCGGGTCATGTAAGACTCTGCCGGCACTCTGTCCCCACCGCCAACCACCACTCCACACTGCAGCCCCCCGGGTAACCCAGTGTAACCCTTCTCCAGGTGGGTCCCCCCTCTGAGGGTGAAGGTGCCAGTGGGGGCCAGTCAGAATACTACTAACATTTGTCCTGGATGCTGTTGAGGTGGTCTGGCTGTCCGGGGCTTCATGGTGGCAGGGGCTGGCAACCATCATCCAGCCAGCCAGGGAGCAATTTTTCCTGTTTTTTCTTGGGGGAGCACAACATCCGGGACATCAAGGCAACAGCTGATGTCCGCTGCACTCCTGATGCAGCCTGACCCAACAACGTGCCTCCCTCCAGCCTCCGCCAGAGGGCAGCAGACACCGGGCCATGGATCCCCCTTCCCCCAGGAGATGGCAAGTCATCATGGGATGGTCAAGTCCTCTCCCCGGTTGCCTTTCCAACACCCGTCCGCTCTCAACCCGGGTCATTACGCCACAAGCGGAAATCTAACCGCTGTACCGGTGGGCCAGCCACCTTTGTTTATGACATCATCATGTATACCGTGGCAACAGCCATGATGTCACAGACAGCAATAGTGAAGTCTGTAGGGCATGGGCAGAGACTTTTTGAAAGCTACAGTAAAATGAATACTGCAGTGTAGTTAGTAAACCAATAACAGGAGAAAGGTAAATTGTAACTACTGTGGCATTTTGGTTTGGTCTGCTACTAAAAGACTCTCTGGTCTGCCAGACCCATCTGTTGCTGCTGGTGAGGACCCCTTGCTGGAACGTGTGAATAACTGATGGACGCAGAAAATAATGGATAAAGGTTTATTTTGTACAGAAAACATGTTCTTTTCCTGAGGTCTAGCCTCAGACTGACTAACAGACAGAAATTCAAGGGGTTTCTTAGGAGCCCCTGATAAGACAGCAATTAGCACAATATTTGCTACATAGTTCTTAGAGCACTTAAAGGGATGGCAGCTGGCATTAGCCCCATATATAAGTACAAGTGTACTCCACACTACAGCATCATAGCTTTTAGCTTTTTGTTTAAGTAGAGATTTGGGGCTGGATTTTTGGAAGTTTAGACATGGGTGTTATTCCCGATTTGTGACTGTGCGTGTATCAAAATAAATATGCCAAAATATGGGATTGCTATTTTCAAACATTATGTTGCATTTGTGACAGTTTACCTGCATTCTAGCAGAAAATAATAATAAGGTGAATGTGTAATTTCTGTGCGTGACCTGCAGCACTTGCGACAGGAAGCGAGGTCACGTTTTATGTGGTGCAACTTTTTCATGCAAGTAGCGCAGTTGCACTAAAATCATAATGGATTCATCACGTGCATCCAGAGGGCATTTGGAAATCCAGCTCTTGTACTTTAAGCCATGTAAAATCCAAGTTTACTTTGTAATTCATTGGGATAAACAGGCATAAAGTGAAAAACAAAAATCAGCAGTTTTCAAACTGGCTTCTGATAAAGACTGCAAAGCTCTTGTTGCCCAGGCAGGGTGGACAGAATCCAAGCAAGTCTCCCAAGGAAGGAAATGATTAACATAATCTCGAATGCTGAGTCACATGTATGAAAACAACGGAAATCATTCATTATGCTATACAAGAGAAAAGGGAAATGTTATAGGAAGCCTGGTATTACACATGGAATTATCACTGCTTTCAATTGTAACTGAATTACAAGGCAATAGGAAACCATGGGTATCAAAATGTTTTCACCTTCATGCTCCGTTACATAGTCATTCTCAGATGAAAGCTACAAACAATTCTCAGAATCAAGTCAAAAATAGTCGCTACATGCATCCACCTCTGAATTTGCTAGCAATATTGCAGCAACTGCTTTTGCAAATTACAATGTAGTTCACTTATAGTGGACACACTGAAGCTGGACAAATGCTTATTGTGGACGAATTACAAAAAACAAAAGCCATTTGAATAGGTGGCCTGTTTAAAAGTGCTGGCTATAACGTAGTAGTATAATGAATGACTGTGTGAGTAGGCAGGCATGACTGTGAGCACAGGCGGAGCAGGGGTCTGATTTTTTGTTTAAAGTGGCTTTTGGCTACTCCGGACACCCACTTATAATGGACAAAAGGGTATGCATGGAGTAATGCATTATAAGCAGGTTCCACTATAGTAGGGAATTATGTTATCAATTTGGAAATCACCATTATGAATGAATTCTTTAATTTCAGTAATTAAAACTAAATTTGTCATTCCACTAAAACTGGGTCACTAGGTCTTGCCTTAGAAATTTAAATCAATAACATTTTCCATCCAACAATGAACCTCAGTATTGGACGTGCACTGGTTTAAGTACAGCAACTGCTTTGTTGTTTCTATTGAAATTACAGACAAAAACATGGTTACACAGCAGAAGCCAAGGTTTGCCCAACCAGTTCATGAATGATGAGTCATCTTTGTTCTGAGAAGGTGGCAGTACAGCTGAGAGAGATAGAGCAACAGGCTATGACCCTAGAGATCCAGCAGGCCTGGTTTGAAACCCACAAACATCATTTACATACTGTGTGACCTGGAGCAGGTCACATAACCTCCCTGTGCTCTTGGGATGCACTTGGTAATGAGCTTTGGCACTGTGTGTCTTTCCTGGCAAGAAATCCCCCTTCCCCAAAATAAGAGAAGAGTTTTTTTATACGTACACAATGAGAGAAAGCATTTTGCTGAATTGGGCCCTCATTACAATAGTGAGTGAGTTTCAGTTCAGCAAGATCATTCAGCTACAGCTTTGTTATGTGAAAGGTTTTATTTTTTTGCCAGCTCTGAAACATAATAAAAATACTAACATCTCCTGAAAAGTTAATTTCTTTTCATAGAGTCATAGATTTTGTCGGCAGATAAGGATTGCCTGTCCCACCAAGTCGGCCCGTAAAATTCCCCTAATAGTGCTACCCAAGCCACTACTGGGGGTCCGCCCCCACCGCCCTCCATTATCCAAGATACCCATGTGCCTATCCCATGTACACTTAAAACCTGTGACTGTATTTGCCCGCAGCATCACCGCTGGTAGGCTGTTCCAGTCTTCCACCACCCCTTCCATGAAGAAGAACTTCCTCATGTTACTCCTGATCCTACACCCCCTCCAACTTCATATTGTGACCCCTAGTCTTAGAACATCCTTTTCTCTGCAATATACTCTCCTCTTGTACCCTGTTTATTCCCTTGAGATATTTGAATGCATTTATCATATACCCCACCTCCTCCTGTCCTCCAGGGAGTACAAGTTTAATTCCTTTAGCCTCCCCTCACAGGTCTTCCAATGCAGGCCCTGCACTATTTTGGTTGCTCTGCACTGCACCGTCTCCATCCTGTCCCTGCCCTTACAAAGATGGGTCCTTCAGAACTGCACACAGTACTCGAGGTGTGGCCTCACAAGTGACATACACAGGGGAGGTATAACCTTCCTACTTCTGCTGGTGATACCTCTCCCTGTGCAGTCAAGCATTTGGTTTGCCTTTCCCACTGCTTTTCCACACTGCTCCACCACCTTTAGGTTGTCAGTAATGATAACCCCCCAGGTCTCTCTCTTGTTTTTGTGTGTGTGCATTCAGAAGTAGCTTACTTCCAATGAAATAACATAACATAACATGACATGACATGACATTTTAAAAATACTGTGTAGAAAATAACACGTGACTGGCTGTGAATTTCATACCAAACTTATAACCCCCACCACCTTGGTATATGTGAGGCACAAGATACAGCTGAGTGGCTCCGAAACTAGGAGAAGAGTATATCCAGCAAGAGGTACATCCCTGGAGTGTAATTGTTCTCTTATAAACTGAGTAAAAAATCCCCCCAACTCAAAAGTAATAACGTTTAAACTAAACTGTGTGGCTATAGTGTAATAACTGCATGGTTCTGTGACTGGATTGCACTAATCACAGCACAGGATTATTCTTTCCCATTCTATAAAGGTCTCTATCTATCTATCTATCTATCTATCTATCTATCTATCTATCTATTCATCTATCTATCTATCTATCTAATCTACACAGAATATGTCTGCCTGCCTACCTGCCTGTCTATCTGTCCATCTGATTTTCTGTCTCTTGTCTATCTATCTGTCTGTTTGTCTATCTATATCTATCTATCTATCTATCTATCTATCTATCTATCTACAGCATCTGTCTGTCTATCTGCTGGCCTGTCTGTCTATCTCTGACTATCTGTCTGTCTATCTTCTATTATATTACATGGCTTTTCCCTACTGAATTCAGTGACATGAAAAACTTTGTTATCCACACTTTCACACACTATTATTGTGTCTGAATTCTGCACTATTATTCTCTAAACTGATGCCACTTGTGTGAATAACAGTGTAAACTCTGATTGCCAGCCCTGCATCCCTACATGAAAATGTAAGACTGACCCAACACACACAGAGACATACCCACACACAGACACACATGCATGCGTGAAAACACACACACACACACACACACACACACACACACACACACACACACACAGCCACATGCACACCATAATAAATCAGAACTGAATGAAAGAAGACATTCCTGAAAGAACAATACAGAATACACCTAAAAACATGAACTTACTACAAAATTCCTATCGAAGATAAAATAAACGAGAGAAACCATTTAAGCAGCAATGCCTGAAACATCCCAATTTAATCTTCAAACATACTAAAACAGACCTTTCTAAAACAAAATAAAATACTTTAAACATTAAACCTGTAAATAAAAAAACAGGTAACATACCAGACCTTAAGCAGTTTCTCAGAGAAGACACACACTAGCAGTTTTCAAGCAAAGATTTACATTAATTTTACAGAGTTAAACAATTTACATCTTTGCTTGCAGTTTTCAAACTTTTTTCCACCTTTGCCAGCACGGTGGCACAAAAATTCTGGACTGGAACTAGCAATGGTAGCACCCTCCGTAATGAGGGCTTACCTTTGTGGCTTCAAGAGCCAAAGCACAGCACTCCCCAGGACTGCAGTGGGGGACCGGAGAGTACTGGTGGACACCAGCATCCACTTCTGGCTCCTTGCCAAAAGGAGTTGAATTGTGGACCATGTAGCTCTAACCATGCATCAAAGTGGTCACTGGCTCAAAATAGGAGCAGAGTGCTGACTTACTCCAGGATGCTTCTCCTGATACCCCAGTCCTCATGACTTGTAGCAACAACAGAAAATGTTCAGAAGCTGCAATGAAGGATTGATTGTTTAGAAAAAAAGAAACAAGCTCACAGAGCTTTGGTGGTGCCATATGAGCATCTTCTGACCCCTGGAACTACACATGGGGTCACTGTGCTCAGTAGGCCAATCTTGAGGCTGGCAGAGCATCATGTGGCCCAGAGGGACACAGGAAGCTGCTCCCAGGACTGATGGGACATGTAGTTCCCAGCAAGACAGATATGAGCAGTGTGCCAATGAGAGAGCAGGAGCAGGCAAGTCCCTCTCATCAGCCAATAAGAGATGAAGAGTGTGGGGTGTGAGAAGCTGCTGCAGCACCAATGTGAGGAGACTGAGTTGGAGACCTGAGAGGGAGAGAAGGTATCAGACATACTGTGGCTCACAGCTAGAGACTTTGCTATGATTTAAACAGTATTTGGGGTTGCTAGCTAGGATTCCCCACAGACTCACAGTTTTTTTTCCCCCCTCAGTTCTGTTTATTGCCTAGATGACAGGCGGGGAATGTAATCCCATTTCTCTCGGTGCCTGGACCACCCACCCTGGCACCCCCCCAAGTTGCTCAGATTGGGGGATCCACAGCTTGTCCCCTGCAGTGGGGATCCCCAGAGGGAGAGACTGAGATCAACACTGAGACCCCAGCTGAGGCTGCCCCAAAGCATCATTCAGGTTTGGGTCCAGGGGTGTCACCGTGTGACTGGCCCAAGGCTTTTTCCAGCTATGTTTCCCCTGAAGGTGCAGACATGCAATGACATCAGCGTGGATCATGCACCCTCCCACACATGCTCCACAGATGTCTGCCATCACCTCCTACCCTCAGAAGTGGTCCCAGCCTGGTGTACACCCAGTCTCCACTGAGTACCACTTGAATGCTGGGAGTCCATAGCCCACTCCCCCCCAGAGGAGGAGAGCAGTCCCTGGGATGCTCTATCCACCTCCCACTGGTCAGCCCTCTGATGCTGTAGGCTCGTTCCCCAACCTGGGTCATTGGCACCTCAAGCAAGAGCCTTACAGCTTGTACCAGTAGGCCAGCTGGCTCAGAGTGGGTTGCTTTGTAATTATCTGAGTACCTTTTATTCAGAGAGAAGGGATGACTTGATAGTTCTGCTTGTGAGAAAAGCTATGCCAGTTTTCCTAGACTTCTGCTGCTAGAATTCATCCTACTAGGAGACTTTTGCCAAATTTAGCCCCAAGTGTCTGCTTCCTTGTCAGGAAGTAAAGAAAAGGCCCTCTGTGGGGTAAAGCTGACATCAAGGGACAGACTAGAGTGTGATCCACTTCAGCCTGCATCCTGCTGTGGAGCCAAGACACCGAGAGCTGCAAATAAGGGACACCCCTCATCCATTTTCAACAGAGACTGCAGTCTAAACCAGGAGACCATGAGTAATATGCTGAGCCTTGTCTTGCACTAGTGTGTAAACAAGTTAAATCCATTTATTCAGACAGATGCTAGCCAATTCTATGTGACCCTATGTTAAAGCCCCAAAAGTAGCTTAAAGTTGAAGGACATTTGTGAACTTTGTTCAACACCCCCCCCTCCTTCCATGGGGAATTTCTCTAGTACTCTGGGATTTACAGTAATTTATTTTCCATCTGAGACGTTGGTTTCTATTCAGTGTTGAATCATGCCACCACCACTGCAATTCATTTGCTTCACAGGCCTGCAATACACCTTACAGGTGTGAACACATGGACTGTTGGGTGCTCCCTGAGGGACAGTATACTGGTGCCCCAGTGGGTGGGGGATATTGTGGGACTGTGGGGAAAAACTGGGATTGCTTAGTGGTGGGACCTGTGCATATTGTTGATTTACTGATGGTGTGAACATATTATTAGTTCTTGCACTTCATTTTGTCTTTTCTCTGAAAGCCCCAATTCATTTTCCCCATCCCTGAAATATACCCTGGATTGGTTAAGCTGCATAACTTGTTTCCTCTGCATTTATTGCCTGTGTTTTACAGTTAATTTTGGGGTGAATACCAATTGTGTTAGTACCTCAGTACTGGTTGGGGTGGACGATACCCTATTTTTAGTTTTCTACAGGAAGCCCCTGGCACCAAACCCCTTTTAGCCAGCCAGCTTCAGCTAGGTGGTGGCACCATGCTGCCTGTATAAACTCTAATTGACACTCCATGACTTCAGGGCCATCTGTCCCAACTTCTGAAGGTCCAGTCTTTTGCAAGTAATAGTGGGCTGCAACACGCCAAGAGACAGGGATTACACAATAAACATGGCATTAATTATCAGTGACAGTGGGTCAGCAGGTTGCATACTCACCTCTAAGGCTGGAAGAGCAGAAGGTTATGGGTTCAAGCCTCACACCAGGCACTTAGGGTAAAATACCAACACTGACACTGTAGTGCATCATGAGGTGGTGCTGCACTCTTGAGGTGCTGTCTTTTGGGTGAGATGTTAAACCAAGGTCTCTTCTGTCTGTTCTTGTGGTTGTTCAGTTGGATGTTAAAGATCCCATGGCACTTCTCGAAAAGAGTTGAGGAATTTACCCCATTCATTAAAAATACCACCAGCAGCTTAATCTGGTTTAATTTCAGTTGGTTACCATTTGTATCTCCCCCTTCCCCCGGACAAGGCTGAAAATAAGCAAAAATACCCCGCCCTCCTTTCCAGGTCAATAAAAACTAAATAAATAAATCAGTAAAATGGGATTGACTTGGTTAAACAACTAAATGTCTGTTGCATTATGCTAATCACCAGCATTCAGTATTCTAAACATATCTCCCACTAACAATAGAACTCATAAACATAAAACATGTTTGCCTGTGCTCAGAACTTGGTGTTAATTTCGTGTTGTGAAGTTTGGGGGTGGGGGGGCATCAGCATTTGGCTTTATGACTTATTCAACCCCCAGCTTGAATTTTAAATTTGATAGATTTTATTTTTTTTTACATACAAAGGAAAGTATATCAACAAAGGAAAAAAGCAATATGATATGGTCCTACACTGCAAGTCATAATACAATAAATATTATGACCCATATATCTCAATAGAAACTTATACCTGTAAAATGAATGATACTTTCAAAATATAAATGTATTGTCTCCCATTGATAACCTAGCAGGTTATTATGTCTCTTCCATTATGGGGATTACTTACAATTTTATGTTCGATAGCCACACCTTTGAAAGAAGGGGAGGAAAAAAAAGGGAGTAATAACTTCATAATTCTCAAGTACATCATGCAAAAATGGATTAAAATTCTTAATACAGGAGGCAACAATTCAGTTATATTCCTCCTTCAAAAATCTGAAACATCTTTTGTATTATGGATGTAATTCATAAACCTTATGAAAATGATGGTTTACTTAACAATGCTTGACCAGTTTTGTTTATTAAATTATGTAACTAAGGAACATCCCAGAGTTTTAATATGAGCCTTTTTGTGGCCATACTAGCAAAGCCACATATTTTTTTTTGTTTATTTTTATCCATATTGCATCCGTTCTAATCATTACAAATATAAAATTGAAAAGAAAAGGGGGTACTGTCTCAAAGCAGCAGTGCAACAAAATTGGGCAAAAAAATTTGTCTCTACATTTTTTCACTGTAAAAGAGCCCAGGCATCTTCCAGTTTTAATTGTTGGTAACATTTTCTAGTCCCACTAAAACTGTAATATTTTATAAATGTTTTAATTTAGTTTTTTCTCCAGAAAAAAATGGTAGCTGCAACATTTGGCTTAGAAATACCAATGTAAACCTGGTAAGGGTTAGGACCGAGAAAATAAAAAAAGTATGGCGCACTACATAGGAGGTTCCTAGAAAAGTAAAATTAGACAGGTGTGCTAATATTTCTGTTAATTGTAGCTGAAAGTGGCTTTTTTGGAAAACATTTTTCATGGCACTGCTGCTTTAATATCTACAGATACTGTATTTTCTATTTTAAAAATGTCTCTAATAAGGCTTACTTATTTATTTAAACATTGGTTACCAGGAGAGGCACACTGAGCTGAGGCTCATTTCCAGGTGTGACCCAGGGGAAGGGGAATGGGAGAACACAATTACTAAGATTACAGCAAGTCAGATGAGCAATTACAATGATAGTGACAATAAAGTGCAAAAGTAGAGTGCAGAACAACGGAGGTCTAGAACAAACAAGAAAGCTAGATAATGGCATATAACTGAGGACAAATATATTAGCATACCCATCAGCAGTGTGATTGGACAAGATCAAAAAGTGTTAGTGCCAGAATGAGCAGAGACTGACCTTATCTTGAGGGGAGTAGTGAAACAGGGTGATTAAACTATAATTGAAATAGCCAAAACCATGTGGTTAAGGGGGAGGGAAAAGTGTCAGTGGCTCAGCAGGTAGCACACTCACCTCTGAGGCTGGGAGATCAAAAGGCTATGGGTTTTAGCCCCACACCAGGCACTTGGGTTAATATCCCGATACTGACATGGCAGTGCAGCATGAGGGGGGTGCTGCACTCCTGAGGTGCCATCTTTTGGATGAGACGTTAAACTGAGGTCCCATCTGCCTGTTCTGGTGGTAGTTCAGGTGGATGTTAAAGATCCCATGGCACTTCTCGAAAAGAGTAGGGGTAGTTTTATTTGAAAAGAACATTACAAAATACATCCATTTGACAACTTGAAATACAAAGAAAACAAGACAATTCATAAACTGCATTCAATGAAGAGAGAAAAGAGAAAAATACCATAAAAATTAATATTTAAACCTTCAGAACACAAAAATTCCTTTTTCCCTTCCCCTGCCTTCATATAACTCCATAACCTATTCCCCATTAAACAAAATAGATAAATGATGAAAACAAAAATTTTTAATATAAATATTTTGAACTCCTTATTTATATTTAATGAAAAAAGAAAAACCTTTCCACCATCTTTGAACTTGTCTCCCTGTTGAATATGTTGCATCTTTTTCATATACGTGCCACATAGCTTCAGTTATTAAGGTCCTAACCATCTCAAAAGGCATTTTACTCTGCCATAATACCCAACTGTATCTTGCCTGCCATAAATAAATTTTAAACAATACAAAAATATGGCAAGAGTATCTGAATGAAACCTAGAGCCCAAAAGGGCATAATGGCCTAATACACATACTTCATAAGACATAGTGTTGAGCCAGGGCATATTCCACACATTAGCTAAATAACCCCATAAAGGTTTAGAATAGGAACAGAAAAATAAGTAATGCTCCATGGTTTCCTCTACATTAATGCAGTCCAGATCAGGACAATTCCTTTCCTCTAAAGCTTTATGCTTAGCATTCCCCCTCACCTGTGTTCTACCATAAACGGAAAGCCATAAATGTTCCTACATCTGAAGTGGGATTCTGGGATTCACTAATTGAGTTAAAACATAATTGTTGCACTCCAGAGCACAACATTTAAAACTAGGTTCCCTTGGATAGATTTTATCAAATACTATTTGATACAACTTTCGACCAGAGTGGGACAGAATATCCATTTTAGTGAGATTCCATATGTATAATTTTGAAGCTGCTGATTTAAAAAAATCTGGAACATGCAAAAAAGTCCCTAATCTTGGGGCCACCACCCCCATGCCCTAAAATACTTTTCCAAAATTAACCTGCACCATGACCTTTGTGTCGATGGTGATGACCCTAGTCCACATTTAACTGTCTGTGATAAGAACAGAGTATGAAAAAAAAACTATAGGGTCTAGCATTCCTAAGCCCCCTTTTTTAATTGGGAGACATGTAAAACACCTTCGTATTGGATTTAATTGGTTTCCCCATAGCATCTGAAAAAAAGCATTATTTAGCCTAGTCTCTAACGTTTTTGGTGGGGGATACAATATTGCTACATAAAGTAAAATTGGAACCAGGAATCTTTTATCAGCTGAATACGTTTTAATTTTGACATACTCCATGACTTCCATTGACATACTTTAAATTCCACTTTTTTTAAAGATTGTTCCCAATTGTACGAAGCCATATTTTGGGGCCCAAAAGTTATACCCAAGATTTTCAACGGTTCAGGGGATACACTAAGACCCTCTAAACTCAGGGCCTCCGGGTATCCTATTCCTATATACAGACCATGACTTTTAGCAATATTTATTTTTGAATTAGATACTAAAGTAAAATCAGACATAATTTTTACAAACTGCTGAAATTGAGAGATTTCTGAAAAAAAAAGACATAAATCATCTGCAAATGCTTGAGCATTAATGGCAGACTGTATGCCCATTCCTTGAATACCCCTCCATTTAGGTGTATCAGTTATAAATCTTAGGAAAGGATCCAAGGAAAACACATATAGAAGTAGACTCAGGGGACAACCCTGACGCACCTCAAGCTGGGTCCAAAAGTTGAAATTCACTTGTCTTTGAATAATTGGATAAACAGCTGCTGATTTATAAATTAATTTGATTAACCTAATTAAATAATCTGGAATCCCATAATTTTGTAAAACCAAAAACAAATACACATGTGAAACCCTATCAAATGCTTTTTCTTGATCTATTGTGATTAGTGTACTGTATTTACCAGAAAGAGAAAGATGTTCAATTATATCCCTCACAACCATTGGAACTGATTGTATTTTACGAGAAGGTAAACTACAGTATTGAACTGGGGAAATTACATACTCTGCAAAAAGTTTTAACCTATTGTTTAAAATATGTGTTAAAATGTTGTAATCTGAATTCAGTATAGTGATAGGTCTTCAATTTGAAATATTCTATCTCCTGATTTATATAGATACATTAATAACCCATCTAAAAAAGGGTGAATTTTGTTCATTCTTGAAAAATAACCAAAAACAACTGCTAAACATTCAGATAATTCATCCTTAAACTCTTTATAAAATTCAATGGGCAACCCATCCAACCCTGGAGATTTTCCTGGAATCATTTTCTGACTGGCCAGTTTAATTTCTTGTGGGGTAATATGAATTTTATTTTGTAGTAATTCAGAAGGTATAGGAGGAACTTGAATGTGCCTTAAATAAGCCTTGATTTCCTGTACTGTAGGACATCTACCGGGTAACAGTGTTGCCCAATGCTCTTAAATAATAAAAAATAAATCTTTTTCAGAACTCCGCAACACACCTTGAGAGTCATAAAGAGCTGCCATTTCGGTATTATCCCTCATGGCTTTGCAGGCTTGAAAAGGATCCCCTGCTGGGGATTTTTTTATCCCGTTTTGGAACAACACTTTTAAAGTGTTAGCTCTGTCATATTGATAGGATAACATTTCCAGTTTTATCTTTTTTATTTGGTCTGAGTAATTAAATCTAGAGGTGTTAGACCAGGTATACAGCTTGTATAACTGTTGGCGCAAAGAGAGATATTTTAAATATTTACTATTTTCTTTATGTTTCTTGTATTTTTTTAACCAATTTTGAAAATCTTGTTTGGAATCCAGCCACCATTGTCCAATATCTGCATATAAAAAACAGACAGAACATCTTGTGCTAATAAGGGCTCTTATACTTTTTTGGACCCTAAGTTCATTCAGAGCTTTCGCATTCAGTTTCCATCTGGTAGTAAAGGCTTGAATTACAGGAATATCATAAAAATTTACAATTAATAAAATATGATCAGTCAACTCCACAGGACGAGTTTCCATTCCCCCATAGGTAGATTTTTGGAAACAAAAACATAATCAATGGTAGACTTCATATTACCCTTCCTAAAAGTGAAATTAGGTCCTTGTTTCCTAAAATCATTACAATCTATCATATTGGCTGATAATATAAAATCAATAAGGGCACTGGAGTCACAATAAATTTTAGATTTAGGTTTCTTAATTTTAGCATATGAGGGTATCTCACAGTTGAAATCACCACAAAAATTATATTGTGAGTGGCCATTAAGTAAGGTTTTACTGCATTAAACAGTGCCACTCTCCCTGCTTTCAGCTGTGGGCCATAAATATTAATCAGCCTATATGTTTTATTCTTTCACATCCCATCTAATAATAAGGCTCTTCCGGGAAAAATATCTACCAATTTTATTAAATGGAAAGAAAATGAGTTAAACAAAACCCCCACCCCATCTGCAGTATCTTGTCCAAAGGACCAATATTAAGGTCCCTAAATCCATTCTCCCTGAAAGCTTCTGATATTATGCATAGAAAATGCCCAAGATTCCTGTAAAAAACAGATTTCTAACTGGAGCCTATGTAAATACTCAAAAAACATCATTCTTTTACCTGAATTTAAGAGACTATGTACATTTATTGATCCAAGTTTTAGATTTGCCATGCATTGAAATTTTTAAGCCTGCTCAGTGATCAACTTTTTTTCCTTCTTTTTTTCTTTTTCCCTTTGTACCCAGCAAAACCCAATTTTTGTGTTTCCATGTCCTGATCTCTGGGATTACTATCTCCTTCCTCCTGGTCCATGTCTGAATCCCCCCATTCTCGTGCCAAAACAGCAAAGGGGTTATTTGAATTTATATTGTCAGAAAGAGAAGTAGGGGAGGGAAAGAAGGGGGAGGGGAAATACCTTAAATTCCTAGAGGATCTACGCCTCTGAGGTGGAGATAAAGCAAAAGGAACACTATCTTGTACAGGGTCACTATAGCAAACCGGGGTAAGAATCTCCTGCTGTGAAGTGTTCAGATCCAACATTTGAGGGGGAGGGGAGAAGGGGAAGGGAAAGGGAGGAATGGATCCTTAACTTTAACCTGTGCAATTTTCCTTTCTGTACCTTCTTTATGATCACATAGATTTATAATTTCAGTAGAGGGAAAATAATTTTTGTCTGATTCATCCTGGTGGGGGTTTTCAGGTACTTCTGCTATGTCTTGTACCTGTTGAATGAGAAGATCTTGGCCAACATTACTAGCTGCATTTTTAGCTGCCCATGGGCAGTTCTTAAAGGCATGCCCCACATCTTCACAAAGATCACACTTTGTGTGAGATGCGCATTGGAAAGAAATATGTCCTACCTCTCCACAATTCCCACATCTGGGTTTGTCACATGTGCTAGAAATGTGGGTATGTGAACCACATTTATAACAGGCTATGGGTTGTCCAGCATAAAACCCCCCCATCCCTGCCTAACATAAAAGAGTTAGGAATATGTACAGTGCCTGAATCTGTACTTTGTAGTTTTACCTTGTATCTCCACCCCCCCCCAAGTCCAAAAGAGCTCCGTATCCAGAATAGCCTCAGGGTCTCCCAAAAGTTCACATCTTTGTGACAACCAGTATGTAATATCAGCTACATACATGCCCTCATTTTGGAACATCACCGTAATAAATTTAACCAGAGGTTTAGAAAGAGGAATGACAACAAAGGGAGACCAAATGGGGGAATATTTCACCTGGGTATAACACTCCCAAAAAAGATCCAAAAAATGGTCAGAAAGAAAACTTATGTCAAAATTGTCTTCTCTCAAAATGTTTATAAAAGCAAACACCTCTCGGGGAGAAAACCTCAAGGAGTCCTTCAATAAGATTTTTCCAACAAAATGTCTGTCAGGCCTGTCCTCCGTACCACCTTTATAACGGACACGAACCGCATTCCTCCTCGGATCAGCTTCTTTCTTTATATTTGCAAATAGTTCAGACAATAGGGGTTGTTTATTTGTGGGTGTATCATGATTTAGGTCATTTTCTGAATTTTTTTCACCATTGCAGTCTTTTTCTGTTTCACCAACCAGTTCTATGGGTTCAACTCCCTCTACCTGAGGAGGTTTTTCAGTTGTGTTATTTTGAGGGAGTGGTGCGTCTGCAGATGTTATACCAGGAACTTCTTGGACTTGAGAAATAGTTGTTATTGGATCCAAAACCTGCCCTGGAACCCAAGTAGAGGAAGATGGGGTGAATGGTAGTTTATCATCCCATTCCAGGTCTGGGACCCAAATCCCCACCGGGTTTTGCTTCCAACCTGACCGGGACAATGCTTCCCCCGGAGTCCATGTTGAGTCAAGCAACTCAGCTGTTTTGTGAGATGGTACTGAATCACTTTTTAAGGAATCCATGTTTAAATGTCTTTTGGCTAAGGTTTGTGCAAGCCTTTTGTCTTTTTGTAAATCCTTCTGACCCTGTTTAGACAAATTTGTAAAGGAAAACTGCATCGCTGTGGCTTGAGAGTCTAAGTTATTTGTTTGAAACTTGACAGCCACCTGGACATCAGGGAAAGCCACAAAGCCCGAAGTTTTAGACAATGTTATATGCTTTGGGTTTAGGTGAGTGTCAGTATTTAATTTAGTAGACATTGAGATGTTCATTCTTTGAACATTGGTCTCAGACAATTCATCTCTTTTAGCTGGGGGACTCGGCTGTAGGCACACGCTTAAATCCTCAGCGTTTGAACTGCCAGCCGGTTGACTCTCCCCTTTCACTTTCACAGAAGCAGAAGAAACATTGTAAACAGTAACTGACTTACCGTGCCCCAGCTGGGCCTTTGATCTTGCTGTGTCATACTTTTCTCTGACAGGCTTCTCCGCAGAATTGACACTTAAAGCTAGGCATTGCAACTCCTCAAGTTTAGCTTGTAATTTGCTTTTTTCTCAGGCATGCCTTTGTTCTTCTCTTTGCAAAATTAAACGTAATGCTTGCTCAGTATCTTCTGCTGAATCCTTAGTATTTATAACTTTTTTCTCAGTTTTCAAATTTGTAGTAAGATCCTCCGTGGGAAAAAATTCAATTGGGGTATTACCTTCTTCATCCGAATTTATAAGGTTCTCCATCAAATGCTCAAGTTCCATATCGTGAACTGTCTGGAAGATTTCAGACTCCTGTACCTCTACCAAACACAGATCAGGAGATGAGGCCTACTCTCCTGTCTGCAGCACTTCCACACTAGGATCCATGGGAGCCACCATCTTTGTCCCACAGGAAAATGGGTCCCCCCCTGCTCACAGGAAGCAGAGTAGTGGAATTTCCCCAGTGCCCTGGCCAAATTTCTCCCATTCACTAAAATACCACCAACGGCTTAATCTGGTTCAAAGTCAGCAGGTATTCATCTGTATCCCCCTTCCCCAGGTCATTCCTGAAAATAGGCAGAATTTATCTAGTGCACTTACCTGGTCAACAAAAACTAAATAAAGAAATAAAAGTAAGGGGAAGGTAGAATCACAGGGGAAGGGTTAGGAAGGGTTCAGGTAGAGGCTTCACAGGAGCAGGAGGGAGCATGGAGAAGTTTTAGCTGATGCCTGATGGAGGGAAGGCGGTGGAGAAACTGATGGAGGAAGGTAGCTGGTTCTAGAGGGAGGAGAGGCAATAGAAAAATGCACATTTCTCAGCTGAGGAGCCAGGGTGGGGAGGGGAAAGGTGCAAGAGTTCCTAGAGCACAGGGAGTAGAATCGGGAGGGGTAGAGGAGTGAAGATGGGTATGAGGGAGGGACCCAAACTTTTCAGTGAGTTTTTCCTTTTTTTTCCCGAATGTTTAATAGTGTTTGATATTTCCTGTTTTAATATTTCATCTTCTGAAATCTCTACTTTAGATAATGGTACTGAATCCAAATGATTTTTCATATCTCTCATATTAGTCCTGTTTTATTTTTGATACATAGATTCATAATACGATTCAAATATATTGGCTATTTGTTCATCCTTGGTGAGAATCTGACCAACCAAGGAAATAATATGGGTAACAGGGTTGTAGCACTGCTGGAGTGGTGTGGAACATTGCTCTGGCACCTGGAATGCAGGACGGAGTTGCATTCTGGCACTTAATGAATATGACTTGTGCACTACCTGCACTCTCTGTCCCAGCTGGATCGGCTCCTTGGGCTGGTCCCATTGTTCCTTTTAACATTGATGGTGGAATAGGTGTAGGGATGTGTGCGTGAATAGGTCTCTGGTCACTGATAGGTGAAGAGTCCCATGTGTACACTGTGGCACTGTGAACCTACGTCCTACGTTTCTCAGCAGGACATGCTATCCAGGGCCAGACCATCACTAATGCTGCAACAGTTCCACAGGAATCCTGGGGTGAGTTTCAGATTCTTTGGCAATTCAAAGGCATCCCAAAATTAAATCTGTTTGCCAGGAAAGAATGCACACAAAAGGGCAGCCTGAGAGAGTTCAGTGGGTGCAGAGGCACAGCAATACGAAGCAGTTTTTGATGTCATCACCGAGAATTGGAAGTAGCAGGAATGGTGGATTGAGCATTTTTTTTAATTTATTTTAATACAAACTGTTTAAGGAATAAGAACTGATGTAGCAATTAGTTCTTCATTAGTAGAATAAATGTCTTACCAGTCCTTAGTCTACCAATATTACTATTTTTTGGAAACTTTGTAGATGGGCAGTGCTTTTCAGATGTAGCCATCTATGGGTATTCATCCTGTATTGCTGCTATTATTTTTGAGCTATTGCATATTGCTGCTGCAGTTTATTTTTTCCTTTGTATTGCTTCACGTCATTTTAATGTTGTGCTTAAGATATTTTGTAATATGCACTGAGAACCTGCCATAACTGGAGGCAATAGAAATAAATGTATCTGGAGACCCAATCTCCGCAAAGACATAGACAGGATGGAGGCAGTCCGGAGGAGGGCAACTAAAATGGTGCAGGGTCTCCACCAGAATACATATCAAGAGACATTTAAGGATCTTAATATGCATAGCCTTGAGGAGAGAAGGGGGGACATGACTGAAACTCTCAAATACCTCAAAGGAATCAACAAAGTCCAAGAGGGTAGCATCTTTCACAAAAAAAGGTGTGCAAGAACAAGGAGGCACAATCTGAAGCTAGAGAGGGGGACAGCTCAGAGGTAATGTGAGGAAGTATGTTTTCACGGAGAAGGTTGTGGATGCATGGAACAGCCTTTCTGAGGAGGTTGTGGAGTCAAAAACAGTGGTGGAATTCAAGAATGCTAAAGACAGATATAAGGCAATTCTAGGGGGTGGAAGTTGGAAGAAGTAGGCTGTTGGTTAGCTAGGATCTGCAACTTATCCATTAGGTAGGGAAATGGGCAGACTGGGTGGGCCAAGCGGTCCTTATCTGCCATCAAATTCTATGTTTTTATGTTACTCCTAGCAGGTCCTGGGCCCAGTTGCCAGCTCAGTATCACTGGTGCTTAGGCGTGGGGATCTTTAGGGATCAGTGCTTTCAAAACCTCAGCCTGCAGCCCACTAGCACTCTCTGTCCTAGCTGGATCATCAGTTCTTTGGATCAGTCCCAGCTGCTGACTCAGTATTACAGGCTCTTGAGTGGGGGAAGGAGTCTGTTAGGGACCAGCATTCTGCCCACCAGCACTGTCTGTCCTGGATGGATCACCAGGTTGGGGTTGGGCTCACATCATGATGATGGAGTGGCAGCTGTTGTTTAGTTGAACTAGATTGGGATGGTGGAAAAGGACAATGGAGGTGCGTAGAAGTGTGAACCTCCTGAGCTTACCTGAGTGGGTCTGTTGTGACTTTCGTCCCTCCCTCTCTGCCTTGTCCTGGTGAAAGTGGCTGCAGTGATCATTCAAGGCATACTGGCACTGGCAACTCAACTACACTGGTGGTACCGACCATTATTAGCTGTAGCCTGCAGCACCTTTGGCCACATAAACAGCTGGTCCTGGACTCCTGATGATTCCCAGGTCAGTTAGCAGCACCACATCCACACTGCTCTGTCTGTCTGGTGGGGATAGGGAGGGGGGAGGGAATGGATGGTACCTGGTGCCTCTTTATTGATGATCAGTGAACCTGGCCGCATACAGCACTGTCCTGTTCCTGTCTTCCTGTCCCCGATCACAATCACTCAGCAGTGCTCAGGGGAGGCAGGGAGGGACTGGAGCAGCCAGGTTTCGAGACTCACATTGTTTCCTATCCAGAATGAAGACACTGCTGCAACTCTGTTGAGTCAGACGGACCACTCACATCACATGCCTCACATTGCTGCCAGCACAGTGCAGACTGCCCTGACTCCCTGATGTAAAAGTGTCTCAGTTGGCCAGCTGGCATAGGTGGCTGACCTATATATGATGCTGGCAACACATTGCTGTTGTGTAGGTAGACATGTAGTAGTATATGGTGTGTACCTTCCTTAAGTAAGTTCCATTCCATCCAGCAATTTTGTTATGGCCACTAAAAACTTGGCTAAGCAAAAAAGTATAACTTCTTTTTTCAAGAAAACATGTGCAGAAAGTAGAAACAGAGCAAGATGACCCTCAGACCAGCAGTATTAGTGGTATGCAGACAGAAAAAAACTTAGTTGGAAATGATGAAGCATCATCTCATTTCACCCGTTCAAGTTGCTGCACATAGCCTGATATCTGGACAGAGGAAATGCAGAGAAGGAAACATGAGGCCCCGAATGGATTGCCTGCAGAAGTGGTAGACTAGGCTGCAAGGTTTGTTCAAGTGCTGCGGATCTTTGTGCTTGCAAAAATAAGAGAATGAGGCTGTCAAATGAATGGCATTCCTTTAGTGTTACATACAATGGATCGAACTGGAGTGCTCAGTTAAAATCACTTAGAAAGAAAATTGTAGACCATAAACAGTCAAGAGCTTATGTTATGGCACAACTTATCATTAGGAAGTCAAAAGAATAAACTCTGGAAAAAAATGTGTGACAACATGAACGCCTCCTATTTAAAGTCCACCTATGCAATGTGTCGCTCTACATACTATTTGATTCAAAATGACAGATCCTTTTTAGATTGCTTCAGTTTGTTGGAACTTTAAACCAAAACTGACATAAGATGTGGGCTGCACTACAGATACAGTGCCTCAGAAATAATTTTCCACATTGCTTCTGAAATGAGGAAGAAAATTTGCACGCATATTCAGAGCATAAATAGTAAGCTTTCCATACTTACCGATGAGTCAACCAGCTTGAGTGACAAATCAGCTCTGCTTGTGTACCTTAAATGTGAAAGTGATAAAAACCTTATGTCACACGTCATGTTTTTAGATCTCATTGAAATTCCAGATCAAAAAGCAGACAGGTTTCTTACACATCTCCTTGAATGCCTCACTTCTCACGGTTTTGATGATCCATATCTAAAACGAACATTGTGTGGCATTCGCTAGCGATGGTGCCAGAATCATGCTTGGTAACAGTTCAGGTGTAGTGCACAAACATATGGAGAAATACCCAGATCTTATTATATGGCACTGTTTAAGTCTGGCAGTTGATGACATGGTCTCCAAAGTAGGAGGAGTTAACCATTTTTACTCATTCAAGAATAAACTATATTCAGTATACAGTCAATCTTCTCAAAATCAGTGACAACTTGCAGAAGTGCTGCAGAACTAGAGCAGCAAATTACAAAAACTGGCTGTATTTGAAGCACCAGATGGGTAGCAAGTTTATTTTGAACTGTTTGTGCCATGTGGCACAGTTATGAAACACTGTGTGCTTACTTTAATTTTGTGATGAAAGATGAACAAAGATCATTGTGAGACAGAAAAACCTACGAGGGTCTGTTTAAAAGACTGTCTTCACAGCAATTTCTTTTGGACTTAGCACTCATGTATAATACATTGAACAAACTTGTTCTCCTTTCTGAATGTTTACAGAAATGTACCGCAACAATTGTGTACGCAGACAAACTGATCGATCACAGCATATGCTTTATCCAAGTACTAAAACAGCAACTGGGTACCAAAACTCTTCAGGCTGAAATTGCAGTTGCAGAAGGAAAGTTTGGAACTGTTTTGTTAACTTGCAACAACAAAACCACTTACATGAAGTGACAACAGTTTCTGACCAATATTGTTAATAATCTGAAACGTCGGATGTTTGTGACGTTTTCATCAGGAGGATCTGGTTCAGATGATTCCCAGGCTTGATCCAGCTATGCCTCTCTAATCGAATGGGTATGGATTCTTGACTCTGTGTACTGGTCAACAAAGCTTCCTCCAGGGTATGGTGAATTAGAGGCTACTCCTCTCTGCAAGCAGTTTAAATTGCAATCTACTGCTATTAGAAATGCGTACAGAGATTATGTTGATGAAGTCGGTGGGGAATTCCTCAAGATTTACAACCAATGCTGAACTGTACAAAATTAATACCATGCAGCTCTGTGGAATTTGAGCGAGGATTTAGCCATATGAACCTAATAATATCTTCAACACAGTCACAAATTCTGATGCCTTGGGTATCTTCACTTATGTTTATAACACAGCATGGACCTCCACTTAAAGAATAGGACCTCTCAAGTTACATTACTAGTCAGTTGTGCAGTCACCGCTCAGATGAAGATACCAGAACATGAGTGGCTAGACTGACTGTAAGCAGTGTGTTGGACCCTCAGTGGAAACTATAGATGTGTTTTGGATGATTCCCAGGCTTAATCCAGCTATGCCTCTCTTATCAAATGGGTACAGGTTCTTGACTCTGAGTTCTGGCAAACAGGATTTAGCCATATAAACCTAATAATATCTTCAACACAGTCACAAATTCTGATCCCTTGGGTATCTTCACTTATGTTCATAACACAGCATGGACCTCCACTTAAAGAATGGGACCTCACAAGTTACATTACTACTTGGTTGCGTAGTCACCGCTCAGCTGAAGACACCAGAACAAGGATGGCTACATTGACTATAAGCAGTGTGTGCTGGACCCTCTGTAGAAACTGTTGTGATAATGCTTTCATTTGGCAAGTACCTTTTTACTGTTTATTTTATGTGTGCAATGGAGATTCTTCAGACTATAATGCTATTATACTTATGTGTCTGCACTCTACTATAAGACCAGGTATTCAGTTCAGACTATAATGCTATAATTTATAGCACTGACCTGAATCCCCAGCCTTACTGCAGAGTGCAGACACATCACGTTTTCAAGTTGACACTAGAGTTGCACTTCTTTTCAAGCTAAAGCCTAATAAAATCTCGTGTATTTTAGACCAAGCGTTATGGTGATGCGACATCACATGCAAGATAGATTTCGAGACTATCTCATGTGTGACAGAATTACCAAGTTGAGAGCCATTCTGCAGGGCTCCTGCACTATACAATTTAGCACTAAATCACTGATGGGGAATGATTCTTTCTTTCTTTTGTTTCTTCAGCATGTATGCTAAAGGTTTCCCCTGATTCATCACCTTTATGATAAAGCTTATTCTTAAGCTTTAACGTATTCATTTCTGCTTCTATTGCTAGGTTTTGTCTTTTTTTCATAATTAGATATTCTCCTGCATTCTGCACTGTGGTAGCCCCAAAGGCTTTTTGTTCTCTAATTTCTTAATCTCTTCATCTAAATTAGTACATAGTTGCACAGCCTGGTACGTGCCCTTACCAGCATGTATCAGGCCCATTGATGCATAGGACCCAATAAGCATACCGAAGGAATGGGAATGAGCTCATCTTTACAAGCCATAGTATATGAAGCCATAGTATATTTAGAAGTTCAAATTGTAGTTGTGAATATGGAAACTGACCTGGTCCATTTGTGCTCTTAGGCCTTAACCAGAAGAAGGCAGACCACCAACAGCAATTGTTTTACAATGTATGAAATCCTTCAACAAAGAAACTTTGATGAGGAGAGTCTATCAAAAGAAGTGCAGGCACTTGCCCGTGTAATATTTTCCAGCACCATCTTTGTGGGCCTTTTTCCACAAGGTCACAGATTTCCTTCTATCTTCGACTATCTCTGGAGGAAGATCATGATAAATAGTTACATGAGTAGCTTTATATACTATACATTTCTTTTGATAGGCTTACAGCATTAAACTGAATCCCTGGCCTTAGACCCAACATTATGGGTGATGTGACATTACACACTAGATAGATTTCTAGACTATCTCACATATGAGAGAATTAGCAAGTTGCAATCAACAAAACATCTACTCCTTCACTAGAGGAAAACAAAAGTTCTACATTAATATATATGTTTTTGATGAACAAAACTCGATCGCTATGTGGCATATTCAAACCCCCACAAGAGCAGCAGTTCATTTATCTTTCCAAACAATTGCAATCATTTTCTAAGTTGGACTATTTCTTTATTATTAAAACATTGGTTTTAGGAATTTTTAAATGTGAGCCTGGAACATAAATTTTATGTCATGATTTGTTACAGTTTACCATTATACCTACCTGGGAAAAGAAATGTAGCAGGTACTGGCAATTTAATAATGTGCTATTATGTAGAGATTTCATTTACAAAATCAAAACAGATATTGAGACATTCTGAAGGAATAACTATAATGCACTGTACTCTATAGCTAGACTATATAGAGAATATTGGATGGGCAACAGTTAACAACAACCCTGTTGTTAATTTCGAGAGGTTGTCATGACAACCAAGTAAACCTCGAGAGTGAAGCTTGAGAGCTTTACGGTTGGCAGACAACCTCGAGAAGTTAATGCAGGGTTGTTGTTAACTGTTGCCTATCCTTTATCTTGTATAGTGTGTAGGCATCAGTTGAACATTTCGTGATCGTGAACCCCCTGCCGGTGCTGCTGCCACCAACATGACAAGCAGTCCCACTCGCTCCACATTCTGACAATGTCTCAGACTCGAGTTTCCCAAATAAAAATGAAGTTACACACCAGTTCAGAAGATCGGGACTGTCATTTCTACAGCGCTGCTGTATTTGTTTGCACGAATCTCGCCACTGCCGGCCATTTACCCATGATCTGTCCTCCACGCTCGCTGGCTGCACATGCGCAATGAGGATTGATGCTGTTATACCATTGTGGTGATGTCCTCAGGATGGTACAACACCTTCATGACGTCGCCACGATGGTACAACAGCTGTGTCTTTCTACTGAATTTAGCCAACAACAACGTTCCACCATACACTATAGGATACTTAAAGCTACAATGAGAGGCTCAACTATATCGTATCAGTTCAGAATAGCTGCATTAGTACATTAGAAACAGCATAATTTAGATGGCCCCGAGCAGGGTTGGGAAGCGGCTGCCCAGCATTAGCGCATCCGCAGGTGTCCAGTGGATATCCAAGATATGCACATCCAGACCCTACATGCCAAGTTTTGTGGCACGTAGGGCTGGGAGACCTTAACACATAGGGCCCATTATGCGTATAATTTTTCTATGGGTACTAAGTTCAAAGTCTTGTAGCTTGGTAGTAAGTTTTTACTGTGATTCTCCTTGCTGGAATGCACTTTTCTAAATTTTGTTTTAATCTTTGAGAGTTAAGATGTAAGTGTCAGTTTCTGCTGTACTTATTTTTGCTTTATTTCCATCTGTTTCAGTCTCTGAAAGAAAAATATGTACCTTCTCTACCTCGGTAGAAAGTTTCTCATTGATATTTAATTTGGATTTAAGTGCATACATTTCTTTCAGCATTTCTTATGCCCACAATGGAAAAGTGTCTAAGGTCACAGCCGATGTAAACTCCTAGTTCAAGCATGGATGAAAATATTTTCCTACACTAGTGCCTCTGGTTTCCATAATTTAGTTTGCATTTTCCAGGCTTCTTCTGTTTTCATCCCCGTTATTTCTTTTGTCTAGTGCCAGGATGTCAAACCCAGTGGCAATTTACATTCTTGAATTAGCGCTTAAATCCCCTCTCTCCTTCTGTAACTCTTTTTCGAGCAACCATTTCCCTGTTGTTCCTTATTCAAAATTGTTTTTTTTGATATGCGGGGATATATTCACTCTCAGATTATGCTCAAAACGGTTGCCCTTCCCCTCAAGTGCTCTTGTCTTTTTTGGTTTCAGATGTTTTACTTAATCCTTCTTTATCCATGTAAGAAGGAATTTCTTTCTGTTCAGGCAAGGCAAGACAAGACAATTTTGTTTTAACAGTGCTCAGTCCCAGGGACTCTGGGTTCCCTAACAATGTATATTGCAGAATCAATACAAATGAGTTAAAAATCAATAAATAGCAAACAATATAACATTTTAAAAAGGTTATATAGTGGCACCAGGCCCAGAACTCAATGTGAAAAGATAAGTTTTCAGTGCCGGCCCACCAGTGCAGCAGTTGGAATTCCACTTGCAACGCTGACAACCTAGGTTCGGGAACAGACCCGGGAGTTGGAGGATCGGCTGGGGGAGAAGGATTGAGCATTCTTGGGACTGCTCTCCTTCTCTGGAGGGTGGGGGGAAGTGTGTCCGGTGCTTTGTTTGACCCTTGGTGGAGGCTGGGGGTGCTGCACGGCTGGTGCCAGAATGTGGGGAGTAGGGCGGATGCTGGTTATCATTACACATCCCCGTGGCATCTGCACAGATGCAAAAACTGCCAGCTCCTGGCATGACACCCCTGCCCTACTGCTGTCTTCACTGCCATAGATGTCCACTGGGGGGGTCCCTCTCCCATGGCCCTGACCCAAGGGGGGTAAGCCAAGGCTAGCCTACAGTGACCATTGCCCCCCAGTGGTCTCACCCTAGAGGGTAAGTCTGGGCATAGGGGGGCAGGCACGGACAGGTATGGGCTGACCTCCGGTAGGAGGATTAGGGGGGCCCGGCACATAAAGAATGCAAAATAATAAAAAAAAGATGAGTTTTCAAAGCTGTTTTAAAAATGGTCACTGAAGGAGTACCTCTCACCTCCAGGAGAAGTGTGTTCCAAAGAATTGGGGCTGCCACTCCGAATGCCCTATTACCTGAGGATTTCAAGCAAGATCTTGGGACAGACAAGAGGTCTGCCTCCACTGACTTGAGGGGCAGCCAGGAGCATAAGGTACTAGAAGGTCTTTCGGGTAGCTTGGACCCAGACCATGCAGGGTCTTGTACATGAACAAGCATACCTTGAAATTGATGCAGCACCACACTGGCAATCAGTGAAGAGTGCAGACAACTAGCACGATAGCTTGAGCTGAGAGATCCCAGCAATCAGCGGGGCTACCGCAGTTTGGACTAGTTGAAAAAGATGCAGCACCTTCATGGATAGGTATACAGCATTACAGTAATCCAACCTTGACGTGACTAAGGTATGCACCAGTGTTGCTAGGTCAGTCGGTTCAAGATAGGGCTTGATCCTGGAGATGTTTTACAGATGATAAAAGCCACAGTGGACAACAGCTTACACCTGATACTCTAAGGTCAGCTGGAGTTCACAATGACCCCAGATTCCTCACCCTATCTGCAGCTCCAAGTGTCACACCATCCAGTGAAGTTAAGATGCTGCTACTACTTGTCACTACTGAACCCACCTGACCCGGCTTTACTAGTAGCACCTCCGTCATTAGTGGATTTAATCTAAGCCAGCTGGCCACCATCCAGACACTCACTCAGTTCTGAAACAACTGTATCATGATCAGGGACACAAGACATATGCAGTTGGGTATCATTGGCATAACAGTGAAAACCCAAGACATAGCATCTAATGATCTCCCCCAGTGGCAACATGTACACAGCACACAACATGGGAGCTAAAATCAACCCCTGAGGTACACCATAACAGAATGCAGCACTGATCAGTGTGAAAGAGCCAACTGCCACCTGCTGAACCTTGCCAGACATGTATGACTCAAACCACCATAACACCATCCCTACAAGTCCTACATGGTGTCTCTAACTAGCGCATCAGCACCACCCCATGACCCTCCGTGTCAAAGACCGAAGAAAGGTTAAGCAGGACAAGGACTGAATGATGCCCCCTATCTCTCACTAGAAGGAGATCATGGTGCACTCTGACTAGAGTGAGCGCCATACAATGGCAAGGCTGAAATCTGGACCAGAAAGGTTGATAGATGTTATGTTTCTCCGGGTGTTATTCCAGCTGTATTGCCACCACCTTCTTGATCAACTTCCCCTAAAAGGGAAGGTTTGAGATGGGCCTGTAGTTGGGGAGATCATCAGGGTCTAAAGAAGATTTCTTAAGAAGGGGCTTAACCAACACCATTTTCAGAGTGGATGGAAAAATCCCCTCCCCAAGGGAACATTAAGCGATCTCCACAACAATGGAACCAAGTGAATCCCCGCACTCTAAAAGAAGTTGGGTAGACTTATTGTCTAACATAGAAGATGGGATGTAGTCCAGAAACCACTCAGAGGACATCATCTGCCAACAACAGCTCAAACTCTGCCCATAAAAATGGTGCACCTCTGTCCGTCAAAGATCGGGTACTGTTGGCCAGTAACAGGCTACTTGAGGATATCCTAGCCTGAATGAGGACATGTAGTCCAGAAAGAACCGATGACACTCCTCACACTTATCAAGAGAAAAGGCTTTGCAGAACTGGAGACAGACCGGATTTGATAGGCTGTCCACAGTGTTGAAGAGCTGAACTGGCTGGTTCCTTCTGGCAGCAGTCACTCATGACAGGAATATTGACTTTTCCAGAGTGATTGCCTGTTGATACTCATCATAATGAGCCCTCAGCACCAATTTATCCTCCTCTGAGTGAGGTATTCACCAACAAAGCTCCAGCCTCCACTCCTTTGTCTTCAGCCTCCTCAACTCACCATCAAACCATGGTGACCTGTGGTGGGAAATCAAGGGCTAGACACAGAGAAGTGCTTGGGAGTTGACTGTGGTCATAAGAGCCAGGTTATAACCCTCCGCAGCTGCCTCAGCTCTCATTGCCCAAGCTGGCTCCATGCCCGAGATGTCCAGTACCACCAGGAGGCTCTGAGGCTCAAGATTCATTTCCAGTTTCCCCCAGCTTCTCCTTCTCAACACTTCCATAGCCCAATTCCCTTCTAATGTGTTTTTACATTTGCTACTCCACCCGCAGCTAGTATGGCTGTATCTTTTCCTCCTCATTTAGCCATTTTAAAAAGAGGATCTTGCTGAACCATACTTGAAAAAGAGATATTAAAACTGACAACATAAAGAAGTGTAAGGCTATGCATCTGGGATACAGAAAACCAGGTAAAATACATGCTCCAAAGATGATATACTGGAAGAACCAAATGAGGAAAAGGACTTGGGAATTATTGCTAATATTGATTTTGCACCAAAAAAGACACTAGGAAGAAGCAATAAGCAAAGTTAGCAGAGTACTATAGAGCATTAAGTGCAATGGCTCCTATGCATGAAGTGTGGAGTGGCTATGTGCTGCATATCTTGGGCATGTAACCACGCTGCACCCATTGCACCCCCCACGCGGGATGCACTAACAGGGTGTGTGCAAACCCAATGCACCTGATCCACCATGGCAGCGGATCGCACTGCACCAGGGGCATGCCAGCACTATGCGATATTCACTACACTATGTAATGCTGGCTGCAGGGCTGTGGAGGGTGGTGCCAAGTATGCCAGCTGGGACCAGGTGTAAGCCAGTACACACCCCCACAGATGCCACCCTCTGGTTGCGAGAGGACCAGAAACATCCTGTAGTGCCAACCCAGCCCATGAGGCTGATCAAGAGGGCTTGGTCAGCTAAGCCATGGCACCAGCAGCATGTCCAATGTCCAGGAGTGCCGGTGCCACAGGGGCATGGGGGCTGCCAATGGACTCCTGGGACATGGCTGCACTGTGCCGGGGGTGGGAGAGTTGGTCTCCTGGGCCAGACTGTTGGAGGTGTGTGGTCACATGAGTCCAGGCACCCACAGGGGTTTTGCATGACCTGAACCCATGCCTACGGATGCAAGGATCGACTCCTGGATCCAGGACAGGTATCCAAATAGATGCCCACCTGGGTCTGTGACTCTTCCCCAGATGCTCTGTGGAGTCCTGTGCACTGGGGGAAGAAGCCATGGACAGGTGGCTGGCATTGGTGAATGCCAGTATGGGCACACCTGTCTGCGGGTGTGCAGCTATGTAGGCAGGGTACACGACTTTTCGCGTGCCCCACCCACTTGGAGCATAGTGCCCATTATTAGCAGCAAATCAAATCTGTAATAGTTCCATTGTATAGCTCATATGTCAGACCCTTTCTGGATTATTACAGTCAATTTTGGGCTCCCCATACAAAAAAAAATATTCTGGTAGAACTACAAAGGTCCAGGGAAAGGCAGGTAAAATTATATGGGAATCAAAGGCATTTACATGTCCAGAAAGGTTACAAAATCTCAGATTATAATGGGTCTGGAGACAAGAGGGGCTAGGGGTGATATGATGTTTGTTTGTTTATTTGTTTTTTTGATGACCAGATGAGTGCATTGGTGCCGAAGCAACTTTTTCAGGCTAGTGCTCCTGTATAATCTGACAGATGGTTCAGAACTGATGGAAGACTTGGAGCTTCAGTTTTAATCAGGACACAAATCTATTAGGGGACATAACAAAAAACTTAAAAATGGAAATTTCAAGACAAATAAGAGGACATATTTCAACATGCAGAGGGTGATGGGATTGTGGATAGGCTACCAGTGGAAACAGAAAACTGCAACACTAAAGCTACATTCAAAGGTAATGTCAATAAATATATACCAGGAGGTGGTAAAACAGTTTTCAACCAGAGAATATGGGGGGGGGGGGCAGTTAAATGTTCTTCTGCTCTATGGACCTTAATTATACCTTTACCTTGTTCTGATATATCTCCTTGCTCTTCCTTAGCTGCTTCAGCTTCTTATGTAATGGGCTGGAGTGAAGTGGAGGCGGGCAATATAACCTCATTCTGATTAGTGTGTACAGCTTGCAAAGGATGGAGAGTAGGACTCGGACTCAATGAGGTGGGAGGAGTCTGGTTTGTACGCTTAGTCATATTTCCTCCATCTTTTCAGAAGGTTAGATCGGTAAGAAGAAGTTAATTTTGTCTTGTTGCGTTTTTCTTTTTCTCCTGCTTCCCTGGTCCACTGATTTCCGTGGCTAGGGCAGGGCTACTTGCCTGATGAGAGTTTCAGGGACTTCATCCCTGGAATCAACATGTAGACATGGGAACGCTTAGTCTGATGTGTTACAAAAGGCTAGCAAATCCATGCATCATTAACAATATATTTGTGATCCTCTGACTCAGCTACACGGTAAACAGAGGCTGAAAGATTCAACTACTAATTTCTAATTACTGCAGGCTGTCATTCTCAAACTATCCATAATCCAAATTACTATTAAATGAGACAACTAAGGAAGATAGCAGGAGTTCAGAGCTGTGGCTTTCTCCTCAATCAGACTCGACACCATCTTCCAACTTCCTGTCAACTCACAGATGTTCTCAGCTTGAAATTGCCACCTTGCTCTTTGCAGGCGCACACACATTATCTTCCGTGTTTATACTTAGTTTAACTTTCAGTCTAATGAACAAAGCATGGTTTAATGATAACAATAATTTACCAATATGGTGTCAAAAAACTGCTGACGTTATTTTGTCCAATTCTTTATTCTAGAGCCTGTATCTCTGTAGTGTGTTCTTTGCTTTTAATTTTAAAAGACATCATCTTAGATGGAGAGGGACATTATCTCTCTCTGACTGGCTTTGGGAACATTTCAGCCCCAAACTGTTTTTTGACCAGGGGAGGTGGGCTTGTTTTGTCAGGAGAATGGTTTCCTGGAGGGTAAAGGAGCTTCTATATATGTTTCTCACTCAGGAAATGATGATGTCAGCTGCACATGTGCAGTTGCTCCAGAAGCAGAAGCATACATAATTAAGGCACAACACAAATTACTCATGAATTACAAAAAAAAAAAAACAAACAAAAAAAAACAAGGTTATGCTTTTCTTTAACACACACAACAAACATAAATCAGCTAGCCTAACTATTCGGAATAATCAAAGCCAGCCACTTGAACAAGTCCAGGAATTCAAATACCTTGGTATAACACTTGATAGCCCTCTGTCTTACACTTTACATGTCAACCAAATTTCCAGGGTGGTAAACTCTAGGATCAGGATCCTGTATCGGCACCATCACTGCTTGACCCCTGAAACTCTACGACTAGCTGTAACCAGCTTAATTCTATCTATAATCAGCTGTAGATTAATCATATATGGAGCTGCTACAGACACTACCCTCAAAAGAATTACAGTTGTGCTGAAAAAGTCCTGTAGACTTGTATTTGGGACTGATATACCCATATGTGCGAACTTTATGAGCAGACCAACTGGCTTCACCTAAAGGGTAGGGTCACCTACCAGACCTGCTTACTTGTGAAAAAAAATTGCCTATGCCTAACTTCTCCAGCCACTCAGTCTCTTCTGATGCCAACACCAAACCTACATTATATGCGTAGTGCATCCAGACAGATATACCTTGTCCCTTTCTACTGGACCTCTCAGGCCCAGCAAACTTTCAGTTTTAGGGTGCCTACATGGCTTAATGGCTTCCCATCTGATGTCTCTGCTGAGTCAAAACTTGGCCCTTTCAAATTCAAATTCCACCAACACCTCACTGCACTTAGTAGCTGTGATTGTGCTCCCTAAACTGGCAAGCTGCTTTGCTTATCTTAATCATCTCATAAAGCCAACTCCTAACTCTCTCGCTGCCCACCTTTGACCTAGATTTCCAATACCCCCTCCTCCTTACCACCTACTTCATCCCCTCACCCCTCTCCCCTACCCTTGTCTCCCCTCAACCCTTAGTGATGCCCAACTTCCAAGTCTTCCCAGCCCTTTTCCAGTCTCTCTCCCTTTTGTCTGTCCCCCTCCTCACCCACGTGACACCGTCCAGCTTAATAATCTTTATTTAGTTCTGAAGTAGACAAGGTCACCTCATGTACTGCATTATGATCCTCTTTGACTGTATCTCATGTTTGCCTTACACGTTGTACCACTTGTAACATTAATGAATTGTTTTCTTTGTGCTTGTACCCACCTATATTATTTGTTGTGTGTTTATCTTGTTAACGCAGAACCTTTCTGACAGAACCTTTGGTTCAAAGGTATATGTAATCCTAGCTATCAATAAGTAGATAAATACAACAATAAAATGCATCCCACTTTGATCCAACAATGCATTGCAACTTTGATGGAGGTGCAACAATCAGACCTGTTTGGTGCAAGACAGCTTCTTGCAGTGAACCACTTTGTTTGCTGATAAAATGAAACATTTTTTTAAAATATGAAAATGTGCTATGGGCTCCTGGTTGCTGTAGGGCATATTTTTTATGTTTTCTTTACTCCAGAAACATCACTAAATAATACTGGCTTTCACTGGGGTTTGGTGAGTATTTCAGTATTTTTCATATTTTTGTTATCCTTTTTCCTCCAATCATGCTCCTCAATTGTGCAGATTTCTTAAGATGGGAAGGCACCAGGTCAAAAGAGCAGGGGAGGTGACTTACTTTAAATAAAAAAAATATTTTATTCATTTTCTGATGTTGCACATACAAATGAAACAATTTTTTTGTTGGCTTGAAGACACATGAATTTAATAGCTATGTTAGCAGACAAGACAGAGAGCAATTTGTTGCATTATATGGAGGCTATAAAATCATGAATGCAAAAAACATGTTCAGGAATGAGACACTGCAATAAGACAATGGACCTAAATAGGGAAAGACTGCACAAAATAAATGCCCTTTTCATTACAGCTCTGGAAAATGAGTTATTAAGTCCATAAAGTCCCAAACCTTGTATGACTTTATTTCAGACTGCTCCCCCATGAGGGTGTTGCATCATAAACTTGTTAGAAGAGAAATATCTTCCAACAGCAATTTAAATAATTGATTTAACATAACCATGGTAATTCTAATGTAATTCTATCTGTTAACTTAAACTCTCACTATAGAGCAGATTAACATGTTTCAACAGGTGACCTACCACCAAAGAGATCTGTTCATAGTCTAGAATGCTGTTTTATATGCAATGTGCTACGGGTCACCCTGATCCCTATGATCAGCTGCTTCCCTCCTACCTTGCTCCCACTTCAAGTGTGAAAGTGATGGGAGTTGGGTCTAACACCTGATGGTAAGGAGGTAGTATGTTTTTGGAACAAATGATCTGAACAAAAGAAGATTGGAGCATGTAAAGTTATACTTTTGTGCTTTAGGGAATGTGGCTAAGGAAAGAGCAGGAACTGTAACCTTTTCTAAGGTTCTGTCATGACCAAGCCTGAAGGAGAGGGAATATTCCCATATTGTATAATTTAATGGTTGGCTGAAATGGTGCTGCAGCATTCAAATACAGATGGGGCTGGGGGTTATCCTGAAAGAACTGGAAACTATTTTAAAAAAATGGTCTGTATCTTAATGAGTAGGGCAAAATGATTCTAGGAGTAAGTTGGGCACAACGTAACAGAAAACAATTTAACCTAGACAGTGGGAGATAGCGGGGCAGAGAAAACTTTAACTGGAACAAATGATGGGTGCCTTGCCAGTCTTCCCCCCCCATGTTATATTAAAAATTAGGGTGAAGGAAAAAAAAAAGAAGTGGAAACATTGAAGAATTATTTGTATGAATATCAGAAACTTGGGAAACAAAATTCCACATTTACAATCACTAGTTATAAATTGCATATGTGACATGGCAACAGTCACAGAAACATGGGCAACATCAAACCACAAATGGGAAATAAATATACCGGTTATTCTTTGCTCAGAAAAGACAGGAATAAGGGAGGCAGTGGAGGTGTAGTACTCTATATAAGAGATGGTATAGAAGCAACAGAGTTGGATAATATAGGGGACTAAGAACAATTAGAATCACTGTGGGTATTAGCAAAGACAGGTAATGAAAACCAAATTAGAACTGGTGTGGTATATAGGCCACCTGGACAGGATCAGGTGGCAGATATGAAATTATGGTACACACTGAAAAGGGTGGACAAACTAGAGGAAGTATTAACATGCCAAATGTGGACTGGGAAATTCTAGTTGCAGTAAGTGCAAGAAATCAACTCTTGCTAGAAGCATGTCAAGATGCTTTCCTTGTACAGCTGGTTAAGGAGCCAATACAGGAGAGTAATCTGTTAGATCTGGTTCTCACAAAAAGTAAGAGGACTCAAAATGTATCAGTCCTGGAACCATTGGCATCCAGTGGTCACAAGACTGTTCTGGGAGGTACAGTTAGTTGATCACAAGACTGTGCTGGGAGGTACAAATATCTGATCACAAGATTGTGCTGGGAGGTACAGTTAGCTGATCACAAGACTGTGCTGGGAGGTACAGCTAACTGATCACAAGATTGTGCTGGGAGGTACAATTAACTGATCACAAGGGAGGTAGAATTAGGAATGTACAAAATGAATAGCTCATTAAATGTATGGGAATTCAGGAAGGCACATTTTGACAAGATAAGAGAGAGAGACTGAAAGAATGAAGCTAGAGGAGCACATTATAAGGGCTGAAGAGAAATGGGAAGCATTTAAAAATGAAATTCAAGAAGCTGCTGCAGATAGTATGGATACAACATTTAAGGGTAAAAGATTAAGAGCTCCATTACAGTTCATGGCAGAAGTGAGGAAAACAATGAGAGATGAAAGAAAGCCAAGAAATACAAGGATAGTCAAAGTGGTGGGAGGACAGAGAAGAGTACCCGAGGGTAACTAAGGAGGCTAGTAAGAAAATAAAGGTATCAATAGCAGAGACTGAACTCATGCTAGCAAGGGGAGTAAAACATGAAGACAAATGAGTTTTTAAGTACGTACGGGAGAAAAGCAAAGTAAGAGGGTGATAGTGAGGCAACAAAATGAGGCAGGAAGGAGGAAAGGGACAGAGACAAAGCAGAGATATTGAACAAACAATTCAGTTCAGTATTTATAAAGGAGTAAGAGGGGGCCCTTACCAGAATGTAAGATAAAGGGATTTGAAAGAAGAAACAGCCAAAATAGAATAGGCCAATTAACAGAAAAAAAGAATGTTTAAAATGGTTAAAAAGGGTAAAAGTTGACAAATCTATAGCACCAGATGAATTACACCACAGGATTCTAAAGAAGGCAGCATAACAAATAGCATCTCAACTTGTGGACATTTTTAATAGCTTGTTGGGCATGGACATAGTCCCCATGGACTGGAGGACAACCAGTGTGGTCTCACTGCATAACAGCCGTAGGAAAGTACAGACCAGTTAGTGTGACAGCTGTAGTGGGGAAAGTAATGGAGACTATACTAAGGAGAGAACTGGCGAACTTCTTGGAGGTTATAGGGTTACAAGACTCAAATTAGTACAAATTCACTAGAGAGAGGTCAGGCCAGATGTATCTCACTGAGTTCTTTGACTGGATGACAAGGAGAGCTGATAAATGTCAGGCAACAGAAATGATACATTTGGACTTTAGTATGGCTTTTGATTCTGCCCCCTTCCCGTAGGAGATTAGTTAAGAAACTAAGAGACTTAGGTGTAGAAGAACAGTTGGTAACTTGGATAGACAAGTGGCTGAAGGTAAGGACTCAATGAATAGTTGTAAATGGTAAATTTTCAGAGGTAAGAGATGTCACTAGTGGAGTATCACATGAATCAGTGTGGGACCCTATTATTTTTAATGTATTTATATGTGATATTGGTGTGGATGTACGGAACTAGGTCTGCCTGTTTGCATATGACACAAAAACTGGTGCAAGAGTAGATACAAAAGAGGGGATTTGAGGATTGAAACATGACCCGGAAAGACAGAAAAATGGAGCAACCTTTGGCAGTTATATCTTGATGTGAAAAAAAAGTAAAGTTATGCGTATAGGAAAAATAAATCTGATGATGCAATTTGTATTTGGGGTTTTGTACTAGAATGCATCAAGGAGGGGGAAGCACTTAGGAGTCATTATATCAAATGGCCTCAAATCAACAGCACACTGCAACAGAGCTGTGAATAAAGCAAATAGGATGCATGGATGCATAAGGAGGGGGATAAATAGCAGAAAAAGGGAAGGACTTCTCTCACTTTACAAATCATTAGTAAAGTCACATCCAGAGCACTGTTCATGATTCTGGAGTCTTCACCTTAAAAAGGACTGTGATAAGTTGGAGACAGTACAACATATAGAGACAAGAGTGATTCATGGCCTAGGGGGTATGTTATAGGAGGAGAGACTGTGGAACTTAGATATGTACACACTTGAAAAAAAGAAGGGAAAGAGGAGACATGATAGAAACATACAAGTACCTACATGGAGTACACAAAGTTAACCCAGTGGGTCCTGCAGGGCTCAGTGCTGGGACTGGTGTTGTTACATGCCTTCATCAGTGATATTGGGGATGGCATTAATGGCAAAATGTGCCTATTTGCGAATGACACAGAGTTCTGTGGGGACGGTGGACACAGCCGAAGGGATACAGGACCTACAGGATGACTTGAAAAAGCTTGAGACTTGGTCTGGATTTGGCAGCTTGCCTTCAGTGCAGAGAAATGCAAAGTTATGCACACTGCAGCCAAAACTCCCAGGACGAAGTACAACATGGGAGGGGTCCAGGTATCTGCAACAGAGGTAGAGAAGGATCCAGGAATGATGATCACTAGTGACCTGAAGCACTCCACGCAGTGCAGAAAAACAGCAGCAAGGGCAAATAAAATGTTTACATAGCCTGGGGGATCAGCAGTAGGTGAGAGGAGGTTATATTGCCCCTTTACAGGTCACTGGTGAAGCAACATCTGGACTATGGAGTACAGTACTGGTGACCACACCTTAGAAAGGACATTAGCCTACTGGAGACTGGCCAAGAAGAGGGCAACTATGGTGATCAGGGACCACCAGGGTAGAGCTTTTGAGGAGATGTTGGAGGCCCTGAACATGTACTCCCTGCAGGAGAGGAGAGGAGAGAGAGAGAGGGAGGAGGAGAGAGAGAGAGAGAGAGAGAGAGAGGGAGAGAGGAGGAGGGGAGGGAGAGGAGAGAGAGAGAGAGATATGATTGAGATCTTCAAGTACTTGAAGGGGATAAATATGGTGGATAATGTGTGTCTTTTTAAGCAAAGTGGCAACCGAAACATAAGGGGACACAGCCTTAAGTTGGGGAGAAGGTTTAAGAGGGAGGCTAGGAAGCATTTCTTCATGGAGAGGGAGGTGGCCGGTTGGAATGCACTGATGGAAGAGATGGACTCGATGAAGACAGTGGGCATTTTCAAGAGAGGTTGAGATAGACTTAAGGGGAATTAAGGGTTAGGGGAGGGGCAGATGGAAAGGATGGGAGGATGGTGGGCAGGATCAGTAGCTTAAGCTGTAGGCCCTGCAGTACGAGCAGACTAGATAGAACAAATGGCCTTCTTCTGTTGGCTTGTTCATCTGTTCATATGTATCAGAGCTAGAGGGAACTCACTAAAGTTTTCAGGAGGAAGGTCTAAAAGAGATTCTCATAAATGCTGTTTTATCGAAAGGGTAGTAGATAAATGGAACAAACTTCCTGAGAGCGTGGTAAGTGCCAGCTCAGTCTGTAGCTTTAAAGCAGTTTGGGATAGGCTTGTGGTCATAATTAGAGGGGGTTGGGAGATGTATAGAGGGGAAAGACCATTAGGGCCAGATTAGCGTGGTACGGTAGAATGGGCAGATTAGATGGGCTGATTAGTCTTTATCTGCCATCAGTTTCTATGTATGTACTGCATGTATTTATGTAACGATGGCCTAATAGCTCCACAGCATTTTTGAATAAGAGGGAAGTCCAGCAGCCACCCAAACACACCTTATCCTGACTGGCTGAACTTGCTCTTAAACTTAATGCTTTTTCTTTCAATAACAGTTTTTTTTCCAGCAGGTCAGTGGAGCTGCCATGGGTACCAGGATGTGTCCCAGCTTTGCCAATCTGTTTGTTGGTTGGATTGAGGAACAATTCTTCCTCTCCTTTGCAGGGACTGTGCCTGATCTTTACAAACACTACATAGATTGTGTGGGGCCACCTGGTGCTCCAAGGAAACCTTCCAAATCTTCTTGGACAAGTTTATGGTAGCCCATCCCTTCCTTCAGTACACTGTTGAAATATCCTCCTCCACGCTGCCTTTTCTAGATATTACATTTTTGGTGCAGAACACTGGTCTGGAGACACTGGGTTATAAAAATCCCACTGACTCACACAGCTTTCTCCTCCACTGCTCCTTCTATCCCAGACATGTTAAGAGTGGTTTGCCACATTCACTGTTTCTTAGACTTTTACAGGTTATGCTATAATGAAGATAATGATTTTGCTGAACAGGCTCAAATAATGCACCATTTTTTTATTAACGGGTTACACAGAAAGCATAGCGGACAGAGCACTCTCACAGGTCAGTAATATGCATTGGTCCTCACAGAAGGGATACTGTCATGCAGCAACAATGACACATTTCACTGGTGCTTCCCTTCCATTCTAAGACTCCGGGCCAGATTTTCAAAGCCCTTTGATTGACACAAGGTGCTTGCATCCAGCATGTTGGATGCAATAAGCACCTTGCACCAAGGGTAAGGCCCTGAGTGATTTTGCAAAGCAGCGTGTCAATCAGCAGGCTGCTTGCACCAAGAGTGCTAGAGCCAGCCTTGTGCCACAAAAGTGGCTGCAGCATGGTGCTAGGGATCTTGCGGCAGTCCCTGGCAGCCACAACCCCAAATTCACAATTTTCAAAGGTCTCCCCAGGGTCAAAGTGCTAAGTGCTGTTAGACCAGCTGAGGACTGGTCTAATTGTAGTGTACTTAGACATCCCCTGGGAGAGAAGTCCACTGTGTGCCACTGTGTTCCCGGCCCCGATCTGCCCCATAACAATAATACTGCAGTAATATATCACTCCCTGGTGATCTAGTGGCCTCCCTCCCGACCCCAATCAGCCCCTACACATAATCATAACATTCACTCCTTGGTGATCTAGTGGCCTCCCCCCTCACTGATCTGCCCCTACACATCATCATATTTAAAATCAGTCCCTGGTGATCTAGTGGCCCTCCACCCTGGCAAGTAGTGCCCACCACTCTGCTCCCCCCCCAATCCCGGGGGCATGGTACATTTGCATGTGTGGTTATGCCTGCACACACTTCCACCCAGTGTGTGTGTGTGTGTGGATATTCACATGGGAATTCCAGATGCCCATCTCCCTGACACTAAGCACCATAAGTGATCATAGTATTAACAATAGCTGGGACAATATAATGCCTGTAGAAGGTGATTGTGTTGGTCATAGCCACCAGCATGGGGCTAGAGATTGGAACTACCAGTACCTGGCTAAACAAACAAAAAGACACCAGACACCAAAACCACATGCTACATACTCCATATCTTATCTACCTGACTCTAAATACTGTAAGAAGAGATAATATTACTGATATTTGGTACAGGATAAGGTCTAAGAAATATATGGCTGATTGTGTTGCTCGTAGCTGTGAGTGTAGGGATAGAGATCAATTCTACCAGTAACTGGCAGAACACGCTAAATTCTCCTGCCTGCCCAGATCTTATTAACTGAAGCTGTCCTGACTTGTAGCCAGCCCTGTTTAGAAGCTGTGACTCAAAATAGAATATAACCAGCAGCAGCACCAAGACCACATGGTGGGTAACATAGTTTTCATCAGTTGCTGGCCATGGCTAATATACGAGGGTGACCTGTATTCCACAAATGTAAAATGCAGTGTGGCTAATAATTGATGGTGGCTACTTTTTGAGGGCAGCCAGTAATCAATGAAATATGGTATGTGTGCATATCCAGTTTTATTTTCTCCAGATGGCCCTATCTCTTTCCCCCACCTCTATCACCTTTCAGCCTTCTTACTGTGCCCTGTTAATTAATTCACACTTGAGGACTCTGCAGCTCTTTCACTCCCACTATGCCTCTTCATTCCCATCATCATTCATCCTGTCCCGGAGTGCACATGGTCCTATACTTTTTTCCATTCCCATCATCACCTTTTTGTTTTCCAGCTTCTGTTCTTACCTTGCCTGTTATCACATTTTCTCCTAGATCTCCCCCCTATTTTCTTTCCTCACCTATGTATCCCTTATTTCCCCTTACCTCTCTACTAACATTTTTTTTCCTCATTAAAATAATTTCTGAAGAAGTCCGATGGTTGAAAAATAAATTCTAACTCTGTTTCTATTTGCAGCATGCATTTAATAATACATTTTTGTTTTGTTTTCAGGGGTAGAAACATTGCCAACTCAGTGATCTTGCAGTAAAAAACAATCAACACAGAAAAAGCAAATAGGGCACATAATATATGGAGTTGTCCTAAATTCATACAGTAGTGGCAAGTCCATCGGGAATAGTTTAAACCGATTGGTAAGCACAGAATTTAACATCACAATTGGCATTATTATATATTGCAGAGGATGGGGCTTTATCACCAAGTAAAAGCAAACTACGTGTATACTTAGTGGTAGCAAAGAATGTACTTGCACACCTCTGGCGAACCACATCTACTCCAGTGTTTGACCAATGGCATTCAGTGATGAATGAGGTATAGTTTCTAGAATGACTGATAGCTACACAGAGGGAAAGAACTCAACAATTTGAACTGTCCTGGAGACCATGGGTGTTTTACACAACACAGCACGATGAATCTTTTGTTCCATAGCCACTTTAAGTAATTGTGTAAGAATAAAATAAGTATTTTATATGTTTCTCTCAAAAACAACTAAATATATTGTATAGAACTGCCAATGAGATGCACCAACATAGAAATAATGTTTTATGTGCTGGATTGTGTATTAATTCTGAAGTATGATAATGAAGTAATGTATATTCTCTGTACTGCTGGAAACATATAACTAAAGAATATAAAATAAAACAGAAAAAACACTACAAAGTACATGTATTAAATAACAGTTTAGAACTTTCAACCTACACATGCCAAAATAAGCAGAGGGTCAGTGAACCATATGTATTACTGTACTATAAGGGTCCCTTCAGTCCTCAGAAGCAGATTGTTGACAGGAAATCTTGCTTGATTTTTTTGACTCTTTTCAGCATCCACTGGGTCATTAAACAAAAATTGTTTCCCTGTATATGATACTTTCAAGTGTGCCGGAAACTGGAGCAAGTGAGTAGTTCCTAACTCGCAGAATCCTGCTCTAACTCTGCCAAATACTGTCAATCTTTCTCACATGGAAAAACTTAGATCTGGAAAGCACTGCACTAGATTTCTGTCCCCAACATGCAGTTGACTACATTCTTTTGCTTCATACAAGATCTAGTCCCTTTTGTGTGGGTCCTGGCTCATCACAAGCATGGTCCTAGGTAAGCCTGCATTCACCATTTTGTTATGAAGGGTAATTCCATATGCTTGGTGAATGGATATCCCACTAAGATCCTCAAACCAGGCTTAAGTTTAGCTGAAACATATTTTACCAAAGTCTGTCCCTCCAGTATGCCCAGAAGATGGATGTTTGTGTATCTAGCAGAATTCTTCTGGGGTTCCAGGTGGTGGGAAAGGATCTCATTCTCCTTTACCAACTCAGTGACCACCATCATAGTTTTATTTGAAAGGTCCATGGCCACTTTGGTGTCCGTGGACAGCTGCTCCACCTTTGTTTCTGGCATGGTCACTCTTGCATTAAAGGAATCCACTTTATTTGCAAGTTCTTTTACCCACTCGGAGGACTGCTTCCCAGATGGATTTTAAGGTCAGCTCAACCTCAGACAATATCTGAATGTTACCCACCCACTCTTGACGTCCAAGTGGGTGTGGGCTGTTTTCCTTACCCAATCTCACTTGTGGAGCTGATTTATTATTGGTCTCCCCATCTCATAACTGGATGAAAACTCAGTGACTTGGAGTTCAGATCAAAAGTCAGGTAACTATATAAAAAGAAATGTTGAAAATCAATTTTTAGATATTAAAATAATCTGATAATGGTTTATACACATGGAGCCCATTGGGAAGTGCCTGCTCTAATCAGTAGCTGTCTCTCCTCTCAGGGGCTCACTTAATTAAAACAGTTGTTGCTGGTGAAAAACGGCGAGCTGAATTAATTAAAATATCAACTTGCAGGGAGGCATCAGCCCCCCCAAGCCCCCCCCAAGATAAATGTTGACTGTTCTGTGAAGGTCAAGGTTACATAACTCTTTTTTCTGTTGGATTAGCTGGTTGAAGACAAAAGGAAGGCATACCTCTTGGTTCATATGAAAGGCAGTGGGAACCTTAGGGATGTAAGAAGGAACAGTTCATAGACCTACTTTGTCCTTATGCATAATAAGATATGCTGCTTGCAAGACAGTGCCTCAAGCACACTGATGCATCTAGCTGAGCATGTAGCTATCAAGAAGCAAACTTTGTAGGAGAAGATATCCTTGAGAATGCAAAATATGGACTCAGCAGCTTGCAAAGAGCTGATAGAACCATATTCAAGTCTTACAGGGGAACCAGAGGGTCCCTGTCTACTTCTGATTGCAAGATGTCCAACATTTACAGGACAGTGGCCCTAGTGAGCATAAGGTCTCCTTCCTTAGCCCAGGAGACAAAGAAGTTCTGAGTCCTGTTGTAAGTCAAAGAGGTTGAAAACCTTCTGGATGATACAAGGTTGCCCACAACCCTGGTAGAGAAATCTTGCTTCAGAAGCCTTTTCTTCTCAGGAGCCTGGCTGCCAAGTGAAGTGACCCTTGGTTCAGATATAGTACAGGCCCTTGTCCTAGAAGGTCTGTGAGACAAAAGAGGCTAAATAGTTCCTGAATTGTAAGATTTATCATAGCTGAGAACCACAGTCTTCTTGGACACTCTGGAGCTAGCAGAATAAAACTTCTGCTTGTTTGCTGAAACTTTTGTACAACCCTTGGAATCAATGGATTTGGAAGTAGCAGGCCCTTTAAAGGACCTGCATTGAGACAATGCATCCACCACTTTTGCTAGTGGACATTTTAACTGAGTGAAGAATCTGGGAACTTGAGCATTGTCCCTGGATGCAAAGAGGTCAACCTTAGGGGTCCCAAACTGCCACTCAAAAGGCTGAACATCTCCAGTTTTAGAGACCACTCCCCTGGATGAGCAATCTGGTGGCAGAGTCAATCCATCTGAACATTTTGATCCCTTACAAAATGTATGTCTGACAGAGACAGACGATTCTTTTCAGACCACTGGAGGACTTTTTGAGTTTCTTGGAGCATGCTTTTGCTTTTTGTGTCTCCTTTATTGTTTATGTCTGTGACTGTCACTGTATTTTCTGAGCAAATGGAGCTGCTTCTGAAAATGCAGGACAGCAAGAAACACTGCCTACATCTCCATGATACTTATCTGAAGGAGTTCTTCCTCTGGGATCCAGACGCCCTGGAATAGAATCTGATCAAGGACAAGGCCCCATCCCTGGAGGCTGTCATCCATTGTGAGAATTCACTCAGGAGAGGCAGACAGCAGTGATCCATCCATCATATATTTCAAATCTTCTTACAAGGCAAGTGACTGGAGAACGGATGGGGGAATCCAAATGGAAGTCTGATATTCCTCTGACATACTAGACCAAGATGATAGAAGATGGGACTGAAGCATCCTCATATGGAGGCAAGCCCATTGAACTAATTCTACTGGGGTAGTCATTTGACCCAAGGTCTAAAGGCAATAGTGAGTAGAAGCCCCCTTTCTGTTTCTGAGATGCCAAATGTCTTGCTGAAGAGTTGTCACTCTGGAAGAGGAGAAGAATACTCACTGCAGACCCATTTGAAATTATTCTCTCAGGTGTTCTGGTCTCTGGGACAGAATGAGGAAACTATTTTCTCTGTTGATTATCCAACTGTATTGTTAAAGGACAGCTAAAGTCCTGGGTTAGCTCAGGTAGAGTGGATCCTGATTCCTGTTCAGATACAGCTCTGATCAGGATATGATCCAGATAAGCATTATCATAGTGACTGTCCCGTATGAGGGAGTCAACAATCACTATTAGCACCTTTGAGAAAACCCTTGGGGCAGTGATCAGGCCAAAGAGGAGAGCTTGGTACTGAAAATGCTAATTTGGAATGGCAAACCTCAGAAATCTCTGATGGGAGTGGCAAATCAGAATATGTAGGTAGGTATCTGACAGATCTACAGCAGCCAGATAGTTCCCTGCTTGAACTGCTCAGATAATGGATCCGAGTGACTCCATCATGAAGTTGATTTCCCTCACAAACTAATTTAGACTTTGAAGATCTAAAATCAGATGGAAACCTCCAGATTTTTTGGGGACTATAAAGTAAATTGAGTAGGACCCCTGTGCTCACCTGGATGGGGGAACTAGGACTATTGGCCCTATCTGGAGACGGTGGCCCGGGGTCTGGTCCACCACTTTTCTCTTCACTTGGATATTTGACACTGGAGACTGACAGAACTAGTCTCTTGAGGGGTAGAGATAGAATATTCTATTGTACAGTATAACTGAGATGTACCACATCCAGCACACATGAATCAATCTGGGACCATCTTCTGACAAAGTTTTGAAGATTTCTCCCGAGAACGGAGGAATGAGACTGGTCCACAAATCCTCATGTAGCGAATCTGCCTTATCTTTTTGTGCCACCTGCACACCTCCTAAAGATGTTCCTCCTGAACATCTGCAGGAGAAGGAGCCTCTGTTCTAAGAGAACTTGAAACATCAAGTTTCAAGTCTTTAAGCCTTTAAACTGGGTCTCCATGCCCACCTGACTGTCTCTGATGGCTGCTCCTGTGCTGTAACTTGAGACTGACTCCCAGTAGCATGCCTTATCTACATGGCACTTACTGTTTCCCTCCATTGTATAAAATCTGCATGTTCCCACTCCCTCCACAAAATCGTTAGTTCAAACTGTTATTTATTCTTTAGCGGTTGTCGTACAGTATGTCCTTAATTATTATTGTTGTATCATCCAGTGCAAGTAGCTAATGCAAGGGTATTTGTTTAATCTCAGTTTTCACAGAAATATGTTGTGCTTTTGTTAGCAATCTGCGAATTTGTTTTGTTCCCACTTCATGCTGCGCCATGAACAATTGTCACTGATGTTTGTACCTTCTTTGTACCTTGCTCTCTCCTGATTGTATCCTCCCGGGTCATGCCTGAATATAGGCAATACTCTTGTCTAGTGTACCTACTCATTAAACAAAAAAATAAATAAATAAATAAATCAGCAGGAATCTCTGCTTCACTGATTTCTGTAGCCTCAAAAGGAACAAAAACCACCTCTGTTATATCAAGCATGACTAAAACCTCTCCTCCAAGGAAGCTAAGAGGAACTTTGCTCTACCAAACAATGAATCACCAGAAGAAGGGACCCCATACGTATGTTCTTTGAAGGCCTGGTCCACAGATCAGTGCTGCAGCCTGATTCCTCTCATAGTGAAACACTGGTGGAGAAGCACTGGCAGAGAGCAGTAGACTGTCCAGAACTGCATCACCCAAGAAGGAAGATGCTAAATTTATAAGAGGCAGAAAACCTGGCACTAGGGAATCCTCTGGCAAGCTATCCAAGAGCGCTATTAACCAGTCACAGAGCGCCCTGAAGACCAGAAAAGAAACATACATAACTAATGTTACTGTTGCCCAAAATGCACGTTGACAGGGTGAACCTACTATTTTATCATTACTGCCAGAGACAGCAGATAATAGGACTAGTGGTATGCTTGGCCATATTATCCATGAATATTCTGTGCTGGGAGGAGTCTCCCATGTTTTCAGCATGTCCTCTGAAAAGGATAGCATTTCATCCTTGATTTTGCAAACTTCCTTTTCTTGTCAACATCTGACCATTCCTGAATGAGAAGCTGATCACAGTGTGGAAAACAGAGGAAATATTTAGGGGCATTCCCTGAAGTTGAAATGATGGGGTTCACTAGTAATGGAGCCATTAATTGAACCTCTGAGAGCTGTAGCATTTTATAGCTGTCAGTTACCAGAAATTATGTGAACTGAGAATCAAACAAGAGTGGTATCAGGAATGACTGGTACCCCAGATCGCTCACCTTCCTCTTCTTTGAAAGAGTATTTGCTGTTGTCTGGTAGCTCAGCAGGGGTTGCTGGGTTGGGAAGTTCCTTATCAATAGGCTTGTTTTTCTGATTGAATAACGGCACCATCAGAAGTATCAAGGTCAATGGTGGATGTAGAGGGGAGTAGAAGGGGGCATTTGCCCCCACCTCTTTCTTTTCTATAAAAGGTTTTGCTTTCCCACCACCACCTGTCACTTAGCATTGGGCCCTTTCTGTTCCCCCACCCCAAACCTGACTGCCACTCCCCCCACCGTCTAGCCGGTGGTGATCCGCATGATGTGGGGCCACACAGCACCAGGGTTTGTCATGAAAGGTGGCAAGTAGACCTAGATTTTTTATATTTTCTCCCCCCCCCTCACCAAGCATCCAGGCATGCACCATGCGTCAACATGCATGGACCCTTGTGTGCATGTAACTATGTCCTGTGGGGGAAACAAGCTTCCCCTTTCCAATACAGGGGTTGCTATGGTAGCAGAATCAGGATACCACCTTCCCCTGGCCGGGAGCTGAGAAGCAGCACTACCATAGCCACCCAGCTGAACAACCTGACTTCCTGAATTCGATCTCGAACTCGGGTTGTCAATGCAGTAGCAGGTAATGCTTCTGCTGGGCAACTGAGTGGCCCACACCTCCCCACCTCTCAAATTATTTGCTGATAACCTTCCCTTCCCTAGTGACTGATTCCCAAACCATACCAAAACTGCATGATTTGTTTTATTTTATTAAAAATGTAATGAAAATGGTAACAGAAGATTTTATAATGGATTTAAAACCTTTTAAAACCCGTTCAAAACTTTTTTCATACCATGTCCCACTCCAAGTCCCAACCCCTGCACTCCCCATTGTAAAATCCAATTCTGTTACTGATCAAGGTCTGCCTATAAATTGGTTACAGCATCTTTGTCATACTCAGATGCTTCTGCATGTGCCTGTTGTTGACACACTTTTCCCTTAGTACACTGGTACAGAAGACTGACTATAATGGAGGATTTGAACATTCATAATACCAACATTTCATGCTGTTAAGTTCAGCTGTTAAAACTATATCTGTGTCAGGGGGCTCTTGGTTGCGGTGCACATTACTAGTACTATAAGTAATGCCCAGTAGCAAAGTGAAGCAACACAACAATATAATTGTATTTCCTTCAGTTAGCATGTGACCACAAAACTGTCATTGTACGTATTTCAAGTGAGGCGAGGCAACATTTTTAAAAAGTTTAGTTATCCTATGGTTGGTGCACTCTCTCTAAGCATGGTATATAAGTAAATGCTGTGAAAGGCAATGCCAAACATAAGGTAATGCCATCCGGTGTCAAATAATCATTTAAATCATGAGGAACACCAAAACACAAATTCATCCAGAGTTAGGGACTTTTTTACCCTCATATTGTATTGCCTTACTTTTGAAGGTTTGTTTCAACTCTGATGCCTAAATGTAGCTTTTTGAAATGAATATATATATATACAATATGCATGGACACAAATCTGACATCATAAAAATGTTATCTCCACATATACATGTTAGTTTTTAGAACCTGGAATTTATCATGCATATGTTGGATAAACACTACTTGTCAATCATCCCCCCCCCCAAAACAAACATCAGCCAGGACATGCAATGAGGACCTGTGTAATACATTATTTATCTACACTTGAGCAGTTTGACCTTGGGCCCATCACTCAAGCCTCTCACCACTCATGAGGTTACCCAAGGTCAAACTTCTCTATGTAGATCCCCACTTCATACCCTCTATTTATTTATTTCAGATTGGGATTAATACCTTTGAGTCAGAGACTCATTTACAAAGGTTCCAAGTCATACAGATACCTAAGACGAACAGACAGAACATAGGTTAACATAAGGTTACACAGATTGCATGGTAAGATACATTGCAAAATTTACGTAGGGTCCACATTAATAAATAGGTTGCAGCAGTCAATCATTAATCCTGGACACTCAGAACAGAACATAACTAGATTAGGAATCAGTGCCTAATGGAGAGAGCTGTTTTCATTACAGATGCAGATTGAAATGTATGGCCTTACCAGGGTAAGTGTAGATTACAACAAGAATAACATGAAGAAAACTTGCTTGGTAGAGTGAAGTAGCCAGAGAAGGCTTTGTCAGCTCATGGCATAGGAGACGGGGTGTGGAGGAGCAGAGAAGTGTGGACAAGAACTTGGGGGGAGGGGAGGAGAGAGGAGAAGGGGGTACCTACATAGCATATCTACATATACCTATATATACCTACATGGTATATCAGTGTCAAATGTTCATAGAAAGCACAATCTTTTCTTGAGGGGAAACCTGTCCAAGATGCAACTTTACAGGCTAGATTAACTCATTGAGCCCTGGTGGCCATTTTGGGTCAGGTTCAGCAATGAATGGTTCCGATGCCATATGGCGGCTACTGGACCCAATGAGTTAAACAATAGAATTATATAACCGATGCAGTTTTATAACCATGCTGGCAATAAATGGAAGGAAATGGAGAGGCATGAGATTAGAATGGAGTAGAACAGTAGTATTGGAGTACAGGGAAAAACAGGAACATTGATTAGGAGGCTGAGCAGAGTTAACATTAAGGTATAAGTAAATATTTGAGTGTGAATAAATAAGCATGGCAAATTGGATGCTCTCTTATCACTGTACTATCCAACTGTTCAGAGGGAAATAATCCTAAATTAGTCTATATTTGTCAAAAATAACAGGTACCTCCTGGCCCCATGTGTGCTTGGAAAAAGCTATAAATGGCTGAACATTATCCAATCAAAGCTGTTGCCTTTTGAGTTCTAAATAACAGGTCACATTGAGGGGGGCAGGGGTTACACATGCCAAAAGCAAATTTCTTGCAGTAATGACAAGGATTCATAAGCACTGCTTTGACAGTAAAAATAATTAATTTCTTCATTTCAGATCTCTGGAAGGTTATTTAAGAGTAAGCCCAGCTCAAGTTGTCCTGGTGTTGCTTTTGCCAGTTGCTGACCCTCCTTAAAATAGCCCCTTGTGTAGATCAGTGGGGTTACCAGTATGAATATCTTCACTGTTTGTTGTAAGATACATCTGTGGCATGGGGAGGATGGGACAGCAAAAGCGCATGTCAACAATCTCCATATACATTTATTTAACACACAAGACATAGAAACCTTTTAAGAAATGCACTCTGACTTTGAAAGACCTGCTATGGTAGTATTTAAGTATTAAGTACATGTAAATAAAGACGTACTGTATTTCAGACTACAGTCAGCAAGCCTACATTTCAGACATCTGATAATGATACATTGGAAGAGCTGAGGAAGCTCTCCTTGCAATCTAGAGTAGTTTTAGAATATGCATGCACCACCTCTACTTGCTGTCAGCAGAAAAGCTGAAGGTATGACAGTCACTGAATTACAAGAAAGTGAGGTCAACTGGTACCAGAAAGCTATCTGAAAATATTCCAGCAATTAATTATTTGCTAATTCCCACAGATACCTTTAAGACAATATATCGAATAATCTTTGTTACATGCTTTTCAAAACTTTATCAGGCTGGTCAGTACTGCAGTGCATGGCGACTGAAATGTGAATTAATTGCTGAATGTCTGAAACCCATGTTGTAGTGCTGTCCAGTAATGGAAGACTCCTAGATGATAATCTATGCCATGCTTAATGTATTGTTGGCCTTGTTTGAGAGCTAACATCTGCCCATTGTTGAATTCTGTGTGTAACATATAGCAGAGGGCAAATCAATGACTTTAATATAAATAGAAGGCACACATTGATTATATGACACTGTGTTGATAAGGCAAACTTTACATTCCAAAGCTGGTATGCCGAGATGCTTGATACTTTGTAGCTGAAGAGGGTGTCACATAATTAACAAACACCATCAAATTGCTATAATATAAATGGCGTACTATTATAGCGTTAAAAAAATTGAACTGAAAAGTTTGTATCTGTTAATTTAGAGAGATACAGTAACTGACACTAATATGATTTGATAAGTAGTCAAGTATGTGAATATACTGTATGCCCTGTAAGACTATTTGGTTGGTTCAGACACACTATTTATTTATTTCAAATTGTCATAGGAGTATATCAGATTGTGATGATTATCACAGAAAGGCATTGGTCACTACAGTGTATATTGCCATGTTGAATCCTCTCTTCATTTTGTAACATGCAAATCAATAACACATTTTAAAATAAAAACAAAACAAGAGAACACTGATCTTTCACCATACTGTACTGTCACGCTGATAGCCTTTGTGACAATGAATTAACAAACTGCATAGGTTTCATAGTTTCCTAGATGGGAATCAAGTTCCGAGAGACCGAGGTGCATGAATGAACTTACCACCATTTAAGTTTTAATGGTGGAACAAAGACATTTTTTTTCACCCATAAAAATATCCAATCTATTTTTAAAAACTGTCATACTTTCACTTCCAACCACATGTCTTGGCAGTGTGTTCCAAATGTTGACAATTCTCTGAGTGAACCACTGACTTCTTTTGAGAGTTTTGTTTATTTCTCCAATTAATTTGTGTTATGTGACCTTGTGTCTTTATAATGAATAATGAATTGGACTTTTATTTAAACCGATTAATTCAAACACTTCTGGGTTATTGTAAGCTCTGAAAATCAGACATAATTTGCCCCTCAGTTTTCTAGATTCCATAGAATACAACTGCAAATGCTTTAGTCTGTCATGATATTGTAAACCCTTGACCACTGAGATTTGTCTGGTAGCTTTTTTTGTACCCTTTCCAATCTATTTCTCCCCTTGATAGAGTAGGGAGTACAAAACGGTAGACAGTACTCCATATGTGGGCGAACGAGTGCTGTGTACAGGTGTTGTCTGTTTTTGTTGTTCCTGGCCTTAGATGTATTGTTGAGCAATGTATTGGCTTTAATTGGAGATCTGAGTTAAAAATCAGATCCCTGGTCCCAGTTAAATGGTTCTGTGGTTTCAGTTCAGCCACTAGTAGATAATAGCTCACATCATACACAGTTTCCACAGTTCAGCAACATTTGGCTGCTCTGCCCTGCACGTGTGAACATTGAGAAACCATGGTCAAATGTGATTAATCCCTGATGTGTCTATGTACATAAGAGCAGGAACTCTACTAAGATGTTTAAACTAGGACTGTGTGGATAGTGCACTGCGTGCTTCACCAGGATAAACAAAAAGATGCTGATACCACACCATCTGAATATACAGTATCTGACCCATGTAACCCAGATAATGAATTTGGATAGTGCAACAGGCTGAGCTGCTGACTGCTTCACTATGCTGCCAGCTCAGGACACCAGTGTAAATTAACTCTGGGTTAGTGGTTTTATCTAGCAAATAAAAAAATTAAAAGATAATTAAATTGAAAGGGATTTCAGTTAATTAGGCATACAGCCTGGTCTACTGTTAGCCCAGGGGAGATGGTTCCTGCAGCTTAGGGTTGAGGTACAAGCATGGATCAGAAGAAAACTTATGATCATTTACAGCCACACATGAGCTTAACATTGAATGAATGGCCAGCTTTAGTAAAATCAGTGCCTTGCTTTTCACAATTATTTAATTCATCAGAGAAAATGAAACCTTTCTAGGCCTTTTCAAAATGCTGTGGCTTCTATTACTTATTTGTTCCCTTTCGTTGATTTATGAGACATTAACAGAGGGCACCTCAACACAATGTGTTGGTACAATATGCTTTCATGTGGCTCTGTGGCCCTGAACTGCATAGCTAATACAATACATTGTATAATGCAGGCATGACAAGTTGATCCCCTGATGAAGACTTGTTCAGAGTTGAAGTGCTGGGGTTAGTGTGCCCACTCACTGGCTTTGAAATGAAATTGAATTTGTACATTCTGTCTAGAGCCATTGATTAATTATTTTGGTTCATCACTACAGTTCTCCTAGAGTGCAGCTACTAGGTGGTGCCTCACTGTATTAAAATACACAGCAATAGGCATACCAGAAGAGAAAGAAACACCAGTTGTTGGGCTATGTTTTAAAGAGCCACTGATGGCTCAGAAAAAAATTTAGTACTGTACATAGACACAACTCAGCTTAATGTAGTCTCTGTTTTTATCTGACTTTCATTCTTTGCTGCTAGATCAGTTTACTGGAAAATACTGTATGTGCAGCCCCCCCTCCCCCCAGACAAGAACCTACAGTGGGTCAGTTTGGAGGCATTTGTCCCTTTTAATGTCCCTGGGCTTAAATCCATCATGGGTTAAAAATGTCCTTTTCTTTGGGGGAGCTAGTCAGCCATTGGCTGGGAGTGCCTCTGGAGGGTGGAGCTCATTTGGGCCATGTGGAAGAGTGCAAGTTGAAGGAGTCAGTCTAAAAGCGGGATTGCCTGATTCCAAGTGTCAGCCTGTTCTCGGGTAGAAGACCTAATAGATACCCTCTGAGGATGTGGTGGCAGCCATTGGAAACAAGACTCCTTTGGAGGGGTGAGCTAACCATCCAGGAGGAGAGGGGAGGGGAAGGGAGGAGTGCCTGACTCTAGCTGGCCCCAGAATCGAACCTGTGTAGAGGAGAGAGAAAGCCATGAGGACTGAACCAGCTAAGATGAGAAAGGAGGCTTCTTGTCCATGGTGGAGAGCACCACCAGTTCTGAGCCTCTGAGAGCTATGAGTCAGCAGCTAGGCATAAGGGGGCATTGGAGAGAATGTCTCCTGGGGTACCTGCCTCCCAGATTTTAAATGGTGCGGTGTAGCTCCATTGGGATGGAGAAGGTGTGAGTCAAGTTGCAGCAAAGGGATTGCAGTCACTGTGAAAGTGGGACTGTAGCCCAGAAATGGGATTTGAACTTTTGGATGTATGAATGTTAGTGGGATTGCACCAGACAGAGAGCGTAGCCAGTGAAGGGAAGCTGGTTTGAGTCTACCAGAGGAAAGTTAAGCTGCCAGAAATGTTACTGGGAAAACCAAGATGTCAGAAGGGAAAATGTATGCTGAATGTTTGACAGGGTAACTGATTCGACCACCTGTACTAATTTTGGACACAGGACACATGGACTAAAGGACAATGCGTGGACATTGACATATTGTACCCTACAGTCCAGTGCATGAATATTCCCCTGATGGGATATGTACTGTCCCTTTAAGAAATGCTCCATAGAGTAATAAAGTTTTTTCATTAAAGGTTCTTCCACCGTTCCCAATTGCTGTTTGGATTTGTTAATGTTTGTTATGCCTGCTGTACTACCAACCCAGTTACTTTCTAGCTCAGCACCCCATGAAGGAAGCCTGCACCTCAGTCCTGAAGAACGAAAGGTGGGTCAGTTTTAAAGTTTCCATTGTGGTTGCCCCCTTCCCATTTGACATAACACCATCATACCCCTAGACACTGGTGGGGGGGGGGCTACACATGATTTTTCACTAGTTTTGCTAGAGACCAATAAAAGCAGCCTGTTTGCAGTGGCACATGCTTTAGAATACTACGTCTCAACTGTGGTCAGTAATAGACTGCACACATCAAATATTGCAATTCATTTCACAGCAATCAGATAAGTTAAGAGTTACAGGAAAAAAAATGTCTTGATTGATTTCAGCTCCCAACAGAGAGTTCATCAAGGCAAAAAGCACAAAACAACAAGAAAAAGGACCTTTCCCTTGGACTTCATTTTCTCTGAAGCTGATCTGCATGTGACATTATATTCCTCCATTTGTATTGTCATAATAAATTCCACAATGAAAGACTGTGGTGTGATAAGTGGAGGAATATAACATTACATGTAAATATCCAACAGTGACATCTTTCAGTCCAAAATGAATTTTAGGATAAAATTGGGCACTGAAGTTTGCTCTAATTGCAAAAGACTAAAATTGCTCTTCTAACCTTGTAAATAAAAAAGAAAAACAAAACCAAAGACAAAACCTAGAACAAATTGGACTAACACGGGGAGGGGCATTGAAAGGCATCCCCCCAAAAACTACACACCTGAGAGGGAGGCAGTAGTGGTATTGGTGAGTAGTTGGGGGCAAGCAGCAGTGACAGAAGTGGCAGTATTTCAGGACCGGGCCTGCCAGAGCAGGCAGCAGCTGGTTAGGGTACTACTTGGGACCATCAGAAGGCTCGCCAGTGCTGGCATTGAAATTCTTCCTCTTCCTCTTCCTCTTCCTCTTCTTCTCCTTCTCCTTCTTCTCCTCCTATGGAAATGGTGGTGGCAGCAGCAGTGGCAGCACTACAACCACACGGCTTCTCTGATGCCTGGAAACAGGTTGAATTTGTGAATTTGAAGGTTTGATAAAGATCGTTCAGTTGAAACTCTGCTGGAAAAGCTTCAAAGAAAGCTGGATGAGTGGCTGATACCAAAATCACTCTTGAAAGGTTTTGTGGTGTAGGACAATGCACCAGATATACTGAAGGCTCTGACATGGTTTATATATGTAACGTGCATGGTGCATTGCATTACCCTGGTGGTGCAAGTATTTTTCCAGGAGGACCCCAATATTAACAGTCCTTTTTCTGCAGTCAAGAAAATCTGAGACCATTTTAACCATTCTGTAAAGGCCCATAGGCTGATGAAGTAGACACAGTTGGAGAATAAACTCTTTCTCCACTGAAAGTGGCAAGAGGTGCCTACTACATGACATTCCACACATTATAGTGTAGCTAAACTGCTGGAACAATAAAAGGCCATCCACCAATAAATCCAAACTGCAGTTAAACGTGGTATTTGAAAGGTAGAGGTTTACATTGGCCTCACACAATGATGACTCATGGAAGCCTTGTGCTGTTTGCTCAAGCCCTTTGAGGAGGCCATATATGTAGGAAGTGTGGATGCTCTGGGACTAAATTAAGTACTGTCACTTGCTGCCCTCATCCACCTCAGACTAGTCAAGACAAAGGGCTCAATTCTCAAAAGAGTTGTAATGCCATAAGCCCTCTGTGTGTCGCACACACGGCGCATGGGGCTTGCTGCATTCCCTGGCCAGCAAACATGATTCTCAATCTCATGCACCACATGCTGTAAGTTAGACCAACTTGTACTGGTCTAAGTTTGTTGTCCATTTTATGGGGTTTGTGCCACATATTTGGCGCAAGCCACAGTAAAGAGGGTAAAGTGCTGCAAATGCACGCAACCTTTGAGAGTCGGGAGCATGGTGCAACAACATGTTCGGGGCAGCGCAGGGTTTGACATAGGGCTTGTACAAGCCCTGCATCAACCTTTGAGAGTTGGGAGCATGGTGCAACAATGTGTTCAGGGCAGCGCAGGGTTTGACATAGGGCTTGTACAAGCCCTGCGTCATCCTTTGAGACTCGGGAGCGTGGTGCAACAACGTGTTCGGGGCAGCGCAAGATTTGACATAGGGCTTGTACAAGCCCTGCATCAACCTTTGAGAGTTGGGAGCATGGTGCAACAACGTATTCGGGACAACGCAGGGTTTGACATAGGGCTTGTACAAGTCCTGCGTCAACCTTTGAGAGTTGGGAGCATGGTGCAACAACGTGTTCAGGGCAGTGCAGGGTTTGACATAGGGCTTGTACAAGCCCTGCGTCAACCTTTGAGAGTCGGGAGCATGGTGCAATAACATGTTCGGAACAGCTTAGGGTTGATTATTAGGCTTGCAAGCCCCACGCCAACCTTTGAGAGTTGGGAGCATGGTGCAACAACGTGTTCGGGGCAGCGCAGGGTTTGACATAGGGCTTGTACAAGCTCTGCATCAACCTTTGAGAGTTGGGAGCATGGTGCAACAACGTGTTCGGGGCAGCGCAGGGTTTGACATAGGGCTCGTACAAGCCCTGCATCAACCTTTGAGAACTGAGCCCAAAGTCTCAGTTTGTAGAGAAGGAGGTTACTATTGCTGCATCACTTATGGACAAACTAAGACAGCCTTCATAAATAACCCCTGTATTATTAATATGCAGACCACTGAACACTAAGTCTTAGCAACCCTATTAGATCTTCACTTTAAGAGTACAACTGGGACTTTTTTTGAAGCACACAAGAGTAAGGATTAAGAATATTACCAAGAATAGTTGATCAAGAAGGTACCTGCCTGGAAGGTTCTAAGAAACAACTTAACCTAGCTCACTATCAATCAGGACTTCCTGCATTGCTGAAAACAGAAAAACATGTTCTAGCCTTCCTTTCCACGTAAACAAAAATGCATAACTAGATAAATACAAAAATAAAACAAACAAACAAACAAATAAATGAGAATTTGGTGGTTCATACATACAGTATGTGGGCAAAGTGCGGTGTGGTAAATCCGGGTGCAGTCAAAACACCGCAAGTAATGACAGTGCCTGGCAACCATGCCACAGAGGGCACAAAGGAAAGTAGTGTGGGGTTATAAGAGGTGCTCCACCCCCCCACACCATCCGCACCCCTCCTAACATTAATATGGTACCAGATCAGTGTAGTGCTGCTGAAACAGCGCACCAATAACTGTGCGGTGTAAAACGCGGAAACATTTGGAGTGACAGGGGTATAATAGTGGCAGGGAACTACTGCTACCCCTGTCACTGACTGCAGACTGGAGGAAGGGCTGAAGAAGCCTCAGGTGCTGTGCCTGGTCGAGTTGCTCCTGTGGTGGAGTGGCTAAGGCACAGGCATCTGAGACAGTGTGGACCTGGGGACTGGGCTTTGATTCCCTGTCCCCCGATGTTTTTGTTTTTTTATGTGCTGCCAGAGATTAAGTTTCCACCCTTCTGAGTGTCCCTTATCCCATCGGCCACACACCTCGGAATCAATTATTTTAGTTCTGGGGGTGGGAAGCCCCACGTCAGGGGTGTGGGGGGTAGAATCCCCTCAAAAACAAAGAGAACTCAAGTTCTGCCATTTATTTGTATTGTGTGCACTATTTTTGTTTCTGTTGGTGTTTTCACTGACTCTGTTTTAGGGACACATCCTTTTGACTGTGGCATTGTTTGCCATGCTGTTTTCCCCACGACATTATGACCCTGTGCCCACTAATAAATCCCCTCTTTGGTGGGACACATTGGGGAGCAGGAGGCAGAGTGATGCCCACGCTGCACCATGCCCACAAGTCCTGGACTCCCACATTCGATGCACCCACATTACATCACCCTTGTTCCCACGCTGTACTAACGGTATACCAATTTGGCAATACCACAGAAAGACTGGTCATCCTCAGCACTCTCTGCTTCTCATCTGCTGATCTGCTGGAGAGGGAGGAAGTAGAGAACATCTGTGTATCTGTTACTACTGTTGCTGTTGAATGGTGAGGAGCACATCCAACCAATAACTGCTACTGTGACTGCAAGACCATTAACAGATTATGAACAACTCTGGGATATGCTGTTTGACTATGGCTTGATTTAAAAAAAACAAAAAAAACACTGTCAACTGTAGTGGGAAAATAAATTTCAGCCAGCAGTGCATGTTAGAGTTTTTATGAGCTCTAATCTTTTGTTTGTTGGTCCCGCTGTCCTCCCTGGGCTAACGATCATAGATGACATCTGATTGGAGCTCATAAAAACTCTAAAATGCACTGTAGGTTATTGAATCTCCCACTGCTATAGCCCTGTTCTGATGTCAGCTGCAGGGGATTTTGGGATTTTCTGTTACAAAAAATGTCAGTCTGGAAGTAAGCAAAATTAGTCTGATTTAATCTACCACACCACAGTACACAGAAAGTAAAAAAAAAAATGTTTTTGCAAAATTGGGACCAGCCCCATACTTGGGTGTTGTGCTGTTGGTGCTGACTCCTCCCTGTTAAAAACAGAAGAACAAATTCTAAAATTGAACCTGCTCAAATGTCGGTGCATACTGTGTGATCTTGAGCAAGTCACTTAACTTCCTTGAGCTCCCAGGTCGCATATGGAAACAAACGTTGGTTTAGTGTGCTACTCCTGGTTAAACAATGTTCCCTTTCCCTAGATGCTGTTCCAAATTTAAGAAAGTGGAAAGTTCTATAGTTGTGCAACAGTGTAAAGATGATGATGATGATGATGAAGATGATGATGATGATGGTGAGGGTTACTGTTGTAGTCCACAGCTTAAACCATGAACTTCACATCTCTTCCCTTTCTTCCTCCTGCTGCTCACTCTCTCCAAACCCATTTGCCTAATGCATGCAATTATGATGAGTCCTCACTTGACTTGATCCAGCAATCAATATGCTACAAGATATACCTGGACATAATTTTTTTTGGGGGGGGGGTCATTGTTGGACTACCCCATGGGCTGCTGTGTCTGCATGTTTCAAACCCTGTCTAGACAGTAATATGTTGCTACATGCCACATAGGCATCAATTCTGAAACCATTTGCAGGCAACACTGTGGGCTGCTGCACCTGCCATTTTCAAAATTCAGACCCTGCCCAGCAAGAAAATATGCTTTAACATACCATATGCTCATAATATTTGGAACCACCGGCAGCCTGCACTGTGGGCTGTCACACCTGTCCACCTCATCCAGCCATCAATACGCTACTGTACCATGCACAGAGCAATTAGGAGACTCATCCAGTAAGCAATATGTTGCAATATGCCGAACAAGCGTACATTTTGGAACTGTTAATAACCTACCCTGTGGGCTTCTGTATCTGCTGTCTACCTCATCCAGCTAGCAGTATGCTGCAGTGCTGCATGCCATGCCCAGAACAAGAAGACACCTCATCACTGGTGGCCTATCCTGTGGGCTGCTGAGCTTGCTGTCTAGATTGTCTAGTCAACAATATGCAGTTATGCAACTGTACAGTACATACCATGCACAGAACTACATGCAGTTATGCAACTGTACAGTACATGCCATGCACAGAACTACATGCAGTTATACGACTGTACAGTACATGCCATGCACAGAACTACATGCAGTTATGCAACTGTACAGTACATGCCATGCACAGAACTACATGCAGTTATGCAACTGTACAGTACATACCATGCACAGAACTACATGCAGTTATGCAACTGTACAGTACATGCCATGCACAGAACTACAAGCAGTCTCATCCAGTCAGCAATATGCAGTTATGCAACTGTACAGTACATGCCATGCACAGAACTACATACAGTTATACAACTGTACAGTACATGCCATGCACAGAACTACATGCTGTTATACAACTGTACAGTACATGCCATGCACAGAACTGCAAGCAGTTATGCAACTGTACAGTACATGCCATGCACAGAACTATATGCAGTTATGCAACTGTACAGTACATGCCATGCACAGAACTACATGCAATTATGCAACTGTACAGTACATGCCATACACAGAACTACATGCAGTTATGCAACTGTACAGTACATGCCATGCATAGAACTACAAACAGTTATGCAACTGTACAGTACATGCCATGCACAGAACTACAAACAGTTATACAACTGTACAGTACATGCCATGCACAGAATTACATGCAGTTATGCAACTGTACAGTACATGCCATACACAGAACTACATGCAGTTATGCAACTGTACAGTACATGCCATGCACAGAACTACAAACAGTTATGCAACTGTACAGTACATGCCATGCACAGAACTACAAACAGTTATACAACGGTACAGTACATGCCATGCACAGAACTACATGCAGTTATGCAACTGTACAGTACATGCCATGCACAGAACTACATGCAGTTATGCAACTGTACAGTACATACCATGCACAGAACTACAAACAGTTATGCAACTCTACAGTACATGCCATGCACAGAACTACAAGCAGTCTCATCCAGTCAGCAATATGCAGTTATGCAACTGTACAGTACATGCCATGCACAGAACTACATGCAGTTATGCAACTGTACAGTACATGCCATGCACAGATCTACATGCAGTTATACAACTGTACAGTACATGCCATGCACAGAACTACAAGCAGTTATGCAACTGTACAGTACATGCCATGCACAGAACTACATGCAGTCATGCAACTGTACAGTACATGCCATGCACAGAACTACATGCAGTTATGCAACTGTACAGTACATGCCATACACAGAACTACATGCAGTTATGCAACTGTACAGTACATGCCATGCACAGAACTACAAACAGTTATGCAACTGTACAGTACATGCCATGCACAGAACTACAAACAGTTATACAACGGTACAGTACATGCCATGCATAGAACTACATGCAGTTATGCAACTGTACAGTACACGCCATGTACAGAACTACATGCAGTTATGCAACTGTACAGTACATACCATGCACAGAACTACATGCAGTTATGCAACTCTACAGTACATACCATGCACAGAACTACAAGCAGTCTCATCCAGTCAGCAATATGCAGTTATGCAACTGTACAGTACATGCCATGCACAGAACTACATGCAGTTATGCAACTGTACAGTACATGCCATGCACAGAACTACAAACAGTTATGCAACTGTACAGTACATGCCATGCACAGAACTACATGCAGTTATGCAACTGTACAGTACATGCCATGCACAGAACTACATGCAGTTATGCAACTGTACAGTACATGCCATGCACAGAACTACATGCAGTTATGCAACTGTACAGTACATGCCATGCACAGAACTACAAACAGTTATGCAACTGTACAGTACATGCCATGCACAGAACTACAAGAAGTCTCATTCAGCCAGCAATTTGCTGCTACATGCCACAGGGGCGTAATTTCTGGAAATGTTGGTGGTCTACGTTGAGGGCTCTTGCACATGCTGCAATGGGCTGGAACTGAGACAGACCATTTACATGAGGCACCGACATGCTGCAAAACTAGCAGTGTCCCTTCCAAAATAAAGACAGGTAAATCATTATGTTGCAGTATTTTCTCACATGTAAGTTGACATCGCATATAAGTCATGATACACCTTTTTTGCAAGTATGGGCTTACCAGTAAACTACCAGTATGTTACCATATGCCAGCACATTCTTTAGGTGGATAAGAGGGAAGGGAGGTGGGAGGCTGGGTGCTAGTGAGTGTGTTGTGTGGGAGGTATTTAGTTTGTAGGAGACCAGGAAGGGTGGGGGGGGGGTTGAAAACTGAGACTGTACAGTAATCGCAGAGTCACACTGACTGCTGTGTGGGAAATGGACTGGTAACTACTTATAATTATTATATAACAGTAATTGCATTTCAAATGCTTTACTTGGGCACTGGGGGAAGGAGGGAGGTGGCTGCTATGAGGATTGGGTAGTGACCTAAGAATTCAACTGGTGGTATGGCACGGGGTGGTATACCATAAGATATTGTATGTGGGTGGGGGATGGTTTTCATTTTGTAATAGAATGGGTTTTTGTTTTATGTTTTTTTTGTGGGGAGAACACTGGCTGTCTCCCCCCCTAGACCCAATCCAGACACTGGGATGGCCCTCAGAGATGCAGGGCCATTATGGAACCTGTCAGGCTCTTGTTTTCCATTTTCTCCCATCCCCCCATCCCCTACTGATGTAGAGACATCGGTACGTGCCTCCCTGCCTGTATTGCCCTCCAGCCACCAGAGAGCAATCAATGAGCGGGACGACAAGTCACCCTCTCCCCAAGAGAGGAGAGGAGAGGAGAGGAGAGCAGTCCTCTGGATGCTCAATCCTATCTCCCCCCTGCCAATGTCTGGCGACCCAGACTCATTCCTGAACCTGGGTCGTTGGCATGGTGTGAGGTGTAGCGACCAGTGCCTCAACCTCCAGTACTACTGGGCCGGCCCACAAATGCATACTTTTATGATGCAAGTATTTTACTGCTTTTTAAATGTTCCTGCCTAGTCTCACTGTCTCATGATCCACAGTCTCCAATACTGGATGCAAGCATGATACACACAGTCTGGAACACTGCATTATGATATTTTGGGTGATGTTTTGGAAGCATATAGTGAAAGTAAATACAAATTGCATACATCACACAGTGAACTGATTTTTTTACCATTGTATATGTGTGCATGGGGGGGTCAAAACTGGTCAAACATTAACAAATGTGGAACTTTTCTGGGTCTGAAGTTCAAATTAAAACAATTGAGTTTTAAGAGGTTCCCTCAGCTCTATTTAAAAGAGAAACAAACACATACTACTGGATTTTTATACCTTAAAGGTGTTCTCCAAGCCAAGTGACACTGGCACTGAAAACAAAAATGCATTTTAAAGGCACCTTTGACAGTCTCACAAAATATTTTTAAAACTAATAAGGTCTGCAGCTTTTGTATTTTGTTTGAACAGAGAAAAACTGTACCATTTGCACAAATGTCATTTTTGGTTGCACCTCTAACCATATAGAATTTACATCTTATTAAAACTAGAACAGCACCAATGCTAATTCTATGTCTAAAATATGAAAGAAAGCATTAGTAGGTCCGGTGTCAGGACCTCATATTGCAGCGTGGGTGATCCAAGTTCAACTTTAATGCATTCTGGCTGGTTGGGAGTGGCTATGTCTTAGAGGTGATGTGGGGACTGTCTTGGATGATGGCCTAGTAAGCATTATTAAGTAGCAGCCTCTCTCCTATGTCCAGCTATTGAATGGTTCTTGGCATTGGTCATGCAGTAGAAAACTATGTACTGTACCCTATATGGCCGAAGTTCACTGCTGGTGACACAGCTTGCACTAGAAGGTGGAGGACACACAGTATCCGACATGGGTAACAGTGTGTAGCTACTTTATAATAACTGGTGACCCTCTATAATGACTGGATATGCACTACTGATAGAACACTGTAATAATCTGCTGAATTCTGTTATAACTTGATAGTGGGTTATTACGCCATTTTGCTCCTTGTGCTGTCATTCGTGGTCTCAAGATCTGTGGTTTCTCTGCAATCATTGTGTGTCTACTGACACCGTGATTCCAACCATCGGACCACACACGATCTGTTTACTATTAGTTTAACATATTTCAGTACTGAGCAGTAATATTATTAAGTTACCTGTCTTACACCATATTGTCAAAAATGGGGAGCAAAAGCCACTCACCACAGTGGCTGTTCAGAGACATGCTCGCTCGCAGAAATACAGTTTACTGTTTTTGTCTCTACTGAAACCTTGCATCAGTTATTATAAAAAATAATGCCTGTGCAAGATTTGTTTTATGAGGATTTATCACACCCTCGATGTGTGATAATCTCATAAACCCCTCGACCTTCACTCTTGGGGTTTAGGGATTATCACGCACCTCGGGCGTGTAAAAAGTCCTCATAACCCACACCTGTACAGGCGCTATTCTCTATTTACACACCCAAGATGTATGATTCCTCATAAACCATGAAAGGAGAGCTTGAGTGGCTTATAGAGGCAAGGGTGTGAGTACAAATAATGAGTTTACTACAGCTGCCCAAATGCAATTTTTTATGATTATTCGTTCTTTCACTGCTGGCCCTCATCTGTGATTGGGGGTTCAGCAATTTGGCAGCTGACAAGGGGGGGTGTTGATTGAGAGGCTGCCTTGTACCACAGTGGCAAAGCAAACCTGGTTCCAACGATGAGTGGGGTGGTGGTACTAGAGATTGTGACAATATGAAATGATAGTTATTTATTTTAGGACTGTGATAAATGATGGCAACAGCAAGGGCAGCAGTGCACCAGAGTCAAGAGACAGACTGGACCCTACATAGAAAAGACCTAAGCGGGGCTGAGCAATTGTATACATGAGCATGACATCAAATGCATGTGTATTTCAGAGAAAGCTGCATGCCGATTTCATTTTTTTATAATATTTATTTATAAGTTATTCATATTATACAACATATAAGTAACACTATTTATACATAACATAGAAACATTGCATTGTCGTAATACAATATTATAATTCATCAAGAAAAGTTATTCAATGTCTGTATATATTAAAAGACAAAGACCACAATCCAGGGGGAGTTTCTGAAATTTTTTTCTTTTTTTTAGCCAGGAAAGACACACTATGCTGACGCTTGTTTAGAGGTGTGACCTGAAAGCACAAGGAAGTTAAGTGACTTGGTCAGGGTCACACAGTATGCAAGTGGGGGCCGTGGGATTCAAACCCAGGTCTCCAGGTTTGCAGCTCAGAGTCTTAAACCACTGCACTGTACTGCCTCCTTAAAACTGTAATATAGGAATACAGTACATTGATAAGAAAAGAAACTATTATCATCTGTAAAGTAGATATTGTATATTTCTATACTATTTAACCATTTCTATTTATAGAATTCATTGACATTTAATTAAAGTTCAATGTGCTTACACAACTGGATAAGATATGTGATGATGCTTGAGTAACTTGATTTGCTTTTGTGGCTTTCCACCACTCTATCTATGGGATATACTACCCTGTAGGGATACAATGCAAGGAACCCTAGAGGAGGGTTCCCCCCCTACAGGTGTCAGAAATTACAGAAATTAATGCATCGGCTAAAGGTAGGTTAGGAAGAAGCCCACAGGTAAGAGAGACAAGCTGCTGGAGGAGGAGCGGTGGATGGTGGGCAACGAAAGTGAATCTTTGGAGAGTCCAGGATGAGTGACGCTTTTAAGGTCAATGGGGGAGTGATGTTGTTGCTCTGCCCATTGAACCTCGGGCTAAAAGCCCTCCCATTCAATGTGCTTATACAACTGGATAAGATATGTGATGATGCTTGAGTAACTTGATTTGCTTTTGTGGCTTTCCACCTCTCTATCCATGGGATATACCACCCTGTAGGGGTACGACGCAAGGAACCCTAGAGGAGGGTTCCCCCTACAGGTGCTGGAAATGAATGCATCAGCTAAAGGTAGGTTAGGAAGAAGCCCAAAAAGAATACCTAAAGATGTCAAACTTCGGAGAGGCAAGTATGAAGAACGAATTCTGTGAAGAAGGGCTAACTTCCTGAGGGGAGAGGGGAAAGCAGGGCCACCATCCGCCTCCATCCAACAGCAGAGCCTAACTAACTAATGAGAAGAAAGCACTAACTGTAACTAATATTATGACCATTGGCACGGAGGAGAGGAAAAAAAACCCTTTGAGGAGGAAACCTCTGGGGATCCAAGGCCTAGGTCGCCTTCCCTCCAGGCTGACGATGTTTGATTTGAGGACATGTGTTAGTAGAGAGAATGGTTCCTAGATGAGGAATATGATTATGATAGGATAGGGAAAACTCATAATAAGCATAGACAAAATGAGGAACATGCTGTAGCAGGGACCCAAGGAGGATACGCTAGAGTAGTCGATAAGAGATAGTAGATCAGAGGAGAAAAGCTAGGATGGAGTAAATCCATGTATGAGACGGAGGAGCAAGGGGTATCCAGATGCGCTCATGAGGAGATTCCAGATGTGCTGATGAGGAGATGAATGATAATGCAGACAGGCTTGATTGAGTGATGCAAGCGAGCATACGCTGAGATTGAAGAGGCATGTTTGATTAAGCGATTAGACCTTGAGGCTGTAGTCGATAAAGTAGTATGTAATTCAATGATAGGAATGTTCGAGTAAATAATGTAAAGATATAAGCCATGAGGTAATGCTGAATGAATGATGACTGGATTTATGAACTCGCTGTAACTGGAGTTATGAACTCGATATGCGCTGCAGGATGGCCGCAGTTGATAGATGGCATAGGAGTTATGGTAGGTACGCCCAAAAAGAATATCAATAGCAGGCTACGAGTGGAGTGAATTCTGGATGGCTGGTGTAGAATTGTAAGAGGAGACAGGAATGAACTTGAAATGAACTTGTACGGAGGAAATAAATAAAGTAGGCTCCTCGAAAGGAAGTAGACTTCGAGGCCAAGAAGGGAGATCCGGAACCAGAGGCAACTCAGGTTGAGCAATCGAGGTTCGAAACTAAACAAGGTATGGTGAGGAGTGAGCAAAATTGAATGATGTATGATGAGTGAGCTAATAGCAGAGTGAAGCCATGATGGCTGGTACTAGAAAAGGCACTAAGACGAGGAAGGTAAAATTGGGCAACAGATGAGGTACAATGCTGAAGGCTCGAGCGAGCCGTGTGAGGTACACGATTAGGAAACGGATGAGGCACTATGCTGGATTGAAGCCATGAAGGCTGGTATGTGAAAGTGAGGTATAAAAGGATGAGAACAGAGGGAGGTCAATGGATTGGCATGAGACTCAGCAGATGCAGGATGAGAACGGCAGTAAGGCGAGCTAGATGAGGTAGCACACAGATCAGGTTCAATGAAATGCCAGATAGTCAGCCAAGGATGGCCCAACGATGTGAATAGCAGAGCAAGCTAATAGAAAAAGAAAACCATGGCATGATGAGACAGAGAAGCCAAGACTGAAGTGAATTCTTAATGGTGGGATGAGCAAGGTGGGAGGCGATGAAAAATATATACTGAGAGCAATGGGAATAGATAAGCAGGTCGAGACGAGGTAACATAGACCAGAAATGGGCAGACCAGAATGAAGGACAATGAGAGCAATAGGAAGCGAATTAGGAAATGAGGCAGCAGGCATTAGAACCCCAAAAAGGCAGCCGAATGGAAGAAATTTTGATTTTTTTTTGATAGTTATATGGAAGCCTTGACCCCGAGACAGGAGGCATGAGGTTGAGGGGTATGGGAAATGCACAGAAAGGGGGAAGCCATCCCCTAACAAACAAATAAATGGGAGGGATCCATAAATAAAGAAACAGCAGCAAATGATGCCAGGAGAAATGAGATCAGAAACACCGAATACCCAAATGCCCGATACAGGGTAGCTGAGCAGGGAATAGCAGGATATGAGGAGGCACGTCCAGACTCAATGTGCACTGTACGGCATGAGCCAAACCAGACCCAATTCAAGTCGAGTGATATGAAAATAATTAATTCAGCAGGGAAGCCATGGTCCAATAGATGCAGATGTGAACTGGAGAGAGGGCTAAATTGTAATCGAAGAATCTTATGAACAAATTGAATACTTTGAAGCAGGAAAGAGGCAGAAGCCAACTGAGCAGACCAAGGGTCGGTCCAGCAAAAGTGCAGCGGAGGCAGGAAGGTGAGTTGGTGAAGCACAGTGCCAAAGCAGCTGCAGAAATTCCAAGGGGGAAGTACGCATGAGAGAGCTGGGGGCGGGGGCGAAGAAACATCCAGAAGTACTGCCAGGATGCAAGGAGGGAAGCGGGTGGCAGGCAGAGAACCGCAGACAGCTGGCGATGTACTCAGCACCAGGAGGGTAAACAGCAGAAGTGAGGCAGAATGGAAACAGGATCCACACAGCAGGAGCCGCGGAGGAAGGGGGGGGGGCAGCGAGTAGGGTGGAAGGAGCACTAGAAAGCGCTGACCGAGGAGGGGCCAGAAAATGAAGCTGCAGGAACAGAGAGAAGAGAGAGAGAGGCAAGGAAAATAGCCAAAGAAGGCGAGAAGGTACAAACGGGCAGCTGGAGGTGCAGCACAGACAGGGGTACATGCAGCAGAAAGCCAGAGAGGATTAGGAAAGCAGTGCCACCGGCTGCAATGAAAATGAATCCTTGGAGAGTCCAGGATGAGTGATGCTTTTAAGGTTGATGGGGGAGTGATGTTGTTGCTCTGCCCATTGAACCTCAGGCTAAAAGTCCTTCCATAATACTTATTATTCCAAAAGGTTCAGGGAGCTATCACTAGCCTAAAGGTTTCATAAAAACTATATTAGAACATAAAGTTAAATTGTTAGTTTACTTGCCCCCAGTCATGAGTTTTGTTGTATCAAAGGAAAAAAAAGATTTTAAGTCAGTTTATAAACTCTCATTTAAAGAACAGCTGACGCCTTCAGGAGAACTTTAACAAAATATAATATACAACAAAGTTCAGTATGTATTTTGCATTAGTTCATTATTTCTCCTCCGCATTATTTATTACTATGGTAATTTGTATGAAAACATGATTTTTGCTCTTGAAGATTTCATCTGTTTTTGTTGCTTTCTCCCTACCTGAAGTAATAATGCAGTCCTTGTGACATTACAGTTGCTCCCATGGCAACAGATTGTGATGGCACAACAGAGGATCATGACATGAAGTAGGGAGTAAGTTGTAGATGCAGATGAACTCTAAGGGATAAAGATCATGTAGTCATGCAAATTTCCTCAGTAATAAACAATAGGGATGAGAAATCTATAGAATATATATGGAATGCAAGCTGAATTGTACCTAAATGTTATGTTTTTAAAAGATTTATTTGAGGCGCCAGCAGCTCTTTAAGAAACCATTATCATTAGAAGAATTGTCCCTCCTTTCGTCATCCATCAATTTTCTTTGTCCAGTTCTGGCATTTCCTGTTCCCTTACTTATTCACATTTCTTCTTTTAAAAATAGTAATGGAGAAACATTGAAGCTGATGGCAGAAAAGGACTGCTTAACCCACTTGGTCTTCCCAGATGTTCCCTACCTATTCTGTCTCTCCAGACCCTATCTGGTCTTCGTCGACCCTCCCACCTCTACACGTCCTAGCTATAGGCACCTTTACACACCAGGCTGTGCACCACACTGACTGGTGCAGATCAATTGCAGTGTTGCCTTTTTTGTCTGTGAAGGCAATGAGCATTCACTGAAACAGTGTTCCCTGTTTTTCTGGGTTCACTGTTTCAGTGCATCATTGTGAAGTGCATCCAGTAGCCATGTAATCAGGTGGTGGCGCTCATACCTTAGCCCATGAAAGTCTCACGGGACACTCTGGGATCCTTGTGGTCTTGCACTATCACTGCCTCCTGTTGCTTGTACAAGCAGTACTCTGCCTGAGTTCAGCTATTTACATTTTCTGACAGCACAAAGAAAGCTGAACTCGGGCAAGTAATCAGTTTTGTGTAATGTTTGGTAAAAATGCTTTAAAATGACTCAGAAAGTGGGGCTTATACATATTCATAAGGGCATGCCCACTATTAGCCCCACTTTCCGAGTCATTTTAAAGCATTTTAAAGCATTTTTGACAAATGTTACACAAAACTGATTACTTGCCCAAATTCAGTTCTCTTTGTGCTGTCAGGAAATGTAAGTTGCTGAACTCAGACACAGTACTGCTCGTATGATTATCGGGAGGCAGTGATAGTGTGAGACCATGAGGATCCTGGAGAGTCATGTGAGACTCTCTCTCCAGGATTGATTTGAGGTGTGCTGTGTAAAAGCACACAGAGAGGTGCAAAAATGTGAAAGAGACCATAACAAATAATTGCAGTGTAGAGAGGTGCCGTGTAAAAGCACCTTATAAAACCCCATGTCTATCCCATGCATACTTGAAGCCTCTCACTGTTGTAGCCTCCACCACTTCTGCTGGCAATCTAATCAAGGCATCCACTACCCTTTCAGTGAAGAAATATATCCTCACATTTTCATCTGCTTTTTCTACCTTGTTACCCACTATGTATATTTTGAGTTGTTCTGGTTCAAAGAAAAGTCTTTTGTTGACTCCACAAGTAAGACAACATTTTGAGGGGAAAACAGTTTTAAATTTTGCCCCACTCTCATTCAAGTCTTCCTTGTATTGCAGAAATGTTTTTTTGCAAAGTGACAGGTGCAATGTCTGGAAACACACAATTAATCACTTTGAATTTCAAGACTCACATTTTTCTGACAGTAGAAATGATCAAGTCTCTATCGGTATCAAAGGTCAGATAATATATCATCTTATATCTTGGGCCAGAAGCATTTTGAAATATAGCCACTGTATTCTTTGCACTGCTGCAGATTGGGTAAAAGAAGGTCAAAACTAACATAGCAGTCTTTTATTTATGATTCTGCTCATTGTGAGGTAGAAGTAGGTTTACTTTTATTCTGAACACCTGAAGCAGATACAGATCTTCTAGATGGCAGCCTGCGGGATCAGGTTATTGGTGGTACATTGTCCTGCTTTAACTTCAGGACACTTTTGTTTAAAAAGCTAAATCATATGCGTTAGGGACAACCACTAGTCGCAGATTTTTGTAACAAAGTGTATTCTCCATAGATTCAAGTTTCTTTTGCAGTGAGGTTATTATGTTTGCATTTGTAGCGGCCAAAGCTTCACATGTCTGATGCATGCTGATGTCAGTGTATAATCAAGCTTAACCAATAATTATAACAGGATAAGGAGCAAAAATGGGAGAAAATTATTTAAATAAAAGAAAAACATTTAAAAGACCTGGATTAGACCCTTCTAATACACACACAATTGTCTTATTAACGTCTGATGCTATCACAGGCAAAACTTGTGAAAACAATGAAAAAGTGGTACTGCTGAAGGAGACTAAAATGTTAGCCATGCAATTTACGGTATAAGATGAACATTTATGCATATTATACTTATATAGATACCAATTAAATAATAGGAACTAATACCAAAATTCAGAAAAGTGCAAAAAAAAAAAGTAATTTAATTTTTTAAAACTATCTTGAAATTTTCCATGTTGATATTAAAAAAAAGTAAATTGATATATATTCTATTGTTATGGAAAAGTATATTGATAACATTTATTTTATGAAAAAAAACACTTTTGTTGTGATGTAAATATATATATATATATATATTGATTTAGCTAGAGAAAACCGCCTCTTTCTTTATTAATAACATTATTACTACTGTTACCTAATAATAAAGGAATAATGCCTGACAGGGTGGGTGTTATGCTGGGATAACGTCATCTCGGGTGGTTGGGCCCAAGGCCACTGGCCGAGGGCGTCCAACACCTGAGAAGGGATGTTATCCCAGCATAACACCCACCCTGGAGGGCATTATTCCTAGTATACAATGACTTGTTGTTTTATAATAAAAAAAATAATTTTAAAGAATGTTTTTGTTAGTGTGTAAAAATAATTTTGTTTCTTAAGAGAAGGAGCAAATCATCCTCCAAATGGTCCAAGTCCAACAAACAATCAGCAGGGATGTTATGCCAGGATAACATCCCTGCTGTGACAGCCAACTGTCCAATCAGAATCCAGGATTCTTTCTTGCCATTGTATAATGATAGAATAATGACACCATTTTCTTAACAGCTGGACTTCAAGCTTTCATTTAAAAAAAAATAAGTCTCTAGCTCCAATAGTTCCAGAGTTAGACCTTTTAAAACATATTTTCTTTAAGGCCTTGTACACACTTGTAACTCACGTTTAGAAACGTTTTCTAAATCGGACTAACTCTTACCATGTTTAAGCATCCACATTTATTTTGATCCAATCTTTATTGCGGTTTTACACACACTTTGTAAACACGCTGAATAATGATGGTGGTCACCGTGCTTAGCTGTTTACTTCCTACTTACCCATAATTCCTGCACCTATCCCACAGTTCAGTGACTGGTTGTCAGGTGCTACTCTGTTCATAGAAATGGCACCATCTGTTAAACGGATAGCTGTGATCCCAACAGCCCTTCATTTTTTGGCTGTGGAAAGGACCTTTAAATCCGAGATGTGGAGGCTGAGGGAGGAACATTATCACAGGAGAGAGTTGACAGCAGTTACCCATGCCTGTATGATTGACATGATTTGTAACATGCATGAAGTGGTGGCAGCATATTGCTGCTTGTCATCTGTTGAACGTTCAGTGTGGGTACATGACAGGAGTAATCTCTGGTTTGGAAAAATGGTACTCTGCACTTAAAATTAAGGTGAATGGGTTACACGTTTTAGAGTGTCTGAGGAAACATTTGACATGATTTGTCAGCAGATCAACCCAGTAATTCACAGGCTAGACATTCAGTTCAGGCATGCCATCTCTGTGGAGAAATGGGTGGTAATTGTGTTGCAGCATCTTGCCGCAAACATAGAATACCGTACTCTTAGCCATTTGTTCAGAGTGGGATACTCAACTGTGGGTGAGATTGTAAACAATGTCTGAAGAGCCATTGTTAAAATAATGATGCCCAGGGTCGTAACGGTCAATCATGTTGATGAAATAGTAGCTGGGTTTGAGAACAACTGGGGTTTCCCCAGCTGTGGTGGTGCAGTTGATGGTACCCATTTTCCAATCATTTGCCCTTTGGACAGTGCTACAGAATACTATAACAGAAAGTGCTTTTACTCTGTAGTCATGCAAGCACTGGTTGACCACAAATACCTTTTTAAGGATATTAACGTTGGGTGGCCAAGCAAAGTTCATGATGCCAGAATTTTGAAGAACAGCATCCTGTACCAGAAGGGGCAGGATAACACACTGTTTCCTAATGTAACTCACAGTATTCGTGGTGTTGAGGTGCCTGTCGTGATACTCGCTGACCCTGCTTAACGTTTGTTACCTTGGGTCATGAAGCCTTATCCTGACTATGAGGACGCCATGAAACGGCAGTTCAACTACACTTGAGCAAGGCATGGATGGTGGTAGAGTGTGTGTCTGGCAGACTCAAGGGGCCGTGGCATTGTCTATTGAAGAGGAATGACTTCAACACTGATAATGTGCCAGATGTCATAGCAGCATGTTGTGTACTGCACAACATATGTGAAAAAGAAATGGAGCAGTTTTTGGATAATTGGCTAACACCAGATGACAGTGAAAATCAGCAGCAGCCTGACAGAGAGACCATCACACTTGATGACATTTCTGTTGCTGGACAGGTTCGACAAGCTGCATCAATTAGAGATGCAACTGCAACATGTTTTGCTGAACAAAATTAGAGTCATGTTAAAGTGGTAAAACAGAATGACAGTGTAGTGCTATTCAACAAATTTTTTTTAATGATCTAAGTTATGTATTGACAAACATCAGTTAAAACAATTTTTTTAAAACCTTTTCTTAAACATCTTTATGAACTTGCTTACAAACTTGCACAACTGGATGCATTTTTTTTTTTTTTTTTACTTTGTGGTGCTTGCACACCTACTTTATCCACCTGCACTACCCCCTTGGTCCACTCCTTCAGACCACTGATAAACCCCCCGGGAACACCCAACCCCGAGTCTGCCCCTAGAGTGCTCTCCTGTTCTCCCCATACTACCTTGATGCCCAGCAATCCCCCCTGGGTGTGGTGAGTATGAACCTTCCTCTTACCTTACTGGAGGAGAACTTTGGCACAGCAAGGTCTGCCCGTGGTCCGGTGGATCCCCTGGAGGCACCGATCGGTCTTCGTCTAGGACCGAGAGGGCTCTTTTCCGGTTTTCTTGTTTTTTTCCCCACCCAACCCCTAGAGGCACCGGCGCAAGGACTAACATCCAGAGAGTGATGTGCTGATGCACATCTGCCTCCTAAGCACCCAACAGTGTCTCTCCCTCCCCGACTCCACTGTACGGAGCCGCCAGGGCCCTTTGAGAGCCTGTGCTTCCACCAGCTCTCTTCGGGGTGTCGGGTACCTCCCGGTACCCCTGGCATCCCTCCCCGAGGAAGGAGAGCATGTGCTGGGACGCTCAATCCTCCCTCTCCCCATGACCCCTTTCGGCCCGAGTCCATTCCCGAACCCGGGTCGCCGGCGCAGCGTGAGGTGTGGCGTCCAGCGCCTCAACCCTCAGTGCCACCAGGCCGGCTCAACTGGATGCATTTTTAAAACTGTTTCTACAGCAATATTTTAAAAACCCGTTTATAATGCAATGCTTTTAGCATTACTGGCATTCCTGCTTGATCCTGATGTTACTGTACTGTTGTATAATAAAACGTATAAACTTCAACCATTTATTTGTTGTATTAGTCATGGCCTACAACAGTCAAACTGAAAATAAATTGGGCAATGGCAGTTGTGTTATTTAACTTGTTTAAGCCTTAAAGACACATGCTTGTGTTCCAGTATTGATTTTATCTAACTATTAAGTTGTTTGAATAAACAGGAGAACCCTTATTCAAATAGTAGTCTGTTGCAAGTTTTTTTTTCGATTTGCACTGCTCTGATGCAGTGACAAGGTTCAACTGTTAAGTGGCTAGAAAAGTTTGTACGTGCAAACTGAAGTACTCATATGTTGATTGCACAGCTTGGCAAAGTTGTTATCCATTGGGCACAACATGGGGAGGTGTGTTGCATTGCCTGACAACAGCACGTCACAGCTTCTTAATGCAGCTATCCTAAATGAAGCTGGACATGTGTCATTGATCTTAGTCCGTTTGCCACACATTTAACAAAAATAACAAAAAAAAGAGATCCATCCAAATCTCTATCCAGCCTTGCAGTCAGCGTTGACTAGTTCAAGTTTTCAAGTTCAAGTTTATTGCAGGAAAACTCCATTGAGCAAGCTCATTCACAAGGAGGTCCTGGAGGTCATACACATACAGTGGTACATTATACAAAAATAACATATTGATAAGCAGATATACAGAAATACATGCAGTGCAATAATAAGACAAATTGTGGCTGGAGTCAAGAATACAAGGTTACAAATATGTGTGAAAGTATCGGACAGACAATATCAGATACAGGTTACACACTGTGTTGTTGTATAAAGTAATATTTAATCAGATGGTAAAGAATTAGGAGGGAAAAACCAAAAGAGGGATGGGCAGGGTGAAGGGGGTGAGGGAGTAGGTTAACAAGGGATAAAGAAGACTAGGGGTAAAGGGTCTCAGTGTGCCAAGTGCCAACAAGGACAATAGAAAAGGACTGTCATAGGCATAAAGGGGACTTAGTGACAATTACAACTATCTTTTATCTTGGATGCGATTAGAGTTCTGAAAAAGTTGACAGAGACAATACTAGATAGTTTTAGTATTGATTGGAGCTGATTCCACATGGACGGGAGGGTATAAGAAATGGCACGTTTGCCAAGGGTGGTACGAGTCCTAGGTATGTTGAGCAGGACAAATTCAGTTTTCCTAAGGGAATAAGGACTGCTGGAGATGCTGATTAGTGATGTTAGGTAGTATGGTAATGTCTGTAGGAGCAACTTGAGGGTCCAAAGGCCAGCATGGAGCATACGTCTAGTGGTAAGAGATGTCCAACCAACAGCTGCATACAAGTCGCAGTGGTGAGTGCGGTAGGGACAGTTGGTAATGAAGCGTAACGCGCGATGATAAAGGACGTCCAACTTACTTAGGCTGGTAGTTGAGGCTGTAGTGTAAATCAAATCTCCGTAGTCAAGTAAAGGGAGGAAAGTGGCCTGGATAAGCCTAGTGCATATCTCAAGTAGAAATAAAGACTTATTTCGAAAACAGAATCCTAATCTTGCTTTGAGCCTCTGGGAGAGCTCATCAATGTGGTCATTAAATGAGAGCTTGTTATCTAGCAAGATACCCAGATATTTGAATTTAGAGACTACTTCCAACGATTCACCTAGTGCAGTAACTATGAAATCATTTGGTTGGTCAGGGGTGGGACTCGGGGAGGTACTACGATTGAGGATCATTGCTTTCATTTTCTTAGCATTAAGAAGCAGTTTGCCTTTTACCAGATTGTTTTCAAGCTGAGCAAAGTCAGTTTCTAATACATTCTTGACCTGCGATACTGTGAATCCAGAAGTATACAAAACAGTATCGTCTGCAAAGAAGTGCAGTTTGGATTCCGTTATGCGGTAGTCAAGGTTGTTAATGTACAAAGAGAACAGGATTGGGCTAAGGATGGAGCCTTGGGGGACTCCTCTGACAACAGGCAGAGAAGCAGAGAATAGTCTATCAGCTTTAACTTTCTGTGTTCTCCCTGATAAGTAGCTAATGAACCAATTGGCAGTGCTCGGAGTAGCTCCTAGGTTGGACAGGCAGGCGACTAGAAGGTTGTGATCAACAGTACCAAATGCTTTGCTAAGGTCCAAGAAAACTTCACCATTTACCAGCTTAGCATCGGTAGCGGTGAACCAATTGCTTGTTACTTTCGCCAGAGCTGTAATTGTGCTATGATTTGTGTGGAAGCCTGACTGGGCCAGGTTAAGTAGTGAAAAGGTTTTGATATGAGATTTTAATTAACTGTAGACCAATTTTTCGAAGATTTTAGAGAGGATGGGTAAAATGGATATGGGTCTGTAATTGTTAAGGTAGCATGGGTCCCCTGATTTAAAAAGGGAGAGTATATGGGCAGATTTCCAACAGGTCGGCACTGCAGCTGAAGTGATCGAGAGGTTGAAGATATGTAGAATCAGGGCTGTGAGATGGGCATAGCCTAGTCTTAGGAAGAAGGTTTCGAGGCCATCATCCCCTGCACTTTTCTGGATATCTAGCTTAACTAATGCATCCTCAACTTCTTTGTAGTTACATAGATGCAATTGAAAAGGACAGGCTGCGTTGTCGGCAGGCAGAGGTGGGGGCTAGGCTGTTTCATGGGATAGTTGGCATAAGGAGAGGAGTCAAATGCTAGCCTGGCTGTAGCAAAATGGGAGTCGAGTTCTTCTAGGATTTGGGAATTATATTCCACAAACCTACCTTTTGTAAATATCTTGGCAGGTGCGGAGGGGCAGTAGGCCGCCCTTCAATGGATTTGAGTGTCCTCCAGATTTTACGGAATCCCCTTTTGCCTGTTCAAGAGAGGAGATGTAGTAATAGGCTTTGGCAGCGCGAACACTTTTCACACAGTTGTTCCTAGCCACTCTAAAGGCCTGCCAGTCTGCAGGGCTCTTGGATTGCCTAGCTTGGGCCCAGAGCTTATCTTGCTTAGTAAGAGCTGCCTTAAGTCCTGGGGTGAACCAGGGGTGAGAATTTCTATGCACCCTGACTTTAATTAGGGGGGCATGCATATTAATCAGTGCAGAGAGGTTATCAATAAGGATAGAAACAGCTTCATCAACATTTTTGGCAAGGTACAGATCCTGCCATCTAGTCCCACCTAGATCTGTGAGGAAATTAGCTGAATTAAATTTTCTAAAGGAACGTTTAGTTATGAATGTGGATTGCTGGAGACCTTAGTTTGAGCTCTTATGCATACTACAATCCCATGGTCGCTCATGTCATTATGGAAGACTGCTGTATGTGAGATTTTATGGGGATGAGTGGTTAAAATAACATCTAGAAGGGAGCTGTTGTCGGAGTTAATGGTATTAGTCCTTGTAGATTCGCTAACTATTTGCATAAGGCCAAGCTCACCCAGCGGTTCCAATCATGGTTTCAAGCAGCAGTTGCAATAGCATCACATAACTATGTTTTGCTGTCTGCACGTATAAAATCATGGTAAATGATTTAATAAAACTAAAAAGCATCTTTGTATTTTTTTCCCTGAAAAGCTAAAGGTACTGCTGGCCATCCAGCACAGTGGCAACGCTAACACTTGCGACACTAGCAACCCGCCTTTGGAAGCGAGGCTGAGTCGCTAGATGGACAGCCTGGGGGAGGTGGATCAATCACCCTAGGGGCCACTGTCCTCCTCCAGGAAGGGAGGGCTTCAGGTCCCACCTCTTTACCGCCACTTGGTTGACCATGGGTGTTGGTGCAGCAAGACTGCAAAACAACTGGGAGAGGAGGATGCTGGCCGAGGTCCAGAGTGGTGGCACATCTCGGCATGCCCCTGTCTTCTTGGTCCTCCTTGCATGCCGGCATTCTCAGGGCCAGGGCATCATAACACGGAAAAACCCTGCACTTGCCCTGTAGATGGGCCCCAGCACCTGGACTCCATAACTGAGCTGCAGGATCGGTGGCAACACCCCATGCACACTCAATGGTCTGGAGGGGGAAGACCCAAGACCCCACTCCTGCCTGACTGGTGGGTAAACTGAGGCAGGATGGGTGACGGTCCACCGATCACTTGGAGTTACCCAGGGCGGAAGACCGCAGCCTGCCTAGGGAGTCCCTGAAGAAAGAGCAAGCTGCGGCAAAGGAACGGGGCATAAAGAGTAAATAAAAAAAAGCTAAGGGTACCAGTGTGTGCCAGGATTTACCTTAAGTAAAAGGTGCCAGACAGCATGTTAGGGTTAAAAATTCTCTGACCACATTGTAAAATTAAACAATGAACCTCTCCAGGGAGGGTGTAATGCTCAGATTTACCCACGCTTGTTTGGGTTTTTCAGTAGGCCAAAGGCCAAGTTTCGAAATCCACATCAGAAGTGGGTAAATCACACCATGACTCACCCTGGAGTGGTGTATTGTGATTATACACTGGTACATTTTGCTTTTTTTTTAATTTACTCTTTATAACCCGTAGGGAAAGGTGCCAATCAGCCACATCTGAAATAGAAGCACGTCCAAAACATGAGACACGTCCTAAGGCCTGCCTAAATATTTTAATTCATCAATTACTTTTCTGCAAAATGCTTTCAGCTGGACACGACCTTATGTACTGGCAACTGCTGCTGCTGCCGTAGGTCCACAATGATATCTGCGCCAAACCACAGGGTACATTAGCCCATGAACGAGTGAATATAAACTGTCAAATACATCTCCCATTCCTAAATGGTCTTTTGAATGGCATAGACTTATGCCTGATTTTAAAATGGGAGTGATAACTGTGGCAAGTTACTCTCTAATAATGTAAACCGAGAATCTGGGGATGCGCAGAAGCATGGGCACTAACATGCATTCCCTGATTGATGGCTTGCATTTTTAAACAGTAAATTACCTCAGTTCTCGCTCCCATTTTAAAACAGGTATCACTTTGTGCAGGTCTGATAACTATTTAGGAATGGGCCATGCATATAACTCAACACTGCTATTTTTACACATGCTCTTTCATGCACGAGTGTGCCCCTTGGCTTGGCGCTGACATCACCATTAATGCGTGAGAGCAACAGTTGACAGTACACAAGGTCAGTCTGAGCTAAATGTGTGTGCTTTTTTATGAATAATAAAGTTATACTTTAAATGAACTTCTGGTACATGTAGATCATATTTATGTCCAAGTGGCAAGTAAATTTCATTTATAAAGTGTATTTAAAATATATTTTTGAAAAATTATTTAAAAGTAAAATTAAATACTAAAATGAAGTAATACCCTGGACATTTTGACATGATCTACATACCCGTTTTCTTATATATGTGTCACATAGTGTTCTGGATAAAAGGATTTTTTGTAGAGTTATTTGTAATAGAATGAGTATTGTCATTTTAAGAAATGTCACATGATTAGTAAAATGTGCTATTTAAGTAACCCAACACTAGGCGACTGTTACCTTTGACAAAGCCTGTGTTCAGGTGAAACATGTGTGAAGTTTGTCCATGACTGCACTGGTCTGCACTTTATGTTCACTGCCGTCATGTTTTTTGATATACTGTAAGTAAAAGAGTTTTTGAATATCAGTTAAGTGTGCTGAGTTTTCTTGTCCTACAAATGTGTGCCAACACTTGTTCATTTGCTATTATTGCCTGGTCTTAGACAACCCATACCTCTGTGCGGCTCTCTCTTATTGCTAAATGTGTTTGCAAGATAAATTAACAATAAATGTACAATTTAGGCAGATCAAAGTACACGTTTTGGTTTTATGGACACAGTATGTGCGGAAATGGTCAGTAAAACAAAGCTTACATTGTCTAAAAAAACAAGTCAGAGAAGCGGACTGAGAAGCATTCAAGCACTCCAAAGAAAAAAACAATAACCTCGCTAGCTCTCTATCCTAACAATGATCAATAATGTGTGTGTGGGTTGGGGGGGTTCAGGTCTGTATAGTGTAACAGGGGGTGGTGACTATGACCGGCCCGCCACTGGAATGGCAAGGCGTCCGCTTGCGATGCTGACACCCTGGTTCGGGAATGGACCCAGGTGACAGAGGGCCGGCTAGGCAGAGAAGGATTGAGTGTCTGATGGGTGGCTCTTCTTCTCCAGGGGTGAGTATCCAGTCTAGTAGCGACATCTGGCGGAGGCCAGGGGACCAACAGCAAGGCCAGTGCCTACTTACGTGGGAGGCAGGACGGACATTGACGTCATTGCACGTCCCGCCTCCAGGGATCGCAGCATCAAAGAAAAAGCTGCCCCACGGGCATGACACCTTGCTCTGCTGCTGTCTCCATTACCGTTAGTGTCTGACAGGGGGTGTGTGTTTCTGTGGCCCCACCCCAGCGGGGTAAGTCAGGGCTTGTCAATAGTGTCTGTGGGGGGGGGGGTGCCCACCCCCCTGGCCCTGCTCAGAGGGTCAAGCCTAGGCATGGGGAGACAGTAGACAGGGCAGGGCTGAACTCCAATAAAGGTCAGGGGCTGGGACAAAAAAGGGGGGGGTTACTAACTGGTGTATGTGTGAGATGCAATCAAGTGCGAAGATCACATGTGAAATGAGGGAGGCCATGTAGAGTCTCCATAGCATCCAAGAAATATGTTTTTTCTAGCTGAGCAATAAAATTAATAAAAATGCCTTCAAATACTAAACAGTTATTCTGTATGTCTATTTTTTTTATCCCAAAACAACTGGAGTCAATGTATAATCGCAACATAAACATGTCATGGTGTAGGTAATGCTGGGATGTGCCCACTTCTGGTGCTGTATTGGCCTCCAGCCTGTATCCTCAAGACCAAACCACTCCAGGCGTGGGTAAATCCCAGCATAACCCACATACTGTTGGTGTTTATTCTATTATAAATAAACCATGACAGAGTGTAGGTAATGCTGAGAAGTGCCCACTTCTGGTGTTGTTTTGGACACTCAGCCTGCGGCCTCGAGACCAAACCTCTCTGGGCATGGGTAAAGCCTAGCATAACCCACACACTGTAGAGGTTTTATTTAAGCAATAAACCATGTAAGGGTGTGGGATATGCTGGGATGTGCCCACTTCTTGTGTGGTTTTGGCCATTCAGCCTGCCGACTCGAGACCAAACCACTCTGGGGCGTGGGTAAATCCACCATAATCCACACACTGTCATGGTTTTGTTTTAAGCAAAAACCACGTAAGGGTGTGAGATATGCTGAGGTTTTACCAGCACCTAGCGCTGTTTGGTCTTGAGGCTGCAGGCCGAGTGGCCAAAACCACACCAGAAGGGGGCACATCGCAGCATGACAGTTGCAATCCACCACCTATGATGTGAAAACCAACAAAGTCTGAATGTGCCTTGATGGTGTAATCTGTAATGCTCACTCAGTACACATATGTAGTTTTCACCACTGCCAACACATTCATGAAATGGGGTGAGCATTAGAGATCACAACAACAAGTCAGTCGTAAATGTAAAGGTTGGGACATAAATCAGCATGTTTGATTTACTGTTATATGTTGAAGTAACACAAACATTAGCAAACCATAATGTTAAAAAATGTGCAAAGCAAAGTAGCATTTTACACAACCCTAGTAAAATCAATTCTGTATGTCAGAGAGTATGCCACTGTTCAAGTTAATCACCCACTTGGGAGTAACATAGCACTCTGCAACAGCCACCACCACCCCCCACACATCCCTGGTGAATAACTAGGACAGTAATGTTCCCTGCATTGGTCAGTATTGTTAAAATGCAATTCAGAATGCCAAAAAAACAAACAAAAACAAAACAAGTGAGAAGCTATTAGAAAAAAGACCCAGCAACAATTTAACCCTCAGTGTTGCACATATCAATCACTAGAGGTCAGTCCATGTCATGCTGTCAGACAGGGGTTCCTCAGTCAAACGAGTGTTTGAAGCCATATGTAAATAGTTTCCCTGATGAGTCGCCATGGCTGAAATAGAGGGCAATGGCTGATTGAACTGCTGCCTGACAACATGCTGAGGCACTGCATGATGTACAACTGGGGGATTCAAATTGAACTGGTTTGTGCTCATTACAAATGGCTGCGATGAAATAGAAGCCTGAGGCATGGGAGGGTTACTAGGAGCAAGGGTAGCACGTCAATTGAGCAATGCAATTTGAGCGAAGTCATTTGAGCAAAGAAAAATGAGCGAAAGCTAAATGAGTGGCCGGCACATTACAACGACCGGCACATTACAGCGACTCCACATATTCAGTGATCGCCAGAGTCAAAGTGTGTCATGAAGTGAGAATCCTAGAGATGGGAGGGTCCGGGGCACAGCTCTGGGGAAAAGGCAAACCCCCCTGCACAAACACAGACGTGCACTGTTGATGGGATGCACCTGTCACAGCTAGATGCAGCAGGTGCATGTGATTGCGATGTATAAATGGGAGGGTGCTTCGGGAGCGTGCCAGGTGGTCTCCGAATATACCATTCATAGCCATTATGATTACCCACACAGCCTCACCTATAACTGTCAGCTACAGGTTTGATATGATATTGTAGCTAAAATGTGCCCCGCTGTAGTGTGCTGTAGCCAAATAACACTCGCTGTAATTGTATTCACCCAAATTGTCTTCGCTCAAATAGATTCACTCAAATGACATGGAACCGGAGCAAGAACTTGAATTAAGGTTTTAAAGAACTGATTGATTTGCTCTGCCTTCTGCCTCCTTAGTCTCTTCTCCATCTCCCGTGCTGCTATTGCCCTCTCCCTGTCGAGCTCAAGCATCCTGACATACTACTTCATTGTCCTCTTCCGTGTGGCCTCCAACATTGTCTTCATTAAGTCTTGCATCCTGATCAATTTGGTGTTTCATCTTAGGTTGGTCAGATGTTCAGTGGACTGTCACTTGGATTGATGCTTCTGAATGGAGGATGGTGTCTGAAATGAAGTTGATGGGTCTCAGTGTTACTGGAAGGGTTGTCTGTAGATGGACGTTGCTGGTCACTCTGCACAATAACGGTTGATGTCTCAGTATCTGGAAAACAAAACAAAAATAAAAAGTTAACAATTACATTATTTTCCTACATTTTTCCTGCTCACATTACAGTTAATATAGATCGAGGGAGTGCTCCTGACCAATTGGAGTACTCCTTTCCCTTGCATGAGATGCTCTTATTCTGTGAAGAGTCTCACCTGCAGATGCCATGGAAATGGGCATGTTCCAGGAAAAGTTTTTTTTTTGTGGCTGGGATCAAACATCCACCATTCCATCACATCCCACCTTGCCCATCATGACCTCACCAGCTGCCTACCACCCTGGATTGTCCCCTCAAGGCCGGGCTGCCGAGACGGCCCTCCCACCTGTGGACATGCATCCAGATTACCGGCAGCATCACCACCGCTGGCAGGGCTCACTGGGCTTACCTGGGTGGGGATGCGGGGGTGAGTCAACCCAGCAGAACACGTGTCTTGGCAGGGGACTGGAGGGCACAGTGCAGGAGAACGGGACCAGGGCAGACATCATACAGGATCCCCAGCCATTTTTTTGTGATACTGTTCCCGGGGCGGGATGTGCAATGACGTACCATGTCTGCCTCACCCTCATGAAGGACAGCGCTAGCTGCGGTGGATCCCCCAGCCTCTGCTAGGGGTCAGTATTGCGGCGGACACTTTTCCCAAATATATTATTGATCGCTGTCCATCAATAATATGTTAATACATCCCCGAAAGCCATTCATTGCTGTGTAATAGTGGTTTCACTTGCCTTCTCCTTGAGCCAGAACAGCTCAGCTTCACTTCACTGATCTCACTCCAGCTGAGAACGTATGAAACAACTCTTATACAGCAATGAGTGGCTCAGGGAGATGTATTAACATACAAAGAATGTAGCATTAGAAGCACACCTTAATTGGTGTACAGCACTTCAAAAGTCATGCTGTGCCACGTCATATTCCTCTTCTTCGGGTGCATCTCCACTCTGGATGGCATTCTGTGGTTCAGAAGTGGGTCTGGTGCCCAGTATCTGGTCCAGATCCTCAAAAAATGGACATGTCACCCTAAAGCAACCGGATTTATTATTACTGTCCTTCATTTTATGATATCATACTTTCAGCTGTTTTATTTTTTCTCTGCACTGCTTGGCAGTGCGCTCATGCCCAATTGCCATCAGGTTGGCAGAGATCTCTTGATTTATTTTATTATTACATTTGAAGCTATTAAGCTTCTCTTGTACAGACTCCATTACCCAGTAGGCAGTCAATTCTTTGGTGGCCTCGCTGGTCCAGCTAGCAGCCCTCTCAGTCATTTCTCCTAGTTTTCAGGTATTGAACCTTCTGCTGACCAACACAACTGTTTCTTCCTAATCTGACAGGAAACTAACCTTTTTTATGTTGGCTCATGCATGCACAGCTAACATATTGCGGTAGTAGCAGATTTGGAGGTGCGGTCACTGTTGGGCGAATGCAGGGCACGCACCAGTAAGTGCGTCCCTCATTCCCCAATAAGCCTGCATGCCGGCGCCACACAATGAATACATAATGTGGCAAGCACATCTAGCAGAAGATCCACTGCAATGCAAGCAAAGCTGATCATATGCAGCGGCACCTCCCTATGTGCTTGTCCTGGTGAAAAAGTAAAAACATGGTGGCACACTGCCTGCCATAATGCCGACTTTGGGGGTGCCCAATCCCCCTGTTGGCATGTCCTGACCCAATGTATGTGCCGACGGAGGAGCCCACTCACTGTCAGCATCATGCACCCCCCCATTTGTTATGTGCCAAGGGGGGTGCCCAATCCTTGTCATACGCAGCAGCACCTCCCGATGTGCTTGCCTTGGTGAAAAAGTAAAAACATGGTGGCACACTGCCTGCCATAATTCCGACTTCGGGGATGCCCAATCCCCTTGTTGGCATGCCCTGACCTAATGTATGTAAGCAACATGGAGCCCACTCCCATCGGGATCATGCACCCCCATTTGTTATGTGCTGAGGTGGTGCCCAATCTCCCTCGGCTCTTGCCCCCCGCTTTCATTGTGTGCCAACAGGGGTGCCCAATCCCCAGTGCACAGCATCCCCAAACATTTAGGTGGCACGCTGGGAGCCCTCCCAGTGTGCCAAATCCCTGAAAAGAAAACTGTCCTGCAATGTTTTGTTTTTTTACCCCTGGAAAGAAGAAAACGGTCCCTCGGTCTCCCTGCCCCTCCCACAACCTACGCTCATCCTCTGTGCACCCTGCCTACCCACACTCACCCCATACTTACCTCCGGAGTCTGGCGCAACGATCTTCGGTGGACTGGAAACACGTCTGCACTCTTCAAAGCCGACCACGAACTGAAGAAATGCCGGTAAGCTGTATAATGGCATAAATAGGGTTTTTTCAACTTTGCTGCATATCTCGGCCTTTTTTTGGAATTTTTGCACCAAATTTTCAACATGGGGTTATTGGGACCCCTCCTCATGAATTCAGTCACTGTCATGCCATTATTCAGACCCAAAAGGTGATTTCGCTGTCACTGCGTGGAATCACCTTTCAGGACTGAGTAACGAAACAACAGTGCTGCTGTTCGTGAGGAGGTCTCTCAAAAAGCCTATGTTGCAAATTTAGTGAACAAATTCCAAAAAATGGCTGTTTTACGAGCATGCATTGCGCAGTTTACGTGCACCCTTGTAACTTTGCGAATTTGCAATATTTTCATGCCAGATTTTCAACACTGGCATTTTTTCACACCTCCTTATCAACAGTACAGCTGTCATTTTTCACAGCCTGCCCAAAATGTGTTTCCACACCTGTGGCGCACAATGGTGTGGTTGCTGTGGGAAATCAACTTTTGGGACTGATTAACAAATTCACAGTGCCACTATTCATGAGGAAAGGTCCCAAAATGAATATGTTGAAAATGTGGCTAAACAACTCCCAAACATAATTGGGTTATGGACGTGTTGTGCAGTTTCTATGCATGTTCATGACTTCACCAATTTTTCATATTTTCACTCCAGATTTTCAATGTTGCAATTTTTTTACGCCTCCTCATGAACAATACAGACGTCATTTTCCACATCCTGCCCAAAATGTGTTTTTGTCCCTGTGTTGCCAAATGGCATGGCCACTGTGAAAAACCGCCTTTCAGCTAACAAACTGATAGTGCCACTTTTCATGAGGTGGGCTCACAAACAGCCCATGTTGAAAATGTGGAGTGAAAATACCAACACATGGCTATGGTGTTACAGTTTCCAACTGTAACACCCCACCCTGTAGAGACTGACAGGCGTCAGGTGTGTAACTTGGGATCATCGGCTGTAATGCTCACGCCATTCCACCTCCACCCCCACCCTGCAGCCAGTGACAGGCATTGTGGTGTGCCTTGCACTGTTTGGCCACAAAGTTCACCCCATTTTCCTATACTGCACCCACCTCAGTGTATTGTCTTATGGAATGGGATAAGTATAGCACCCAAAGACCCCAAAGCACACCACAACACTGTCAGTGTCTACAGGGTAGGGTGAGGTACAATGGCATGAGCGTTATAGCTGATGACCCAAAGGCACACCCCAATGCCTGTCAGTCTCTACAGGGTGGGGGTGGGGTTGGCGTCACTTCAATACTTCACTGCCATTCCTATTATGCGTCTCTAACTTCAGCACTACCAATGCCAATGCCAGCGAAACAACATTCGGCATTGAAAAATACTTGTTATAATAAACAGTTGTACTGAGTCTGGGTTTTTTGTAAATTACTGCTTTCCTGTTGTGGTTTCTGTCTTTTTCAGTCAGCAACCAAATATTTGTTGACAGCAATAAACTGTATGCTGTAACACAAGTTTTTTTTTTTTTTTATTTAAGCCAAGGTAATTATTTCACTTCCAAGCGGTACTGAAGCAGATCACTGCCAGGTGAAAGATCTATGGAACCTGCTAAAAAAACTGAAACAGTTCTTGTTTATTTCATAGAAACGTCCTGATTACTATTTTGACAGATCCCTCTGTATTGCTCAGAGAATTTGACAGCTAGTGGAATGTTTGTAACATGCACATCACAGCCACATGTCATGTAGTGCAGTGTATTCTGGGAAGGCTACGCATCACTGGATAAATGCGGACTGTGAGGAAGGGGGTGAAATACCAACACACATACACATTACAAAAGGTAAGCGTGTTATGATTAAACCGTTTTTGAAACCGGGCTCTAGACTAGGTAGACAACAGGGTTAGAGCACGGTTTTCAAAAATGGTTTAAGTGCAAAAGGGATGAGTCTCTGAACCATGTTAGCTGCGTCTTAAACCGTGTTAAGCTCCTTAACATGGTTTAAGATGTCTAGTGTGTACAAGGCCTAAAATGTGATAACTTGGAACTGTTAGGGCTAGAAGCTTAATTTTTTTTTAAATGAAAGCTTCAAGCCAGCTAAGTAGATATATAATTACTATGTTACTACAGGTAACCACATATCGATATAAAACATAAAATGGTTCACTGCAGTTTTAAAGTCCTGTCACTTTTAACAGTATCATATTGACATGCATATGCATGTGGCAACATAGGAGAACTGTATTAATTGTTCAAATGTTACAGCTTTCAAAATGTAGTTTCAGGCATTATAAATCTATCATATAAGATTATTTTTGGAAATGGTTGGAAGATACTAATGGTTGTTATGACTAAGAATATACACATTCATTTCTAGTTTATTTCCTGGTGCCGTAAATTCCACAAATGGGACTTGGCCATAGTTCCTGAAGACAGACTTAAATATAGGGTCCAAGAATGACCTGTATGAAAGAAAGAAATATCATCAGATTATTGCAGTAGCAGGGCCTCTGCTAAGATCTAAGAGTGTTTTTGTGCAGAACTCAGCACTGCAGGTCATGATGGAAGCAGAAGACAGACTGACAGTGAATTTCTGAATCTCTGAGCACAAAACACAAGGGAAGTTGGGGGAAGGGATTAAATATAGAGAGAAGCAAGCAGCATCTCCATACTGATGAGCAGGTATACATTGCTGAAGCTGTAGTCATATTAGCCAACACTGGCAAGACATTCCTGCCCTGTGAAGAGGTCCCCAAAGTTTTACATCTCTGTCTCTACTGATGGGTCTTGTTGTGTCCACTATTGAAAGGGTGCTAATGGAATTTATGGAGCAGGTCCAGGGAATGAAAAGGGGAACAAGATTAACACAGCTTTTTAAAAGGCAGCTGACCAGAAGATGGAAAGAACAGCAGAGCGAATTAAGGCATTGACCTTTCAGTTTAAGAGACCCTCTTTCACACATGCTCATATGTCTCTCTGATACCTCCCTAGTGGACATTATCTCATAGAATAAAAACACCTCATGAAGTTTGATTTAAATTTAGTACAGTTGGTGACCTTTGCTCACAAAAGCCCCCACACTGAAGGGGAGCGTGAACTCCCCCCCTCCCCAGCAGAAGGGACTCTAATTGAATGCCTGATGGACTGAGTAGTGCTAGATGTAAAACCCCATACTGAGCTTTGCCTGGGAATAAGAGGAGGGCTTCTGTGTCTAGTGTTTCCAGCTGTGCCTTATTCATAGATACTAAAGCAACAACCACAAATCAAGTAAAGATGAACAAAATACCAAATACAATGTGAAAACAAAATATAGTGTAGTAACAGAAGTGAAGAAAAACATGCAAATAAACTATGAGGATACCTGTGTTGCAGCATGGTGCAGTTCTATGAAATATGACAGTCTGGTTGCTTTGCATGCTTTCTAGGGATTTATGGATTGGGTAGTCATTGTCTGGATCCATTCCAGGGCTAGGGTATTTATTCCTGACGGGAGGGGGAATCAACAGAAAAGCCTTAAAACCACCATACAGATTTAGCTTTTAGTTGCCTCAGGTGCCCTGTTCTTTTAATCCAGAATGGTGACAACTGTGGCTACTCTGGCTATTCCTGGCTTGAGTCCCTCCTGTTCATTACGGGTGCACGTGGCCATAATATAACCAGCTTTGGAGGCCATCCAGCCTGGTTCATCTTTCAATTGTAACTCAAGTTTATTGGTGGTGTTTGCATTAAGTATTAGAATACTAACAAGAGATGGCAGATACAGAGTGCAAAATGATTTCAACACAGTCTCCTCCTGGTTCATCAACAACCACCTGATCCTTAATGCAAACCAAAACTAAGTATCTGGTGTTTGGATCACAGAACTTTCTAACACATTCATCTGATGCACTTACAATCATAAAACCAGATAGCAACACTATTGGGCAAATCAACGTATCCAGATATCTAGGAATCTGGCTTGGTGTATCACTTACCTACAGTAGGAACATTGATCACATCCGTACAGCCGCAGAGCCGAAGCGCAACTTTCTCTATAGGTCAAAATGCGACCATAGTGCCGATGTGAGGAAGCAGGTAGTCTCCCATTTCCCGTTCTCTTCCACTGACTATGGTGACATCATTATACAGCTGTGCAAATAAAAAAACCTCAGATCAGCTTGGGTCATGTGTGCAACAAGTCGTGCGGGATCATCCTTTCCTGTGGATGGTCTACCCATCAATGTCTGCATGACTACCATTGACTTTGTTTGTTGTACAGCTGTGCACAAGGAAAAGTCCCTGATTCTTTCCTAGTCCACTTCACACTGTCAAGCAGTGCTATTCACTCTGTTCAACAGCAGCACTTACTGTACCTTCTCAGCTCCCGGGATGTGACTTGAATTTGGTTTTTAAGGCCTTTGCATTTGCAGCACCAGACTCCTGCAACAAACTCCTTCTCCAGCTGAGAAATGCTTCTAGCTTGCAAGTGTTCATGTTGAGCCTTTCCATACACCTTAGAACTCCCTGTATTTGTTCTGGCCCAGAATTCCCATCTTTCTGACCATGTTCATGTTGCATAGTAATGCTCATGCTCTTTGTTTGCCATGACCCCACATTGTTAACTTGCATTGACTATTGCTTGGATATACTTACCTTTACCGTATGTTTTTTCCTATGAATGTTTTGGCCTGTATGCAACTATTCCTACTGGACTATGTTAACCTGTTATAATAACTGGTGCTCGTTTTTTGCCATAGGGAAACCGGGTTGTAATTTTGTCATTATAATATGCTGGTTGCAATGACAAACACGTGCCTGGTTTCCCTAGCTGGGCGCATGCACCAATCTCGATCTTCTTCTCCTGGATGCAGCTTTTCGTCACCGCTCCACAGTTCTCCACAGTCGGAGTCAGCGGCGGTAAGTAAATTAAACAAACCAGCAGTTTTTTGGGGCAGACTTAAAATAAAAAAGGCAGCTGAATGGGAAAGTGAAAAAAAAAAAATGTTTTTTGCCACAAGCTGTGGACCGCACCGAAACCTGTCCAGTCGGTGGCTTTCTTTATTTTATATAATCGTTGTGGTGAAAAAATGAGCACCAGCAATTATATAAAATAAAGACTGGGTAAGAGGTTAGAACTCAGATTTTACACACACACCCCTCGGTGTGGGATGCCTTAATAAACCCCTCGAGCTTTGCTCTCGGGGTTTATGCGGCATCCCACACTTCAGGGTGTGTGTGTGTATGTGCCTCATTCCATCCACACACATTTATGTTTGGTGTCGTGCTTCAGATTTTCCCACGGACAACTGTTGATTTCTTTAGTTTTGTTTCAGTAAACTTCTTCATTGAGTAAGCTGGCATTTAAGTACCACAGACCTCTCTTCTCTGACGGGCCAAGATCTACTGTTAATGTGACCATAGCATGGTCTGATAGAGTGATTGGAGAGATGGTCACCTTTTTTATTGTGTAACCCAATTGTTTTTGCATATAGAACCTATCAATTCTGGAATAGGTTTCATTCATGGGTAACTAGAAGGTGAAGTTTTTAGCCTTGGGGTTAAGTGTCCTCCAGGGGTCAGCCCAACTCACCTCCCTGACCAAGAGTTTTAGGAGTCAGGAGCATACACAATTTCCCTCCTGAGGGGTCTGGGATATATCAAGTTATAGATCTTCTGCACAGTTTCAGTCTCCCCTCCATATTACCTGCCCTTTAAGGAGTTGCACCACTTTACCAAAGAGTGCTCTGAATAAATCTGGCTTTGGGGGAGTTGGGGCATAGATGGAAACAAAATGCAGGGTTTTCTCCCCCAGGGTTTTCTACACCATCACTAACCTACCCGAGTTTTCTTCATATGTTTGTGTCACTTCCAAGGCTAAGTCCTTATGAAACAGAATGGCTACCCCTGCTTTCTTCTCTGTAGGGTGGGCATCTGCTTGGACCTGTCCCACCCAGCCTCTTCTGAGTTTTAGATGTTCCTGTGGGGAAAGGTGAGTTCCCTGTAAACACTCAATGTCGCATTTGTTGTGCCCCAACTCTTGTACTACTCAGTCTTTTTCACCACATTATTTAGTCCCTTAACATTAAGGGAGCAAACTGTTAATGTCCCCATGTACTGAGCTTGTGAGTTTATTCAAGTAGCAAGTCATCCCCCACCTCTCATGGTTCCCCCATATGTGAACAATGACATAATAGTCTAGTATCCTTTTACTAGAGCATAAACAAAATATATTGCTGGACCCCCAAAAATACACATGGAAAAAACAACCAACAGCTGTGTCTCAATGGAGACTGGCACCATATTGGTGCAGACCAAGGTGCTATGGTGTTTCATACCTAACATGGGCATCTAGCCCACTGCACAGGGATATTCTGAGTGGAACCTGCTAATGTGGGTTAACCTGCACTGGCCTCTGATAGCGGAGTACTTCCAATTGACTCCATCCCTCAAGTTTTGAAATGCTATGCTGCTGTTGACTGCTCTATGGGGGCCATCCCTTTTAGGGTGGCCAACCCTGTGGGCGGTCTAGAAAATGCACATATATGTGCAAACATTCCACCCCCAAGCAGCTATATTAAGATTAACAAAACAAACCAAGAGCCTTCCCAGGCATCCCTCCCCAACCTCAAACATTCATATTAACATCTTTAAAGAACCCAGCCATGTGCCCATAACTCAGCACCTGCCTTTGGAGCAATAAACCCAAACATTTTACCCTCGCCCCTGCAAGTCCCCTCCCCACTGGGCTACAGATCTCTGCCCTGCCACAGGACCAAAATTCCTCAGTTGTAGCACGGGATTCCTTCCCTCCTTGAGTCAATCCCCATATACTAGCTTGTAAATAACAAAACAAAAAAGGGGGGGGGCTATTGTTCCTCTCCATAGCTTCCCGCCTAACCCATCCCATAGCTTCCCCTAACCTATCCCAACACATTATTTCTGATTCTAGAACTCTGAGCTGAGTGGCTGTGTTTGAGAAGAGCTCCCAAAGCTAAGTGCTTTTCGATATAATTTTCAGTTTAAAAATTGTTTTGTTTTATGTAAATTTAGGTGATTGTGAAAGACAGCCCTGTAGGCTCCAGGAAGATATAAAATTTGTGCGGTAGATATTCGTTGGAAGTCAGAAGGATCAACACATTTATTTAGTGTGATCTTTCTACTCTGATGTGGTTAATTTTAATATTATTTTAATACTATTTTAATACTATAGTTTAAACCCTTTTCTGAATGTGCCTTTGGTGGTGTCTGATATTGAGAACCTCAGTGTCATTTGTGGGTATCCTGTCTGTTTTGGTAGGTACTTTTATTTTCTCTGTTAAACAACTGAGTATACCTATTGCCTAATACTTTATAGTACATTGTATCTTTTGCTCAGTCTCTAATTTTTTCTTCTTTCTCCAATGTTTTAGAACCGTTTAGTTATTGTGGCAGAGGTGTGGTACTGTGTTCTTTCTTGTAGTTCAAGGAGCTTTTGAACTGCTGATTTCTATTGGTTTAAACAATTACATTTTTCTTTTCTATTTTAAAAAAAGCTACATCAACTTGGTATGTTGTCACCTGTTTGTTGTTGCTAAGTAGCAGATGTTTTTGCATTGTGCTCTGATTCTGTGATAGAATCTGTATTAATAGAAGGTAGATTATTGTGGTTGTAGTTACCTTTTGATTGTAAGGATAAAGAGCTTAGATGGAAGTGTATGTATTTTCAAATATTATAGGGGAACAGTGGCAGGATTTTTAGGACAGTAAATTAATAAAAAGGGAACTAGGAGAGCTTCAGTAGCAGACAAGTAGTGGAATTGCAGTATAATGTTTGGAGTGGTGCAATGCAGTGGCTGTGGGGCAGCCATATTCAGGCAGACCTTCTGGACACTGAGGTGCTGCCCTATCTGCATGCATCTATCTGGACTGTGGGATGAGGTAGCCAGACTCAGAGCGGAAGTAAACTGGGTCAGGAGTACCATCACCCCTATCCAGGGACCACCCAGTCCAATACAACTGCCTCAAAGGATGCCGAGAACGAGGAGCACTTGGATGACAGTGGGCTCAGAGAGGGTTAGAGCAGTCAGGCAGAGGCACATCCCAGATCCTATTCCACTCAAGAACTCATATGCCACATTGGCAAACGAGGACAACCAAATACAGGTACCCAGAGAAATGGAAGGAAAGGATGTGGAGGTTAGCCAAGGAGGTGACCTCAGCGGGGAAAGCAGTGGACCCCAGAGGAGGAGGAAGCGAATCCTGGTGGGGGACTCCATCATAAGAGGGATCCAGCTAGGAACACAGGAGGGGGAGGACAGGGAGGTGAGGTGCCTACCAGGTGCCACGGCATGGAGGGATGGAAGGAAGATCCTGGGGATCACTGGGAAGGCAAGACGGGAGGTGAGCTGGATGTCATTATCCACCTAGGTACTAATGACCTGGAAAATGGGAGCCAAAGGAAGTTCAGGAAGAGTTTAGGAAACTGGGAGGGTCTCAAGCAAGTAGCTACTTCTGTCACTTTCTCAGAAGTACTACCTGTGAGAGGCAAGGAGAGATAGAGTGCATGCACCAGGAACTTTAACTCATGGTTGAAGAACTGGTGCTGTGAGGAAGGGTTTGGATTCATTGGTGACTGGGGACCCACCTGGAGGGATGGAGGTTTGTTCAAGCCTGACGGCCTGCATCCATCCTGGAGGGGAATCCAAGCACTCAATGATAAGTTTAAATGCTACATTGACAAGCATTTAAACTAGCAAAGGGGGGTGGCAGGCCAGCAAGGAGGATACCTACTTGCTCACCCCCCACAGCTAGCAGTGGAACCAGTGAACCAGAGGAGTGGCTATCTCTGCAAAGCAGTGTGAAAAAGATGGAGATTAGTGCCCAAGAGGTGAATAAGCAGAAAAGGGTCAAAATTCAGCAGACGGGCAGACAGCAAGGAGAACCAGGGATAAATGACAACCAAGGAAGGGGCTGGAGTAGAAACAGTGAGACAGTCTAGGAGGTCAAATCATGGAAAGCCATGTGTGCAAATGCCAGGAGCCTTAGCAACAAGATGGAAGATCTGGAGGCTGTCATGGTGTAGTCAGACCTGGACATTGTGCCATCACTGGAAACCTGGTGTAATGATAACCACGACTGGGAGATGGGCATACCTGGCACAATATATCTGAGAAGAGACAGAGCAGGCAGGAAGGGAGGAGGAGTGGCACCTATGTGAAAAATGACATAAGGGCCACAGAGATCCAGGAGGAACAAATGGGGAGAGATACTGTGGGTTAAGCTGGAAAGGAAAATGGGACAGCCATCCGTACAGGTGTGGTCTATAGACCACCAGCCCAGGAGGAAGAAACAGATAGGAGTTGATGCTAGCCATCCAAAGGATGGCAGACAAGAGTGAGGTAGTACTGGTTGGAGACTTCAATATTCCAGATGGGACTGGAGCATCCCAGCAGCAGCATCAACTAGGAGCAGATTTATCCTGGACTCCTTCTGGGTGCCTTCCTCAAGCAACTGGTCATGGAACCAACTCCAGCAGAAGGCAATAGTGGACCTTGTGCTCACAACAGGGACAGTGTGATGGGGGTAACAGTGGGGGAGCACCTGGGAAACAGTGACCACCAGTCATTGTGGTTTGAAATCACAGAAAGAGCAGAACCAAACCACACAAAACACGATCCTGGATTTTAGGGGGCAGACTTTGGGAAAATGGGGAGATACTTGAAAGAGGCATTAAGGGAATGGGACAGGAATCAGGGGTTGAGGAACAGTGGGCAGTATTTAAAATGGGGATTACAAGAACAACAGAATTATGTATTAAGCAGGTTAGCAAGAGGAAAAGGAAGAGGAGACCATTATGGTTTCCAAAGAGGTAGCAAAGAAAGTGAAAGCTAAAAAGATTGCATTCAGGCAATACAAAAGACACAGGCAGAAGGGGATAGGGAGAAGTACCAGGAGAAACAAAGGGAGGCAGGAGGTCAGTAAGGGAAGCCAAAGCTCAGACAGAAGAACACATTGCAAAATCAGTGGGTAGAGGGACAAAACCTTTTACAGGTACATAAGTGAAAAAAGAAAGACAAAGGGAGGGATAGTGAGACTGAAGAGGAGGATGGGGGCCTGTGGAAGATGACAACAGTAAAGCTGACATACTGAACAGGTATTTCTGCTCAGTCTTTACTGAGGAAGAGGAGGGTAATGGGTCTGAAGGAGTACAGGGGTGAGAATGGTGCAGAAATGGACACAAGTCCCTTTACGAGACAGGGGTCCTGAAGGAACTGGAAGTAATAAGAGTTGATAAAGCATGGGGCCGGATGGGTGCACCCAGGGTCCTTAAAGAACTAAGAGAGGTGGTGGCTGAACCTCTGGCTATCCTGTTTAGCCAATCACTGGAAACAGGGAGGTACCCAAAGACTGGAGGACAGCAGATGTAGTCCCTTATACAAAAGTGGGAACAAAGAGGAAGCAGGAACTACAGACCAGTCAGCCTCACCCTCAGTAGTGGGGAAGATCATGGAAGCATCTACTGAAGGAGAGATTGGTGGAACATCTGGTTGTCAATGGACTACAGGACCCAAGGCAGCATGGTTTCACCAGGGGAGGTCATGTCAGACCAACCTCATTGAATTTTGACTGGGTGACTAGGGAGGTGGATCAGGGAGGCAGTGGACATGGCCTATCTGGACTTCAGCAAGGCCTTTGACACTGTGCCACATAGAAGACTATTATACAAACTGGGGAATATGGGTGTGGGCAGGACAGTAGTGTGGTGGGTAGGTAACTGGCTGGGTGGCAGGACACAGAGGTGGTGGTAAATGTGTCACTCCACAGAGGAAGAGTGACCAGTGGGGTACCACAGGATCAGTGCTGGGACCGGTCCTATTCAACATCTTCATCAGTGACATGGCAGGACCTAGAAGGCAGAATTTCACTGTTTGCTGATGACACAAAGCTCTGTAACAGAGTAGACACACCAGAGGTGTAGACAGAATGAGAAGCAACCTGCAGAAACTTGAAGAATGGTCAGGGTTTGGCAGTTGAAATTCAATGCAAAGAAGTGCAAGATAATGCATATGGGGCACAAAAACCCTGGCACAATATATCAGTTGGGGGGTGAGGATATAGCATGCACCAAACAGGAAAGGGATCTTGGGGTTATCGTCTCTGATGACCTCAAGGTAGGGAAATAGTGTGGCAAGGCAGCAGGTAAAGCAAATAGGATGCTGGGATGTATAGGCAGGGGCATTACCAGCAGGAAAGGGGAGGTCATAATTCCGCTATACAAGACACTAGTGAGGCCCCACCTGGAGTACAGTGTACAGTTCTGGAGATCATACCTACATAAGGACATAGACAGGGTAGAGAAGGTTCAGAGGAGGGCAACAAAGATGGTGCATGGATTGCATCACAAGTCCTATGAAGACAGGTTGAAGGAACTGAACATGTACTCCCTGGAGGAGAGGAGGGAGAGAGGGGATATGATAGAGACATACAAGTATCTTACAGGGAGGAACAGGGTGCAGGAAAACACTATTTTTAAGCGAAAAAGATGTTCCAGGACTAGAGGGCATGGGATGAAGTTGGAGGAGGACGATTCAGAGGAAACATGAGAAAGAATTTCTTCAAGAACGGGTGGTGGACAAGTGGAACACCCTGCCAGAGGAAGTGGTGGGGGCTGAAACAATCACGGGATTTAAGAATGCATGGGATAGACATAAAGGAATTCTGGAGGTCAGGGGTAAGGTACAACAGACTTCTAGGAAAACAAACTGAACTTACAAGCTCAAATGGGCAGACTGGGTGGGCCATAGGCCCTTATCTGCCGACACTGTCTATGTATCTATGTATCTATGTATTATAGAAAGCTCCTTAGTGTCCACCCTTGTCCATCAAGAAAGATATTCAAAATGTCATTCTGGATCATGAGGCATGAAAATCAGGTGCCATTTGTGATTGTCACCTTTAGCCCATATAGAGTTGAAGTCCATCAATCCAGTACTTGGATCTATACACAAAAACAACTGTTCTCAGTTTGACAGGTGGAAACCTTCTCAGAAGGGTGTTCATTACCTGGCTGTTCCATTCCTCCTCGAATCCTCTTCTGATCCCGATGTGATCTGGGAGATTTGTAAGTGCTGTTACACTAGGCAGTCCAGTATTACTAATCATTCCTCCCTGCCACTTCCTGCAGTGTTTTAGTTCGGGGCATGGCTAGAGCGAGTAGGAAGGAAGGGAGGTGGTTCCAAAAGTGGCCTATAGGAAGATTTCAAGATCCATGCTAAGGTGTCTAAGGATACCACCTGGGAGGGCTCCTTCAGGGGTTGGGATCCCACCCTTTAGTTCAGGGCCAGAACGGGGGTCCACTCAACAACACTATTTAGAGTACAGAAGTGTGCAAAGGGATCATCAGAGGGTCGAGATGAGGATCCAATGAACAACAGGTATGTTTATTTCTTAGTTGCTGCAGTGTCTTGGAAGAGTTTGTGCACTTCAGCTTGCATTAGTGGCCAGGTTCTCACCACTTCTACGTTGTGCTTGATTTTTATTCAATGAAAAGTCAAGTCATCACCCTTCTTAAAGCAAGTTCTGGTCACAGCCACAGTGGCAGCTAATGCTTTAATAAGATTTATTTATATATTTCAAAGATTTTACCAGGAAAGCATACAGAGTTGGTAACAGCCTGTTTCCAGATGCCTCCTGGGGAATCAGAAATGGGAAAAGATAACACATCCAACATACAGAATATAAAATATATAGAAATGGAATAGGTATTACAAAAATAAACAGGATAAATATGCCTAAGAATAAACTGACAAAAATAGATTATCAAGCAATAAGTTGTGGAACTGACCAAAGAACAATTAAATAGTTATGTAACAGCCCCCAGCTTGCCACTTGGCTGCTCCAGGGCCCTCACGGTCTCCACTATTCACACCCCCGGGGGGGGGGGGGCTGGCCTGGATTCACTAATGAGCATGCTACACTGAAGTAGAATGGCATGGTGCCTCCACCTGGGGTACTGGTATAGTGTACCTGGCAGATAAAACCCAAGGTTGCCACCTCCTACAAATAATGTAAGTATTCATTCCTCCTCCCTCCCCCACAGAGTGACTTTTCCCCACACCATAGTAATGTACACCGAGCAATAATCATGAGCCAGTGTTATGAAGTAAACTAACTTCAGATTTATTATAGGGCAAGGGTGAAGGGGACTAAAACAGCAAAACCCAAACAATTTGGTTTCCAACAGGTGTTCCCTAACAGTCCCAGTACCACCCAAGGGTGCACCCGGCTTCCCCCCAAGGGCCGTACTGATGGTTACAGTCTGTTGCGGTGGGTACCTCACCGAGTTGCTGGTGGCAAACCAGAGGATGCAGGGTCAGTGCACCCTGGATGTTGGGAAGCAGTCAGCAACAATTTAAACTTAAACTGCAGAACTTTGTAAGGGGCCCAAGTAGTATTTCACTCAAGCACAACAGTATTTTTTCCAGTCTTCTGACTGGGCTTATCCTGCAGATTACAAAGTCCTGTCCAGAACTCCCCCCAAAAAAAAAAAATTATATAGCTATCTAACTAAATTGCAGCAGAGCTCCTCAGGGCCGCAGCCCAGAGGTACTTACAGTTTCTGAAGACTTTTTTTTTGGGGGGGGGGGGTTGAACTACGACACAGAATTGCAGTACCGCTCTGGTATCAGCAGACAGTCTCTCTTTGCACCACATCAGCCGGCTGTAGATGCATATCAGAATGCAGGACTATTCACCTGTGACAGCCCTTTCATCATCTTTGCCTCTTAGGCCTTTTGTTGTCTTCGCCCTTCTGGCCTTTCGTCATCTTCACCTCTCAGGCCTTTTGCTGGTTCAAGGTACCTTGGCAGGCTTGAAGTCACCCTGGATGTCCACAGGAACTCAAACACAATTGGGCTCCTAAGTAGTCTCTGCCCCAGCCCAAATACTTCACTTCCTGGCTGGACAGAATGGTCAACTATCTAGTTATGTTTACAGTCCACAAACTACAAAACAGCAGTTTCAGATGCAGTTTCCCATGGGCTACGAATCAGCAGCACAATTCCTTCCCTGCTCACTAAATAATCTCAGAGGCGTTATGCCTAAATGTCCTTGAGGGCTCCTAGGGGCTTTGGTACACCCAGGCTTGCCTTCAGGCTAGTGCAGTCCTTCCCATAGTCTTCCTCTCTCCGGCTTGACTGAACAAGCTCTGTCCCTTCTGGGATCTCTCTAGGATCTCCTTGGGATATCTCTCTTTTCTGGGCTATGCTCTCTTTTATAGCAACCCTTAGCTCCCCACCTGATTGGCCAGTTCATTCTCGGGCTCTCAATGGTGCCCTTTCACCCCTTCCCAGTGGTCCCTACTGTAGGGAGACTACGGGGGCCACCATAATTGTTTACATAATGCTGTCGGCCTTTGGCATCCCATAACTTTTATTACAAGCCCAACATGGGGCAAATAACCACAAGCCCTGGCCCTGCTTTCCCTGAGGGGCCAAGAAAGCCTTTGTTTGATTGGGGGAAGCCCCATTTTGCTGGCTCGGCTCCCGAAACAAAGAGTGCCCTTTTTACGTCTGGAAAGCTGTGGGTCCACATGCGCAACTCACGATGTGGCTCCTGGCCCACAACGGCCCTCAAAGGACTGAACAGCCCCCAACAAAATGCCTGTAGGCATTTCTCTAACCATACCCTGGCTTCCTTGCCTACCCAGGAGCCAGGAGAGCCTTTTAAAAGCGGCCATACTGCCCAGTACACTCTTGGGAGCTGTGTCTCCTTTAAGACTTGGCCGTGCATGTGCAGATCCTACCATACGCGGCCATATTTGTTTACATGCCAGTCCAGCTAACAGCTAGCCTCTGAACTGGCCAAAACAACTCCCTGGTGCCTAGAGGTGCAAACAGTGCAATGGATCCGGTGGCAGGGTACCACGAACCTTGGGAAAGCCCTCTGGTCTTGATCCACAGTCCAGGGGACCGGAAGCAGAAACAGGACACATCAGGGCAAAATGGAACTGTAGCCATGTACAGATAAGCCCCAAATGGGGGGGGGGGGGTGGCCTTACACACTCCCCTTGTCAAATTCTTGGTGTCCTCGCCAAGACATTATCCATATAGTCCATTTGGCACAGGAATAAAATTCAACACCACAACTGATACAATTTCTATCTAACGCCTGATACCTAACTATCCAGATTGTTTACATCTATAGACACAGTGAATATTTTTGGGCTAGACAATTAGTACCTATCTAGTGATAGTAGTAATCAGCATACACATACACTTTCCCACTCTGTCCATTTTACAACACTTTTGAGAGTATATCACAGGGGCAATATGTTTGTGAACCACATGAAGTGGAGTATCAGAGGAGGCACTGAGGGTGTCATAAGTGAGCTTAATGGTTTTGATCTCCCTTCCAGACCATCTGGGCAATATTGCATCTTCCTCAGGAACAGAGTGTGCGCTTCCCTCTTCCGGTACTGAGTCCACCACAGGGGCATTGTCAGGAATACCAGCAATTGCATCAGTCTCTGGAATATGTTCATCACAAGTTAAGACTATGTCATTGTCCATCATAGGATCTACCACTTGCTCAATGGGCCTTTCCTCAGTCACAAAGGTAGCTTCAGGATTCAACTGATGTGGAGGTTCAGTAGTTACAAAGTTCTCAACAGGGGCAGTACCAGTGGATAGCATTGAATTTCTCCAGTTCATTGGCGGGTTGAATAGACATTGAGTCCAATTACGAACCTGTGTGCAGTACAAGACATCGTCATCACTGTCATCTGACTGATCAGTCACTGGTTCTGTAGCAGGATCTGCAGTCAGAGTACTTGACTCATAGTGTGCGTTCTCATTTTGCTGCTGGGAGGTTTGACCCCTAGTCTTTAGTCTCCTTGCCACTGGGTGTTCACTTTCTGGTGGTCCACCTTGTAAATGAGCTTGATCAATGGTGATCATCTGGATAAATAAAGAATTTGATTGATTGATTGGTGGAAGGTCAGGCACAATTTCTCCAATGGGTAGCAGATGGTTCCTATGTGCAGTCTTTTCTGAGCCTTTACCATGTTCTGGGTGAATCTTGTAGACCGACAGGTCTGGCATTTGTACCACTACTATGTAAGCTTCTGGTGCCCAACAGTCCTGTATATTATGCCTGCCTGGCAGGCCTAAGTTCCTCAGAAGAACACGCTCTCCCATTTGTAGTACCTGATGTCAGACTCTTGTATCATGCCTATCTGTGACCCGGGTGCTGAAGCGCTGTTCTCCCAGCCAGCAGCAAAACTCCTATTCACTTCAGTAACCTTGCTGCTTCTTAAAGATACAGCGCCCCTTTTAGAATATAGTGCCTAAGAGCACTCTTCCTTAATATTTAATTTAATTCCTGCAAGTGTCTGTGGACCCCCTTTATCATTTGTATACCCTCTGGGGTCAGGGAACACACAAACAAGCCAGCAGGAGCCACCAGAGCAGCTTTCATTGATGGAGCACCACAGCGCTCCTTCCAGCATGAGCTGACACTACAGTTCACTTGATTTGACCGCTGATGACAGTTTCACTTGTGCTCTTGCTCCTCCAGTACCCCACTTAATTTTAGACATTCAAGAGCCAGCAGGAGAAAAACAGGGGGAATCACGGGACACAGGACCAGTGGGAGGGCTGAGCAGCACATGGGAGAATGGCAAGGTAAACCCCAACCTGTGGGGGGGGGATACACCCCCCTGTGCCTTAAAAACATGGTGTCCACACCAAGTTCATACCAGGGCCTAGAACCAATAATATTAACTAACATTTTAAAACATTTGCTGTCTCACTAGAAAAATGATTCCTGACTGCGTAGACAGTAAACATATCCTATTCTAGACAAGTGCAAACTATCTACACAATAATAAAGCAGCTGCTGAAAAAGTTCTCAGCGTTTAAGCAGTTGCCATAACATTTTCAATAGACCCTTGGCATTAATACTTCCAGAGTGATACAGTGGCACTTGTTCTTCTTCCTAGGCATCTGGGTTGATCAGTCCCAGGTCATCGACCAGTGATGAAACAGCCTTGGGCAAATAGGTGCCAAAACTTCCTCTGGTACTGTTACTATGTACTGCGGACTCTGCAGGATAACCAGCTGCCTAGTGAGCAAAGGGCTCCATGCTGGGTGTGACTGGCAAACAGGAGATCCCAGCGGTGCCTCCATGTTGTGACCTAAGTGCTGAAGTGCTGTCCCCCCAGGCAGTAGCAAAACTCCCATTCATTTCAGCAGCCTTGCTGCTTCTTAAAGATGCAGTGTCCCTTTTAGAATATGGTGCTTAAGAGTGCTCTTCTTTAATATTTCATTTAATTCCCCCCAAGTGTCTCCAGACCCCCTTTATCCTTTTTATACCCTCTGGGGTCAGTGCACACACAGACAAGCCAGCAGGAGCTGCAAGAGTGACTTTCATCCATGGAGCACTGCAATGCTCCTTCCAGTGCGAGCCAACACTGCAGTTCACTTGATTTGACCGCCGATGGCAGTTTCACTCTTGTTGTCGCTCCTCTGGTCCCCCACTTAATTTTAGACATTTGGGGGCCAGCAGGAAAATCATGGGACCCAGGACAGGCAGGATTAGCAGGAAGGCTAAGCAGCACACAGGAGAATGGCAAGATAAGCCCTCACCTGTGGGGGGGTTACATATCCTTTTTCGCTTGGCTGGTTTTGTCTGCAACTTCAGAGGTGAGTTGATAGGCTCTTTGCAACTGTTGCCATAATCTCCTTGTGCACTCTAGATAGGTCTCTGCAGAGGCCCCATCAGCTGAGACTCCAAAACATAAATCGACAGGCAGTCGTTCTTCTCGCCCAAACATTAGGTAGAAAGGTGACCTCTGTGACCTCTGTGTGGCATTTTTTGTACAGTTATATGCATGCACCAGTGAACTCACTTTCAGGTCCCAATTTGACTTTTCAGCAGGGTCCAAGGTACTCAACATGTGCAACAAAGTTCTGTTGAAAAGTTCAGGTTGAGGGTCTCCTTGAGGGTGGTGCGGCGTAGTGCGAGACTTTTTGATACCATAGGCAGCAAGAAACTCTTGTACTAATCTGCTTTCAAAGTCTCTCCCTTGGTCTGAATAGATCCTCTGGGGGATTCCATACTGACTGACACACTTCTGCAACACTTTCACCATGGTAGTTGCTTTTGATCTTTAGTGGGGTTTGCTTGGGCATAACATGTTAATGATCTGTTATCACCAGGATATTAGACATGTTTTTACTGTTAGGCTCTAAAGAAAGAAAGTCTATGCATGCTAACTCTAATGGTCCACTTGTTTTGATGTTCACAAGATGTGCAGTTCTCCCAGGCAGAGTTTTCTTTTTATGCATCTGATGCTGGTTTTACAATGCTCTTCAATATCTTTCTTCATTCGTGGCCAATAAAATCGGGCTGTTGCTAAGTCTAGAGTGTGTTCAAACCCCAAATAACCCATGACATCATGCAATGATGTGACGACTGCTTTCCGGTACTTCCAGGGCAATACCAGTTGTTTTTTAGGAAACTCAGGATTGGCACTGTCATGGCTAGTGCGTATTAGGAAGCCATCTTTCAATGCCAACATGCTCCATTCCCTCAGTAAAAATATCACATCAGAATGAGTTATACTAACTTGGTCTGCATCAGGTCCTTTCTCTAATGCCCAGATTATTCACCACAGCACACAATCTTCTCTCCAAACACGTTGCAGTTCTGGCTTGCTGAGTTGGGGCAAAGACGATAGGTACAACCTGGTGAAATTTGAACAGGCAGCAGGAATGGCATTTGGAGAGGTTCCCAACATGTCAAAGGCTCTGTTGAGATTCACCAGGGTGGCACTATCAGTGATATCAAACCTCAAACTCACGGCCTTTACTGTAGTGCTGGAAAGCTGTACTCTTGAATCTGCCCAGGATGAGGGCACCTGGATACTGCATTGGCATCAATATTACTCTTGCCATTGTGATACTCCAGGCTGTGGTTGTAGGTTGATAAGGAAGACAACCACCAATTCCCAGCCACATCTAACTTGGCCATTGTATTCACATGCATGACAGGATTATCATCTGTTCTGACTGTGAAGTGGGCACCATATAAATAGTCATGAATCTTTTCAGTTACTGTCCACTTGATTGCTAAGAACTCAAGCATGGAACAGGGTACAGTTTCTCAGAAGGGCTCAGACTGCAGCAGGAAAATGCTACAAGGCAAAGTCTCTCTGGGTGTTCTTGGTACAAGAAGGCTCCCAAATCACTCAGACTGGCATCTGTATGCAATATATATGGCTTGGTGGGGTCTGCAAAGGCTAACATGGGTGCTTCACACAAACACTTAATGATTTCTCTTAAAGCTGTTTCACATTGTTCTGTCCATCAATCACCAAAAGGCTCATTTACTTTCCAATAATCCATGTGGGGACTGCTTTCCCCTGAATGGGCTCTCTTTTTGTTGGTAGGCTGGTATCCCTGGGTGAGAAACATAGAAACATAGAATTTGACAGCAGATAAGGACCGCTTGGCCCACCTAGTCTGCCCATTTTCCTACCTAACAGATAAGCTGCAGATCCTAGTTAACCAACAGCTTACCTCCTCCTACCCCCCCACTAGGACTGCCTTATGTCTGTCCCATGCATTCTTGAATTCCTCCACTGTTCTTAACTCCACGACCTCCTCAGGGAGGCTGTTCCATGCATCCACAACCCTCTCTGTGAAAAAATACTTCCTCACATTACCTCTGAGCCATCCCCTCTATCTTCAAATTGTGCCCCCTTGTTCTTGCACATCTCTTTTTCTGAAAGATGCTACCCTCTTGGACTTTGTTGATTCCCTTGAGGTACTTGAAAGTTTCTATCATGTCCCTCTCTCCTCTTCTTTCCTCAAGGGTATACATATTAAGCTCTTTTAGTCTTTCTTCGTATGTCTTCTGGTGCAGACCCTGCACCATTTTGGTTGCCCTCCTCTGGACAGCCTCCATTCTGTCTATGTCTTTGCGGAGATGGGGTCTCCAGAACTGCACACAGTACTCCAGATGGGGTCTCACCAACTGTCTGTACAGAGGGATAACAACTTCCTGTTTTCTACTGGTGATACCTCTTCCTATGCATCCCAGTATCCCCGCCTTCCTTACTGCCTTCTCACATTGCTTGCCCACCTTTAGGTCATCTGATATAATTACCCCCAGGTCTCTTTCCATTTTACTGTTGCCAATATCTCACCTCATTGTGTACACTTCCCTGGGTTTTGTTTCCCATGTGCATTACCTTGTACTCTTTTGCATTGAATCTGATCTGCCATACATTTGACCATTCCTCCAACCTTGCCAAGTCCCTTCTCATCCTTTCCACTCCATCTTGTGTACAACCCTGTTGCAGATCTTTGTGTCATCTGCAAAGAGACATACTTTTCCTTCCAGTTCCTCTGCAATGTCACTTATAAAGACATTAAAAAGGACCGGTCCCAGTACTGAACCCTGTGGTACCCTGCTAGTAACCCTCCTTTCTTCACTCTGTACTCCATTTACTACTACCCTTTGCTTCCTGTTGTCTAGCCAATTTTTTATCCAGGCTACCACCTTGGGACCCACTCCAAGGCTGGCTAACTTGTGTATTAATCTTTTGTGTGGGACTGTATCAAATGTCTTGCTAAAATCTAGGTAGGCCATGCCCACAGCCCCTCCCTGGTCTACTACTTTGGTCACCCAGTAAAAGAAATCTATTAGATTCATCTGACACGACCTTCCCATTGTGAATCCATACTGCCTTGGGTCCTGTGCCCCACTGGCCTCTAGGTACTCAACAGTTCTTTCTTTCAGAAGTGATTCCATCATTTTCCCTACCACTGAGGTCAAACTAACTGGTCTGTAGTTTCCTGCCTCTGTCCTGCTCCCACTTTTGTGAACATTTAGAGGGCAAACAATCATTTAGTGATCTTTTACAAAATGTCTGTAGTATCCACAGACTCCAAGGAAGGATCGCAAAGCTTTAAGATTATGTGGCCTGGTCCAGCTAGTAAGGGCCTCTACTTTGGCTGGGTCTGTCTGTACACCATTGGCAGAGACAATATGTCTGACATACTTCACTGACGGCTGGCATAACTGACATTTGTCAATAGACACTTTCAAACCAAACTCTTCCAACCGGTCCAACACTTTCATGAGGAGGGCTTCATGTTTTTCCAGAGTCCTTCTGAACATGATCAAATGATCCAGGTATAGAATTACTTCCAGTAGGTACATGTCGCCCACTGCTTTCTCCATCAGTCTCTGAAAGGTGGATGGGCCTTCAATATGCCTTGGGGCATTCTCTCAAACTGGTAGAATCCCAGAGGGTAAATGAAGGCTGTTTTTTCCCCCTCCACCATGGGGATTTGATAATAGCCACTGTGTAGATGCAACACCAAAAACCATCAGCTCCCTGACAGACTAGCCAGGGCATCTTCTACTCGAGGCATGGTATACTGGTCAGGCACTGTCTTCTCGTTCAGTGGGTACAGCAATCAGTGCACATCTGGATGGCACCATTCTTCTTTCTGACAATGGCAGGACTGTGTTCTGCCACATAAATGAATACATCATGCCACAGAAATCTGAACATGCTGCAGCAGAAGCCTAGGAGCCCTGCTGCAGAAATCAAAAAATGTTGCCATGGAACACTAGGGACCCTGACTATAGGTGACACATAAGGGCTCCTTGATTCCTTTATATTCTCTGCTGCCAATAGTTCTTGGAGATGGTGATGGACATCTTTGACATCCCCAGGGACCATTCTCCAGGACCTCTCTTAGAAAGGGCGGTTGACTTTCAGTTGAATATGGTGCTCTTCTCCATGGGCGCATACCAGTCTTACTCATGCAATACTTTCCGGTGCTTGGCCAACCTGTTACTCAGGATCCACTGGTAATGATCTGGTATGGGAAAGCCCCTAAAGTTAAATGGTCCTGGTTCTCTCTGTGTATCAGTGACCAAAGTAAGGTTCACCCCGGTCACACTGTCAACATGGAAGATATATGCCAGTACTCACCCTTTCCTTATTATGACGGGTTTCTCCATTTCATTCTTCACTCTTACAGTCAGTCACCTGGCCCAGGGGGTAGCACATGGTGGCATCACTCCTCTCTGAACCATCAGTCCCTCTGGCAAACTTCATTCAGGAGGAGCATCAATGATGAGCACTGGCCCATCTGGCTAACATGTGAACTCGGCAACACCAACTACTCAGCACAGTAAATTAGGTGGCAGGACTATTACTTTACAATTGACTCTATGAATTACTCCAATGTGTTCATCTTTTGGCATGGTCACTGGGTCATCAAGCCTCAGACTCACTTGCTTCACTATTGCTTGTAAGGATGGACTTCATAAGCTTTGGGCTGCTTCTCTCTCCTTGCACATTTGGGCCAACCTGCCAAACATGTCTGCATTGGTTCCAATTAGCACAATAATGTCATCCATAGCTTTCGACTCTGGACAGATCAGGGCTAGAGAATCAGTTTTGTATGACACTTCCCTATCAATTCCAGGGAACTCGAACTGTTCCAACACAGTAACCATCATAGGGATAGCTGGAGTCACTCAGGCCCCACAGTGAGAGTCCTTTCAATAGCTGGAGTGGCAAGTGTCTCAAGTAGCGATTGTAGAAAGTACAGTGGATAATGATAACTTGTGACCCACTGTCCAGCAGAGCATTACAGGGGTATCCTTCAACAACATCTGAATAACAGCTCAAAAGCCCAATAGCCCTGAGGGCAAGTTACTCTCTGGCGGGATCTTAGGCTCAGTCTATTTCACAGAGCATGGTACGTTTGGAGACAGGTCGCTCCCTCACTGGGGCTCCACTGTTGTTTCCCTGTGGGGTTTGGCATCTTTTCACTTTCTTGTCTACCAGTTGCAGATTCTCTAGGTGACCACACCCATGGGCAAAATGTCCACCTTCCCCACATCGATAACAAAATGGTCCTTCTCTGGGCAATGTGGACAGTCAAAGCCTGGCTTCTTGGGCAGAGGCAGGATCCAACTGGTGTCCTTGTTCAGGCACCAAGGCATCAGGCTGGGGTTGAGAAGCATGCACCACCTGTAGGGCCTTCACACGCTCTTTAATTTCTTTGCACTCAGCACCCAGGACCAAAGTGTTACTAGGCTCTTTGCGACTGTCTACTTGTGGCTGCAAAGGTGTAACTTTCCTAGTGGGTGCACAGAGAAAGTCTACAATTTCTTTTGTGCTTCTTCTTCCTTACTTCATCTAGTAACTGATAAAAGTTTGAGGGATCAGTTCTGTGATCTCTTAGCCTGAGGGATATCAAAATCCATTGGGAATACACAACACCTTACAAAATCTGATCAAGTATCATCTGTGCAATCTGAGCAGAGGTAACCCCTCCAGCGTTAGCAATTTTCCATATCACTGTCTTTACTCAGGTGATGTAATGGGACAACTTCTCTTTCTCTCTTTGTGTACAGGCCCTCAATTTAAAAATGAGGTCCTCTTTCCTCTTCACAGCTCCAAATATACCTTTCAGTATAGCCAGGTGATCACTTGCAGAACTGTTAGGTTGACTTGCATCTAAGGAACGAATTATGTCCAAGTTCATACTTCTCAAGCTTTCCACAATTCTCTTACATTTCTCTTCATCTGAGCAGTTCTACATTTGTTCCATTTGTGTAGCTTGGTTCATCCAACTCTCATAATCATCTTCTCCAGCAGGAGTGGGAATGACTGCTGAGAAGGTACATAATCTTTAATACTGCTCACAAGGCACAACCAGATTAAGGGTCCAATCAGGTCCCATTCCCCTGAGTCCATCATACAGCACGGGCTGTGGGGACTCTTCTTCTTTAAATAAGGCCTTCACATCTTGGACAGTTTTTCTGTCAGCTACCAACAACAATTTAATTTTTCATTCAGTCTGTTTCCGGTGCTGGGGAGGGAGGGGGCTGGACTGCAGATTTCTCCCCCTGCCAAACAGGTCCTATTCACCCTCAGACTCTTCTGGCTTAGTGGTGGCAGGTAACTTGCCCACATCAATCTCCACATCACTTCCCACTAAGACAGAGGTGTTATGATTTGTGCAGTCATACCTCATACCATGCTATTTCAATTTTCCCAAACCTTGTAAAGTACATTATCTAGGGACTCCAAAATAGCAGTTCTTTCAGTACCCTCAGGGATCTGTGTGACCAGAATTGCCTTTTTCAGGTCCAAGTGTTACTCTCGGCACCAGTCTTCTAACTGTTGTAGTACCATGATAGGTCATAGGTAGCATAGGTATCATAGGTAGATCAGAGCCAAGAAGACCGTAGTCCATAATGCTCACCACTAAAGTTAGTCATAACCCTTAATTGATTTATCTCTTAGAAAATGATCTACTCGGGTTTTAAATAAATACATGGTTTCACTAGTCACCACAGATAATGGCAACACATTCCAAATTTTAGACACTCTAACAGAGAACCAAGAACTTCTCAATTTAGTTCTTCAGTGTTCTACGAATAATTGTAGTGGTTGAGCCCTAGTTTCATATGCTACTTCTCTAAATTCCAGTCCCAAAGATTCCCATAAAGTACTATCGTGTGTAGAGCTCTATACACCAGACACAAGTCCCCTCTAAGTCTGCGATATTCAAGACTATAGAGTCCAAGTTTTGTAAGTCTATCTTCGTAATCCAGTCCCTGAACTTCGCTGATTCCTTTAGTCGCCCTTCTCTGAATGCGTTCAAGGGCCTTTATGGAACCCCTGTCTCCAGGTGACCAAAACTGAGCATAGTACTCAACATGAGGCCTAACCAACGAGGAATACAGTGGGAGAAGAACCCTGGTGCTTGTATTTACAATATGCCTTTTAATACAGTGGAGAATACCCCCCGCTTTTTTAATAATTTGTTGACAATGTAAGCCAAATTTTAAATCATTTTTTACCCTAATTCCCAGGTCTCGCTCATCTTCAACAGCCTTAAGAACTTTGTTACCCATAAAATAAGTAGCTAATGGGTTGTCCTTCCCGAAGTGCATTACACCACATTTCTCAGTATTGAACACAAGTTTTTTTGTAAATGCCCAGTTTTCAAGTTCATTTAATGCACTTTGCAAGGTACATACATCCTCTTGATTATTGATTTTGTGGCCTATGCGAGTATCATCAGCAAATTTTGTTAACCAGACATTAGAAGAAAATGATAGTGAAGAGATATAGAGATTAAAAAGACAAGGTCCCAACACAGAGCCCTGTGGGACCCCGCTAGTCACTGGTTCATATTCTGAATAATGGCCCTTTTATACAAACTCGCTGAGTCCTCTCAAACAGCCAGGACTCAATCCATCTAGTTATATTCCTATCGAGTCCCATTTCTATTATGGAGTCAATAAGTTCACCATGCGGCACCTTGTCAAAGGCCTTTGAAAAGTCCAGTAGAACCACATCCACAGCTTCACCCCCATCCAAAGCCAAACTAACTCCACCATAAAATTCTAGTAGGTTAGTCATACAGGAACGGGATTTGACAAATCCATGCTGTGTTTGGTCTGGTGGTATAATAGTCTCTATATAATTTTTAATTATACCCCTCCATGATTTTACTCAGGACAGAGTAAGGCCTGTTCCTTTGAGGAAGGGGGTTCCATGTCATAATGGCAATCACAGAAAGGTGATCACTGTTTGGGTGAGCATACAGCACCGAAAATCAGTTTTGGCAATATACACTCCCAGCGAACATCAAGACGGCGCCAGAGACTTAGATTTTTTTTTATGCCCCACGCACCCCCCCACTAAAGGATTCTCAACATCAGAGGGTTGCAAAAGAAAAGAAAAGAAAAGAAAAATCCCAGACTGGCTCAAAAAAACGAGCGCACCCAGAACCGAACCCTCACTCTCCCAAATCTAGCCTACCACCAACCCACCATGCCACACAGCCAGCTCTGCAGCCCACCACCACACTACACCCCACAAACCCTCCCTCCCCTTCCGCCCATTGCATGGCGTGGTTCCCCCCCACGTACATGTGTATATATAGTGACATCCTTTCACTATATTCACCAAACCCCCTATCCACTCACCCTCCCTGCCCAGTAGCCCTGTACACAGGTGCCGTGACTGAGTCACCCTTTTTAAAAGTGCTCAGTTGTGGTTGCCATTATCACAGGCTACCAGGAAGGGGATATAACAATTTTTCTGAATCAGGTGGGGCAATACACTTCTGAAGCAGTAAATCCCAGTGGTGCCTCCAGTTGTAACAACCCCAACTTACCACTTGGTTGCTCCGGGGCCCTCTGAGTCTCCACTATACACACCTCCCAAGGGGGCCAGCCTGGGTTCACTAATGGGTGTGCTACACTGGAGCAGAATGGCATGGTGCCTCCATCTGGGGTACTGGTGTGGTGTACCTGGCAGATAAAACCCAAGGTTGCCACCTGCTAGGAATAATGTAAGTATTCATTCCCTCCTCCCACACAGAGTGACTTTTCCCCACACCATAGTAATGTACACCGAGCAATAATCATGAGCCAGTGTTATGAAGTAAACTAACTTCAGATTTATTATAGGGCAAGGGTGAAGGGGACTAAAACAGCAAAACCCAAACAATTTGGTTTCCGCAGGTGTTCCTTACAGTCCCAGTACCACCCCGAGGGTGCACCCAGCTTCCTCCCAATGGCTGTACTGATGGTAACAGTCTGTTGCGGTGGGTACCTCACTGAGTTGCTGGTGGCAAACCAGAGGCTGCAGGGTTGGTGCACCATGAATGCTAGGATGCAGTGAGCATGAGCAACAAGTTAAACTTAAACTGCAGAACTTTGTAAGGGGCCCAAGTAGTATTTCACACAAGCACAACAGTATTTTTTCCAGTCTTCTGACTGGGCTTATCCTGCAGATTACAAAGTCCTGTCCAGAACCCCCCCCCCCAGATTATATAGCTATCTAACTAAATTGCAGCAGAACTCCCCAGGGCCGCAACCCAGAGGTACTTACAGTTTCTGAAGACTTTTTTTCGGGCGGGTGAACTAGGACACATAATTGTGGTACTGCTCTGGTGTCAGCAGACAGTCTCTCTTTGCACCACATCAGCCCGCTGTAAATACTTAGCAAACTGCAGGACCATTTGCTTGTGACAGGCCTTTCTCATTGTCTTCGCCTCTCAGGCCTTTTGTTGTCTTTGCCCTTTTGGCCTTTTGTCATTGTCGCCCTTTTGGCCTTTTGTCATCTTCACCTCTCAGGCCTTTCATGTGACTTAGTTGTATTATTGTGATGTAAAAGTTCCACATTTACACCTACACAGTAGAAAAAAACAAAACCATGAAGATCAAGGTAATGCAATGAACAGTGTTTGTAGTTCTGGACATACACACCCCCTTGAAAATACACACAAAAAGCAGACACACACACACACACACGCATATAGCTGTTACAACAGTTGTGCACACACAAAGGGTGTGAGTGTGATTAGCAGGATAGGGCAGCTGAGCTGGGCATATTCCTTTATATAGCTTGGACATTTAATATCTAGAATAAGTTTAAAAATATAAAATAAACTCTTCGACACACTCTAATAAATGGGAACTAGAATAGTTATTTTAAAAAAAACCTCATCATATAGCCCAATTAATAATTAAATCAGTGATGTGTATAGCCCAGTCAGTTAGGAGTATTAAATAACCTGAAGGAAGATCAATTGATTTTTACATTTGCTCTACCATGACACTGAAACTGGGCATTAATTCATGAAATTTTCCTTTAGTTTAGATCATAATAATGCTGGCACTAATTATTATGGTTAAAATGAACAGATAGTCCCAATCAATCCTGATCCCCCAATATTATGGTTAATACAGTGTTATGATTATATTAATGGGCAGAAGGGATGGTCATTTAAAAGGTGTTCAAAAAGACAGGTTAACATAGTATAAATCAGCATGACAGAAGGGGGACCACACATTCACCTAGAATGATTTCCCCATGGGAAACAGTGTGGTTTCCATCATGACCAGGCCATGCACGGGGTTACGTCATTGCATGGCATAATCAGGCTATTCCCTAGTGTGATAATCTGTGGTCCGGCCCCTTCTGCTCCCTCTGAGAGAGGCAGTGACGCTTGTGGCAGCACTAGCGTCTTGTATAATGGTGGCAATATGGCAGTCTAAAGTACACTACAGCTCTGGTCAAAGCAGAAAGAAACGTACAACTTGCCACTCCCAAGAAAACATAATACACTGAAAGGGAAAAGGTAAATTAATTCAAAATAAGCAAGTACCTGAACAAATGAATTTGAAAATAGTTTGAAATGGGAGCACTCAAAAGAATGTTTTTAATTTACAGGATAAAACACACCATAAAATAACTAAATCTGGAGGCTTAAAGACAGTATTATTAGGTAAGATGACAAAATTAATATCCATTAAGGCATTGAAAAATGTAAACTGTCATTACTTGAAGAAAGTTGTTAATATTTGTGTTCCTTAAAATACTTAGTTTACAGGTCCCTAATCCCCGCCCCCAAACACACACATTTTTTTTCCTTCTACAATGGATCGGCCATAATTCAAAGCTTCATCCTGAATTTAGAGACATTAAACATTTGGTTCTGTGATTTTTAATATTACTGCTATCTTTTTTTAAATTGTAAATGTAAATAAAAGGCACAGGCAACTTTTATCTCTTTGTTTGCACAGCTTAAACTGATGTTTAAATCACCACCCACTTATTCAAGTTTTGCTCGCTATAACAGTGATGTGTTGTTGAGGAGGGTAGGACCATTGAGAAAGTGCCTGCATTCCAATGTGGAATGTTGAGTTGCTGTGGGAGGTGTCACCTGCACCATTGAGCTGTGGATCTGTTTGTTCACTTGAATAAAGACCAGAGAGAACTTTTGTACCTTATCATCTGAGCTGGTGTTTCCTTGCCCTTGGTGGGATCGTGCTCCATTTTTGTTTCACTTGTTGACTGAAAACATACAGTTTATCTTCACTGTGAGGGGTGGAACCTTTATAACTCACAAGTGGTAATGGTCTTGCCCCCTGATACATATTGGATATGCAACGGTCTTTCTCAAAGTATGCAACTTAGTATCTACAAGCGTGAAGGGGCAGGATCACAGCTCACAAGTGGTGCAGCGATGAGTGAGTTATAAAAGTCCTCTTACAAGTGATTATGATAAATGATGTTTTTTTGAGTGAGACCATTGCATATGTCGTCATACCTCTTAACTGTCCCTGATTATGAGGGATGTCCCTCATTTTATCCCTCAGCATTGCTTTGTCCCCCCATGTGTCCCTCATGGAAAAAAGCACTGCTAACACAGAGCCTGTGCTGTAAATTCAAACTTAGAAACAGAAGTTCATAATACTAAATCAAAAATAAACTTTGTACAAGTAAACACAATGTTTTCCACAGTTGTCTGAGCGTGTATCTCCATGTCTGAGGAGGTGTCCCTCATTGTGAGGATCAGTATCCCTCATTGTCCTTCATTTTAATGTCTGTGTCCCTCGTTTGAGTGACAAAAGGCTGAGAGGTACATACATATATATATACAGCACCAATTTACTAGCTATAACTTTTTTTGGGGTATTATTTTCTCTCCTCCAGAGCTCCGGCTACGACCCCCGCCCTCCGCTGTTCCCCCCAGCGCCATCCCCGGACATCAGACCCCCTCCCTTATGCACCCCACGACTTACCCTTCGCGGCAGGGTGGTGGGGAGTGACTCAACCCACCCCAATGGATCCATGCCGGGGAGGCGCCCTTCCAGGAATGGCGCGTGAAGGCCTAACCGTGCTGCCGGGCTTTTTCCGCTGTTTTCCTCGGCAGTCGCGGCGTGCAATGGCGCCAGTGACTGGGTACGCGCGCCTCCCGTCGTGCCCCAATCAGCGTCTGCCATGACCCGCCCCTAGCTTGCAGCTACGTGTGTCTGACCCCCAGCCTCTGCTGGGGTCAGGCAAGCCCCGGCCACCCAAATCCCCCCTCCCCGGAGATGGAGAGCAGTCCCTTGGATGCTCAATCCATCTCCTCCCCGCCGACCCACGGCAACCCATGCCCGTTCCCGAACACGGGTCGCCGGTGTGGCGCGAGGTGTGGCCACCAGCGCCTCAACCCTCAGCGCCACTGGGCCAGCTATAACTTTTTAAATCTGCTGTGTTTCAAGGTTTGAACTATTTCTATTTAATTTCAACTACTAGCTTCCGTGTTGCAGTAGGCAATTGTGGTGTGACCAGCACTGTGACAGCTGGTCTCTGACTGGTTCAGTATTCCATGTGATGACAGTCTGAATGTATGTCTGTCTGTCTGTCTGTCTGTCTGTCTGTCTGTCTGTCTGTCTGTCTATCTATCTATCTATCTATCTATCTATCTATCTATCTATCTATCTATCTATCTATCTGTTACCAGTGGTCAAAATGAATGTGCAAAACCTGTTCCCTATGTAAGTGGGACTAGGCTGGTGCATGTAGTTTTGTCCCCTGCATGTACATAACACTGAGCCCTGACACTTGTGGGGGCCACCGCTGATAGTCACTGCATTGTCAGGCAGAATATGGGACTGAGTGAAAGAAAACACCTTTTTTTAAAAATCACAATGACTTACGTAATGCTGCCATACTGTAAGTTGCAGTTGGTGCCCAGGGAGGTGGTGGTTTCATGCAGCCACGAGGGGCCGTGAGCTGTGATTTTCTTTTAAGACTGCTTGCGCTACTTTTGTGAGTCACTCATGTGACTAGGGAGAGGAGAAAGAAAGAGAGGAGGAATCACAGTGCACCAGGTCCTATCATGGCAATGGGGCATGGGAGAATTCATATTAGGAGTTCCTGCTATCAGTCACTAACCTCACATGTTACTAACGGACAGAGTCAATGGGCTTAATTTTCAAAGAGTAGTACAGGGCTTGCATCTAACACTTTCTTTGGCACAGCTGTGCCAATCTCATTTGCCACAGCTACGCCAATCTCCTTTGTTACAGCTGCACACAATTTTGGTAGGTCGGGCATGGTTGTGACACTTTACCTGATTTATGGCAGCTTGTGCCAACTCTTTGACACAAGCACCATAAAAAGGATCCCCTGGATTGCCACAAGCTAGACCAGAAAATGTTGATCTTACTTCCAGCAAGTGGTGCATGGGATCAAAAATCCTAATCACTGGCCGGCTGATTGGAAACATAGAAACATAGACTTTGACGACAGATAAGGACCGCTTGGCCCACCTCGTCTGACCATTTCCCTACCTACTGGATAAGCTGCCAATCCTAGTTAACCAACAGCCTATTTCTTCCTACCCCCCACAAGAATTGCCTTATGTCTGTCCCATGCATTCTTGAATTCCCCCAATGTTTTTGACCCCACAACCTCCTCAGGAAGGCCATTCCATGTGTCCACCACCCTCTCTGTGAAAAAATACTTCCTCACATTACCCCTGAGCTGTCCCCTTGTTCTTGTACATCTCTTTTTCTGAAAGATGCTATCCGCTTGAACTTTGTTGATTCCCCTGCTAGTACTTAAAAGTTTCTATCATGTCCCCCCTCTCCCTCCTTTCCTCAATGGTATACATATTAAGCTCTTTTAGTTTCTCCTTGTATGGCTTCTGTTGCAGACTCTGCACCATTTTAGTTGCCCTCCTCTGGACTGTCTCCATCCTGTCTATGTCTTCACGGAGATGGGGTCTCCAGAACTGGACACAGTACTCCAGATGGGGTCTCGCCAACTGTCTATACAGAGGGATAACAACCTTCTGTTTTCTACTGGTGATGCCTCTCTTTCTGTACATCCTAGCATCCCCCCAGCCATCCCTACTGCCTTCTCACATTGCTTGCTAACCTTTAGGTCATCTGATATGATTACCCCCTAGGTCCATTCCACTTTTGTTGTTGTTAATACCCCCCCATTGTGTACTCTTCCCCTGAGTTTTTGTTTCCCAGGTACATTACTTTGCAATTCTTTGCATTGAACCCAAGCTGCCATACGTCTGACCATTCCTCCAACCTTGCCAAGTTCCTTCTCATCCTTTCCTCCCCCCTTATGTGTATCAACCCTGTTGCAGATCTTTGTGTCATCTGCAAAGAGGCATACTTTTCCTTTCAGTCCCTCAGCAATGTCACCTATAAAGACATTAAAAAGGACCGGACCCAGTACTGAACCCTGCGGTACCCCACTAGTAACCCCCCTTTCTTCAGAGAGGACTCCGTTTACTATTACCTTCTGTGTCCTGTTGTCCAGCCAATGTTTTACTCAGGCTACCACCCTGGGAATCCACTCCCAGGCTGGCTAACTTGTTTATTAATCTTTTGTGTGGGACTGTGTCAAATGATTTGCTAAAGTCTAGGTAGGTCATGTCCACAGCCCCTCCCTGGTCTACTACTTTGGTCACCCAGTCAAAGAAATTGATCAAGTTCAAGTTCAAGTTCAAGTTTATTGCAGGAAAATTCCATTGAGCAAGCTCATTCACAAGGAGGTCCTGTGATCAGATCAGATCAGATTCATCCGACATGACCTTCCCGCTGTGAATCCATGCTGCCTTGGGTCCTCTGCCCCACTGGCCTCTAGGTACTCAACAGTTCTTTCCTTCAGAAGTGATGCCATCATTTTCCCTACCACTGAGGTCAAACTGACAGGTCTGTAGATTCCTGCCTCTGTCTTGCTCCCACTTTTGTGAAGGGGAATCACATCCACCCTCCTCCAGTCCTCAGGTACCACACCATCCTCCAATGATTTGTTAAAAAGGCTAGTCAGTAGTGTCACTAGTTCTCACCTTAATCCCCCTGAATTGTCGCAAACCCTGTGCGCCATATCATCAGTGCACCCTGGGCTTGTGGCAAATGTGGGCAACTGAAATTGAGCCCAATGTCTCTGGTTTATTACTGTGACTTTCACTGCTGGGCAATGTATGTGCGCGAGTAGAGGGAGGCTCTCTAGCAACCAATCATGAGAGTGCTGTCACTGAAAATAAATAAACTTGCATAGACTGCAGTAGGAGATCATGTGACTGCTGAGAATACAGTCTTGGGTGGCTAGTCGGGGAAGCATCTATTGATTGGGTAATATTATGTGATGGATGCTGTTCAGCAGCAGTCAGAACCCAGAATTGAGGATGGGGGCGAAGTCTTGATAAGAAGCATGTGAGAGCTAAGATCACTGGTGCAGTTCACATACAGCTCTCATGGAGAAGAACAGTGTGTTAAGGAGGATTATAAAATGGGGGAAAGGATTTCAAGCAATCTGATTGGTTGTTAGCTGTGCATTAGATGTGTCTAATGCACAGCTAAAATTAGAACCCCCATTTAGAATACACAGGCCCATTTTATAAGTGCAATAAGCCACTCCAGAGATGTGCATTAGACAGTTGTAATGCACGGCTAGGGGACTGGACGCACTCAGCCTGTGGCCTCGGGCCTCACTACGTCCCCCTAGCCGTGCAATAGAACTGTGTAATGCACACCCCATCATGTCTTATTGCTTACTTGGTAATCTGTCTGGAATGGATGTCTTTAATCTGAGTTTTTAGTGGTTAATTAGGCAATGAAAATCAAGTAAAGAAAATCACAGACTAGAGCCCCCTGACTGGGTGCGCTCCCCATGTGGCGCGGCTTTTGTTCTCACTGCCACCCGCATCACCCTTGGCTGCCGCAAAAAAACTTCAAACTAGAGCCCCCTAACCAGGTGAGCTCCCCCCTGTGGCACTGCTTTCACTCCTGATGCTGCCCCCATCACCCTCAGCTGCCGCAAGTAAACTTCAGGTATGGTCCCTCCAAGGAAGACTGCGAATTTTCATATTGTTTGGCGCCCACTAACCTCTGATTGGTGATTGGCCACTTTTCAAGCAGAACTCCACTTGATTGGCCCCTGCAACAAGCCAAAAGGACTTTTGCTTGCTCTACTATTTTTTTTTTCTTTACTAAGCCTAATTTCCGGCTTCTCAGTAGCTTCTCTGTCTCTAAATTTTAAATTTCAGTACTGCACATTTAATCTGTTTAAATTGCTGACAAATCCAGTTGCCTACACCTTAATGTATTTCAGTTAAGGCAATAGTGCATTATTAGCTTCAGGCTAGCAAGAACTGCACCAACTGTTTAAACTGAGATTTAGACTGTGATTGAAACTGCGCCATGCTGCTGCAGAGACTTCTGTTATTTTTTTCAGCCTATTCATTTTAAATTCATTGATCCGCTCTGCAGCAGTGACTTGCTTTAGTATGCCTATTTTTCTCTTAGCCCTGTTCTCTCTAAATATTTAATTTCCTCAGTACTGCTATTCCCATTTGCTCTCACTTCTGCTGCTTTCTCTCTAGCTAGCCACTCTTGGAGCACGGCGCTGACCTGCACTGCCCCTCCAGCCCCATTGTCTCTCCACCTTTTGTGTAAATCCCTGCCTCCCAATTAAACTAATCCTTCCACAGGCACCTCTGGTCCCCTATTGCTCAACTAGTCTGTGTCTGATTAGCCTTTGCCCCCCCTTCAACTCTACATTATTTAATTTAACTTTCTACTCTTTCTCTCACAGACTACAGCCCCCTGACTGGGTGCACTCCTCCTGCGGCGCGTCTTTCACTCCCAATGCCACCCTCATCACCCTCGGCTGCTGCAAGGAAACTTCAGGTATAGTCCCTCCAAGGAAGACTGCGAATTTTCAAATTGTTTGGTGTCCACTAACCTCTGATCAATGATTGGCCACTTTTCAAGCAGAACTCCACTTGATTGGCCCCTGCAACAAGCCACAAGGACTTCTGCTTGCTCTACTGTTTTTTTTCTTTACTAAGTCTGATTTCGGCTTCTCAGTAACTTCTCTTTCTCTAAATTTTGGCCCACCCACCCAACCCCACCCCGCCACTCTTTAAATCCTCTAGCTGTACCTCAGACTCCACCCTGCTGTGCAGCTCACCCAATTGAAACCCAGTAAATTCCTCCCTGTAGTCAATCACAATTCCTCCCCTGCATCGCCTTGTTCTGTGGCTGTCTGCCAACAAACTTAGCAACTCAGTCAATTGTTTATTTCTAGCAAAGTTCTCCTCATTCCTTTACTGCTAATTTTTCCTCCCTTAATGTTCAACACCCCACCTTCTCACTGCTATCCCTATCTCCCATATTTTCTTATCCATGGTACTCTCTCTCTTACAGTCAAGCTGTTTATTAAATACATGTCGTCTCCTGCCACAGGGACACTCCTATTGGTAGAAGCAGTCAGGATAGCTGTCTGCCATTGGCTCCCGCAAGATCTGACCAGAATAGAGTGTGAGCTGACAGCAAGCATAAACCGAATATGACACCTCATATTTTCCTCTTCTGCCAGCTAGCTGGTATGCTCCTCCTATGCCTTAACCTCAACACCAATCCTGAACAAACGGTCATATCTCATTATATGCGGTGTGGCATGGAGAGTCCTCACTTCGTAAACTTTCACTGTAGATTTGAACCCCCTCTTAACCTTCAGAAATGGGTGTGCGCTGTGCATCACACCAGGCAGAACTTTCTGCCAGCCTCACCTGCTAACTACACTCTTCTGTCCCTTACTCCTAAGACTCGGGTGATTCTTCTTGCTTCTCTAGGGCCCTCAATCACTTGCCCTTCTGAACCTGGGAGACTCTAAGCACCATCATAAAAGGGGGTGCATCAGGCTACTGAAGCTGCTACTAAATGCTTTAAAACAGATTTTGTTGATCTTACTACTCTGCTCAGGTGACAGTGAATTGAATCCATGTCCACTACCCCAATCACTTCACCGTCCAATTTGACTAACTTAACGGGGATGAGTAGGCTCCATAGCAATACCTGCAGCCTGACACAGAAATCTGATTCTGTACAAAACTGGCTAAGTCATGCCACACCAGATGTACTGGTGGTAACCGAATCTCCGTTAAACCTACTGTACAGGATTTAGAAATTAACATTCCCTCTTATAAGGTTTTCAAAACTGACAGGCAAGCCAGAGGGTTTGGGGTAGCCATCTATGTACAGGATAGATTTCCTGTGTCTATCATCAACTCTACAACTGTACCTAAGGAGTCTGAATGCCTTAAACTCAAGGTTCAAATCTCGACATCTGTTACTCCTTGTGATAGGGTGTTATAGACCCCCCTCAGCTGGGCTTAAAATAATAAATAATCTAAGCCATATACTTGATTATTCCCCTTCAGAAGTTATAGTCATGAGTGACCTAAAGCTTGACAGACTAGCCCCTTGTTCTGAGCCATTTAAAGAACTCTGTGACACCTTTGGACTTACTCAAATAATTACAGAACCCACACATCCTAACAAGAAAAACCCTACAAACAGCACACTTCTGGATATTATACTGGTAAACAAACTGCACCTGGTAACTCACTCGGGCGTTTTCTTTAACGACCTTAGTGACCATTGTGCTATTGCATGCGTTAGGCCCTACCAAAGCCAATCTCGCACTCTAGATATATTCTCAAAAGGAGTCGCCATAACTTTGACTTTCATGCCTTCTTATCTGATCTGGAGCACTCCTGTTGTCAAAACTTTTACCTTGCTCCCACCATCAACGAAGCCTATGATCTGTTTCAGAACATCCTCCTAGATACTATAAATCAGCATGCACCCCTTATGAAAATATGAACAAAAAAATACTCATGCCCATGGTTTTCCTCCAGCCTTAAGTCTGAATTACTCCACAGGGGATGCCCTATGGAAAAAAGCATGGATGACTAAACTCCCCTCTGATTGGACATCCTTTAGTGTGGCCAGAAATCACTGCACAAAGCTTACCAGGGCCACTAAAATTAGTTATTACAACTGGATGCTTCTACCAAATGCTCTTCACTATTTTGGAAAACGCTAAGAGAGGTAGAGGGTCATAGATCGGCCAACTCCTTTCCTACAAAAATCACATCTGGAAGTTCCACCATCTCAGATAAACTCGAGATCCTAAATTTATTTAACGGGTGGTGGACAAGTGGAACATCCTGCCAGAGGAAGTGATGGGGGCTGAAACAATCATGGGATTTAAGAATGCATGGGATAGACATAAAGGAATTCTGGAGGTCAGGGGTAAGGGGCAACAGACTTCTAGGAAAACAAACTGAACTTACAAGCTCAAATGGGCAGACTGGGTGGACCATAGGCCCTTATCTGCCGACACTGTCTATGTATCTATGTATCTATGTATTTAGTAATCACTTCGCTACGGCAGGGCTGGCATTCAACTCATCTCCGGCCAACAGCCTTCAAGACCAATTATTTGGTAAGGATCCAGATATGGTCACCCCTTCCCTTACTGAGGGTCAAACAGCCTTCTCCTTCAACCCTGTCACACTAAAACAAGTAGAGGACTTGCTCCTTCAGCTTGACACAAGGAAAAGTGCTGGCACAAATCTCTTAGAACCGTATTTTTTAAAAATAGCATGTCACATTTTGGCTGTTCCCATTACCCACCTGTTTAATTTGTCTTTTACTTAGGATACCCTTCCCTCTATTTGGAAAATTGCTCACGTCATTCCTCTATTTAAATCAAGTGATCCTAGTGATCTTAACAACTATAGGCCTATTTCTCTGCTTCCAACTATCTCTAAGCTACTAGACAAATTAGTCAACCAGCAAATCAGGAACTATCTCGATTCTCATAACCTACTTACCTCAGTGCAGTTTGGATTCAGACCTTGCCATAGCATGATCTTTGCCCATGCCAAAGTTTCTAATGACTGGCTAAATGCCGTGGATAATAAACAATATGTATGTGCCTTGTCCTTGGATCTAAGCAAGGCTTTCAATATGGTGGATCACTCCTTGCTCTTGGACACCCACTGCAATTTTGGCCTGGGTAATACAGCCCTCAAATGGTTTGATAGCTATCTGATTAGACATTCTCAGAAGGTAATGGCTGAAGGAGATCTCTCCCCCTATAAGAACCCTATGGAGAGGTGACCCACAGGGTTCTATTTTGTGGGCCCTCTCCTATTTACTATATATATTAACAATATTCATACAGGAATAAAGTCTTCTAATATACACTTATTTACCGATGACACTGTACTGCATATTACTAGGCCATTTCCAGAAATAACATGTCTTGACCTGCAACTTGAATTCAGCCATCTCCAGAAAAACCTGCTTCAATTAAAACTACTTTTAAATGCAAAAAAATGAAGGCAATGCCATTCTCTTTAAGTTATCGCATATCATTAATCTGGGTGATGTACCCCTAATCACTACCCTCCTTGGTGAGCCTCTTGAATTTGTCACAAAATTTAAATATCTGGGTGTCTGGATTGATGATAAACTGTCCTTCTCTGAGCATGTAGAGGAACTCACCAAAAAGCTGAAACAGAGACTTGGCCTATTCTTTCGAATAAAGCACCTTCTCACAGTGGAAGCAAAAACCAGACTTGTCCAAACTTCATTCCTTCCACTGCTGGATTATGCAGATATTCTGTATGGTCAAGGTACTAGTGCAGCCCTGTCCAAACTTGACACCTTATACCACAGGTCCATAAGATTCATTTCAGGAGCACCCTACTCTACACATCACTGCTCACTATATGGACTAGTGGATTGGACATCACTCTGTTACAGATGGCAGAAAAATGCAGTCCTTTGGACATACTGAGCCATCACAAAGAAACTTCCTCAGTATATATCTGATTGCCTACCCATCTTTTTTTATTTTATTTTAGTCTTTGGTAACCGGGTAAGGCCCACTAGGCACAAGTGCCTGTTTTCAGGGGTGACCTGGGAGCACTGGGCAGTTAAGTGACTTGCTCAGAGTCACACGCTATGCAAGTGGAGGTTGTGAGAATCAGACCCAGGTCTGGTGTGCTGGATGTACCAAGCTCATTCACAGCTCGTTATTCTAACCTCTGGGCTATACTGCCAGCCCATCTGTCCCCCTGGTAGTTTCACACTGAGGAGCCTTTCTTATATATGCCTGGTCATTCTCAGAGTCAGAACTAATTTTGGTGTAGCTTCCATAAACCATTCCCTCCCTGCTTTATGGAACAATTTGCAAAAAATCCTCAAACTAGCCTCGCCTGTGAAATTGTCCATGTTTAAAACCCTATTCTTCTGAGCCATCATAGAATCCTGTAACTGCAGGCAATGACTTTCCCTCCAAAATTAGTGTTATTGCACCATCCCTGGCCTACTATGTGACATTTGTCTGTCCTCATGCCCTTCCCCCCTTCCTTCCTCTTTTTCCCTGCAAATTCTCTTATATCTGTCATAAAGTGCACTTTATATGTACATATGTATATTTTCCACCCATGCATATATATTCATACGAAGCTTATGCCTCACTGCTGTGAAATGATTAATTGTATTGTTATGTTGGTTTTGCACTGTTATCACTGTATGGTTATATTGGTTTTGCACTGTCGTCATTGTCTGCTACATGTCCAGGTCCATCTTGTAAATGGATTCTTCTCAATGATGTTTCGCCTGGTAAAATAAAGCTTGATTGATTTATTTATTGATTGAAGTGTGTGAAGCAGAGTACTACAATTGTTAGTAGTTTTCTGATAGTTTCATTTTAATTTTAATTATTATTTTTTGACCAGTGCAAGTAACCTCTCTCTGGTGCATATACAGTAACTTTTTAGCCACTTGCACAGTGGTGTAATACTAAAAATGTTCACTTCTACCCCCTTGTTTTATTAGTTATTTGTTTTAGCTTAAAACTGCTTTTCTTTCCATTGTAAGCTGAAGTGAAATAAATTATTTTCTAAGAGAATTAATTGTTTGCTAAGTTAAAATAAATATTTATCTGAAAATAACACAATCCATTTATTTAGTTTGTTCACCACAGGTGTGGTATATATATGGTGTTATCTTTGTTGACAACATATCTGTCAAAATAACAATATGCTTAATGTTTGTTAAGTCACAAAGATGTAGGACAAATATGCCTGCCATTATGCTGTATCTGTATGTAACCAATTGGAAAATACCTAAAACTATACTTGATGACATCTTAGTGTGCGCAGCTATGCAGCATTCCACCAGAGTAGTGAAGTCAAAATATATAGGGGATATTCAATGGCCTGATTCAAAATATGTAATTTATCTTCAAGTGTGAGGAGGCAATACCATAAGGCATGAGTAGAGATGCAGCAAAGTTTTACTCCGTGGGCGAATATGTGGTGAAGTCACCAAATTCAACTCCGTGGAGCACTTCGTATAATTTTGACAAATTACCCGAAATTCACAATTTGTGACTTTGCCTTGCTTTTGGAATTTTTAAGTGCAAATTACACTTAAAAAACCCTAAAGAAAGTACAGGTTACAAATGGGGAATCCCCCAACACCACCCCTGATCTGGTGTCTAGTGGTCCCCCCACCCCGCCGATTGTCGGCCCCAATAATAAATAAAAAAGCTTAGGTCCAGATCCCTGGTGTCTAGTGGACCCTCCACCCCACCAATCACCAGCCCCAATAATAAATAAATAAATAAATAAATAAATAAATAAATAAACTCCAGTCCAGATCCCTGGTGTCTAGCGGACCCTCCACCCCACCGATCACCAGCCCCAATAATAAATAAATAAATGAATGAATGAATAAATAAAAAACTCCAGTCCAAATCCTTGGAGTCTAGTGGATCTTCCACACTGCCGATCGCCAGCCCCAGTAATAAATAAATAAAAAACTCCAGTGATTCCTGGTGTCTAGTGGACCCCCCACCCCACTGGTTGCTGGCCCCAATAATAAATAAATAAATGAATAAAAACTCCAGTCCAGATCCCTGGTGTCTAGTGGACCCCCCACCCCACCAATCACTGGTCCCAATAATAAATAAATAAATAAACTCCAGTGATCCCTGGTGTCTAGTGGACCCTCCAACCCACCGATCGCTGGACCCAATAATAAATAAACAAACACACAAACAAACAAATAAATAAATAAACCACCAGTTCAGATCCCTGGTGTCTAGTGGACCCCCACCTCACTGATTGCCGGCCTCAATAATAAATAAATAAATAAATGAATAAAAACTCCAGTCCAGATCCCTGGAGTTTAGTGGACCCCTCATGCTGCCAATCACTGGCCCCAATAATAAATAAAAGAATAAAACTCCAGTGATCCCTGGTGTCTAGTGGACCACCCACCCCCACCCTGTCAGGTAGTGACTCCCACTGCCACCACTCCACTCCCCCTAACCTCATCCCTGAGTGGGCCACTGGCACAGCCCTACACTCACCTCAGTGTACGGCAGCGTGACTGACATGCTCTGAATGAATAAATGCATTCTTGTACAAACACACACTCATTCATTCAGTCAGACAGTCAGCTTGTTATTGTAGGGGATGTTTTTCAGGAGGTTAGAGAAGGGAGAAGGGCTGCTCCGTTCTTCTGTGGGGGGATGGGGGAACAGTGTTACAGACCCCGGGAGGGATCTACAGTGCCGTTCCCCCGTCCTGCCCCCCCCATGAGGACTGGAGCAGTTCACCCTCCCTTCTCTAGCCCTCTGAAAAATGTCCCATTACAATGATGAGCTGGCTGACTGACTGAATGAATGAGCACATGCTACAAGCACGTGTTCATTCATTCAGAGCAGGTCAGTCAGGCTGCCAGCCACAGAGGTAAGTGGAGGGCTGTGCCAGTAGCCCATTTGGGGATGGGGTTGGGAGGAGAGGAGTGGTGGAGGGGGCACTACTTGACATGGTAGGGGGTGGGGGGTTCCACTAGACACCAGGGATCACTGGAGTTTTTTTATGTATTTTTTATTTGGGCCAGTGCTTGGTGGACTTGGAGGGGGGGTCCACTAGACACCAGGGATCACTGGAGTTTTATTTATTTATTTATTATTGGGGCCAGCGATCGGTGGGGTAGCGGATCCACTAGACACCAGGGATCTGGACTGGAGTTTATTTATTTATTTATTACTGGGGCTGGCAATCGGTGGGGTGAGGGGTCCACTAGAAACCATGGATCACTGGGGTTTTATTTATTTATTTATTATTGGAGCAGGTGATTGGCTGGGTGGGGGTTCACTAAACAGCAGGCATCACTGGAGTTTTTTTATTTATTACGGGGGCTGGCGATCAGTGGGGGGTCCACTAGACACAAGGAATCTGGACTGGAGTGTTTTTTTACTTATTAATTATCAGGGCCAGCAATTGGCGGGGGCAAACAGTAGTTTTTGTGTAAAGTGTGGAATTTCACATGCAAAATGTCACACTTTTGCCATTGATTCACACTCTGTGAATTGGCAAATTTTGCAAATTGAGCTCCGTGAATTGAGCGCTATTCACGAAATATTTTGCGGATTGAATTTTGTCGACTTCTTCCACCTCTAGGCATGAGTCACAGAGCCATGAGTGAATTATGAAAGTCCAACCCCCTCACAAGTGATGATAAAGTATATATGTTAGACCATTGCATATCTGATTTATAAAACATCAGTTAACTTGTTCTAGATTTAAATCTGCAGTTTGTAACTGTTTCTCTTTGATTTCAACTGCTGTCTTCAGTGTTGCATATTGCTATTTTCATATCAGCAGCACTGCAAAAGCTGTTCTTGGATTGGTTCAGTATTCCATTGTGATATACTCAACATTGCTAAGTATCAAATGTGACATAGCCAAAAATGCTAGATATATATAGAACAATAGCTGAGTAGGTGGTTATAACAAGATTTTACACACACCCAAGGTGTGGGATGCCACATAAACCCCAAGAGGGAAGCTCGAGGGGTTTATAAAACATTCCACACCAAGTGTGTGTAATCGAGATTTTACACACACCCAGCCTTTATTTTATATAACTGCTGGCTAGCATTTTTTCACCACAGCAATTATATAAAATACATACAGTGCTGTTCAGCTGCAGTCTGGTCAGGACGAAGCGTGGTCTGTGGCCAAGCGGCTGCAAAAATCTTTCCTTTTTATTTAATTTATAGTTGTCTCATTTAGTGAGTGTTAAAGATTAAAATTTAAGTGATGAGAAGGAGTTTTTTTAGATTTACTTGCCTCCGACTGTGAGTGGTGGTTAAGGGTCCAAGAGCATTGCCGAAGAAAGGAAGAGTGGAGTCTGGCACATGTGTGGTCCGAGGGAAACCTGGCACATGTTTGCCATTATAACCAGCTGGTTATAAGGGCAAATTGTAACCAGGTTTCCCTATGGGAATAAATGCTGGCCAGTAATTAAATCATGATATCTAGTAACATGGGTCTAAATACATTAATTTTATTCACTGGTATTCCTCTCTATACCTGTTGTGTAAATGTAACTTTTTGTACTTAAATGTTAAAAAACTGATGAAAACAATTATTATACTCTAAACAGTTTTATTTACAAAAATAAGAACATAAGAATTTGCCTGCAGAAGGAGATTGTGTGGTCCATCTAGTCTGGCCAGGTTCTATACCCCCCACTATCAGTTTGTTTGTTTGTTTGTTTAAAATTTATTTTTATACAGGTTAATCTATTGGGGAGTAAATCCCCATTTACAACAAATACCTGTTTGTCTTGCTAAGGTGACTATACTGTCTATCTCATGTCTGTTTGAATTCACTAACCATCTTGGCTGCCACTACTTCCAGGTGCAGGCTGTTGCAAGGGTCTACCACCCTCTCTGTGAAAAAGTACTTCCTAACATTTGTTCTGAATTTACCTCCCACCAGGTGCATGTTGTGTTCTCTAGTACGTGCAGCCTTGTTTTCCAGGGAGAGGTTCCTGGTTTGTACTGTGTTGATCCCTTTAACAAATTTAAATATCTCAATCATGTCTCCTCTGTTCTTCCTCTGCTCGAGGGAGAATAAATTTAGCTGGCTGAGCCTCGCTTCATATGTTTTGTGGTGCAGATCCTGCACCATTTTGATGGCATGTCTCTGCACAGTTTCCAGATGATCTATCAAAATAATTGATCTGAAAGGTTAACATTTGAAAACATGTGGTATGAATCAAACACACCACAACCTGACTCTGAAAATGATATTTATCATCATTTGTGAGGGGGCAAGAATGTTCATAACTCACTTGAGGCATCATCACTGGAGAGGTATGGTCCTGCCATCTAATGCATAAAGATAAATGGTATATTCTGAATCAGAACATTGCATAACACCTGCATATACAGTATGATAGGTTTTTATTTTATTGCTATATTAGGCTCAGATATAAAACTGTTAAAAATGTCAGTTTTTTTCCTCGATTTGTGGGGGTTGGAAATTTTCCTTTAGTCCCAAGGGTTCAACAAGGGATGGGCTAGGCAGATAGGCTAGGATAGCCAGCTAAATAAGTGATACTGATTAGTACCTGAAGACATCAGGAAATATGTTGAGGTTTACGCAAGGGTGTGTGTGGAGAAAAACGTGATAATTTCATCAAGTGAAGCTGTGGGCAGAGTAAGCCAAGAGGCAAAAATGCCGAGTAGCTTATCCTGCTCCTAACTCCACAAGAGAAAATTACTACTGAGTTCTCTACAGAACCCCATGCACATAATGAATTATGTTTCATGGTTTAGAGGAAATATGTTTAAAGTATTGAGTGCAGGAGAATTGTTTTTAAACTTTATTGTTTTTCAACTACTACAATACATATGTGTAAATATATTACATGCATAGAGCAGATTGCCTTGCAAGAAACATGGTACATACATACTAGGGATGCTTGGATTCTCTAGAATCTGTTCCGTGATGCATTTGTCAGAAATATGGATATTCCAATTCTGACTCCGACTCTTTTCCGAGTACAAGAGTTGGAAATGGAGTAAGAATTGGAATCCGAATTCTGATTCCACCTCCTATGACTGGGTAGTATGAACAAGTTGGCTAGCTACCACCATCCCACCTGGTACACATGCGCACACACACACAGACCCAGCAAGAGAAAAAGAAAAAGCCACTGCCATGAGGTATCCTTCCTGACCCCCACTCCATGTCAAACTGATTCCCTCCCTTCCTGGCTCATCTTACCTTGTGGGCTAGGCTGCCCTGCTGTAGGGTGTGTTGACACTGGATAAGTTGTGATCACTGTGTCTTATCTGCTGTCCAGAGTGTCTGACAGCCCATTCATGGTGAGGTCCCTCTCCTATTCTCTGCTGCTAGTAGTGCTGTCCTAACCCTTCACTGAACCAGTGAACATAGCTAGAAAAGAAAAAGCCTGCACCTCTCACTTGCTGCCTGCTGCCAAATAAGTTTCTCCTTGACCCACTATCATAAACAAACTTAACAATAACAAACAACATTTTTTTAAGAGCTTGCAATGCCATTGCTGCTATCTGCTATCTTTGTGACTGCACATGACCTTTCCTGACTCAGATGGCCTATCACCACAAAACCCTAAGTTGAGCCACTCCACTTACTATGAGAGGCTGGAGTAATGGCTCCTTTTCCCAGTGTTGTGTCTTAGTAGGCCACTCAGAGAGTCATGTGTCTTTCTCTTGTGCACTTAGTCTAATCATGTTGAGCCTGATGGTTTGGCAGGGCATTGAGTTGGGTTCTTCATGGCCCACGGATTCGATGTTCTTTTTCAGTAGGGGAATGGCCAGTCACACACCACTACTACTGTTGCTGCCAGCCAGTTACTAGGGCTTGGGGCTCAGGCTGGGGCTTGACGGAGTAACTCAGCTGATGAGGAGAGGACAGGAGGACACCCAGACACAGTGCCATGGCAGGAGTAGGAATATTGACCTGGTGTCAGGAATAATCAGTTCTCTGCAGCAAACAGCTGACAGAGGTTCTTTACTGGCAAATATGGGAGAATGGTTGGCTGCCTACAAGTCTGATGGGGGAAGGTGTGAGGTCTGGAATATGTTACTCTTGTTTTGGCTTGACTATGTGCTTTTCCTCCTCACTGCAACAGGTGGAGGAGGTTTTAACATTTCAAAGATCGATAAATTGAGATTGGAACTGGATCATGATTCTGCATCTGATATCAAAAGTTTCTCGGATTTGTAGTTTTGGTCCCAAATATCAAAATTCCGAATACTCAAAAAATGTGCGGAGTCTGATGAATCCAATTCCACATGACTGATTGTGAGCAACCCTGATACTGTAAGTACATGCTCACATTTCCAAAGGCATTTAAAGCAAGGATTAAAACCCTTTACCTACAGCAATACACTTCACAGGGGATTGTGAGAAACAATATTGTTGAACTTGATATATGGATCCAGCAGACCTAATTGCCGAGACCCTGTCACAGTTAACAATTTCAGTTCATGGTACCTGTCATCTACAGCCAGTTTGGTCCCAAACAATCCAGAAAGAGTCATAGCATTGGATGCATTAAGCCAGGAATTATTACATAGCAAAGCTAATATTCAGGTGACCTTTAAACTAAAAGTGAAATCAAGATATATCATATTATTAAATTACATCAAGCAGTATTGAGCTGGTCGGGCAGGGGCATTCCCAGATGGCTAAGCTAACAGCATGTCTGTGAAGTGAGCTCCAGAATTGGTATTGTTTTTGGTGGCATTTTCTATGCTAAACTTAGCTCTTAATAACACTTGCTTGCTTGTTTCACACTCATAACAAACAGTACTGTTGACAGGAGAGACTTTTTGTCACAAAATTTGAAAAGGAAGTGCAGTATAATATTACCTGTGGGCTGTCAGCATTCCATTGATTTCAGCTATTTGAGCATTAGTGTTCTTTTGCTATAGAAGAAGCTTCAGTTTCACAGGAGCAACTATAGTTACCGGAGTCGGCATCTAAGTTAACAAAGAAACAGAGGAATCAAGGGGGCGCTGTGGAGCCCGAGCAGAGAAGCAGCTGTGTTTATTCCTCTAAATTGCTATAAAATAACATTATTTCATCAAGAGACATTAATTTGAGGGCTTCTATCCGATTGAACATCCTTGAATTAGCAAGATGGGTAACCCAAAGAAGGACAGAATGCAGAGTGGAGCGGATAAAAATAAAGGATCTGGTGGGGCCTCGCGAATTCAAGCTGTACAGCAGGCCAAAGCAGAAACCGGATCTCTGGAAACCATCGCTTCACTGGGTCACAAGTTCAAAACCTAATCACCTCAGTCTCCACTCTAAATCAAAAGGTGGATGATTTTAATAGCAGGGTTTTGGTAGTGGAAAACGCAGTTGACGGTCTCGGACAAGAGCTACTTGATGTTAAGCGGCAAATGGACTCCAATGCTAGCACCAACGCCCTTATGGTGAAAGAAAACCAGCACCTCTGCACCTGTTTAGAAGCCCTAGAAAATCAGGCTTGATTGGGGAATGTGCAGAGTTTAGGTCTCCCAGAGGGAAGTGAAGGAGATCACCCTATTATGTACCTCCAGAAATGGCTGTCTGAAAAGTTTATACCTGAAGCAGATGATATCTCTTGGGATATCCAGAAAGCATACAGAATAAACCAGAGAGGCTGCTCACAGAACATGGAGGATCCCCGAACCCTGATGATCGTTACATCTGGTGTTGGTGCCCATGATTGCATACTTCATTATGCCCGGAGGGCAACCCCTATAATGCAAGAAGATCATCAAGTGTATTTTTTCCCAGACATCTTCTACTCTACGTGCCAGAGGCACAAGTGTTTTGATGGGTGATAAAGACTCTCAGAGACACTTTGATGATGCACTCCATGATTTTCCTGGCAAGGCTCCTAATTACACACCAAGGAAAGGTCTTTCTTTTTGCAGACCCTGTTGATGCTGGAAAATGGGCTACCCGCATGGCGGCAACCTCCAGACGTCGTGAAGAAGCTGCCAACAGTGGCGATGCTGATGGGGATACTTGAACAGGAGGCTCCGGTGATAAGCTAGTTTAATTCAGTCTGCAGGCTTTCCAGCTAAGTGACACTGTAAGCTAAATGGCTCTTTGTGTTTGTTTTGGGATGGTAAAACATTCAGCTTTTTGGTGAAATGACTCTGAATGTTGACTATTTTTTCCCTGATATCTTTAAAGGCTGAATTTAAAGTTGGGTTAATTTAACACATTTTGAGGTCCATTTAAATAAGGGTAGAGGCCTAGTATACAACCCCAGTTGTAGTTTTTGATTTGATATACTACTAGATTAAAATAAGGAGGGGGTGGGTTACAGGCCTACAATTTAAATGGAGGGACTGAGTCTTTTTCTAATTATTAAGCTGATCCTTAGAGAAGAAGCCCTCGGATGATGATGTTTAAAATGTAACCGGTGGTTGTTTTTTGATGCTGCTGCAAAATGTTTAATTTATAGCTTTTTTCCTTTAGGTATTAACATGGCACCCTAAGCCCCCTTTTGGGGAAGTGATTCCTTTTATAAGGCTGGACACTGATGGACAATCGTAAAATGTTAAGCTAGCCATGTTGCTCATGGGCTTATATCTACGGCATATTTTAAATTTTTATTTGCTAATATGAAGAAGGCACCCTCATATGTTGTAACAAAATATAGTGGATGCAAAACTATTATATCCTGTATTGTAAGGGATCACTTTGTATTCCTAATGGTGCTTAACCCATTTGTGGTCTGTTCTCTATATGGATTATATATATTGTCAAGATATATGATAAAATAAAAAATAAAGTTTAAAAAAAAAAGAAACAGAGGAAACAGCTCTTAGAAGATAAGCAGAATGCTAAAAAAAAAGCATAAAGGTAACGACTTTTCTCCTACAATTTCTAAAAATCTGCACAAGGAAATGTTTACCAGGGCAATGAAGAACTATTTGGCTAACCTCATGGGTAGTACTGGAGCTGTGGTGGGCAAGTTGAAGGTAGAGAGACCCACCCCAAGTGTTGTGTGTCCCACAAAGGAGGTAACAACATCCCATACTGGGTCACAATGTTGTATGCACAATGCTGTAGGGCAAAACCATGCAACAGGAACAGTGCAGGTCCCTGAGTTGCTCCCACGGAGGACATTATCTTAATAGGTGCAGCCCTCCATAACGGGTGGTGCAGGGGCGGCACCCCCCACAGAACACAAGTGTTCTTCTGTTTTCATGTTGTTGACGCTGTTTAGACAGCATGGTATAGTACTGTGCTGTTGTTGCATATGACATTGTGACCCCATGCCACAACATCCAAAGATTTGCTGATATCAGACTTAGAGATGCAATCTGAGTTAATAAAAGCCAAAATAAGCTAATTTCAAGATATCAATTATGCCTTCAGTTTACTGACACAAGTAATTCTTTCGTTTTGAAAAAAGTTAGATTTGGATCTGAAAAGGTGGCAGTTACTAAACATAGAAAGATAGAAACATAGACTTTGACGGCAGATAAGGACCACTTGGCCTACTTAGTCTGTCCATTTCCCTACCTATTGGATAAACTGCAGATCCTAGTTAACCAGCAGCCTACTTCTTCCTGCCCCCCTCTAGAATTGCCTTATGTCTGTCCCATGCATTCTTGAATTCCCCCACTGTTTTTGACCCCACAACCCCCTCTGGAAGGCTGTTCCATGTGTTCACCACTCTCTCCATGAAAAAATACTTCCTCATGTTGCCCCTGAGCTGTCCCCTCCCTATCTTCAAATTGTGCCCCCTTGTTCTTGCACACCTCTTTTACTGAAAGATGCTACACTCTCCCTCCTTTCCTCAAGGTTATACATATTAAGCCCCTTTAGTCTCTCTTCGTATGGCTTCTGTTGCAGATCCTGCACCATTTTAGTTGCCCTCCTTTGGACTGACTCCATCCTGTCTATGTCCTTGCGTAAACGGGATCTCCAGAACTGCACACAGTACTCCAGATGGGGTCTCACCATTTGTCTGCACAGAGGGATAACAACTTCCTGTTTTCTACTGGTGATGCCTCGCCCTATACATCCCAGTATCCCCCCAGCCATCCTTACTGCCTTCTCACATGCTTGCTTACCTTTAGGTCACCTGATATGACTTCCCCCAGGTCTCTTTCCATTTTTGTTGTTGTTAATACCTCCCCCCCCCATTGTGTATTCTTCCCCTGGGTTTTTGTTTACCAGGTGCATTACTTTGCTCTTCTCTGCATTGAATCTAAGCTGCTATCCTTTTGACCATTCCTCCAACCTTGCCAAGTCCCTTCTCATCCTTTCTATCCTCCCTTTTGTATCAACCCTGTTGCAGATCTCTGTATCGTCTGCAAGGAGGCATACTTTTCCTTCCAGTCCCATTGCAATGTCACTTATAAAGACATTAAAAAGGACCGGACCCAGTTCTGGACACTGCGGTACCCCGCTAGTAACCCCCCTTTCTTCAGAGTGGACTCCATTTACTATTAATTTCTGTGTCCTGTTATCCAGCCAATTTTTTACCCAGGCTACCACCCTGGGACCCACTCCTAGGGTGGCTAATTTGTTCATTAATCTTTTGTGTGGGACTGTGTCAAATGCCTTGATAAAGTCTAGGAAGGCCATGTCCACAGCCCCTCCCTGGCCTACTACTTTGGTCACCCAGTCAAAGAAATCTATTAGATGCATCTGACATGACCTTCCCACTGTGAATCCATGCTGCCTTGAGTCATGTGCCCCGCTGGCCTCTAGGTACTCAACAATTCTTTCTTTCAGAAGTGATTCCATTATTTTCCCTACCACTGAGGTCAAGCTAACAGGTCTTTAGTTTTCTGCCTCTGTTTTGCACCCAGTTTTGTGAAGGGGAATCAAATCTGCCCTCCTGCAGTCCTTAGGTACCACACCATCCTCCTATGATTTGTTAAAATGGGTAGTCAGTGGTATCACTAGTTCTCCCCTTCATACCTCTCAATCTCCTGCCTCATAAATCAGGGACAAGGCTTAAAAAAATCAGGGACAAAGGACCAAAATCAGGGACACTTCTTCAAAATTGGAGATATCCACTCAAGAAGCTGGTAGAATAAAGGGCTAAGTGTAAAATGCATTTTCTAAAGAAGAACAAGTCTGTAACTTTAATGTTTGACATTAGTTTGTGCTTATAACCCCCGTTGTTTGGTCATGGAAACACAATTTTTAGGAGGGACAGAGTAAAATTTTGAGGCAAAATCAGGGACGTCCCTGAAAATCAGGGACAGTTGAGAGGTATGCTCCCCTTAGTTCTTTTAGAATTCTGGGGTGAATCCCATCAGGCCCCATTGCTTTGTCCACCTTCAGTTTTAGGAGTTCTTTCATAAACTTTTCTTCTGTGAAAGGACTGGTATCGACCCCCCTATCCAGAGTGCTTCTATTGTTTGGCTTAGGTACCTCCCCCCCTCTTCTTTTGTGAATGCTGAGCAGAAGTATTCTTTCAGTATCCCTGCTTTTTCACTGTCCCTCTCTGCCCACCCACCTTCCCCTTTATTAAGCCTCACTGTCCCTCCCTTGACCTTTCTTCACTCCCTAATGTACCCTTAAAAGGTTTTATCCCCTTTCTTAACCAAGTTAGCTATCTTTTCCTTGGTTTGGGCCTTTGCTATTCTGACTGCCTTCCCCTCTTCCTTCTGTTTTAACTGGTACAGTTCTCTGTCCTGCTCCTTCTGTGTTTCCTTATACTTCCTGAATACTATCTTTTTCACCCTAACCTTCCCTGCCACCTCTTTTGAGACCCATAGTGTTTTTTTCTTTCATTTTGATTTGTTTATTTGTTTCACACAAAGCCTTGTTGCCTCTGTGACGGCAGTTTTAGAAACACAGAAACATAGAAGTTGACGGCAGATAAGGACCGTGAGGCCCATCCAGTCTGCCCATTTCTTTTTCTACCTTATGAATGTGCCATAGGCCTTTGCTCTATCAATGGCCTATCTATTCATACTCACCTGTTTTGATGTTACCTCACATCCAGGGGCATAGTGAGGTACAAGGCCGCAAGCTGCATGCCTTCAGCCCCTGGAAGTGTGGCACTGTAATATCTGTTCAGTGCACACCCCAGAGTGTCTTATTGCATTTATAAATTGGGCTACTTATTAAAAAAGTTACTACTTACCCCCAAAAATCTTTATATATAAACAACAAAGGTATCTTAGGGCCCTTCAGTCCTGTTCAACGCCTATGTCTCTGACATAACGAAGGGTATCAGGAGTGAGATGAGTCTCTTTGCAGATGACCCAAAAGTGGGGGTGGTGGTGGATGAAGAGGAGGGGAGGGTGGCCCTTCAGGGGGACCTGGAGGCTCTGGAAAGGTGGTCTAGAAAGTGGAAGCTGATGTTCAATGCAGGGAAATGCAAGGTACTGCACCTGGGAGCCAGAAACCTGGGCCAAGTGTACACCCTGGGGGGGAGATGCTACAAGTCTCGATGGCTGAGAGGGACCTGGAGGAGTTGGTGGATGGCAAGATGAACAGCTCAGAGACTTGTAGGAGGGCAGTGTCCAAGGCCAACAGGATGCTGGGATGCACCGCTAGGGGGATCACCTCCAGAAGGAGGGAAGTGATACTGCCTTTGTATAACTGCTTGGTGAGGCCGCACCTTGAGTACTACGTGTAGTTTTGGAGGTCACACTTAAAGAGGGACACTGAACTCCTGGAGAGAGTCCAGAGGAGGGCAACCAAAATGATTTGGGGCTTGGGGACAGGACCTATGGGAAGAGGCTTGAAGAGCTCATTATGTACACATTGGATGAGAGAAGGGACCGGAGAGGCATGATAGAGGTCTTCAGGTACACGAAGAGGATAAATAGAGGAGGAGCAGGCAGGGTGCTCTGAAGGAAGAAGAGGGGGCAACTAGAGTGCATGGGTGGAAGCTGGGGGGGGAGATTCAGGGGAGAAAGGAGGAGGTGCTACTTCACTGAGAGAGTGGTGGAGCCATGGAATGCACTGCCCAGGGGGCTGGTGGAGGCAGAGATGGTGGAGGGGTTCAAGAGGGGGTTGGACAGGTAGGGGGGAAGAGTTCTGGAAGCAAAGTCCAGTGCAGCGAGAATATCTGGGACTGGGAAGGGAGAAGCCAGAGAGGGCGAGGGGGAAGCGAGGTCAGCTCCCAGGGTGGGGCTGACCAAACGAGCAGACACGAAAGACCGTTAGGCCTATTCTGCTGGCATTTTAGTATGTTAGCATAAAATATCCTTTTGCCAGGTAAAAGAATGCTGCCATGTTAAGCCCCCCCCGGGTCAGGCTTTAGGACAAACAGCAGTGAGAAACAGGCATTTCTGTGGCCCTGGTCAGCAGAACAAGGGCTGTTGAGAGTGAAAGGTGCTGTTTTTTTTTTTTGTAGCATGATTTAAGCACCTGACTGCAGCAGGGAGTGTGGAGTGAGTGCTGTTGTTGCATTGTGTTGAAGATCTTTGCTGTTCAAAAGTTGATTTCTCACTACCAGCATGGGGGGAAAAAGAAAGAGAGAAACTCTCTTTTTTTTTTTTTGTTAAAACCAGTGTGGGCCTGGATCACTACTCAGAAGGGAGACATCGGGAGATAGTGTGATACTGGACCTGCCTACCATCATGACTCCTGGAGGGAGAGGGAGAGGGAGAGAGGGGGAGGCAGAGAGAGAGAGAGAGAGAGAGAGATGTTAGAGTTACGTGAGGAAAGACAGCAAGATTTACATTATTTTGATTTGTATTTAGATTTGTTCCACCCAAACATTCAGGAAATGTGGCTGGCAATATTAGACTCAAGAAAAAAAAGAAGAACGAAATGTGTTTTGCGGTAACCATTTCCAGCACACATAGAGCTGGGGCAGTGGGGAGCAGCCTTTCTTGGAGAGTGAGAGTCGGATCATAATGTATGTGAACTGTCAGTACAGTACTTGTTCTCAGTGAAATTCAGGTCTCAGACTTTTTTATTGAAATGTTTACATTGGGTTTAGGTTTAAAACTGATTAATGGGGGCTTAACTTGTTTCGGTTTTCCTTCAGATGATGACATCTCTGGGCCTGTCGCAAGCTGTTACTACCATGACCCACCAGGGTGGCCACATGTTGGACCTGGTCTTTTCACTGGGGCTCGAGATTGAGAATCTCAGGACTGATCGGGTCATTTGGTCTGATCATTGCACGGTGGAGTTGTTGCTCAGGGCCCCCTCTGAGATCCCTCCCCCTGCAGAGATGGTGAGCTACCGCCTGTTGAGGGGTTTGACCCTGGAGAGTTTTTTGGCGAAAGTAAATCTATCTAGTGTGGACAGTGCATGCAGGGGAGGTGTGGGCAAAGCAGTTGCCGCCTATAATAGGTTGATGACTGGGGCACTTGACTCCCTTGCACCGATCCGAGTATGACCCAGATCTTCTCACTTGAGGTCCCCATGGTTTGATGGAGAGCTCAAGGCTTTGAAGATCAAGGGTCGGAGGTTGGAATGCTGCTGCTGGAGGACCAGGTTGGAGGCGGACAAACTGGTCCTGCATACACACTATAGTATGTAGCAGGGGGCAATCAACCATAAGAAGGCAGTGTTCCTGTTCAGGGAGATTGCTGCCAGGAAAAAATGACCAGCTATGCTTTTTCGGACTGTGGAAAGGCTATTACATCCAGCCTGTCTACAGCCGAAAAAAGCAGTTTCTGAGGCCTTGTGCAATGAGTTTGCTTAGTTTTTCTTGGACAGGGTGTCCGCCATCAGGCTAGGAATTCCACCAGTGAGCCTTGTTATGGCTAACAGTGGTTGCCTGGATTGTCGTCAGAGCACTCCACCTGGTTGGGGGGAGTTTAAACCAGTGGAGGTGGCTGATGTCACTGAGGTGGCCTCAAGACTGAAGCACACATATTGTGAGCTGGACCTGGTGCCGACGCGGTTCATAATGTGAAATGTCGACACTGTTGGCCCGGTGTTTGCCTTGATTGTCCGGTGTTCCTTGTCAGATGGAGTCTTCCCAGATGCTTTGAAGGAGGTGCTGGTGAGGCCCCTTCTGAAGAAGTCATCTTTGGACCCTGACATCAAGACGAATTATCGACCGGTCTCCAACCTACCATTTCTGGGAAAGGTTGTGGAGAAGATTGTGGTGCAACAGTTGGGAGAACTCTTCATGGCATTTAATATCTATGAGCTGCTCCAGTTGGGTTTTCATGCAGGACATTCAACACAAACCACATTAGTTCAGGTGCACAGTGATCTCCTCAGGGCGAGGAAGCGAGGTGAAGGGACAATTCTCATTTTACTCGATCTCTCCTCAGCTTTTGACATGGTGGACAATTGTGTGTTACTCTATCACCTGAGGAACTTCTGTGGACTCACTGGCACTGTCATCTGCTGATTTGAATCCTTTTTGACAAACAGAAGACAGAGGGTAGTGATGGGGAATTTTTCCTCGTCCCTGAGCCTTATGTCTTGTGGGGTACCTCAGGGTTCGGTCTTGTCACCGATGTTGTTTGCTGTGTATATGCTGCCCCTGGATGAGATCATTAGGAAGTACAGCTTGGGGTTTCATTGTTATGCCAATGATACTCAGTTATACTTATCCTTTGCCCCTGGGACATCCAATGCGGTGGATGTATTAAACAACTATCTGGCAGAGATCAATGACTGGATGGCCTCCAGCTGGTTGTGACTGAACCCCGACAAGATGGAGGTACTGGTGGTGGAGTCGAACAGGAGACATGATAGGATGGCCTCCGGGGCAGATACTGGCTTAATTCTAGGGTCTGTTCCATTGATTGCCTCCTTTAAGGTGTGTAATCTTGGCGTGGTGCTAGGCAGTGGTTTGACAATGGAACATCAAGTGTCATCCATTGTCAGGGCTAGTTTTTTCCATCTGAGAAACATTGCCAGGATTAAGCACCTGATTTCGCCCCCGGACCTCCCCACTTTGGTGCATGCATTTGTAACATCTAGGCTTGACTACTGTAATGCCCACTACCTTGGGGTCTCTGGAGGCACTCTCCATTGACTGCAGCTGGTGCAGAATGCAACTGCCAGGTTGTTGACCGGACATTCGAAATACTGTCATGTCACCCCGGTGCTGCGGGAATTGCACTGGCTGCTGGTTCAATGGATGGTGCTTTTTAAGGTGGGTTTGCTCACCTTTAAGGCCCTACATGGATTGGGCCCTTGCTACCTGGTGGACCTTCTTACACCCGCTGCCCCGGTTCGCTCCCTGTGACCCTCCTCGAGGGGCCTCCTGGCGATTCCTAGGATGAGGTTGAAAATGGCCGGCGATAGAGCTTTTAGTGTCGCTGGCCCTGTCCTATGGAATTCACTCCCGCCTCTGGTGAGGGAGGCTCCCTCAGTGGAGGCATTTAAAGCTTGCCTTAAGTGTTATCTGTTTAGCCAGGCCTTCTTGGGTACTGGATGAGAACATGAACTGCCAGTCCTTTTAAAGTAAAGAGGATGATTATTTATATGTAGGATACTGCCTTTTTTATATGTGATTATTTACTATAGTGTGAGTTTCATATATATATATATATATATATATATATATATATATATATTAGAGGCAAAACTCCGTTTAATGCATTAGTTAGGGTTGTTCCACAGTGACAAAGTAGAAATTCGCTGTTAGGGTTGAAAACCCTAACTCCAGACTCACCCCAACACCACACACACGACAGACACACACACACATTCAAGTATGGGGAGGACCAAGTCAACACAACCAATGACAGACATCCAGCAGCAGGTGACAGAAATAACAAACAATTGTCTAAATGTACTAAGACATCCCCACCTACCTGACCAGGTACTGCATGCTCAGTGGAGATCAACAGCAAAACTGAGGCCATGTACACCAAACGACACATTCCTGATTGCTGCACACAACGTACCACATTAGTAGTTGCATGGCCTTATCTACCGATGCCCACACCACACCACAACTGGTACTGTGCCGTTATTCAATATAAATGCTGAAGGTGCATGATGACAGTTGTAGAAAGGTTTTAACACTAGTGAGTATACATTAATTAAGAGAAGCACATAAATTAACTACAAGACACTAGCATGCTCAAGATAAAAGTAGTGATACATTTAGTAGGTGATTTACATAGTAGTACATTTACTGCAATGGTTTACTCAACATAGAGAGGCTGATGTAAACGTATGGAAAAGCATTGCCTGTTCAACGCTGTGAAATTCGTACTGCCAGTATCACATGCATTCTTACTGATGAAGGTGTACTGCTGATGTACATACATAGACCTTCAGTGTGTTTCAATACTAAAGATGCAGCAAGTATTCTTTGTAAGAAACATTGTAATTGCATGGATCAGGCCAAGCAACTTCTAAATATCATAGCACTACTGAGCCAACAATGATGTACCTGTATCGGAGATGTATATAGGATAGATTTTCCTGTAGGCACTTACTGAGTATGTTGTACCTGATAAAGATAATCTCACTGCATCTGTGATGACTAACTTATTCAAATAGTAATACATTTACTATTGTTGCAATGAGCGATCTATGCCACTTATGGACACAGTGTGATTTTTTTTAAACAGTTGTTTCATACTCAGGCTGTATGCCTACTGTTTGGGTTTGCCACACTTCTGTCACTGATGCTATCAAAGTGATAACTATGTTAATTGCGGTACAACAGGAATCAAGTAAGAATGGTGTAGATATAAACAGAATGTCTTTTAGTATTGATTTAACTCACAATGGGGTAAGTGTACTAGGACAGCAGGGTTATCCTCTATCACTGACTCTGTCAGTTATAATCACACTAGGGTTTGATGACTGTAATGATCAAGTTACACTGTTCATCTTCATGAGTTCATATTCACAGCCATTCTGCAGTAACTAGACAGTGTATGGTGTAACTGGGTGGGACACTGTGTTGCAAAGCTGCTGCAGTGCCTAGCAGAGGGAGAGTATCTACTCATAAAGACAATTAAGCAATAAGCATGACCAACAGTTATGTAAATGGTCTGTGTAATCACCCTGTAGGGGTTTAATGTTGAATGAGGCGTAGCCGAAGTGCCACATGTCGCTAGACAGTGATAAACTGACCATTAACATAATACCTGGGAGTGGCTTATTGCTATCATAATAAAACTGTTTTTTAAACAACATTAAACCATGTTCATCATATGGTTAGGCTCTACATGTATGTTAATAAAAACTAAACATAAGGCTGTTACAATGTTTACAGTCAACTAGAAAGCTGCATTTCTCAAACCCTTGTTATAATCAGAGATATTATACCTGTACAACTCCTTGGTTTTGCTGAACTCTATTGCTCAGGTGGCCCACCACAAGTGGTGTGGTCTGGTGTGGGGCATCGGTAGGTAAGGCCATGCAACTACTAAGTGTGGTACGTTGTGTGCAGCTGCAATCAGGGATGTGTACGTTTGGTGTACATGGCCTCAGTTTTGCTGTTGATCTCCACTGAGCATGCAGTACCTGGTCAGGTGGGTGCGGATGTCTCGTAGTACATTTAGACAATTGTTTGTTATTTCTGTCACCTGCTGCTGGATGTCTGTCATTGGTTGTGTTGACTTGGTCCTCCCCCATACTTGAATGTGTGTATGTGTCTGTGTGTGTGTGGTGCTGGAGGGGGGGTGAATTTGGAGTTAGGGTTTTCAACCCTAACAGTGAATTTCCTCACTTTTGTCGCTGTGGAACAACCCTAACTAATGCAGTAAACGGAGTTTTTTGCCTCTAATTTCCCTTCTTTTTGAGAATGATAATGAGAAATAGTGAATGTAATGCGGTGGTGGGAGCCATAACGCAAACAGAAATGCTAACAGTGGCACACATGGTAACACAAGCGCGAATGAGAACAGAAAGGGTAACGCACATGGTGGCGTAGATGGGAACGGTGTGCCACGTGATGTCTTGTCACATAGTAACATGGTGCCTGTAAATGGAAGTGTCAATGGGCATGGTGACGCAAAGTGAGAAAGAGAAACAGTACGGTACACACAAATGGCAAGAAAGTAACAGAAACGCAAGCGCAAATGAAAACGCAAAGGATGACGCACGTGGTGGCATTGGGGTGTGCATTGGGATCATCAGCCCTAACTCTCACCCCATGACATGTGTAAAGCAGCAGAAGTATAGGAGAATGGGGTGAGAGTTAGGACCCACGATCCCAATGCACACCCCAATGCCGTTGGGGGGGTGGGTGGGGCAAGGGGTTTTCAACCCTAACAGCGAATTTCCTCACTTTTGTCGCTGTGGAACAACCCTAACTAATGCATTAAATGGAGTTTTTGCCTCTAATTTCCCTTCTTTGAGAATGATAACGAGAATAGTGAATAATGCGGAGGAGGCTGGGCCCTTTGGGCCCCGGCCCCCACCACATGATATCTTGTGGCATACTAACAGGGACAGCAATGCAAACAGAACAAGTAACAGTGGCGCACATGGTAACACAAGCGCCGAATGAGAACAGAAAGGTAACGCACATGGTGGCGTGAGACGGGAATGGTCTGCCACGTGATGTGTTGTCACATAGTAACATGGTGCCTGCAAACAGAAATGTCAATGGGCATGGTGACGTAAAGCGAAACAGAAAGATAAACAGTACTGTAGACAGAAATGGCAAAAAATAATAGAAACACAAGTGCAAATGAAAACGCAAAGGATAACGCACATGGTGGCGCAGACGTCAACGGTAAGTGAAACGGGTACGGAACCACAAGCGGAAAGGGCAACAGTAACAGTAATGTAAGCACACAGGCTGGTTTTCCCCAAAATCTGCATAGAGAAAGGCAGTGAGTACAAATAATGTATGCATAATAATGAGTATCGGCACAGAAAATTAGATCTTGGAATACTAAATACATTATATCTCAGGAACCGTACGACGTAGAAAAAAAATTTAAAAGTCATATTATTTACAACTGTCCTGGCTAATTTGTATCTTAGCCCCAATTGGGGGCTAAGAAATTTTCCGACGAAAAGTCCGTATCTCACACTGTTTCCGAGATACGGGCCCTGAAAGGCGCGAACACCGTAATGTTATCCTATGGGAAAAAAAGAAATGTTCGGAGCACCATAACTTTGCCTCCCTGTAATGTTTTTTCACCAAACCACTGAAAGGCACATCTGTGGGCTGTTGGCTGTCTTCCCTCTAAATTTCAGGAAAAAAGACCAAACTGTTATTTTGCAGCAGGGTGCCAAAGGATTTCTGTAATGCGTTGGGCGCCGTAATGTTATCCTATGGGAAAAACTGTCAACTTTGGAGTGCCATAACTTTGCCGCCATGTAATATTTTTTCAATACAACACTGAATGGCACATCTGTGAGATGTTGGCTCCGTTCCCTCCAAATTTTCAGCCCAAAACTCCAAACGGTTCTTTTGCAGCGCAGTGCCAAAGAATCGCTGTCACTGTCCCACAGATGGAAAATTACTGTCGCAATTTGAGAAAGCTGCATAGGGTTCGACTTTCGTGAGCACTAAAGTAATTTGCAAAATACTTTTTCCAGAAATTTGAAAAACATATTTCTGGGGTGTTTTACCACAAAATAAAGACATGGCAAGCATCCTCAGGGTCCGATTAGGTGAATACAAAAAGAATTAGGTTGCTAGAGGGTCCCAAATTTAAATGCCAACCATTTTTCTGATCACCAACTGAAAACAAAATGGCTGATTTGTGAAAGTAACAGGCCCATTTGCGAAAGTAAAAATGCATTTGCGAAAGTGTTGAACTTTTTGTTAACTTTTCCCATTGACTTATAATGGGAAACTGTTTTTTGAATAACTTTTGAACCGTTTAATATTTTTTCATGAAATCTTTGAAAGGCACATTGGGGACCCTGGCCGCACGTTCCCTGAAGATTTCGGACCAGTCGTGCAAACCGTACGACCTGTAGGCGTGACCGTAGAATTCCAGAAAAAGCGTAAACGCGCGCACAGATCACGCTTAATAACTCCGCAGCCATAATTCCAACCACTACAAAACTTGGCAGATCCCAAGGCCTATGGTTCTTGATTATGTATGCCAGATTTCAGCCAAATCTGTCATACAGTTGCAAAGTTATTAAGGTGCAAAGTTTGGGGTTTAACATAGAAATGGCTCCTCTACCATAATATATATATATATATATATATATATATATATATATATATACTTTTAATTCAAATTTTTGTGTGTTTATACAGCACCCAGAGCCTCTGGGATTGGGCGCCAGAAAAATTAAACTTGCCTTGTCTTGCTAGCATATGAGAAAAATGACGGCATTTGAAAAGGAAAGTATTGCCAGCTTGAGCAAGGAAAATCTCTCTGCCTCCATCGAACGTTGACAGGAACCAGCATTTTTTAAAGTCTCCAATGGCAGAGTAAGCCTGTCTGTATACAGTGAGGCTTCTAGCTGTAGTGATGCACAACCACCATGAGCGGTCATACAGGCGCAAGCGGTTGTATGTATCTGTTCCACTCAAAAAAAGAACTGGCTTGCAACGTAAAAGTTAAACAAAAAAATGGGAAAGTGGTTTATTGGATGCTCCAGTGCTAATGGGCACAGCGGGAATGGCAACTCAGTCGTTGCCAGCACAGGAGCAGCCTTTGAGAGCAGCAATGCGATCCTCCTGTTACTGAATGGAATCTGTTTGTAAATGCATTCGTTTCGTTTACTTTAAAGAGCAGCTGATGCCTTCTGGAGAATTTTAACAAAACATAATATTTAGACACAGTCCAGCTGTATTTCACATTAGTTCTGTATTCCTGCTTCCCAGTATTTATTACTGAGGTCATTTGCATGAAAACAGGATCTTTGCTCCTGAAGAGTTCATCTACTCCTGTTGTTTTCTCCCTACCTGAGATCATAATACATTGCTTGTGACATCACATTTACTCCCACAGCAACAGACTGTGATGTAACAACCGAGGATTATGACTTGAAGTAGGGAGTCAGCTATAGACGCAGATGAACCCTGAGGGATAAAGATCATATAATAACTGGCTACCGTTTTTCCCATAGGGAAACCAGGTTATAATTCTAGCGTTATAACCAGCTGGTTATAACGACATTCACGTGCCCGGTTTCCCTTCTGCTGGGCATGTGCCAGCTCCTGCTCTTCCGTTCTTTCCTGCGGCTCCCACTTCTCATCCTGGACCGTTCACGTCTGAGACTCGGCATCGCAAGTTTTGTTTTCACTTGTATACAACTGCTGAGTCCCAAAAGAAACAAAAATCAATGGTTATTCTGAGCTACCATACCACCTCAGAACTTCCCCTTCTCTGCCCTCCCTTTCTGTCATGCTCCTCAGCACTGTACACTTCACCAAATGAACTATGAGTAAGTTTCTTTCTTTTTGTTTTGTTTTTTAACAAAAACATGTCTGGGCACAAATGTGTTTTCACATTCAAATGTAAAAAAAAGGCAAACACTGATTTATGTCAGGAGCCGAGCCATCGCAGACCACTTTGAAACCCCAACAGTCTGCGGCTGGGCTCCATAGCTACATTTATTTTGTATAATTGCTTGGTGAAAAACCTATCCCCAGCAATTTAAAATATAAAAATGGTGGCATAGTTAAAACTCAGATTTCACCACTGGGTGGATGTTTTATAAACCCCTCGAGCTTCACTCTCTGGTTTATGTGGCATCCCACCCCTCGGGGGTGTATAAAATCCTCATTATAACTAGCTACCCATCCATTATTCTCTATGTATTCATGCAATTGTTCTTAATAATAAATATTGGGGAGGAGGAATCTTTAGAATATATATGGAATGGAAGCTGAATTGTACCTAATTATTATATTTTTCAAAGTTTTTTTAAGGCGTCAGCAGCTCTCTAACTGTTATACATGTGTAGGGATGGTAATTTCTGCTAAAATATTGAAAAATATGGGGATGGCATAGAATCCAGTATAGAAGTGGGTCAGTACTGCTGCAGGTGAAAAGATGGCTGCTGGTACGTAAGCCTATTATGAGTCTGGTTTGCCAAAGAAAAAAATTGTGACATTTCAAATGCAAACGTTCTAACTGCACACTGATTTTTGCGTGTGTGTGTGTGTGTGTGTGTGTGTGTGCAGTGTGGTCCTACTATTGAGAACTTGTGTTTACCTGTGCATCAAACGGATTTGATGCACAGGTAAATACCAATCAAATCACAGTATTTTCTTTCCCTGTTTTATAAAGAAAAATGAAGCACTGGCAGAAACGAAAATTATGAGAATTCCCCCACCTTATTATTAGTACTGCGCAGCAAGCAAAGACAACTGGCTGCCACCATCCAAACATTTCCCAAGTTCAGTCACAGTCCAAAATATTTAGCAAGTGTCCCTTGCTCACAGACCAGTATCACAACAAAATTCAGTCTTTGTCCTGCATGGCTGATGACTGGTCTTTGACCGAGCAGATCTCCGAGATATGGTTCAACCTTATGAATTGCTTTGCCTCTATCCAGTTGTGGTTGACAGACAACAAACTACTTTTAAACTGTAGAAGGATGAAGACCATGCTGTTTCATTTCAGGCCTAAACTTCTATCAGGCATGCCTCATCTCCCCTGTCTTGTACTAATGGTTCATAGAAACATAGACTTTGACAGCAGATAAGGACCACTTGGCCCACCTAGTCAGCCCATTTCCCTATCTACAGGATAAGCTGCAGATCCTAGTTAACCAACAGTCTATTTCTTCCTAGCCCCCACAAAAATTACCATATGTCTGCCCATGCATTCTTGAGTTCTCTCGGAGTTTTAGACCCCACAACCTCCTCAGGAAGGCAGTTCCACGCGTCCACCACCCTCTCTGTGAAAAAATACTTCCTCACATTGCCCCTGAGCCATCCCCCCTCTATCTTCAAATTGTGTCTCCTTCTTCTTGCACATCTCTTTTTCTGAAAGATGCTACTTTATTGGACTTTGTTGATTCCACTGAGGTATTTAAAAGTTTCTATCATATCCCCCCTCTTCCTCCTTTCCTCAAGGGTATACATATTAAGCTCCTTTAGTCTCTCCTTGTATGGCTTCTCTTGCCGAACCCTGCATCATTTTAGCTGCCCTCCTCTGGACTGCCTCCATTCTGTCTATGTCCTCTGGAGATGGGGTCTCTAGAACTGGACGCAGTACTCCAGATGGGGTCTCACCAACTGTCTGTACAGAGGGATAACAACTTCCTGTTTTCTGCTGGTGATGCCTCTCCCTATACATCCCAGTATCCACCAGCCCTCCCTACTGCCTTCTCACATTGCTTGGTAACCTTAAGGCCATCTGATATGACTACCCCCAGGTCCCTTTCCATTCTTGTTGTTGTTACTACCCCCCCATTGTGTAATCTTCCCCTTGGTTTTTGTTTCCCAGGTGTATTATTTTGCACTTCTTTGCACTGAATTCAAGCTGCCATACTTCTGACCATTCCTCCAACCTTGCCAAGTCCCTTCTCATCCTTTCCATGCCTCCTTGTGTATCAGCCCTGTTGCAGATCTTTGTGTCATCTGCAAAGAGGCATACTTTTCCTTCTAGCCCCTCTGCAATGTCACTTATAAAGACATTAAAAAGGACTGGACCCAGTACTGAACCCTGCGGTACCCAATTAGTAACCCCTCTTTCTTCAGAGTGGACTCCATTTGCAATTACCTTCTGTGTCCTGTTGTCCAGCCAATGTTTTACTGAGGCTACCACCCTGGGACCCACTCCCTGGCTGGTTAATTTGATTGTTAATCTTTTGTGTGGGACTGTGTCAAATGCCTTGCTAAAGTCTAGGTAGGCCATGTCCTCAGCCCCTCCCTTCCTGGTCTACTACTTTGGTCACCCAGTCGAAGAAATCAATTAGATTCACCTGACATGACCTTCCCGTTGAGAACCCATGCTGCCTTGGGTCTTATGCCTCACTGGCCTCTAGGTACTCAACAATTCTTTCCTTCAGAAGTGATTCCATCACTTTCCCTTCCACAGAGGTCAAACTGACAGGTCTGTAGTTTCCTGCCTCTGTCTTGCACCCACTTTTGTGAAGGGGAATTACATCTGCCTTCCTCCAGTCCTCAGGTACCACACTATCCTCCATGATTTGTTAAAAAGGGTAGTCAGTGGTGTCACTAGTTCTCCCCCTAATTCTTTTAGAATTCTGGGGTGAATTCCATCAGGCTCCATTGCTTTGTCCACCTTCAGTTTTGGAGTTCTTTCAGAACCCTTTCTTCTGTGAAAGGACTGAGATCAACCCCCCTATCCAGAGTGCTTCTGTTAATTGGATTAGGCATCTCCCCCTCTGCCTCTTTTGTGAAGACTGAGCAGAAGTATCTGTTCAGTATCTCTGCTTTTTCACTGTCCCTCTCTGTCCACCCACTGTCCATTCTATTCAGCCTCACTTTCCCTCCCTTTGTCTTTCTATGCTCTCTGATGTACCTATAAAAGGTTTTATCCCCTTCTAACCAAGTTGACTATCTTTTCCTCAGTTTGGGCCTTTGCTATTCTGACTTCCTTCCTGCTTCCTTCTGCCTTAACTGGCACAGTTCTCTGTCCTGCTCCTTCTGTGTTTCTTATACTTTCTAAATGCTATCTTTTCTCCTTAACCTTCCCCGCCACTTCTTTTGAGAACCATAGTGGCTTTTTCTTTCATTTTGATTTGTTTATTTGCTTCACACAAAGGCTTGTTGCCTCTGTGATGGCAGTTTTGATGTTTCCCCATTGTTGCTCTACCCCTCCTTCTAGCCTGTTTGCTAGTGCTTTTCTAAGGCACTCTCCCATCTTGCCAGAGTCAGTCCTCCTGAAGTCCAGTACCCTCACTTTTCTATGGCTTGACTCTGTAGTTGAGTTTATCGTGAACCACACTGTTTGGTGGTCACTTGTTCCCAGATGGCTACCTACTTCTAGATCTGAGATCCTCTCACTGGTTCCTTACTGGAAGGAGTCAGAAGTGTCAAATACTAGGGTATACTTGGGTATTACACTGCACCCCTCACTGGATTTCTTCTTTCACACTGCACCGGTATGTAAGCCTGCAAATTCTATACTGAGTGTGGCCTGCAGGATCAGATATAACCTCTCTCGCAAAGTATGCTTGGCAGTTGCAAAAGGGGTGCTACTTCCAAGTCTTACCTATGCGCAGCTGGCCTACCTTGACACAGACAAAGCAAACCTTTCAAAATGGGATTTGACATACAATGGTATCTGTTGCTTTACCCTGAATATCTTCTTAACTGGCTCACCCACCACTCTCTGTATATGTTGGCCTGGGCTGGCTGTCTCTGACTGAAATGTGCTCTTTTTTCCTGAGCTGTTTTGTAAATGCATTTCTTTCATCAGGATCCCCTAACGTATTACTAGCAGTATCACATGACAACTTACCAATTTTATTTATTTTATTTTTCTTTTGTTTACCAGGTAAGCACACTAGACAACCAAGTGCCTATTTTCAGGTGTGACCCGGGAGATTACAGAGATACATTCATACATAACAGGCAACAGTAAGAGCAAGGTCAAAGCATTACCAGCATGGGCAAAACAAAACAAGTGGGATGTAGATATCAGCATGGCACAAACACGGCAGGCAGTAATCATCAAAGTCGGACAGCAGCACCCTGGGGGATAAGGATAGCAGACACATCAGGGAGGTGCAACAGGGGAATAAGAGAGGCCAGTGGCAACTGGATCGATAGAGCAGTAAAAAATTCAGCAATTCAACAATTGATGAGCAGTAGAGACAGGGTGGGCCCAACACATTCGCTAGTACACAGGGTGAGGAGACCCATCCACAGTTTAGCAGAGACGTCAGGTCACGACAGATCCAGATGGAGTGGCAAGCCCCAAGGGGAGCATTAGGTGCAGAGGCAGGTAGCGGCCGCTTTGAGGAAGCCGCAGAGGAGGTTTTGAAGCAAGAATGGGAGGAGGAGGAATGAGTGCTTGCTGGAAGGGAGTTCCATAACCCGGGGGCATATGCTGCGAAGGCCCTGTCACCCATTTGGGTTTGTGTTTTAGGAACCAGTAGGACATGGGAGTCACTGGATCTTAAGTGGTAAGAGGGGTAGCGGGTAGGAGGGATATGGCGAAGGTGGAGGGGGTGGCAGTTCTAAGAACCTTGTCAATGAAGTTACCTAGGACGAAGGTGCGGTGCTTTTCTGGTGGGAGACACTCAACCCGAGAGTAGAGCTCACAGCGTTGAGTGAGGTGGGGAGCTGAGAGAGCAAAGTTACAAACACTATTGTATGCTGTATCCCATTTGGAGAGACTTTTTTTTGTTGCATGGGCAAAGGCGATGAGTCCATAGCAGAGACTGGGTAGGAGGACCCCTCTAGCTAGGGCTAGAAGAGCAGCCAGGGAGAGGCAGCTTTTTGTTCTGTACGCAAGGCCCAATTTGCAGTTTGAGGCCTTGCAAGCATTGCGAATGTGCTGAGTGAGGTGCAGTTGAGGGTCAAGTGTCACACCTAGGTACTTAACAGAGTCAGCAACTCATAGGAGGGACCCATCAGCACAAGAGACCATTAGTGGAGCAGAGACCGCTTTAGCCTTGGCTGTGGAGCCAAAGAGCATGGCTTGAGTTTTCTGCAGATTGATAGTGAGCTTGTGGTCCACCAACCAGGTTTGGATTAGGTTTAAGTCAGTGTTGAGCTTTGAGTTGATGACTGAGATGTCCTAGGAACTGGTCAGGATGACTAGGTCATCAGCGTACAGAGTAAAATGCCCATGGGCCAGGGTCAAGGGCAGCTCATTTATAAAAAGGAAAAATAGGAGGGGCCCTAGGATAGAGCCCTGGGGGAACCCACAGTTTACCAATGAGGGCTTAGACAGGACCTTGTTGAACTTGGTATACTGCTGTCTGCCCATTAGGTAGTTACTGATCCAGGAAAGGGTGGGAGAGGAGAAGCCAAGGGCCTGGAGAGAAGAGCACAGCAGCGCATGGTCAACTCGGTCAAAGGCTTTCGAGAGGTCCATGAAGATGTCTCCAGTCAGTTTGCCCTGATCAGCAGCAGCCCTGATCTCTGAGGAGACAACAGCTAGAGCAGTGGAGGTACTGTGCCATTTTCTGAAACCGTGGTGTGTGGGGGAGAGTAATTTGTAGGACTGCAAATAGTGGGTGACCTGTGTGGCAACAACCTTTTCAAGGAGCTTGCTGATTGCTGACAGTATTGCTATAGGATGATAGTTCATGGGATCTTTGGGGTCACCTTGTTTGTGAACAGGGATAACTTTGGCCACTTTCTAGGTGTCCGGAATGGTACCCAGCATTAACGATCTGTTGAAAATGTGTGTAATAGGCCGGGCTAGGATGGAAGCCCCTAGCTTGAGGAGTTTGGGCTCAAGACAGTCGTGCCCGGCACCAGTGTGCAGTGAGAGACCGGCAAGGAGCTTCTGGGTCTCTAACTGAGACAACCCTGAGGTAGAGAGGAGGTTGGGGGATTACCCCAGTGGGGGGAGAGTCCCAGTTTTTGGGGACATGAGGCTGGAGGGGGAGAGCTGGCAGGTCAGTGAACAGGGAGTTGAAGGCATTGGCAATTGTAAGGGGATTGTTGCAGTTAACTCCACCAATGTGCACGTCCGTGACCTGAGCTGTGGCAGACCCTCCAACCATGTTTTTGATGTTCTGCCAGAAACTCCTCAAGTTTTTGGCAGAAAAGAGTCGGGCAGCCTGACAAAATTCACTCTTGGCCGAGCGGATGGCTCTTTTGCCAGAGTTCCTCATCCATTTGTACTCAAGGAGGTCGGTGCTGGAGAGGGAGGCCTTATAGCATGCCCAACACTTGTCCCTTTGTTTCATGAGAGAGAAAAGACTGCCATGTAGCCACTTGGTGACTGTGCCCCTCACCCTCCTTTTTGTGAGGGATGCATGCTTGCTTTGAAGGGAGGTAAAGACCGCTAGAAAGTTGTCAAGGGCCACCGTGGGGTCTTTTGCAGTAGTGACCTGAGACCAGTCTGTTTGGCACAGGTCAGCAAGGAAGTCTCCTACATTAAGATTGGAGAAATCCCTCATCTGCATCACCTTGTGCGGAATTTTGGATGTGGAGAAACCCCAGATGCAGTAGATGGGAGAGTGATCCGAGATGACATCAGGGAGAGCACCACAGGAGACAATTCTATCAGGTCGATTGCTCAGCACCCAGTCAATGAGGGATCCCTTGTCTCCACATGAGGAGATCTTTGTGGGTTCATTGATGAGCTGGCTGAGGGCGAGACTAGCCAGCAGGGGCTCATATTGCTGAATGTTACGGCCAACCCAGTTGAGGTTGAAGTTGCCTAGGACCACCAGTTTGTTCATGCCAACTATGGGACTAAGACTGTCAAGGAGGGAGGAGAGCCCAAGCACACCCCCCTTGGGAGGGTTGTAGGCACAGACCAAGTGTACTTTTTTAGTGTTGCCAAGTAGTAGGAGAGCATGCAAGGCCTCGACGAGATGGGGTGGGTGAGGGGAGTGCCCCATGACAGATACATTTAGGTGCAATTTGTTGTATAGGAGCACCCTACCCCCTCTCTTATTCCCTACTCTATCTATCCTAATAATGTTGTAGCCTGGGAGGGCACATGCAGAGTCTGGGATGTGGGGCTTCAGCCAGGTTTCTGAGACCCCCATAATATCAGGGTTATAATGAGCCACCCAGGCCGTAACCTCTGCTAGGTTAGGTAGTAAGCTTCTAATGTTCAGGTGCACCAGCTTCATGCCTTTGGCAGATAGCCAGGCAGGAGGAGACTTCAGAGAGGGCTTGAAGACCTGAGGTCCATAGTTTTGGGCTGAGGCCCCAGGTGGACTGTGAGGCCCAGCACAACCACTCAGTGGTGGCATCCTGAGTGGCCACAAGAGGGATGCCCAGAGTGGATTGGGTCTGTGACAGTGCACAGGCAGCAGGCGTGGGGAGATATGTTACCGTACCCTAGATAAGTCCTCCCAGGGTTATGATACAAGGCCCAGTGGCTTAGGGAAGGGATTGGTGGGTAGCAGGTAACTTTGCACAGGACAGAAGGGCTGGAAGGGGGCCCGGCACCAAATTTATGTATCACAACATTATGCTGCCAAGGCGCATGGGTTACCACACATGCAGAACATTACCTGCCCATGAACCTTAGGACTGCAGGACACAGTTTCAGCCTCTAGAATTTCCTAATAAAACCAGACAGTAAATTACTTCATAGCTAGCTCTGATATCAGTAGGGTAAGCATCACATAAATATATGTCAAGATACATTCAGTAAGTCAGTAGCCTGGCACTGAGCCATCCAGGTACAGTACATAAGTTCAGTCATATACAGTAAGACAGTAGCCTGGCTCTGAACCAACCAGAGAGGAGAATTCAACAGCCCCCCCCAGCTAGTGGGAGGAGCTACCGAGAGCACTGTAGCCCTAGAAAAAAACAAGGCTCGCCCACTGCAGCAAACGATCTGGTGAGTGTCCTCCTTTCCCTTGTAACCTTGTTCAGCCAGTCCAGCTACAGGGGTGCCAGAGGAGGTCCACCTGGCAATGCAGACAAGCCAGTGCCTCTACCTTGGGTTCAGGCCAATTGCCTGATGATCAAAGTCCGTTGCGGGGGTGGGGGCCTGTTGGAGAAGGGTCACCCTCGCCTCCCTGTTCCTCACGCTGAACAAGAGTGAGCCACAGTGCTCAGAGTACTGCCTTTTGTCAGGCTGTCCAGGCGTCACAGCGTACAGGAGGAAACAATCAGGCGCAAGTGTGGTATTTAAACTTTGGCACCGGAATTCCTCTGTCCCTTTGTCAGCCGAGTCCAATGATTTCCCCGAGAGCACTGTAGCCTTAGGAAAAAACAAGGATCGCCCACTACAGCAAACGATCCGGTGAGTGTCCTTCTTTCCCTTGTAACCTTGTTTAGCCAGTCCAGCTACAGGGGTGCCAGGGGAGGTCTGCCCAGTGATGCAGATGAGCCAGCGCCTCTAACCCGGGTTCAGACCGATTGACTGACAATCAAAGTCCATTGCAGAAGGGGGGGTCAGGTGGAGAAGGGTCACCCTCGCCTCCGTTCCTCACGCAGAACAATTGAGATCCTCAGGATCTCCTGAACTCCAAGAACGCATTTGTGCCATGAGAATAGATTTGCCTTTGTACGTTTATTTATTTATTTATTTATTTATTGAAGATATCGGATTTACAACCTTTGAGTCATATACTCATTTACAAAGGCTCCACGTCTGAATACAATACAGAACAATATTCAGTAGGCAGTAAACAATAAGACAAAACACAGGGTATGAATAGCCACTGCCAAGAACACTCTTACGGTTGTAAGAGTAGTATCACATGCATTCTTAGGTTATGAGAACAGTGAACTAAAGGAGAGCAGTTCTGATACCCTAATAATAAGTGAAATCACTCTTACAACCATAAGAGTGGTCTCGGTGGCAGTATTAATATATTATTAATCAAGCTTTGTCAATAATATATTAATGCATACAAAATTAGCTAAAAGAAGCTAGGAGACCCGGCACCTGCTAAGGCTGTGTAGGCTAACGTAATAGCTCTACAATCTTTGTTCCTCGAGCAGTAAAATAGCAATGTTGAATGAACTCACCCCAGGACTGTAATGGATATTTCAATCTTGAATCCTTTATTACAAATAAAATCCATGAAGTAAAATGCAATTGCCAAATAAAACTGCTCACACTCACTTCCTAGAAACCATTCCAATACGTCACCGTTCGTCACCAAACACCTGACATGTTTCGATCTTTCACAAGCTTTCTCAAAGGTGTGTTTGGTGAACATACAAACCTGTATAAAAATTTAACCTTTAAAGTGACAAGTGCACACCAATTCTATAACATAATTAAAACAAAGCAGAATTTTACTTATGTTTCGGGGATATTTCAGTGTCAGTGGCTCAGCAGGTAGCACACTCGCCTCTGAGGCTGGGAGATCAGAAGGCTGTGGGTTCTATCCCCACATGAGGCACTTGGGTTAATATCCCAATCCTGACACTGCAGTGTAGCATGAGGGGGGTGCTGCACTCCTGAGGTGCCGTCTTTCGGATGAGGCGTTAAACCGAGGTCTCATCTGCCTGTTCTGGTGGTAGTTCAGGTGGATGTTAAAGATCCCATGGCAATTCTTGAAAAGAGCGGGGAATTTCCCTGGTGCCCTGGCCAAATATCCCCCCCATTCACTAAAATACCACCAACAGCTTAATCTGGTTCAAAGTTAGTTGGCATTCATCTGTGTCCCCCTCCCCTGGGTCCTGCCTGAAAATAGGCAGGATTTGCCTAGTGCACTTACCCGGTCAACAGAAACTAAATAAATAAAATAATTCATAGATCTCCCATTTTAAAAATAGTATTATTTTGTCTGTGCAACATAGTTACTGGCACTAGATATAATAAACAAAGCTTAAAGAAGGAAATTTAACACTTTTTATGTACAATATTTCCTATTCTCATTATGTACTGTAAATAAACTAGTCTGTGTTAACACTGTCAACATACCATTTGGCACCAGACACAATTACAAACCTGCTTTTGAAAGAGAGAGTCAGAGACTGCACCATATTTCTTAGAGAGACTCCAGTGCAAATCTGAAAAAAGAAGAGAAAAAGTTAGAAAAATTAATTTAAAATATGTAATATACATATACACAAAACTATTGATCAGTTGGTTGTACTGAATGCACTAAATGGTCACGTAAACTCTGTCCTTTTCTATAAACTATTTTAGGACCTTCTCTGGATAGATTCTTTAAACCAGGATCCTGACATGCAATATGCCAGTGTTTTTAACTATATTGGCTATTTCCCTTGACTATGCATTATATGTCCTTGTAAAGCATGTCCGAATATCCTGTTTTTCCATTTCTCTCTTTTTCTTTCCTCTCTTGGAATGTTCTCTACTTATGTCCTTGCTTTTTCTATGATATTTCTAGCATATCCTCTAGAATGCAATCTCTGCTCTAAAGAAGGACAATACAGGTGGGTTAATAACAGATTTATACAGGAAAGTGAGAATCTATCCAGAGAAGGTCCTAAAATAGTTTATAGAAAGGGACAGAGTTTACGTGACCATTTTTCACATTCAGTACAACCACTGGATCCTAAACCAAGAATGTGGTTGCCAACAACAGATTATGGTAGCTACAAATGTGGTAATTGTAAATTTTGTCCACAGGTGATTAACAGTAAGGTGTTCACCCACCCTCTTACAGGTAAAATGCATCCAGTGAGAGGTTTCATGACATGTGTGACAAAAGGCCTTGTATATTTAGCTACTTGTGAGTTTTGTGCATTTTATGTAGCGAAAACCAAAAGGGCATTTAAAATATGTATAGGAGAACATAAAAGAGCTATTGAAAATGGAGATATGAAAAATGCACTAGCCACACATGTCATGAAAATGAAGCAGAAAGAGGAACATCATTGGTTTAGAAAAAACAGTGATGAGTAGAAGAGGTGGGGATTATGAAAACCTATTACTTAAACGTGAACAATATTGGATTGTGGCCTTCAAGGGCATGGAAGGCAAAGGACTAAATGGAAGATTAGAATTTAAACCTTTTTTAAGTGATAGATAGAAAATCATACTGATCAATAGTTTTGTATATATGTATATTATGTATTTTAAATTAATTTTTCTATCTTTTTCTCTTCTTTTTTCAGATTTGCACTGGAGTCTCTCTAAGAAATATGGTGCAATCTCTGACTCTCTCTTTCAAAAGCAGGTTTGCAATTGTGTCTGGTGCCAAATGTTATGTTGACAGTGTTAGCACAGACTAGTTTGTTTACATAATGAGAATAGGAAATACATAAAAAGTGCTACATTTCCTTCTTTAAGCTTTGGTTATTATATCTAGTGCCTGTAACTATGTTGCACAGACAAAATAATACTATTTTTAAAATGGGAGATATATGAAATATCCCCGAAACATAAGTAAAATACTGCTTTGTTTTAATTATGCTATAGAATTGGTGTGCACTTGTCACTTTAAAGGTTACGTTTTTATACAGGTTTGGATGTTCACCAAACACACCTTTGAGAAAGCTTGTGATAGAGCGAAACATGTCAGGTGTTTGGTGACGAACGGTGACGTATTGGAGTGGTTTCTAGGAAGTGAGTGTGAGCAGTTTCATTTGGCAATTATGTTTTACCTCATGGATTTTATTTGTAATAAAGGATTCAAGATTGAAATATCCATTACAGTCCTGGGGTGAGTTCATTCAACATTGCTATTTTACTGCTCGAGGAGCGAAGATTGTAGAGCTATTATGTTAGCCTACACAGCCTTAGCAGGTGCCGGATCTCCTAACTTATTTTAACTAATTTTGTATGTATTCTTGTTTTGAGCCAAGACACTGCCTCAGTCCCAGGTGTGAACTGTACCCTTTTTTTTTCAATAATTTATTAATGTTGAAAAAAACTCACCTGAACATGCCCATTTCCAGGGCAGCTGTATATGAGACACTCTTCTCGGGATAAGAGTGTATCACATGCAGAGGAAATATGTGCTCTGATTGGTTGCGAGTGCTCCCTCAATCTATAATACCTATTATGCACCCTAATATTGGAATTCCCTGCTGTCTACTGTAAGGTGTGCTCCTCGGTCACCTGCATTTTCATGGGTTCCTTAATGAACGGCTACTTTTCTGTAGTATTTGCTTCTTTACTTTATTATCTTTCATTTCTGCTGCTATCCCCTACCGCGTGTGAGTGAGAGTGCCACCACATTGCTATCTACTGTACCTAGGAGAGGCATGGTTACATTACGGTTGCTGCTGTGCTTTCTGTTGTAATTGTCAGTTTTTATCAGCTGCAATCACATTAGCCTGTCTTGTTGTATTCCCATTGTTTTGTATTATTTTGCTGCCACTGTTTTTATTGTCATGTGCTTTTCCAGGCTATGACTGAAAATATGAATCTTTATGCCTAGTGCACTTACCTGGTGAACAAAAACAAACAAAATCAAATAAATCCTGCACTACCACACATTTTTATATTTTACTTTTTTCATACTGAGCTACAGCTAGAAATGAGGATGATAAAAATGGTTCTAACATATCATTAGGAAATGTGTGGTAATTGGCAAGAGTAATATTCCTAGTAAGAACAAGCATTTGTCAATGCCGAACGTTCGCTTGCAGGTATTTGCAGTGGTATTTGGCACTTGGACATGGCTTAAAAAAATCAGTGACAAAGAAGTACAAGCATTTGTCAGTGCCGAATGTTGCTTGCTTCTATGCACTGTTTAGGTATTTGGAAGTCTTTGGAGTGCAAATATTGAAAATTTGCGAACTTACGAGCGTGCGTAGGAACTGCTCAACGCACGCTCGTAAAACAGTCATTTTTAGGAATTTTTTCACCAAATTTTCAACATAGCCATTTTAAGACCTCTGCTCATGAACAGTGTCACTGTGATTTTCTTAATGTGTCCCATACATTGAGTTCGCACACCGACTGCGCCATTGTGCACTATATGGGTGGAAACACGTTTTGGGCAGGATGTGAAAAATGACACCTGTACTGCTCATAAGGAGGTGTGGTAAAATGGCAATGTTGAAAATCTGGAGTGGAAATATTGAAAATTCGCAAACCTCACAGTGTGCGTAGGAACTGTGCAACGCACGCTCGTAAAACAGTCATTTTTTAGGAATTTTTTCACCAAATTTTCAACATAGCCATTTTAAGACCTCTGTTAATGAACAGTGTCACTGTAATTTTCTTAATGTGTCCCATACATTGATTTCGCACACTGACTGCGCCATTATAAGCTACATGAGCAGAAACACGTTTTGGGCAGGATGTGAAAAATGACAGCTGTACTGCTCATAAGGAGGTGTGGTAAAATGGCAATGTTGAAAATCTGGAGTGAAAATATTGAAAATTCACAAACTTACGAGCGTGCATAGGAACTGCGCAATGCACACTCGTAAAACAGTCAATTTTAGGAATTTTTTCACCAAATTTTCAACATAGCCATTTTAAGATCTCTGCTCATGAACAGTGACACTGTGATTTTCTTAATGTGTCCCATACATTGAGTTCTCACACTGACTGTGCCATTGTGCACTACATGGGCAGAAACACATTTTGAGCAAGATGTGAAAAATGACAGCTGCACTACTCATAAGGAGGTGTGGTAAAATGGCAATGTTGAAAATCTGGACTGAAAATATTGAAAATTCGTGAACTTACAAGCCTGTGTAGGAACTGCGCAACGCACGCTCATAAAATGGTCATTTTTAGGAATTTTTCCACCAAATTTTCAAAATAGGCTTTTTGAGAGCCCACCTTATGAACGCTAGCACTGTTGTTTCATTAATCGGGCCCAAAAGGTGATTTCATGCAGTGGCTGTGAAATCACCCTTAGGGCCTGAATAACGCCATGACAGTGACAGAATTCATGAGAAGGGGTCCCAAAAACCCCATGTTGAAAATTTGGTGCAAAAATTCCAAAAAATGCCTGAGATATGCAACAAAGTTGAAAAAACCCCATCTAGCCATTATACAGCTTACCGGCATTTCCTCAGTTCGTGGTCGGCTATGAAGAGTGCAGGCGTGTTCCGGTCCAGCGATGACGTCGTCGCCGAGCTCAGAGGTAAGTATGGGGTGAGGGTGGGGTGTGGGGAGGCAGGAGTGCGCAGTGGGTGGGTGCGGGTTGTGGGAGGGGTGGGGAGACAGCGATGGAACGTTTTCTTTTTTTACAGGTTTTTTTTTTTTTTTACTCATGTGATGCGGGACGTTTGCCACGCTGGGGTGGGCTCCAGCGTGGCAGCAGGGAAAGCTGTTTGGGGGGAGGTTGAGCTGACAGGGGATTGGGCACCCCCATTGGCAGACGACGCAGGACGTTTGCCACGCTGGGGTGGGCTCCCAGTGTGGCACCAAAGATTTTGGGGGGGGGCGTGACATGCTGCCAGCACACAGCGGTGGTTTTCTTTGAAGAGAAGACCACCGCTGTCATACACAGCACCGCATCGATTGGTGCAGGACCGCCACGTTCAACGGAGCAGGGGATTGCACAGGACAGGCACACCTCCAAAGTGTCCCATTCTCAAGACGTTCCTTGCGCATGTGCGCAAGCGAATGTAAAAATGAAACACTTGCCCTCAAATGAGCCATGTTTAATTGTACCTTAATAAACACTGATGTGAAAAACTGTGTTTTCAATTGTTTTGTTTTTATGGACAACATTTTGCACAGTTCTCTTCCTGGAACTAGTAATTTGGAGTTTTTACTATGTCACGGTTTGTGTACAGAATGCTAAACATGAGCTATTGTCCTTTCAGAACCATTTCTTTCATTCAGAACAGTTCTTTGCTCAAATCATGACATAGTTAAAACTCCAGATTACTGGTTTTATGAAGAAACCTGTAACAGAATGCTGCCCATGAAAGCAAAACAATGCAAAATATAGCTTTTTTTTCCAATCACTTTTTATTCAGGTACAGTTACATATGGCTCATTTAGGCTTATGGATATCCTGTCTGTAAATGGGAACATTATAAACAGCTGCCAGTTAGAAATAACTTCCTGTCCTCTTTAAAGAAAAGTTAAAAACACGCTACAACAAAGGAACACATCTTTCTCACTAGTTGAAAAAGCTGGAAAAAGGGCACCTGCAGCAGCAAGAACTGAGCACTGAAAATGTTTAGCGGTGCAACAGCCATCTGTTGCTGATAACAAAGGTGCAAAGCCATGCTAACAAGCATTTGTCAATGCCAAATGTTTGCTTGCTGGCATTGGCATTGGTAGTGTAGAAGTTACAGAGCTGCATAATAGAAATGGCAGTGAAGTATTTAACTGAAGCCAACCCCACCACCACCCTGCAGAGAATGACAGGCATTGGGGTGTGCCTTTGGGTCATCAGGCATAACGGCCACGCCATTTCACCACACCCTACCCTGCAGACACTGACAAGTGTCACTGTGTGCCTTGGGGTCTTTGGCCCTTATGCGCACCCCATTGCATCAGGAAATATGGTGAGATGGGTGCAGTATAGGAGAATAGGGTGAACTTTGCGGCTGAAGAGTCCAAGGCATACCTCGATGCCTCTCACTGGCTGCAGGGTGTGGAATGGTATGAGCTTTACAGGCAAGAATTCAAGTCCACCCTGATGCCTGTCTCATTTCTCTACAGGGTGGGCGTTATGGTTGGAAACCTAACACCTCAGGCATTCGTTGGTATTTTTCCTCCAAATTTTCAACATTTTTTTTGTGACCCCACCTCATGAACAGTGGCAATATCAGTTTGTTAGCTGAAAGCTGCTTATGCACAGCGACTACGGCATTTAGCACCACAGGTGCAAAAACACATTCCGAACAGGATGTGAAAAATGACAGCTGTACTGTTCATGGGGAGGTCTAAAAATTGGCAATGTTGCAAATCTGCAGTAAAAATATTAAAAAAACTGGTGAAGTCACGAGCGTGCGTAGAAACTGTGCAATGCACACCCATAATGTAATTAGTTTGGGGATTTTTTACTGCAGATTGTCAGCACAGGCATTTTGGGACCTCCGATCATGAACAGTGTCACTGTGATTTTCTTTATCTGTCCCGAACAATGATTTCCCACAGCGACCACACATCTCTGCGATGAAAGTGTGAAAACACATTTCGGTCATGTTGTAAAAAATGACAGCTGTACTGTTCATAAGGAAGTGTGGAAAAATGCCACTGGTGAAAATCTGGACTGAAAATATTACAAAGTCATGAACTTACGAGAGTGCGTGGAAACTGCGCTAATGCTCACTCAGTAACACAGTCATTTTATGGACTTTTGTTACAAATTTTCAACATAACCATTTTAAGACCTCTGCTCATGAACAGTGTAACTGTGATTTTCTTAATCTGTCCCAAACATTGCTTTACACCGACTGCACCATTGTGCGCTACATGTGCGGAAACACATTTGGGTGACATGTGAAAATGGCAGCTGTACTGTTCATAGGAAGTGTAATAAAATGGCAATGTGGAAAATCTGGAGTGAAAATATAGAAAATTCGCCAAACTTACAAGCGGAACGTGGGAACTGCATAACAGCGTTAAATAAAACAGTCATTTTTAGGAATTTTTTCACCAAATCTTCAACATACCCATTTTAAGACCTCTGCTCATGAACAGTGCCACTGTGATTTTCTTAATGTGTCCCACACATTGATTTCGCACACCGACTGCGCCATTGCACGCTACATGGGTGGAAACACATTTTGGGCAAGATGTGAAAAATGACAGCTGTACTGCTCATAAGGAAGGGTAATAAAATGTCAATGTTGAAAATCTGGAGTGAAAATATTGAAAATTTGCAAACTTACGAGCCGGCGTAGGAACTGTGTAACGTGCGCTCATAAAACAGTCATTTTTAGGAATTTTTTCACCAAATTTTCAACATAGCCATTTTAAGACCTCTGCTCATTAACAGTGTCACTTTGATTTTCTTAATTGTCCACATTGATTTATACCAGCTTCGCCATTTAGCAAAGCTACATGGTGGAAACACATTTGGGCAAGATATGAAAAATGACAGCTATACTGCTCATAAGGAGGTGTGGTAAAATGGCATATTGAAAATCTGGAGTGAAAATATTGAAAATTCAGCGAACTTATGAGCATGCGTAGGAACTACATAGCGACACTCTTAAAACAGTCATTTTAGAATTTTTTTGACGCAAATTTCAACAAAGGCTTTTGAGAGCCACCTTATGAACAGTGGCAGTGTTGTTTCATTACTCAGTCCCGAAAGGTGATTTCGCACAGTGACTGCGAAATCACCCTTTGGGCCCGATTAACGCCATGACAGTGAGAGCATTCATGAGAAGGGGTCCCAAAAACCCCATGTTGAAAATTTGGTGCAAAAATTCCAAAAAATGCCTGAGATATGCAGCAAAGTTGAAAAAACCCTATCTATCCCATTATACAGCTTACCAGCATTTCCTAAGTTCGCGGTCGGCTTTGAAGAGTGCAGACGTGTTCCCGGTCCACCGAAGATCATCACGCCGGAGTCAGGAGGTAAGTATGGGGTGAGAGGGGTGTGGGGAGGCGGGTGCACAGTGGGTGGGCGCGGTGGGGGCAGAGACTGTGAGGGACCATTTTCAGTTTCAGGTTTTTTTTTTTAAATGACGACGTGGGATGTTTGCCATGCTGGGGTGGGCTTCCAGCGTGGCACAAGGATGGCTGGTGGGGTGGGGGCGTGGAGCCGATGGGGAATGGGCACCCCGTCAGCGATAGCATATGTTGCCACGCTGGGTGGGCTCCCAGCGTGGCACCTGTATTCTGGGCGTGTGTTTGGAACCAGTGGAGCCGACGGGGATTGGGCACCTCAGGCTATATGATGTGTGGCCATGCTGGGGTGGGCACCAGCGTGGCATATGGAACACTGTTTTGGGGTGCACAGCCGACGGGGATTGGGCACCCCGTCGGCTACAGAGTGTGCGTAGTGGGCGAGCATGCAGTATGTGTGCATGTGTGTGTGTATGTGTGTGTGTGTGTGTGTGTGTGTGTGTGTGGGGAGGCGAATGAGCAGGCAATGTCTTATCGCTGCTCACTGAAGCATAGCTCCCCTTCAACTGTACGCCACTGCATTTTGGAGCTGTCATAGACAGCTCGAGCAGGCATTGGAGAACTACGGCCGCGCCTGTAAATGCACTGACTGAATTGGAAGAGGGCTGCCACACCTCCGAAAACTCGGATGATGGCACTATGTTTCTTGCACATGAGTGCAAGCAAACATAAAAAGCAAACAGCCCCACTGAGTACCTGACAGCATTAAATCCCTGTCAAATGCTTGAAGCATCTGGCAGGGATGTTCACATTTTTAAAGAAAGAGCATATTTCATTACACCTATTCCTCATACAAACCACATACATTTTATTTCATGCTCGATGTGTTAAGTCTGTTTTATTATTTTTTATTAGTTTTCTTGTTAAGGTCCTGTAGTATGCTAACTGTAGTAAGCTAACTGTATTTTGGTACATGTCAGGTTAAGTCAACTTTATTTAAAAACGCTGTTCCAAAAAGACCACAGCACTTTACAAATAAATAAAGAACACAAGCAAAGTAAAATATGAGGCACCTATTAAATAATACATATTTACATAGAATTAATACATCCAACAGAATAACTTAGAAGCAATATAATAACAAAGCACAGTCTAACAGTAACTATGTTCAGGATATGCAACGCTAAAAAGACAGGATTTTAAGGTGGACTTAAAGCTTATGACAGTCAGGCAATCTCTAACCTGGCTAGGTAGAGTGTTCCACAGGGTGGAGGACACATAAGCGAAGGAGTAGGCTGAAGAATTCTTTAAGCATACTCTGGGGACATCAAGCAATTTCTCATCAGCAGAACGGAGAGAGCGGAGGGGATGGTATGGGCCGAGGAGGTCTAGCAAGTAGCTCGGACCCAGTCTGTGTAGGGTTTTAAAGGTTAATAATCTGACTTTGAAGATGAATCACCAGTGAACTGGCAACCAGTGTAGTTCATGAAGTGCTGGCGTGACACGACTTGGTCTAGTTACATATAACTGTGTAATTACTTGGTGGTTTATCATTCTGTTATTTCTCTTTTGAAAATCAAAGAAAAATTTATAAATTAAAAAAGGGATGACAAACATCATTGGATTCTCAGCAGGGTTATTTGCTTTTTGTCATGGTTTTGCACTTTTTGTTATCGGCAATAAACTGTTGTTGTAGTCCTAAACAGTTAGAGGACTCGGTTCTTGTGGATTCTGTTGATGTTCGTCTGCTTTTTTCATGAAATGTTTTAACCTGAGCACTACGGAGCCCTTGAAGCAGTACCCTTAAGTTTATTTTGTCTGTCTCAGTAGTCATAGCTTTCTTGTGCACTTTCTGCCACAGTACATTTACTTATATGAACAGTAGACCTGAGCAAGACAGATTTATATACATACTATTAGAAAAGTTCCCCTCAGATTCTACCAATAGGCTTCTGAGAATTAGCAGTCATCTGAGACAGCTCCACTCGTGGTGGAAGAGTACACAGCAAGTGACCTGACACAGTTCCCTTCATGGTATTAAAGTACACAGTAAGTCATATGATGCAGGTCCTCTAATGATGGAAGACTATTTATTATACAATGGCAAGAAAGAATCTCAGGCTCTCATTGGTCAGTGTGGGACTAGATCCGTGGTGTTATCCTGGCGTAACACCATGGATCTAGTCCCATCAGACTGATGACCTCATTAAACATAAAAAAAAAAAAATCACTCCACAGCCCCCCCCCCCACCATCGCGTTCAGCACTGCCTGGTCCGCTGCTCTGAACAACGAGCGGGGTGAGGCGGGCAGCTGACCACACGACTTAGAAACTGCATAAAAAAATAACTGCCATGAATGGTGTGTACTGCTAGGCATGTGGCTTTGAAATATTAAAGATTGCACATTTAAAACGTGTAACTCTCCTGTTTTTTTCTTTGATGGGCTATCATTTAGTACCCAATACTTCTTCCTTCTTGGTAGAACCGGACAAAAAAGTATGCTGTCCATAAAACCGGAGGTTGGCTGGCACAACACCCCCTCCCCTCACCCCCCAGCTCATTAAAATTCTGTTTGGGTATGACTTACATTCTTCTAGTACAGTTAGCATATCTTTTGTACTGGGAGAACAAAACTGAGGAGAACAAGTAATTCAACGATATAGAGGGAAATAGCATTTTGGAAATCCAAGCAAGGGTCTGAGAACTTGCTAGAGTCTGTCGGGATAATGGATGCAACATTTCCTTTTCGGAAATATTGCCGGTACCAACGGCCTCAGTGGAGAACAAAATGAAGATCACAGAGGTTAATGACTGGCTCAGGAAGTGGGGTGAAGAAAGTGGGTCGGGGGTGTTAGGGAACTGGGAAGGAGTTTGGGAAGATAAGGGACTGTATGCCAAGGCCAGGCTTCATCTTACCCCATTAGGGAAGGAAGTCCTTAAACAGGGGGTGGCAGACTACTTTCAAGAAAGGTGGGGTTTAAACTTTGAGGGGAGGGATAAGGGAGGGTTGACCAGAACTTTCCCTCTAGATGAGGTGGGAGTAGCCTTCAAACCCAAGGGGGAGGGGGAAGAGACTGGGGAGGAGGTTTCAGAAGGAGCAGAGGGAGGATGGAAGTATAAGGAACCCAGGTGGGGTTCACCAAGGGATCAGGATAAGGGGCCGGTGGTGGTGTTAGTAAATGCCAGGAGCTTGGGAAACAAGTTGCCAGAGTTCCAGGCCATGCTGTTTGGGGGGGGGGGAGGTGGTGGATGTGGCAGCGGTCACGGAAATGTGGGCCAACAAAAACCATGACTGGGACCTAAATGTGAGGGGTACACTATGCTTAGGAAGGATAGAAAGGCGGGCAGAGGGGGTGGAGTGGCTATGTTCATTAGGGATGACACAGAAATTGCTAGGGTAGAAGACGCAGAGGGAAATGTGGCTGCCTTATGGGTCACCTTACGAACCCTGGCAGGAGGTAAGGTCAAGCTGGGTGTAATATATAGGCCTTCCGGGATGGGTGATGTTCGGGAGGATGGTTTGCTGGACAACATCATTGCCTAGTGCGGACCAAAAGGGGAAGGAGTGGTGTTGATGGGGGACCTTAATATGCCAGATACAAACTGGGGAACCATGTCCTCTAAAGTGGCCAAGGAGCAGAGGCTGCTGGACGGCTTCCAGGATGTGTTCTTAACACAGCACATGATGGAGCCCACAAGGGAGCTGCATGTCCTGGACATGGTTCTGGTGGATGGGGATCTGGTAAGGGACCTGGTCATAGAGGATCCCCTGACTGGAAGCGACCAAGATACTGTCTGGTTTTAAATAAGTATGGGAGGGAGGGAGACATCTAGGACACTGGCTGTGAACTTCAAGGGGCAGACTTTGTAGGCATGGGAAATATTCTCAAGAATCACTTGAAGGGGATTACAACAATGACAGATTTGGAAAAGAGATGGGAGGTCATAAAACCGGGACTTCATGAGGCAGTCAGGACCTGCGCTAAGGTGAAGCGTAAAGGAGCAAGGTCACATAATCCGTGCTGGTGGTTCAGTGAGGTTCAGGTAGTGGTCAGAGAAAAGATGGCTGCCTACAAAAAATGCAAAACAATGAGAGGGGATAGGGAAAGGAACGCACCATCTTGCATCTAGAAAAGTCACCCGGATGGTGCGGGGGGCAAAGTCCAGTAAAGAACAACGGCTGGTACAAGGGATACTGGGAGGGGAAAAGGGGTTCTTCCAGTACATTAAGGAGCAGAGAAAAACTAAGGACCATCTCGGCAGATTGAGATCAGAAGGTGGATGGGTGGAAGAGGCGAGGGACCAGGTGGAGGTATTAAATGAGTACTTTGCCTCTGTGTTCACTAGGGAAGGGAATGGGATATTTACAAAGCAAGGCATGATGGGGATAGAAGTGGTAGTGAGTGGGATCAGGGGAGCAACAGAAATGGAGCAAGAGGGAGGGAGAGGTACCCCAGGGGTGTCATATCAGGATAAGGATAAAAAGGTCAGTAAGGTGGGGGGACGGATGATGCTATCCCCACCGAATGGGTGAGGCAAGCCCTTAAGGCCCTAAAAAAAGATAAATCTCCTGGGCCCGATGGCATTCATCCGAGAGTACTATGGGAATTGGCGGAGGTATTGGCTGCACCCCTGGTGGAGCTCTTCCACAGGTCGCTTGAGACAGAGAGGGTACCTAGGGATTAGCGAGAGGCACATGTGGTGCCAATCCATAAAGGGGGGTCGAGGGAAGTACCCGATAACTATAGACCGATCAGTTTGACCTCAGTGGTGGGAAAATTAATGAAGAGTATACTAAAGGAACGATTGGGGGTGTACTTGGAGGAGGTGGGAGGTCTGGATAGTTGGCAACATGGGTTTGTGCCAGGTAGATCGTGTCAAACCAACCTTGGGGAGTTCTACGAATGGGTAACATCGAAGCTGGACAGGGGAAAGCCTGTGGATGTACTATTCTTGGACTTCAGCAAGGCGTTTGACTTGGTCCCCCACAATGGTCTGGTGGAGAAACTGATGGGGTTGTGAGTGGGCCCTTTGATGGTCAGATGGATAGGAAACTGGCTAACTGGACACACTCAGAGAGTAGTGGTCAGTGGGGAGTTCTCAAACCTTAGAGAGGTTGGTAGTGGGGTACCACAGGGCTCGGTCCTGGGTCTAATCCTGTTTAATGCATACATACCTGACATCAGGGAGGGTATAGGGTGTGAAATGAGTCTCTTCGCTGATGACTCCAAGATGGGAGCAGTAGTTAAGGGGGGAAAAGGGGAGGCTGGCCCTGCAAGGGGACCTGGACACCCTGGAAAGGTGGGCTCATACCTGGGAATTAAATTGCAATACCAAGTGCAAGGTGTTACATCTTGGGTGGGGAAACCCTAAACACAGGTACACCCTGGGAGGGGAGGTGCTGGAGGCCTCAACAGGGGAAAAAGACCTAAGGGTCATGGTGAATGCATGTGTGAATAACTTTGAGCAGTGCAGGAGAGTGGCTAGCAAAGCAAACAGGATGATGGGATGCATCATAAGGGGGATCACCTCTAGGAGCAGGGAAGTGATTCTGCCGCTGTAAAATGGACTGGTTAGACCACACCTTGAGTACTGTGTACAGTACTGGGGACCATACTTGAAGAGGGACATACCGCTCCTGGAGGAGGGCTACTACCGCAGAGGAGGGCTACTAAGATGATACAAGGACTAGGGGATTTGACATATGAGGACAGACTTGGGGAGCTCAGCCTGTTTTCATTGGAAGAGAGGAGAGACAGGGGGGACATGATTGAGGTTTTCAAGTACCTCAAGGGAATAAATAGGGTAAACATGGAGGGGATCTTTAGACTAAAGCAGGGAGGTATCACCAGAGGGCATGGTTTGAAGTTGGAAGGTGGAAGGATGAGGGGGGAAAGAGGAGGAGGTTTTTCACTGAGAGGGTGGTAGATCCTTGGAATGCGCTGCCTGGTGAGCTGGTTCAGATATCCTCAGTGGAGGGCTTCAAGAGAGGGTGGGGCAGATACAGAAAGCGGATGTATCAGATGATGGCCTGGTCCAGGGGGGTGGGGATGGATGATAGGGGTTTCTGGAACACAAGAGGGGGGCTCGGTATCCAACTAGGGATCTGAGGTTCAAGCAGACTCGATACAGGGGCGTAGCTACAAGAGTGCAGGGGGTACAGTGGCACCCAGGTCCATGAGGTTTGAGGGGCCCAAATCATAATTCTGATGTTTATTCAAAACTGGGGGGCCCTGTAACATGGTCTTGCACCCAGGCCCTCTGGGAATTTGCTACGCTACTGACTCGTTAGACTGTAAGACCTAATCTGCTGGCAATTAGTATGTTAGTATGTTAATTGAAATGCAGTGTCCCTACTTTTGAACACTGCACTCAGTCTGCTGCGGCATGCTGATCGGAATGGGGACAGCTGACTCGATCGCACAGATGTCTTCATACCAGTTAATTTAAAAACTCCTAATTTAATGAGCTTTTGTTCTATCAGCATACACAGTAAAAATACAGGACAGGCAGACAAGTTCACGTTAAGGAAGGTGGGGTTCGAAGGCAGAGCCACAGACTGACAATAACAAAACAGCAGCTCCACCTATTGGAAAAACATAATCAGCACTATTTGTTCACTAAGTATTCCTACACTTTAAAAAAATGACAGAAAAATGCAGTTTTAATAAAGGTTTTCATAGTTTTGCATTAAAAAAATACATGTGCTATTGTATAATAGGAATAATGCGCTCTAGGGTGTGTGCTGTGCTGGGATAATGCCACGCCTGGCACGTTGAATGCACTCACCCAACCACCCCCGGTGTGGCGTTATCCCAGCATGACACACACACCCTGTCATGCATTATTCCTTTAGTAAGTCACCTTACATAGCTCCTGTCTTGGTGGAAGAGTACATAGCAAGTTACCAGACAAAGCTCCTCACATCGTAGAAGAGTACATAGCAAGTCACCTGACACAGCTCCTCTCATAGTGGAAGAGAACACAGCAAGTCACCTGACACAACTTCTCTCATAGTGAAAGAGTACACAGCAAGTCACATGATACAGCTCCTCACATGGTGGAAGACTACACAGATTGTAATCATACACAGCTCCTAGCATGGTGTAAGAATACAAAGCAAGTCACCTGAAACAGCTCCTCTTAGCAAGTCACCTGACACAGCTCCTTAAATGGTGGAAGAGTACATAGCATGTCACCTGACACAGCTCTTCTCATAATGGAAGAGTACACTTTGAATGATCTGACACAGCTCCTGTCATGGTGGAAGAGTACACTGCAAGTCACCTGACACATCTCCTCTCATGGCGTAAGAATACAACGCAAGTCACCTGATACAGCTTCTTCTACAGTAGAAGAGTATACAGAAAACAGGTTGTGAACAATCCAAGAAACATCCCATTATTGTAAAAGTATTTGAAGGCTCACGCTTTTGTAAAGACTGTTTTACAGTAGTTTTGATGTCAGTGCAACCACAGATCCATATTGAAATGGCTTGAGTCACATGAAAACTCGGATTTGGACTGATACCAATATATCTGGCATGCTTTGCCACTAGCCCTGGAAATTTGCATTTCAGGATATTCTGTTCTTTGTTACTTACAGACATTTTGCCTAAAAATAGGCTGTTGGTCCCTTGGACGTCCTCTGTTTCAAGTGGTTCTGGTGATAGAAAGAGTGGTGGCAGACTGGAACAAGCTTTCAGAAGAAGTTATCAGGGCTGAAACAGTGGGAGTGTTTGTTAGTTGAACCATGGCATCAGTAGGTACCAAACCCCAATTTAAGATTGGGAAATCACATTTGAAAAAGACGCTCCATTCAAGTGAATGGAGCACGCCCCCGTGCTCGACCTATAAAGATGTCATAAAATGTTTGAATGCGGGGGCAGATCGGAGAGCAGGAAGTAGAAAGGGATCATGCAGCCAGCCCCCTTGGGGGCAAATTATGATCCCTTCTCTTTCTTTTGGGGCTGTATTAAAAAAGTGAAACGAGCCTGGAGGAGCTCCTAGTAGTTAAGGGAGCTCCCTGTTTAATGTGTTGCAATTGAGAAAGGTGCTCTTTAAAGGGGATGGACAGACACATGGGACTGGAGTGTAATGGAACAGAGTTTTTGGGAGGGAAGGAGGACTGACAAGGGCACAGTCCCCAAATTAGAGAGGCTGGGGCAGACTAGATAGGCTGCTAGTCCTTTATCTGCTGTTGTTTTCTATGATTTTCCTGCTCTAAAGTGATAATCCTCTGCTCGTGACTTCAGAATAATTTTGGTGGCAAGCTGGCAACAGGCTGTGACATTATAAGCAGAAGATTATAACTTCATGGCAGGTACAGTATAAGCAGTGTGAACAGATGAGGTGTAAGAGAAAAGATCCTGTTTTAATGAAGATGCCATCAGTAATAAAGAAGTGAAAGGTCCTGAAATCCACATTTTTGAGGAATGCTATGTAACTGAGTTCTGCTGATGCCAGCTGTGAATTTTTTGCTGGAAACTGAAAAATCTCTTCCAAGTGTTCAGCTGTTTCATAGCTTCATGTTTCTGATCACTGAGGCAGTGCGTGCTTGACAAGCCTGAATAATCAAGACCTTGTTCACTTTGATCTTTACAGTACAACCTGTTCCTACAGAGGAGTGCATTTCAGTAATATCACTCTGAGTCACCAGGTAAGCCTGTTCCCTCTTTGTTGAAGGGCTAGATGACTCAGTGCCTTGGTAGTCAGTTATGAAGCCCTTTACAGCCACATGACTGGTTCAAATCTGGCTGAGGTCAATACTAGTCAAAAGTCATTATTGTCCAATACCTGTTTGTGGCTTATGAGAAATGTGTTGTGGTGGCTCAGATCTTAGTGGATATGTGTCTGTGACACAAATCCACCATCACAGTCAGCAGTTATTGACACCCTTGCTGGCAGTCTCATATGAGAGGCCAAAGACTTAATGGGCCTAGAGTCAGAACTGCCCTTGCACTCATTAGAGGTGGTTCCATCATGGCAAGGCATTGATGGGGCAGTGGGAGAGGGGGGTGGTATGGCACTGTGACCCTCCATGATATAACTGCTTGGCGAATTTCAGTTTCCAGTGTTCTCGGTCTAACACCATTCACGAGCATTAAAATTCTCAAAAAAATAAAGATGAGCTGTATAAGGCAGTGAGAATGTTTACATATACTGTATATACAACTGTGAGAAACTTGCAGTAGGTGTCTTGTACTGGACATATGAACATATGAACATACATACCAACATATGAAAATGCCAGCAGATACAGGTCTCATGGTCTATCGTGTCTACTCGGTTGTGCAGCTTACAGTTCTGACAACAACTGCTGCCCTCCCCCCCTTGTTCCTCCAGACAGAAGTACTTATTTAGTACCTCTGCCCACCCTCCTTCCTTCTTGATCCTGGTGATCTGTTCCCTGCAGCTCCTCCTCTCCCTGACGTACTTAAAGAAATCTTTTTCACCTTCTCTAATCTCCTGTGCAAGCCTTAGCTCCTTTGAGGCCTTGATTGCCCTTAAAACCCTGCTCACCTCCCTGGATTTCTTGTTGTACTCGTCCTTATCTAACTCCATACCGGTCATCTTGTAAGTTTTGAAGTTTGTTCTTTTTTCTCTCACCCTTCCTTACACCTTACGTGTGATGTTTGCTGTTTGCTATTTGCAGAAAGTATGCTCTACAAAACATGCTCTTTTTCTTATGAAAACTATATTTTTTGTATTTTTTACCACAGTACTTTTCTTACTTTTTCAAACTTCAAAAAATGCTATTTTAGACCCCCTTACTACATCATAAGATGAATGAAGGTGATCAGGGCTTTCAGTTTCCTAAAGACTTTCCTGTGAACATAGCACAGCCTCCTTTACTTGTAGGACTGCCCCTCATAGAATAGTTTTGCACCAGAATACAGAAAAAAAAAAAACAAGACCTTTGAAAAGTTTGTTTTTAGATTGAACACGTCTTAATTGTGTGTGTGTATATGTGTAAGTGCGCTTTTTGTTTCCTGTGCCTACAGAAAAGTCTTGAGATAGTGACACAGTTATTTTAATGGACTCATCCTGTATAACTCAATTTGAAATTAAAATTAAATAAATAAATAAATGAAGGAATAAATTAATGAAGAAAATGTACCTGCATCTGCAAAATGTGTCAGTAGGACACATATTGTGCTTTCACGTGTTCTGGCTCCAAGTATGCCCCATGGCCTTTGCTCTTACTTGTTGAGTAATACTCTGTGGTTGATTTTTAAACTTACCTCTAAAGTTACAAAGGCATGCCATAACTACAGCTGGGCAATTTGTTTTTCCAATTCAGGGTCACAGTTCAGCATTGCTTCTGGTTAAAGATTTGAAAAGGCCTAGTATGTGAGGCTGATGCTTCCTATCAAAGAGAGCTGAGCTGCCAACCTTTTCCTTCTTAATACCCTGCCAGCTGCTCCAGGGATGCGGCAGGCCTTCCAAAACAGGTGCCCAGATTTCTAGACCCCCCATTAGCTCCCATGTTTGTGTTCCCCACATTGTATGCCCCTGCTGGTAGTGGGTTCCTGCTTCTATTCCCCTCTGGGAAAGGGGTTCCAGTTTCTAAGCCCCCTCCCTACAGGTGCGCTTCAGTTCCTTTGGTCCATTTGAGAACTGCACTGAACCTAAAAGTCATTTTTCTCATTAGAACCTGTTTTTATGTTTGCCTTGCGCACACGTGCAGCGAATGTTTTGTTAGGTGAGTGGCTTTTGAAGGGTGTGACACTGTCAGTACAATACAGAGTGGTCTACGAGGGGTTTGTCAGTGTCACAGCAATCATCAGCCAAGCTGATCATGACAGTATTCTGGCTTGCTGGGTGGAAACTTTGTGTATTTCAAAGGAAAGAGCTGACCCAATCAGAGGTCATCTCTTTCCTTTGATCTACGCTGCCTAGCAAGCACAACTGACCTGTTATGATCAGCCTGCTGAGGAACCTGGCTCTCTCACAAAATTGCCGATGAGGAGCTCAAACTCAGTGGATTCCCCTCTGTCAGGATAGACAGACAGGTTAAAAAAGGGGAGCGGCTGCATGTTCTTCATGTCCAGCAAATTCTCTTTCACCAAACACCATCCCAGCTCTGAGTTCATCCTGCTTGAGACAACTTTCAATTAACCTATTTCTCAGATGAAATAAAACCCTCACCCTCACTATTGCCTATCTCCCCCCAGGTACCCCTCCCACCAACCTGGAGTCCTTGCTAGCTCTCAAACACCCCCTATCTCTTAACAAGGAGTGGGTTCTTCTCGGGGACTTCAACATAAATTGGTTCTCCAGCCAAGCTGACACTGCCAAATCCTGCATCACCGAACTCAGCCTTCACCAGCTTATCTCCACACCCACTAGGACAAATTATAAGATGGGTACTCAATCACTAATCGACTGGGTCATCGTCTCCAACCCCTCCCGCATTACCAACTCCGGAGTATTGCTGGACAGCGTCAATGATCACTGTGCCACCTACTGTCTATTGTCAGCCCAGCGCCCCAACCCCCGCAAGTTCATCTTCTCTAGATGCTGGACAAATAACTCCATCGAAAATATTACGCACAATCTCAGCCTAGTTGACTGGTCATTCACCATTGCACCAGGTAACCTTGACTCTATCCTTGACAGATTCTCTACCGTCCTCAACTGTGTATGTGACAAATACACCCCTCTCAAAAAAATTATGGTTAAGGGACATGTTAATGAATGGTTATTGTCTGACATAATTAAATTGATGAGGACCAGGGACAAGGCCTGGGCCCATTACACCAAGCACAGAGACTCTGCTCAGCTCTTCCTCTACAAAGCACTCAGAAACAAGTGCAAATCAGTCATCAGAAAAGCCGAAACTGACTTTTTCCATAATGAACAACTTGGGAAAACATCCAACCACTGTCAACTTTGGGTTACACTAAACTCACTACTCAGGAAACACAGGAATACCAAACCTATTAATCTGATCCATGGTGGCAAGCAGACCAGCAACCCCTCAGAAGTAGCAAACATTTTCAACTCATTCTTTGGTGACCTCGATAAATGTAAACCCTCCCCCTCCACTCTCCTTCCACCCTCATCCACCCCCTACCCCCTGCCCCAATACTGTGTCTGAGCCCAGCCCCAGAATCTACTTTAGGGTCCTAAAACCCTCAGACACCATGAAGCTAATTTGAAGTAACAACCCTAAACCCATCAAAGGGGTGGATGAAATTGACTTTAAAATCCTTAAATTGGTCATTAAGTCATTAGCGGTCCCCATCACCAACATACTAAACTGCTCACTCTGCTCTGGCTTTTTTCCTAGCACCTGGAAAACCATCACCATCAAACCATTGTTCAAGTCAGGGTCAAGGAATGGAGTAGGGAATTACTGACCTATTTCCCTCCTTGCTCCCCTCTCCAAAATCATTGAAAAAGTTGTTCATACCCACCTCACTGCCTTCCTCGACTGTCATAACTTGCTCTCTGTTGCTCAGCATGGTTTCAGATCTGGACATAGCACTAAAAACCACCCTGGTCAGGTTCACCAGTGATATCCTCAGGGCAAGCGATAAGGGCCAGTACACAGGCTCTGTATTCGTGGACCTGACCAAGGTGTTCGATCTGGTCAACCATTGTCTTCCCTTGGACACCCTCAAGGGCTTGCACATATCTGAAAACATCATCAAATGGGTCTGAAGCTACCTCTCTGACAGATCACAGAAAACTAATATCAACTGTCATTTTTCTGTTGAATGTCTGATTAAATATGGGTTACCCCAGGGCTCTATCCTGGGCTCGCTTCTGTTCTCACTCTTCATCAATAACCTCCCTTCCATCTGCCAAACCACCCAACTAGTCGGCAGAGAACACCAGGAGGAAGGAGGAAGGTGTGCTGTGTGACTGGACTTCTCTACTGGGACTATATTGCCCTCCTTCCCACCCAAAGCTAGTTCTACTTTTATAGGCACAGGATTTGACTGACAACAGGAACTTCCTGTTTGGGAGCAGGAAGTGAGTGATCACAGAGCCACCAAAGTCTCACCATCCTAGAAGGGCAAGAGTAGCTCTCTGGTCCCCCCCAGCTGCTGGAGGTCTGCCTCTGAGCAAGTAAGGGGTCTACTGAGAAATATAGGATCTTGTCTCAGAACAGGATGATCAGGAGCTTAAAGGGCACAGAGGCAGAAAGCAAGTAGGGAGAGAAGAAAAAAAAAACAGAGGAAAGAGTAAGGATTCCAAACAACAGTGAAGGGTCCAGAAGTAAGACATGATGGGAGTGGTGCAGTGCAGTGGCTGTGGAGCAGCAGTCTTCTGGGAGACGTTCTGGAGAATGCGGTGTTGTCCCATCTGCAGGCACCTCTCTGGGCTGAGGGAGGAGGTTGCTCATCTCCAGGCTGAGTTGGCCAGGACTTGTGGGACCTCCTCTTCCATCCATGGACCACCAGGTCCACTACCATTGCCTCAGAGGTTGCCAAGAAAGAGGAGCGGTTGGACCACAGTGGGCTTGGGGAGGGTGAGGGTGGTGGAACAGAGGCACATTCCTCCAGTTGTACCTCTCCACAGTTCCTATGCCATTCTGGCAAAGTGTGGTTCCTCTATGGAGGCACCATCAGTGGAGACCAAGGAGGATGCTGGGAACCTCCACAAGAGAGACCCACAGGAGGGTGGCATGGGACCCCACAGGGGAAGGAAACAACACCTGGTGGGGGACTCCATTGTTAGGAAGGTAGAACTTGGGGAGGAAGGGGGAGAGGGAGGTAAGGTGCCTGCCTGGCACCATGGCTTGTAGGGACTGGTAGCGAATCCTCAGGATCGCCGGAGCAGCTGCACAGGGGTTGGAGCTGGATGTCATTGTCCACCTAGGGACAAATGATCTGGCTAAGAAAGGGATCAGAGCAGAGCACAAAGAGTTTGTGGAGTTGGGGAAGGGCCTTAGACAAGTAACACGCACAGTAACCTTCTCGGAGGTGCTGCCTGTCTATGCCGTAGGTGAGGCTAGGGTGCTCCACAACATGGGATTCAATCAGTGGTTGAAAAGCTGTTGCAGAGCTCAGGGATTTGGCTCCATTGGGGACTGGGGGTCCACTTGGAGTGATGCAGGCCTATACTGGCATGATAGGCTGCATCTGTCCAGGAGGGGAACCAGGATCCTAGGTGATAGGGTTAAATGCTTCATTGGCAAGCATTTAAACTAGCCGGGGGGTGGGTGGGCACTGGAATGGAGCAGGGAAATCCTAGCCCATCCCAAGAAGTTAGGATAGTAAGTGAGGTAAACACCAAGATAGAGATGTCAGTAGGGAGAAGGGCAGGGGTAAATGGAGAAAGTGACAAAGGCAATAAGGACAGGCATGGGGCAAAAAGGAGTATGGCCATCAGGAAATGGAGGTTAATGAGTACCAATGCCCATAGTCTGGGCAACAAGCTCCCTGAACTGGTGGCCTTGATGGAAGAGGGATGCCTGGATATCATAGCAGTCACAGAAACATGGTACACAGAGAACCATGACTGGGATGTTAACATACCAGGGTACATAACCTACAGGAGAGACAGGGAGGGGAGAAGAGGAGGAGGAGGAGGAGGAGTAGCTCTCTTTGTAAAGGAAGGGATAAAAGCAACTGAACAAAAGAGTAAACAGGGAGGAGAGAAGGCACTGTGGGTCACGTTAGAGACTGGAAATGGCACCACAATCCACACAGGGGTTGTATACAGACCCCCATGTCAGGGGGAAGGAATGGACAAGGATATGATAGAAGGCATTTTTAGGATGGCAGAGAAAGGGGGAGATACTGTTGATGGGAGACCTGAATATGCCAGATGTTAACTGGAGCACATTTACTGCAGCCACATCCAAGAGCAGGGCCATTCTCGATGCCCTACAGGTGGCATGCGTCAGACAGCTAGTTTTGGAACCCACTCGTGAGGGAGCAATCTTAGACCTCGTACTCTCAAATGGGGACAGTGAGAGGATCTCAGATCTAGAAGTGGGTTGCCATCTGGGAACAAGTGACCATCAAACAGTGTGGTTTACGATAAACTCAGCTACAGAGTCAAGCCATACAAAAGTGAAGGTACTGGACTTCAGCAGGGCTGACTTTGGCAAGATGGGAGAGTGTCTTAGAAAGGCACTAGCAAACAGACTAGAAGGAGGGGTTGAGCAACAATGGGGAAACATCAAAACTGCCATCACAGAGGCAACAAGCCTTTGTGTGAAGCAAATAAACAAATCAAAACGAAAGAAAAAGCCACTATGGTTCTCAAAAGAGGTGGCGGGGAAAGTCAGGGAGAAAAAGATAGCATTCAGGAAGTATAAGGAAACACAGAAGGAACAGGACAGAGAGCTGTACCAGTTAAGGCAGAAGGAAGCAGGGAGGGAAGTCAGAATAGCAAAGGCCCAAACTGAGGAAAAGATAGCCAACTCAGTTAAGAAGGGGATAAAACCTTTTATAGGTACATCAGGGAGCATAGAAAGACAAAGGGAGGGATAGTGAGGCTGAATAGAATGGACGGTGGGAGGGCAGAGAAGGACAGTGAAAAAGCAGGGATACTGAATGAATGTTTCTGCTCAGTATTCACAAAAGAGGAGGAGGGGGAGGTGCCTAATCCAATTATCAGAAGCACTCCCAGTCCTTTTACAGAAGAAAGGATTCTGAAAGAACTCCTAAAACTGAAGGTGGACAAAGCAATGGGGCCTGATGGAATTCACCCCAGAATTCTAAAAGAATTAAGGGGAAAACTAGTGAAACCACTGACTACCCTTTTTAACAAATCATGGGAGGATGGTGTTGTACCTGAGGACTGGAGAAAGGCGGATGTGATTCCCCTTCACAATAGTGGGACCAAGACAGAGGCAGGAAACTACAGACCTGTCAGTTTGACCTCTGTGGTAGGGAAAGTGATAGTAGAATCACTTCTGAAGGAAAGAATTGTTGAGTACCTAGAGGCCAGTAGGGCACAGGACCAAGGCAGCATGGGTTCACAGCAGGAAGGTCATGTCAGACAAATCTAATTGATTTCTTTGACTGGGTGACCAAAGTAGTAGACCAGGGAGGGGCTGTGGACATGGCCTACCTAAACTTTAGCAAGGCATTTGACACAGTCCCACGCAAAGGATTAATTGTCAAATTAACCAGCCTGGGAGTGGGTCCCAGGGTGGTAGCCTGGGTAAAACATTGGCTGGACAAGACACAGAAGGTAATTGTAAATGTAGTCCACTCTGAAGAAAGAGGGGTTACTAGTGGGGTACCGCAGGGTTCAGTACTGGGTCCAGTCCTTTTTAATGTCTTTATAAGTGACATTGCAGAGGGACTGGAAGGAAAAGTATGTCTCTTTGCAGATGACACAAATATCTGCAACTGGGCTGATACACAAGGAGGCGTGGAAAGGATGAGAAGGGACTTGGTAAGGTTGGAGGAATGGTCAGAAGTATGGCAGCTTGGATTCAATGCAAAGAAGTGCAAAATAATGCACCTGGGAAACAAAAACCCCGGGGAAGATTACACATTGGGGGGGAGGTAGTAAAAGCAACAAAAATGGAAAGGGACCTGGGGGTAATCATATCAGATGAATTTAAGGTTAGCAAGCAATGTGAGAAGGTAGTAGGGAGGGCTGGGGGTATACTGGGATGTATAGGGAGAGGCATCACCAGCAGAAAACAGGAAGTTGTTATCCCCCTGTACAGACAGTTGGTGAGACCCCATCTAGAGTACTGCATCCAGTTCTGGAGAACCCATCTCTGCAAGGACATATGCAGGATAGAGGCAGTCCAGAGGAGGGCAACTAAAATGGTACAGGGTCTGCAAGAGAAGCCATACAAGGAGAGACTAAAGGAGCTTAATATGTATACCCTTGAGGAAAGAAGGGAGAGGGGGGACATGATAGAAACTTTTAAGTACCTCAGTGGAATCAACAAAGTGCAAGACGGTAGCAACTTTCAGAAAAAGAGATATGCAAGAACAAGGGGACACAATTTAAAGATGGGGGGGCGGTTCGGGGCAATGTGAGGAAGTATTTTTTCACAGAGAGGGTGGTGGACGCATGGAACAGCCTTCCTGAGGAGGTGGTGGGGTCTAAAACTGTGGGAGAATTCAAGAATACATGGGACAGATATAAGGCAATCCTTGTGGGGGGTAAGAAGAAATAGGCTGTTGGTTAACTAGGATCTGCAGCTATGTTTCTATGTAGTCCTTTACACTGATGACATGGCCCTCTACTGCAATGACACTAACCTGGATACAATGTTCAGTAACTTGCAGGCTGACTTCAGCAAGCTACACACTTGGTTCTCTGCCAAAGGCCTGGTTCTCAACTCCAAGAAGACCAAGTTTATGATCTTCTCTGGCCCAAGAAAAGCTCCAGTCATGGGTTGATCCCTCTCGGGCAATCTTGGTAAGATCATAGAACAAGTCTATGAATTAAAAAACCTTGGACTGTACTTAGACCCTCACCTGACCTACAATATCCATGTTACCAACCTCATCAAGAAAATCCATATGAGGCTAGGTCTCTTATACCAAATCAGATAGTTCCTTATCTCTGTCTCCAGACTACGCCTCGCCAGCTCCCTTCCCCTGCCTCTCCTTGATTATGGCTCTATTGTCTACTCCCCCCCAACATATCTCCCCTTTTCTGCAAACTCAGGACTACATACAGTTATATTGGATGCTTTGTGACCAGCCTCCCTGGATGACCCATCACTGTACAATCTATGCCTCCCTCAACTGGATCACCCTTGAAGGCAGGTTCCAACTTAAAATGCTCTCTTTCCTACACAAAGTTCACCGTAACCTACTGCCAATCAGCGTTAACTCCCTTTTTCCCTTATTGGTTCCCAAGCACAGTACTAGAGGGGCTGCCTGTCATATCTTTGACACCTCTTTTTACTGCACCAAGCATGCGTAGAACTCCATCACATACAAGGGCCCTAAGTTTTACAATAAACTGCTCCCTGAACTTCAGGCCTGTAGTTCAATTGGCTCATTCATCTGCTCCCTCTTGGACCAGCTCCTCCAATCCACCACCTGTGTCTGCCCTGGTAGGTAATCCCCTGGGATATCCACCAACCCTTGAGTTATCTTAGAATTTAGATCAAGGTGGTGGTGGTGGTGGGGGGGCAGCTGCAACCTAGGGAGCTAGCTGCGAAACCGAGCAGACATTGATAGACCAGGAGGTCTGTTTCTGCTGGCTCATTCGTATGTTCATATGTTAGTATATGTATATGTATATTGGCTCTGTTATTGTGTACTCTGTATTTTTTTTTCTCTTTTTTTTCTATCCTAGATGATCCTGTCATATAAATTGCTCCTGTTGTAAATATTGTCACATTATGCGAATATTGTTTTTACCTTTTTCTCTGTGTTATCGAATTTTTGTACCATTGGACGTTTGTGAAAATGGGCATTATTGCTCACATATCTTCCAGTATACAAATAAAATTGAATTGAATTACACCCTGCAACAATGAAAATTGTCCATTGATGTCTGTTGCTGGCCCCGAGGTAACTGTGCCCCCCCCCACCGACCCTCCTTTTCAGCACCCACCCCCCCAAAACATAACCCTGACACTGGGGGTGCCCAATCCCCCAGTGTCACCACCTGAAATAAAGAAAACCATCCCTCATAGTTTTATATTATACTGGCGCAGTAGCACCAGTATGGTTAGGATTAAAGGATGAATTCTATGTTAAAGCCCAACGCCTTTTGCACCTTAATAACTTCGCAATTATTCAACAGATTTGCATGACATTTTGCATGCATAATCTCAAGGAGTAGATCTAATGATGTTGCTAATTTCTTTTTAATCAGTTGTGTGTTTTCTGAGATACAGAGTATGAAAATTGTTAAATTTACATGTTTTTGCTGTTTCTTTGTCCACCGGTATCTCAGAAAGTATATTTTAAATTGTGGTCTGAAATTTTCAGGGTAGAAAGCCTTTGCCTCACAGATGTGCCTTTTGCTGGTTTGGTGAAAAAATATTAATCCATTCCAAAATTATTAAATGTTGAAGTTCACTCAGCCCAACCGGACTACTGCTGGAAGCTTCGTGAGTGGTGGCATCTCCTCCCAGAAGCCGCCACCACTGTTCTACCCCCCCAAACTTCAACTGAAGCAAGATCTCAGGAGCTTTAACTCCTGGCAGGCAGCCCGAAACATAGCTGCCGCCACTGAGAGGATCTACAAGGGGCCCCGCTGCTCCACTGATCACATGCCTGGCTCACTCAGCCCAACTGGGCTACTGCTGGAAGCTTCATGGGTGGCGGCATTTCCTCCCAGTAGCTGCCACCGCTGTTCTACCCCCAAGCTTCAACTGAAGCAGGATCTCAGGAGCACTAACTCCTGTCAGGCAGCCCAAAACATAGCTGCCGCCACTGAGAGGATCTGCAAGGAGCCCCGCAGCTCCACTAATCACAAGCCCGGTCAGATAATTTTGCAGCAGCGCAGCTGTAATTAAAAAAAAAATTGGGCGCCATTTTCAAACGGTCACAATTGGACTGAATCTCTACGCACTACTCGGCTCATGGGCTGAAGCACCACTGACTGCTCTAACCACTGAGGGACTTTCTTTGAATTAATTTTATTTAAATCACTCTGCTGATTTTCCCCAGTTTCTAGGTTAGGTGCTTACAGCTAATTCATTTTAAAATTTACACTGTGGGCCGGATATTCAAACTGCGCTATTTTGTGGCGCAAGCCCTTGCGCTGCACAAAATAGTTGTGCAGGTGTGGTCGAGCGATATTCAAAGAGGAGCGCTTATTGAGCAACCCCTTGAATATCACCTCACACAGCCACTGTGCATGGCGCAGTGAACCTGCGCCACCGCAAGTGGTCGAGTGAGCATTCAACTTGCGGTGGTGCAAGTACCATTGCGCCAAGCACAAATTTACAATATTCAAAAGGTGACATGCAAATGGGGCCATAATTCATGCAAGGTGCAGGGGGGGCCATTTGCATCTGTTTATGGCCCCAATTGCATGCCATTAGCATGCAGGTGCGCCGATCCCCAAGGACTTGCGCCTGGCGCCCTGCCAGGCAGCAGCCGTCGGGGACCGACGCCCCCTGCAGCCCGATCGCGGGCAAATGTGTAAGAAATCCCTCCCGACTGGCCCGATCAGGTATGTTTAAATCACCCTCCCACCAGCCCGATCGTGCAGCAAAGTGTCTCCAAATATCCCTGGTGGTCCAGTGGACCTTAATGCTCGATCGTGGGCTGAAGCAGCTTACCCCCCAGAACGTATCCCTGGTGGTCCAGTGGACCGATAAGCCCGATCGCGGGCTGCATTTTTGCGACACCCCCACCCCATGACCATATCCCTGGTGATCTAGTGTCCCCACCCCACCCACCCACGAAGTCCCACCACCTCGCTACCCCCCGCAGCCAGCGGGCAGCAACATCCCACCCGCCTACTGCCCCGCCGCCCGCCTGCCCAGTAGGGCTGCACGCCCATTGGTGCAGAGCAAGAGCCAATGGGCTTGCAGCCCATACTGTACAGGGCAGTCCAGATATGTGAATTTTGTCTCTAGGCTCACTCAGCCCAACCAGGCTACTGCTAGAAGCTTTATGGGAGGTGGTATCTCCTCCCAGCAGCCGCCGCTGTTCTATCCCCCCAAGCTTCAACCAAAGCAGGATCTCAGGAGCGCTAACTCCTGGCAGGCAGCCCGAAACATAGCTGCCGCAGCAGAGAGGATCTGCAAGGAGCTCCACTGCTCTACTGATCACAAGCCCGGTAAGCTTATTTTGAAGCAGTGCAGCTGTAATTTTAGCCCCGCCAGTGCTGTGTGTTGGCTCCCCACCCACCTTCCCTATCGGGGCAATTACTTTTTTTTTTTTTTTTTTCACCACTTATTTTACCAGGTGAGACACACTAAGCTGAAAGCTTGTTTGCAGGTGCAACCTGGGAGCATGAGGAAGTTAAGTGACTTGCTCAGGGTCACACAGTATGCAAGTGGGGGCTGTGGGATTCAAACCCAGGTCTCCAGATTTGCAGCTCAGAGCCTTAAACCACTGTGCCATACTGCCTCCTGGTAGTCATGTGACTAACAGCCCACTTTGCCATTTGCTGCTTATAGTCACTAAACACTAGGGGTGCTGCCTCCCTGCTACTCTCTCTCTACCAGTTGGTTTCTCTTCTGGTATTACTAGCATCTCCCTCTATCTCCAAACTCCCGCTACTGCAACTCGCTTTTCTTGGGACTTCCATTAGCTTACCTCAGCTATGATCTACACAACGCTAACTCTGATGATCCTTAGTGTGGCATTACTCCGATTAGCCTGGCTCTCCCTTATATTTGCTCCACCAGTATCCATGACCACACAGCTCACCCAAACTGATTTCACTTTTTCTAACTTGCTCCCCATGCCACCTAAGTGCCTTGATGTAATGCCACTCGTACTCCCAAAATTTATTATTTAGCTAGGCTTATGCACCATAAATAAAGACGCTTGTCACGCCTTAATCCCCTCTACCTCCTATTGTGCATAGAAAACTCTGGTACCTACTGCTAATTGCCCTCATCCTAGCAGGTGATATTGAACTCAACCCATGACCTGAGGTGCTACACTCTTACTCTGACCAAACCTGGGCTAATACTAAGGGACTACGCATAGCGCATACCAATGTCAGAAGTTTGGTCTGCAATCTTTCTGAGCTGGAGGCCTGGGTGGCTCTCTATCACCCCAATGTACTATGTCTGTCTGAAACATGGCTCTAGCCATCAGTCCTTGACTCCTCATGCTCCATACCGAACTATAACTTCATTAGATGTGACAGACAGCCCCCTAGGAGAGGTGAGGGGTGGGGGGGGGTTGCTGACTACTATAAATAACATCTGGATCTCTCCATCACCTCTACCCCAGCCCTCTCCTCATGTGAATCACTGTAGATGACCCTCATTCTGGGTACTAAATAACTTCACATAATCTGCATCTCTAACCCCCTGAAAAGCAGTATCCCTGGCCTTAAAGAATTGCTTGCTACGGTCTCCCCTGCTATAGGTCACAATGAAGTACTAATACTAGGTGACCTGAACTTAAACTGGATTGGCAATGGGCATAACACTCTACTGTCCTTAGTACAAGGAAATGACCCGCATCAAATAATAAATTGCCCCACCAGAATCTCATCTGCCTCAAGCTCTGGAACCTTGATAAACTGGATCTTAACCAATCACACTGACAGAATCAGGACAGCAGGCACCTTAGCGGACGCCATAAGTGACCACTCCCCCGTCTTCTGTACCTGGGGCACATCAATCATCCCTTCCCCACTGCCCAAATACATCACATTTAGAAACTTCACTAAACTGAATCAGGCTAGGTTCCTACTTGAGGTCTCTTCCATTGACTGGTCCTTCCTCTACTCGACTTGAGACACGCAGATGGCACTTAATTACTTCCTCACCCAGTTTGTTGCTCTTCAAGACAGGTACATCCCTCTCATTACTCAATGAGTCTGAGGTAAACAAATAAAATGGCTCCACAAAGATCTGCTTGCTCTACTCCGGGCCAGGGACAAAAGCTGGAAACACTATAAAAGGTCAGGTCTCCCAGCAGACTTTAACAGCTTCAGGGCACAGAGAAACTCCTGTAAGAGACAAATCAGAATAGCTAAGAGTACTTACTGCAAAGAACTCCTACTGGATGCTGCAAGGGACTCTGTAAAGTTCTGGTCACATGTCAAAACCTTTCTGGGTACCCAAAAGTACAACCCTGCCAATGATATGGTCCTGAATGGCATACACTGCAATGACCTGATAACTATTGCTAACTTCCTTAAGAGCCACTTCACAGACCTATCTAGCTGTACCTCTAACTTCCCCTCTGGACAACCTAGCCCTAGCTTCAAGCAGACAAATCACCCTTCCTTCCACTTTAAGGCCATCACCAAAGCTGATGTCCTAAAACTACTCAATTCAATCTCTGATAACACTAGTGCTGGCTCAGATAGTATCGAACCCAAGCTTCTAAAACATACAGCCCCATTTATTGTCTCCCCTCTAGCTAGACTATATACCCTGTCCCTCTGCCAAGATCTTGTCCCAAATACATGGAAAATAGTTAAGATAACTCCTGTTTTTATGAAAGGGGACAAAAAAGACATCTCTAATTATCGGCCCATCACAATACTCTCTGTTCTAGGAAAAATCCTGGAAAAACTGGCAGCCTCCCAAACTACTGACTATCTATCCAAATTTAAGCTGCTCTTGCCCAACCAGCATGGCTTTCGAAAAGGGCATAGTACTGCCATGACCCTGCTTAAGTTTACAAATGATGCTCTTGGTGCAATGGACAGTGGTCTTCTAACAGGAGCTGTATTCATAGACTTCATGAAGGCCTTTGATCTGGTTGATCATCCTCTTCTGCTTTCCAATCTCTCATCCCTGGGTTTTGCGTCACAGTCTGTGTCCTGGTTCAATAGCTACCTCACTGACAGATTGCAAGTCGTGAAATTCAACTCGGCCGTATTGGATCCAGCAACCATAAATATTGGCATTCCTCAGGGCTCCATCCTGGGTCCCCTTCTTTTCTCTACCTTTATCAACCACATTACTCTGAACACCCCTCACTGGTCTTCTCTCCTATATGCAGAAGACCTTGTTCTGTACTATAGATCTAAGAGCATCACAGAGATAAATCTTAACCTCTTCTCTGCCTTTCATAATGTTCAGGATTGGCTCTCCGGGCACAAACTCCTGCTTAATGTGGGTAAAACTCAGGCTATGGTCTTTGGCACTGCAGCCAGGCTAAGGTCGGCTCAAAGTCAACTCAGTGTCTCCTGCCTTGATGGTTCTCTACTAAGATGGTAAGCTCCTTTAAATACCTTGTAGTCTTGCTTGATGGGTCCCTCAACTTTGACCAGCATATCATATCCAAATGCAAGGCTGTGAACTCTAAAATTGGGCTTGCATATAAGACTAGTTATATCCTAATGCCTTCAGCCAGACTGGCTATTGCTAGAGGTATTTTGCTCCCCTCTTTGACTTATGGAACTGCAACTTATATTAATACCTTGAAGGCATCCTTACACAAATGGAACACAACGTATAACTCCATCTGTCGCTATGCTTCAGCATCCCCGCAACTCAAACACTGATGCCAGCTATACGCCAACCTAAACTGGCCTTCCCCCTCAAACTATCGACTACTCTCCTTTGGCACACTGGTGGATAGAATTATTAGAACCAATGTCCCAGTATCACTTGCCTCCCTTCTTCTTCTTCCTCTGAGCTCCTCCTATGGCCTCCTGTCCACCGATCAATCCCTACTCCAATTGCCAAGATGCAAAACCTCCAAGGGAACCTACGCTTTCTTCTGTGCTGCCCCTAAATTATGGAACTCTCTTCCCCTAGATGTCCAGGGTGAGCCTAGCCATCCCTGTTTTAAGAAAGCTTATCGGTCTCACCTATGCAAACCTACCCCTGGCACGTACTTTGACCCCCCCAACTTCTTCGCTACCATCCCCTTCTCCCCCAACTCCTGGCCCCATATAATTTTTTCTGCTCCTACTTTTGTTAACCGTTTATTGGTTTTATTAAATGGATCTTAGCTGTTTACTACCTTAGCGCTTATGCAATGTTTTTGTTCGATATGCCTCTGGCACTTACTCTGGGCCTGTACTAGTTTCCTGTCAGCCAGGTGATCATGGTTGTCTACCTTATCCACTATTTGTAATATGTCACTGCAAATCTATCTCCTCTTGTAATCAGACTGTTCTTTCACCACCTTTGTATTCTGTTTAACTGTACCATGCTGCTATTGTCTAAAGCTGCACCCTACCATTACCTTGTACTGTACTGTTTGTGTTTGTAACCTCCCGGGTCGTGTCTGAAAATAGTAATTTCTATGGTTAGCACACTTACCTGGTAAACAAAAACTAAATAACTAAATAAATAAATAAATTTTCAATAGGAAATTATAGATGTTCAGCATGAAAAAGGATCCCGTGTCACAGTAGCGTAATCCCTTTTTGCAGACAGGTCATCCTGTGTTGCACGTGAGAAATACTTTTTTGTGCATCCGCCATTTTGGTTTTTCTGTTAGTGAGTGAAAGAAGACAGATAAAAATAATAAAAATTAATGTATTTCAAAAAACAAACATCAGAACCCAACTAAACGGGACCCGTTTAGCTACATTCTGATATTTGTTGTTTTAAAATGATGCCTTTTCTGGGCACCAAAATCCAGTGTACTCAGTTTAGTGAGAGGAGCGCTTCCCCCACGTTCTCTGTACCAGAACAGTGGGAATTTCTTGACTTCTGCAGCCATAGTTGAACTTGTGCTGCTAGCTGCAGTGTGAATTGTGAGCTGCTTTTGAGTGGGGACTGTACCGGTCAATGTATTGCTACAAGAATAGCGCTGCAATAACTCTGCTGTGTAAAACGTGCATGCATTTAGAGCGACAGGGGTATAACAGCGGTCGGGAATTACTGCTACCCCTGTTGCTCTGTGCTGAATAATGAAAGGGATCTAGTTGCTGTGTGAATAGTGCCTGGTCAAGTCGCTCCTGTGGTGGAGTGGCTAAGGCACCAGCATGCAGCAGTCTTGCAGACCTGGGACCATGGTTCGGTTCCCCTCAGTTCTCCTGGTGTTGCTACTTTTTATTTTGTAAAAATAACGATTTTTTTCCCGTCCAGAGTTTCTCCCCATCCCCGAAGTCCACACTATTATTCCAGGGATTGTGCAGGTGGTTAGGAGGGGCAAATCGAGTGCCCCATCACTCAGTGCTCTCCAACGTATCACCTCCACAAACTATATAAAAACTACAAACAGGTATCTGCCTCTATCTCCAAAATCAAACAAATGGGTAGAGGACACTGCAGAGCAGGGCACTGCTGTACAGGTGCTAGCACTACAAAACTCGCCCAAAACAGGGACCAAAACAAATAAAAAGCAAAAAGGAAATCCAAAACACTTTTGATCATAGGAGACTCCATGATTCAGGGAGTTGATACCTACCTACAGCCGGGGGTAATGGTCAGATGTTTCCCAGGTACATCAGTGTGGAGAGACACTGACTGCATTGCTAAAATCGTGCAGGAGGCAGGAGAAAACATTGATGTCCTGGTACACATAGGGACTAATGATCTTGCCAGCTGGTCAGTTGTGGAGACCAAGGAACACCTGACCATACTGGGAGACAAACTGTCATCCATTTCATCCGGCATCTCCTTCTCTGAGATCCTGCTGGTCTGGGAGAGGTAGGCAGATGGACGGAAGATCAGAGAAGGGGAGATAGGGAGCTAAACATGTGGCTCAAGGGCTGGTGCTAGGAAAAAGGACATACATTTGTAGGTAATTGGCTACAATTTTGGGAGCGAAAGGTTTTAAAATTTGATGGACTGCATCTACTAAGGAGGGAGTCAGTGCATTGGGGCAGAAGTTTGACGTCTTTGCAGAATATTTAAACTAGCCAATGGGGAGAGGGGTGCAGCACCCAGTACATTGAACAGGAAGAACACCCCTCCCCCCTCAGCAAGTGATCAAAGAGGAGTTCATCATGTTTGTAGTTCATTTGCATCACCAGGTAAGGAAAAAGGTCTGGCTCCCTATATGATGCGCAGGGGAATTGCCGGGCCTCGCCCAACAACTAACGCACTGAAAACTGGCCAATGGAAAATCATGTACACAAATGCCTGCGGTCTGGGAAACAAGATCCCAGATCTGCAGGTAACAATGACAGAGGCTAAACTGGACATAGTAGCCATTAGCGAGACATGGTTCACCAGTAATCACACTTGGGAGATGTCAATATCTGGCTATGTACTGTTCAGAAGAGACTGAGGTGCAAAGGGAGGGGGGGGGAGTAGCCCTTTATGCCAACGAAAATATCAAAGCTATAGAAATTCAGAATACACATAAGGAGCCAGAAGAACTGTGGGTCACTCTGGAAACAGAAAATAGGACAGCCATAAGAACTGGGGTTGTCTACAGGCCTCCAGACCAGGGGGAGGACATAGACACATTACTGTTAGAAGATATACAAAACATGATAGCTAAAGGGGAGGTTCTGATAATGGGAGACTTCAACATGCCAGATACAAATTGGTCAATACCAGCAGGAACATCTGACAGAACTAGACACATAGTGGATTCCCTGCAGGGGGAGGGCCTCAAACAACTAGTACAACATCCCACAAGAGACAGGGCTATCCTGGATCTAGTACTGACTAACAGGGAAAGGATCACAGATCTCCAGGTAGACGGTCACCTGGGGGCCAGTGACCATCACATGGTATGGTTCAATTTGGCAACTAGAACTAAATCATCCCATTCCAAGGCAAAAATATGGGACTTCAGAGAAGCTGTCTTTGATAAGATGGCCAACAGAGTTAAGCTAGCCCTGGCAAGAAGAAATACAGGTGAGGGGTACAGGCAAAGTGGGCAAGCATTGAAGCAACATCCCATTGTGTTTGGGAGAAAAGCAAGAGCAAAAGAAGGAGGAAACCACTTTGGTTCTCAGAAACAGTAGCAGAAAAGGTCACAGCCAAAAGGTTGGCCTTCGGGAAATAAAGGGAATGCAGCGTGATGAAGATAGGGAGGTATACCAAACTCCCTAAGGGAAGCAGGGAAGGCAGTAAGGCAGGCAAAGGCCCAAACTGAGGAAACACTAGCACGAACAGTAAAAGAAGGGGACAAGACTTTCTATAGATACATTAGTGAAAGGAGAAAGTCCAGATAAGTCCCATAAGGGGGAGTGTGTGGAGGAGGACCAAGGAAAAGCATCTATCCTAAATAGATACTACTGCTCAGTATTTACTAAGGAGAAGGTAGGGCAGGGCCCACAGCTCAGCAGCATGGACACAGGGGGGAAGGAGGTGTGCACATGTCCCTTCACAAAAGAAAGGGTCCTACAAGAGCTTGCTAAGCTCAGGGTAGATAAGGCAATGAGACCGGATGGCACACATCCCAGGGTACTAAAGGGGCTAAGGGTGGAACTAGCAGCGCCATTATCAGAACTGCTTAGCGAGTGTCTGAGCACAGGAGAGGTCCCAGAAGGCTGGAGAAGGGCTCATGTGATCCTGCTCCACAAGGGTGGTAGCAGGGAGGAGGCAGAGAACTACAGACCAGTCAGTCTTATCTCAGTAGTGGGCAAGATTATGGAGACACTCATTAAGGAAAGGATAGTGCAACAACTGGAATCCATAGGAGCACAGGATCCAAGACAGCATGGGTTTACAACAGGAAGATCATGTCAAACTAATCTCATAGATTTCTTTGACTGGGTAACCAGAGTGGTGGACCAAGGGGGTGCAGTTGATGTCACCTACCTTGTCTTCAGCAAAGCCTTCAACAGCGTTCCACACAGAAGATTGATTAATAAGCTGGGTAGGCTCGGGGTGGGTCAGAAGTTGGTCAACTGGGTGGCAAACTGGTTGGCGGGCAGAACACAGAGAGTGGTGGTAAATGGTATACAGTCAGAACAGATGCATATCACAAGTGGGTTACCTCAGGGATCAGTCCTGGGGCCAATTCTCTTCAATGTCTTCATCAGTGACGTTGCAGATGGACTGGAGGGTAATGTTTGTCTGCTTGCAGATGACACCAAGATCTGCAACAAAGTAGATGATCCAGATGGGGTGGGCAGAATGAGAAGAGATCTGGATAAAGAGGCAAAATGGTCAGAAGAATGGCAACTGGGGTTTAAAGCAAAGAAGTGCAAGATCATGCACATAGGGAAGAGAAACCCTGAAGCCTCCTATAGGTTGGGACAGGAGTTGCTGGCAATCACAAGGGAAGAAAGAGACTTGGGCATTGTCATCACAGATGACCTAAAATCATCCAAGCAGACCACTAAACCAGTAGGTAAGGCTAGGGGGGTGTTGGGGTGTATTAGCAGGGGTATTACAAGTTGTAAGAGGGAGGTAATAATCCCTCTTTACAAGACACTGGTTATGCACCATCAGGAGTACTGCGTGCAGGACTGGAGGCTGCACCTGCACAAGTACATTAACAAAATGGAGGTAGTCCAGAGAAGGGCAACCAAAATGGTGCAGGGACTGCATTAAAAAAACATATGAGGACAGATTAACAGAGCTCAATATGTATACCCTAGAACAAAGGAAGGAGAGAGAGGTGATATGATCGAAACATTCAAAAATCTTAAGGGCATTAACAAGGTGAAAGAGTGTAACATGTTTCAATATAAGAAAAATAGCAGGACAAGAGGACACAGCATAAGATTAGAGGGAGGCCGATTAAGGGGTAATGTGAGGAAGTTCTTTTTCACAGAAAGGGTGGTGGATGCATGGAACAGCCTGCCTCAGGAAGTGGTGGATATGAATACAGTGCAGGGCTTCAAACAGGCATGGGATAGGCATAAGGGAGCAATACAGATGAGTATGAATAGATAAGCCATTGACAGAGTAAAGGCCTATGGCACATTCATAAGGTAGAAAAAATGGGCAGACTGGATCTGCTGTCAGCTTCTATGTTTCTGTGTTTCTATGGGTGTGGGTGGGCGAAGCCCCCATGTCAGGTGGTGCTGGGGCAGAGTTCCCCTCAAAAACAAACAGGTCCTATTATTTTGAATGGGTGTGCGCTGTTAAGGTACATGCAGTGTTTTGTCCGATGTTATGTCGGAATATGGCATTTTGCTTGTGGCGTTTGTTGCCGTGCTGTGCTTGTCAGCGACACTGTAACCCCTTGCCAGTGGGGAGTTCTGTATGAGTCTAGTACAAAATATACTGCAGCTCTATAGTGCACGATTGTTAAGCAGTTGGGTGAAAGTAGTACCGTAAATGGTACTTTAGTGGATATCTTGATGAATATAGTACTGTATATTGTAAAACACAACTGGAGAGCCCCGAGGTCAGTTTAGTATGGTATGTATGTTGTCTATAGCATTGTTTAATGAGTGTGTGGCTGGAGGGCCTTGTGAGTTCAGAACTGTATATACAGTATGGACGGGTAGCCCTGAACAAAAAGACCTGGGTCCTGCTGTTCCCCAACCCGACCTACAGTAAGCCCTGCTTTGTGCAGCTACAAGGCATGCACACTATGGGAAACAAAACCTGCTTTGTATTAGGTTTCAGTATTGTGTGAGGTTTTTACTGGAGAATTGCGTGCACTTTCTGCGTGCCGGATTGCAGTTTTAATACGAAAAAAATACAAGGCTATTGTGATGTACATACGTTTTTTAAAGGAGTCAGTGAATCAAGTGGCGGTGATCTCCCCCAGAGCAACGACTTCTCCTTCTTGCAGATCTCAAGGAGCTGATATTCTGCAGCAGGACACAGAGGAAGATTCCCAGCCTGCAGAGATGGCGCCCACTACCAACACCCTGCACTGCAGCAGCCATGCAACTTCAGTGATTCAGTCACCCCTCAGCTGTGAGCTGCAAGCCCAAACTTTGGTCTCTGGCTGAGACTGCTGCCTCATCGAAGAGGTCGAAGGACAGCAGCAGCAAATTGTGCCAGTCGTCTGGGCCAGTCCAGGGCAGCTCTGTACAAGACAATGCCTTGCACCCATATTGCTCTCCTGCAGCAGCTCTTTGCCACTTTCCTAGCAGTACTACCATACTTTCTCGGATCCTGTATTACACGTCGCCCTTCTACTCGGGTTACACAAACTATAGCATCTTCGGACACCTTCACAGCAGCAGCCACCCTGGGCTCCAGTCCTGCCCAGCCCCTGACACATTTCAGTGGATTAAATCAGACTGTACTGAACAGGCTGTTCTGTAAAACACAAAAGAGCCGCTCCCTTGGATACGACAGCGCGTTGAGTCAACACAAATATCAAGCTGAAGACAGGAAGGGACCCCGCTCAATGCCTCAAAGGAGTAAACTGGCAAACATATATTGTTTAGAAATTTAAAAAAATTATTTTTATTAATGTCTTCACATAAAAACAGGTACACTACCCCCAAGGGTGAGGCATGAGGTGAAACTGAGTGCCTTCAGTCTCCTGACCATGCGGGAAACCTAGTAACACCAACACCCCATCATACCATATTGCTTATATAAAATGGACCCATAAGCAACTTTAATAAAATGAACACTCTAAAAGCTTTCAAAGCCGCAAAAAATATAATGAAATGTTGTTAAATTATGTAAAATAGTCCCTCCACAGATTTATTTCACCTTTCAGTCATCTGTTTTTTTCACACTGAATATATTGAGTGATTGTTTACCATAAATTAGCAGATTTCAAAGCTCTGCATTATTCCAGTAGTAGAATGCCTCCTCCCCCACACACACATGTGGAATGGTAACATGGAATACATGAATTCAATATTCTTCAGTGTTCATCTCACATACACACACAGACCTGAGATGTAGGAGCCATAACCTTAATTTTATCTGTTGTCAGGTAAGGAGCAGGAAGTTTTCTGGCAAACTGGTAGGGATAGGAGGGGGAGTTTTCATGGTCATCAAAGAAACACCAGCAATGGAAACTCTGAATAGGACTTGATTTTCTAAATGTGCGTATGTGTATAAGAAGGGGCTCTTGAGTGAAAATAACATTGCATTATTTACTTACTTTATTTCATTTAATGGAGTTTTATTTTTAGGGCCTAGTTGAAGGTTTTTATATATGAGTAAAGGTTGCAGTCATGTTTTTGATGGAAATCAGGAAGTAGGTGGCTTATGAATTCTCTGTGTGACTTGTGAGTTGCCCCAGTTGGCAGGGGCTTGTTTTGATAGTAGTGGAGAATATCGGACCACCGACGGACCTAAACTATTAGCGTAGAGCTCAGGTTACACTACTTTCTCAAATTGGCCTTTTTGTTATTTTATTATTAGTTTATTTGAGTTGGGGGCTTTGCCCCCACACCCCCCCTTTGAAAAAACAAAGGTGACAAAGCCCCCCCAGCTCAAACAAACTGACAAAAAACAAAATTAACAGCAAGCATGCGCTGTCTTTATGAAAGCTTTACGCTATGCAAGTAGCACTGGTTCGATATTCTCCACTATCGTCCTTGTTTTTAGCCATTGGTAGTGCTCTCTGAAGGCAATGGCTAGAACCAAGTCTCACCCAATCAGGACACAGGGATTTCCTTGCCCATTTTATATCTGTGTTTCTCTTTTTGTGCATTGATCTAGAGACTGACAGGAGGACTCTACTTTTCAAGGGGAGCAGTCAGCACCTAGAGATTCACACTTGCGTGGGACTGGTCCCAATTTGAACTTTATATGCAAAACCAATTTTTTTTACTTACCATTTACTGCAGTATGGTAGATTGTATCGGACTGATTCTGCTGATTTCCAAGCTGGCATTTTCTGTAACTACAAATCCCAGAGTCCCCTGCAGCTGACATCAGAGTAGGGCTGCGAGAGTGGGAGATTCAATAGCCTGCAGTGCATGTTACAGTTTTCAAAAACTGTAACATGCACTATAGACTATTGAATCTCCCACTGCTGCAATGCAACCCTGCTCTGATGTCAGACTTTGGGATTTGTAGTTACAAAAAATGTCAACTTGCAAGTCAATAGAAACCCTTTCCGGCCATCTGTGCACCAGTCCGAGTGCACCCATCAATGCGGCACCAAAATTTAAAATTCACCCCCCCCCGGAGTTAGAATATATAGTTTGAGGGGATGGGGGCGAGCCCTCAACATGGGAGGGTGCGGGGGCACAGCCCTCTGCATATATTCTGGGTGGTGAAATAAAAATCTCGGCGCTCTAATAACAGTCACGCCCCAATGGGCGTGTTCTGAGTGGTGGAACCAGTAGAAACAGTGTAATACAATTGATTACACTGCAGTAAACAGTAAGTAAAAAATGTTTTTGTACGCAAAGTGCAAATTGGGATCAGCCCCACACTTCGGTGTGGGTTTGTTAGTGCTGACTGTTCCACTTTAAGGCTAGGGTGATTGAAGGGACTCTTGTTACCTTGGGCTTGATTTTCAAAGAGCCCTTAGATCACTGCAAGGTGCAGTGATCTAGGGCTGCGGCATTCTCAGGGTGTATCAGGGACCCTGCACCATATTTTATAAAAATGAGGTTCCCTGCACCCAAGGACTGAGATTTGTCTCAGCCACAGGGATTCACCGGAGAAGTGGCATACCTGTGGGGTTTGATGGAAGGATCCATCATCTCCCCTTCCCCGCTCAGCACAGTACTCGAGGGACGGGGGGTGAATATGGCTGCAAGACACTGACCATGACAGAAGGGGAGTGGCATAGGGAGCGATGGGGGCAGGGTGTCAATGTGAGGGTGCTGAAGTGGCTCCCTGCGGGGGTGCCCTGTGCAAGTGTAGGCAGCCAATTGGCCCAAGTATGGGGATTTGGGAGGAAGGGACCAAGATCTGACCTCAGGTGCATGCGGCCCTGGTACCTGCCCCATAGGTACCAATGACCCCAACACCGTAGGCAGGCAGCAGTGGCTGCAGGGTGCAGCAGGTGGTGGATGGGAACAGTCCCTGAGCACCGTGACAGTGCCCTGATACTTGGCTCCCCACGTGGAGGTTGACTGCTCTCCATCTACGGTGTTGGGGTCATTGGCACCTATGGGGCAGGTGCCAGGACTGCTTGCACCTGAGATGGGTCCTGGTCCCTTCCTGACAAAACCTATACCCAGGCCGATCGGCTTCCTACACTTGGCAGGGCACCCCCTCAGGGTACCACTTCAGCACTCTCACATTGCTGTTGTGCTCCCATTGCTCTGTAAGCCACTTCCTGTGATTCTTCTGCCCCGGTTACCATCTTGCAGCCCCTCCCAAATGCCACCCTGCCTGGCAGTGGAGCAGGGCCCTTTAGACCACCTCCTAGATGGTTTAACCTGACCTTCCCACTGCAACCATGGTGGGGCTTCTAGAATACCTAATGAGGGGATGGTGCAGCCCTGCCATGGCACAACCACCCTTGTAACCTAGCACATCGGCGCTTTTGCTTCAAGGGTGGTGCAGGGGGACTTTGTTACAAATCATTCTGATTCTGTCAATCAGGATAGTTGCAAAGTATGACGCAAGGAGTCACTTGTGCGATACTCGTTTGGTGCAGGCACCTTGCATCATAGTTTTACTTTTGAGAATTATTTCACTAGGTTCTTTCTCCCTCATGGCAGATTAGGAATCTCTGCAACTTAGCCATATTACTTCTTGTCTTTCTTGTTTCTTTTGCAAATGCTTGTTGTCATTTTCAGTAACATTACCCATTTTTAATATATCTTTTTTTACTGAACTGTTTATGCTTTTTGCCTAGACACACACTTTCAGGTTTTGCAAATGGCTACTGTCCTTCCCCAACTTCCACATACATTGCTTCTCAGGTCCTTCATGACCTTTCCCCCATGGCAAGGCTGTTAGAGAGGCATCCATCCCCATCACAGCCAGCTAGCTTCACGGCCCATTGCAGTAGGTCACTGCAGTGGCAGAACATAGTGCTCACCCTTCCTGGACTGGAAAGTGCTGCCACTGTCAGTGCTTCCCAGTCTGACCACTGCAGCATGATGACCTGAGTCCACTTCCAAGCATGGGTTGCCTGCATGGCAGTGTAATGTGGTGCTTCTGGGCCCGTAGATGGCCCTTTCATTTATCTATTTAATCCCACTGCATGGATCAGGACCTCCTTTTGTGGTCTGCAAGCCATACCCACCCTGGATAATCATTCCCTTAGTGTTCCTTGTTCACAGACAGTAAGCCTGTGTAGACTTACTCTCCTTCATTGATCTGGAGTTCAACCCCTGCTTTTCCTCTCTTTCTTAGTCAGCACAGAACATGCTAGGTGAGAGGAGAATGTCCTAGGAGGACTTAGTCCCCCTCCCAACTCCCAAAGAGGCTGGGCAGGATCCTCAATGGCAGATGGATTAGTGGGAAAAGCTTCTTCAGTCCCAGGTGAGGGATGAGAGACCAGACTATCCCACCTATCAGCATTATGGCAGCAGTAACTTCATTTAGCCAGTCAAGCTCATTTTTCTCTCTGACTCCCCCTCAACCCTCTTTCTCTGCACACTGACATCAGAGCACACATCCAACATGTCCTCTATCAGACCAATAGATGGGGTCTAGTTGTTTGCATGTGATCACCTCCACAGTCAAGGTCATGTTTCCCAGTAGCTGTTGGGGGCACTGGTGTAGCAGGTGGCATTACTTTATCCCATCCCCACACAGAGTTGAAACACGCTACCGCTGCAGTATATCCCAGATCAATCTGGAGTGAGGCGTCGGGTCCGTGGCATGAATACAGATTCCCTACATAGCAGTGCAGTGTGCTATCACCATGTCACTGGGTGCATTTCCTCAATATCTTTTAATGCTAACTGTTGTCTATGATATATATGTATATATGGGGAGCTTCTGCAGATTTCTACCACAAGGGGCATCCAGCAAGGTGTCATGCACATTATTATGTACCTCAGTGTTTGGCTGGACCAAGACCTGTTCTTTAAATCACACTCTGAATGCATAACCAAGCTCCTCACACAGAAGCTGAGTGTACTCTATAGGCTCAGGGCCTACCTCACCACTGAAGCCCGGCTGTCCATAGCAGCCCCCCGAAGGGCATCAAGCTTAACAAACTGAAGTTGCTATGCCACAGAATTAGTAGGTTTGCACTGGCTGCATGTAATAGAGAACATCACTGTAATGCCCTTGCCTCCCTCAATTGGTCCCTCACGGAAGACATACTCAACTACCCTACCCTATGCCTGGCCTATAAAATCCTAAACGGCTACTTCCCCAGTTTCAGAGATGTCTTGGTCCATAAGCCTCAAAGGAACCTCCATTTGTCTTTCATTCCACTACTGGAGGTCCCCAGGGCCGTGACCACAAGAGGTGAATGCACCTTCTCCCACAAAGCCTCCCAGCTCTGGAAAATGTTCTCTCTCTCCCTATGCAGAACAGCACATTACTCTTATACTTCAAAAAGCAGCTCACAGGATTTCACCCCTCCCCCAACAGCCACTGTACCTGTCTCCATGGACCCTCCTGTTACCACAAATGCTCACCCCAAACAGTTTATGAACCTTTGTTTAATTCCTGTCTGCTAACCCGTGCTATGTAAACATATTATTTAAAGTATATCTGTGGTGTATGTGTATTTGAGACCACTGCTGTTGTTATTGCTGCAGTCCTTTGCTTGTACAGGATGCTGTCACTTGTTACTACTGATTTCTCATGTTCTATGATGTCTGCTGGTGACCACCGAACCTTGTTGCTATGCTTATTCTTGGTACTGTCTGTAATTAATCCGGGTCGCTCCTGAAAAAGGGACCCATGTCTCAGTGAGCCTACCATGTCAGCAAAATCCAATCAATCAATAAAACAAATAAATGTGTGTGTGTGTGTGTGTGTGTATATATATATATATATATATATATATATATATATACACACACATATACAATATATATATATATATATATATGGATACATGATGGGCATGAGTGTGATATGGAAAATATTTTCACTCTTCTAGTGACCTCTGAATACTCAGGAGTGGCGAAGCCATGAGTGAGGTTTCAGAGGTCACTGTACAGGACTGAACATAGTTCTCATATCACACGAGTGCACATCATGTATCCTATTTATACAATGGGGGCCTCATTGTTGCAAAATGTACAATTTGCATGGCTTGCGCGGGTTTAGCATGGGTTTAGCGCAGCTTGTGCTGGTTTGGCGTTAGTGTAATAAACGGCATTTATTTTAACTCCGCTGATGTCATCAGGATTTATTTCACTGCGGTGAAAATAACTTGTTTTATCTCACTGGAATATGTCTCACCCCCACTGTGTAAGTATATATATATATAAATATATATATATATATATATATATGTATGGGATACATGATGAGCATGAGTGTGTTATGAAACATATTTTCACTCCTTTAGAGTGACCTCTGGATATGCATGAGAAGTCACTGTGCATATACAATAGGGGCCCCTATTTTTGCAAAAGTCACCATTTGCGTGGGTTTGCGCAGGTTTGTGTGGCTTTGCACGGGTTTGCACTGGTTTGTGCCATTGAATAAATGTCATGTCATCAGGTTATTCAACGAGAGTGAAAATAACAGCATTTATTCTCATAGTTATTCATTCACCTCTATTGTATAAGTATATTGGTATGCTAGAAAAGGATAGTGTACATGGAAATAATGCCATTGAGGGAGTCTAATGAGATCATAAACCACAAGCCTGAAGGGTAAGTGGATTTTCTTTACCTCTTTAGAAGCCTGAAATTATTTCATGAGTTTATAGCCCTTTTCAAGCATTTGTTCCATATGATACAGCTGGCTACTCAAAAATGGCTTTCCTTTAACTTTTTTAAGAGAATTTATAAACTTTTCAGCGGTGTAGGAGTGTATTCCTTATAGAGTGAGAAAAGATCATTGGTAGCAGTGCAATGGTTGCAGCTGACTGTACTTCTGGGTGATGCAGTTAGCGTCTGTCAAATATTCACTTGACTTTCAGATCATGTAATTGTGAAGAGCTGGAAGATGGTCTAGTGTAAGTTTCTGATCTATAAGTTTTTCATTCCTCAGCTTTCATGTTTGGCAAGTTGTTTATTTTTTATTTTTGTGTTTTAACTTACAGTTGTTTAATGCTAATCACACTGGTGTTACTGAAACTGAAATGCATTCTGCCAGGTTTAAGTAAGCAATACACAACAGGGTGTGGGGCATGCTTGGGATATAGTGAGGCTTGTGGTCACAGGCAGAGGGTCTTACAGCCACTGAAAGTGTGGATATTTCACCACACACACACACCACACCCCTGATGGACTTTTTTTGTTTTAGAATTTTGTGTCGTAGTTAAAAGAAATATCTTTTTAAGGTTTATTTGTAAGAGTCCTTCTGCTGAGGAATTGTATCTAGAGGGTGCTAGCAAAGGATGCTAGTGTTTACTGTGTACATGACTGCAAACTTTTTTGTGTTCTTTTTGTTTATTTTTAGCTAGTTGCTGGAAGCAAGTAAGGAGAAAATATCTATTTAGTTTTAAAATTATTGAGTTACAGATTTTTCTTTGACCAAGGGAGCCGGTGAGTATTTAGTTCTGCAAAACAGTGTGTGTGTGTGTGTCTGTGTGTGAGAAGTTCAGTGGGTAAAGGTGCCATGGCACTTTAACATTTGCCATGAAACAGTGTGTCAGTGAGCAAGCATTTTCAAAGACTGCAGAAAGAAAAGAAATTTTCAAGATTGGGGAGAAAAGCTTTGCAAAGCAGCTTATTTGGTGTTACAATATGAATAATCGCTACAGCACATGGCTGAAGTTTGTTTGGTCAGACTTTAGTTGTTATCTGTTGCCAAGTACACTGCTGTAGGAAGCTGGCTTGCTTGTTACAAATAGGGCCGGATATTCAGAAATGCGCCAAAGGCCAGTGCAAGTCCAGCGCAGTGCAAGTGAGATGTGCCATGGCAAGCCGGGAGCCATATTCAGAGGATGTGCCACCCGATAAGCACCTGTGCAAGTTGGCTGAACATGGCACAGTTGCACAACGGCACAACCAGAGATGTGCTGATGCAACCATGGATGTGCAGAGCAAACCTGAACACAAACCCAATGAGCAGGGAAAGAGCCACAGGCAGCAGGGACACAGAGGCAAGGAAGTAGAGGGTAATGGACACAGGACACCCCCAGCAGGGCCCACCCATGAACACAGATGCACAGACCTGGAGGGCACACAGGGCACCAGGGGAAGGTGCACAGACAACCCAAGGCCACTGACTCCAGAACACGCTCCCGTCTAAAGGCTGCCACCCGAATCATGCCAATGGCAGGGACATGCAATAGACACCCATCAGGCAGGCCCACAGTGTGCCCAGTGCCAGGGATGAGGCAGACACAAGGAGCAGGCAACCAGGGCTGAGGGAGGCACTGGTCACACAGTGCCGCACAGGGCATATGGTGATGTGAGGAGGAGCACCATGGAGCCGCACACAGTGGACATGTGCACCCCCATGTTCAGACGTCGGTCCAGGCGGACAGGTGCACAAGATGCATGTGCAGACACCGGCCAAGATGACACACAGGGCCATGCACAGGACAGTGGAAAGGCACACACGTCCAGTGACCCCTGGGGCAATGGCACAGGGGGACGGTGAGGGATGGCAAGTGACACGGCAATGCACAGTAGACCAGGGGTAGGAACACAGACAAACAGACCCACAGAAACCAGATGGCACCAATGACCACCCGGCGCAGCAGACTACCTGTGGCACCCAGTGGATGGCCAGCACAGACGTAACAACCCACACAACACTGTGGCAGCCTGGCACCCGCACCACTCCCGATACCAGTCCCAAGTGGTACTGCCCATGTCCACACAAAGCCCTGTATGGAGTCCAACACCAGCACCACTGACAGGAGCACAGAACAGCAATCCATCACCCTGACAGTGACAGGTGCCCCTGAATGTGGCCCCAACACTGGCCAGCCACCACCATTGGCACACGCCCCTGGGCCAACAGTGTAACTGTGGCACAGGATGGGCCACCCCCATGCCCCTGTACAACCACACCAGACAGTGAAGGGTTCCTGGCATAGCCACCCTACACCACCCTTTGTCCACTGAGTACAGACACAGTCCAGCCAAGAAAGCCTCGCACTGCAGGGAAGGAACCACAGCCACCAGCACAGGCCTGCTGGCCAGCACGCCACCAGCCACAGCATGGCGTGTCACCAGGAATACACACCAGAGCTGCAGCCCACAGCCCAGAGATGGTCTTTCCAGCCATGGGGACATGGAGAGACCACCCCAACCAGACTGCATGTGGACACCCACCGGGGGCAGCCCAGCAGCATGCCTGCCATAGCCACTGCCTTCCCGCACAGACCTGCAACCCGCAAGGCCCTGGAAGCAACACCACACATGGCTCTGTGCCAATGGCTCCACCAGTGCCAGCCCCCCAGACACAAGGTATAGGCAGGCACCACCCCCATGAGCATGTGAGTGCACCAGAGCACAGTGAGGGCCATGTGGCACCAGGCAGTATGGTCCTCGGGAATACAAGGACCTCATGCAGAGACAATCCCCCCCAGACGTCCACCCCAGAACAGAGCACCACACCGACCACACAGTGGCACACCAAACATGGCGGACACACAGGCACACATGCCATGGCCATGTGAAACAGTGCTGGAGACAGCACGGATCCCATGGGAACACAGACCATGAACTGACCCACCCCTGAGTCGGCACCATTCACCACAAACACACATCTGCAGCATGGCTCCTCACACCACCTGCAAAGCGACACGGACACAGGCCTGTAGCAAAAGCAAAGCTTTATAGAACAGTGTACAAACAGGATGATAACAAGAGGCAGGGATGGGGAGGGGGGGAGAATGGGGACAGGGTACAGGGGCTAAGCAACAGGATGTGGAACAGCAGGGAAACAGGTGTGGGGAAGGAATGGGGGCTATATACAAGGTGGGGCACTATAGTTCCCTATCTGCAGCCCCTCACAGACCACTGCAGCTGCTGTATGGCATGCCTCAATGCCACAGTCTCCATCATGTGCCTCCTCTGGATTGCAAGGAGCCATCTCTGTAGTGCCAGGATCTGGCCACTGTCCCTGACCTGTTGGCGTGCAGCCTGCCCAGCAGCCAGCCTGTGACCACCTAGAGGAAGGGACAGAACAGCCAATCTGTGCAATGCCCCACAAACCCCCAGCCCACCCACAGTGTGCATTGGACTGCGGGGGCACGCACCACTGTGGGACCATGTCTTGCCCACGCCTGGGGGCCACACCAGCCATCCACACAGCACACCACAATGGCGCAGCCAGTCTGATGGTGTAGCACACTGTGCCCATGTGTGCATGGGCATGGGCACAAGGCACAGAGCACTGGCACCATCGTGGCACACAATGTGGTGGCTGCGTGCACGTCCCCTCCACCAGCTGACACAATGCTGCCAGAGCACCTGCAATGGTGGCATGGACAATGGTAGGTGCACCACCACAGCCCTACAGGCACAGGGATGCAGATGCCATGGCCTGAACTAGTAACCATAGCAAAAATCACTGTGACAAAGAACAGCAATGTAGCCACACCTACCTGGCATGCGCCTCCCGGCCGTTGCAGCCCTCCATGGCCCACCTTGGCACCTCGCTTGTTCAGAGGCCTCCCTGGCCATCCTGCAGTCCTCTGGCCCTGTGGAAAACATGTAGGGAGAGGGTCATGAGTACACAGGCATGCATGGTTAGCTCACTCCCACTGCACAGCCCACATTGCACATGGCGTGTCCCCGAACATCCTGTGGCCCCACCATGCCTGCATGTCAGCAATGCGTGCAGCAGCCATGCATGATGTGCATCAGTTGACAGGACTGCATTGGACCCCAGCTGCAGACCATGCCACACAGCCCAACAACCACCACTGATGAGCATTGTGGCATGCATGCCCATTGTGCACACCTACCTGGCTGTGGTACCGCCCCGTGCTGTACATGCGCCTGCATCCAGCGCAACCACTCCGGATCCATGCACCGCAGGTCCCCGTGCCTGTGGTGGCATTGTTCTGTGCTCTGTGCCACCCCCATGTGCTGCTCCAGGGCTGTGCCCACCTGCGCCCAGACGTCGCCCCTGGCCTGCTGCAGTGGCACACTGCCATACAGCTGAGCCTCAAAAGGCTGCACCACAGCCACAAGGTTGACAATCTCAACCTTGGACCATTTGAGGGCTCAACGTGTGTGACACTGTGCCATGGCTGCTGACAGGTCACAATGGTGGTGCGACTGGAGAGGAGAACACGCACGTGGATGCAGCAGCTGTTGGATGTGCAATCATGAATGGAATGATGCAATTGCGCATCATGATGATGCATGATGTGGGTCCATTGTGCATTCATGGACATGCACACAATGCACATGCCTGGCAGGTGCGCGGGGTCAGGGGTCGTGACCCCATGCATGACCGCGTATGTGCCCAACATGCACAATGCCACACCATTGCTGCATGCACAATTGTACAGCCACATGCATGTTATGCAAGATGCATGATAGACCTGAGCAATGCAGTGTGCACATGCGCACTGCAGGAATGCACACCGCATATGTGCCGGACATGCACCACAGGGTTGCTCCAGCGCAACCCCATTGCGCAAGGAGCAATTTTGTGATATTCAGCCACTGTATGCAAATCACCTCATCAGCCAATGCGTGGCACAGTGGGGTTCATTAGCATATCATTACTGTTGCGCAACAGCTCGTTTGCATGCGATGCGCCATATAAGCACCAGTGGACAGCACAAGCCACGGACCTGTATTGCAACCGCAATAGGTAAGTGGATACTGCCACATGGCATCAGAGGCATATACAAAAAATGCAATGAGTGACTAACAAGGCCCGGACATCAACCCCTGGGGGGCATCAGACACACTCCGTGTGGCTGATGTACAGCCTGCGTCTGCTGATTGGCAAAGACGTGGCCACCCACATGGCCGAGGTGGCCGTGGGACTGTGTGGTCACCTTGATGTGTCTGTTAGACCACTGCTGCTGGCCCGTGTATGTGTGGGCGGTGTCGGTGTGGCATGCCTGTGTTGTTGCACTGGCGTGTTGTACCTCATGCCCCCCGTGTATGCTGACCATGCTGCTGGGACATGTGGCATGGGTGTGATGATGGCCACTCCATGCAATGCCGGCTGTGCCTGTGCACCGGTGTCATGCCTCTGATACATGCCATAGTCCGCAGTTTGTCTGTGTGTGTGTGCATGCCTGTGCTGTGTGTGTGTGAGTCTGTGTGCTGGTGCCTCCCCATGCCTGCTGTGCACCCCATTCACGACATGCCTCCCATCTCGCACATCCAAAGCTGTATGTGGTGTGCTGCTCTGTGTGACCTGTGCATGTATGTGTGTCTGTGCACTCACCTGCATTTGCTATAGTGCTCCTGTGCGATGGTATCCCTGTGGCGCCTTGCCTGCTCAGCCAATCTTGGGTCCCATCTGGCATGGGGTGGCTGCCCGCCACCCTCTGGCCAATTACCACTGTCTTCCTCGCTACTGTCACCATCATCTGCCTCGACAGCTATCCCACGGTCAATGGCCATGTTGTGCAGGATGCAGCTGGCTAGGAATTGGCCACAGGCTTTCGATGAGCTATATTGTAGGGCACCGTCTGACCTGTCTAGGCATTGGAAATGCATTTTCAGCATGCCAAAGACTGCTCGATGATGCTGCGTGTGCTGGCGTGTGCCTTATTGTACCTCTCTTCTGCGGGGGACAATGGTTGCCGGTATGGGGTGAGCAGCCACGGCCTCAGTGGGTATGCGGTATCACCTGTGTGGGAATGGACATAGTTAGCCCTTCACTGTGCCATGACACAACCTTGTCCCACTCTCCACTGGTCACTCCACCATGCCCACCCTGCCTGCCCTCCCTGCCCCCTCAGCTGTGCCGTGCTGACCCCAGACTATGCCCTACTCACCCACTAGGTGGCCCGTGGGGATGTCCCCATGTTCAAACCTCTGGCACAGTGCAGAGCTGTGCCAGATGAATGCTTCATGTGCACTCCTGGGGTGTGTAGCCCAAACATTGATGATGTGCCCCATGGCATCGTACACCGCCACCTGGCAGTTGACAGATGGGTACCCCTTGCCGTTGATGTAGAGTGGGTCCTCGGGGCAGGTGGTATGCGGATGCCCACGTGGGTGCAGTCAATGGCCCAAATCATGCCTGGCATGCATGCCACCCTGTGGAAGGCCGGCATGTTTGCTGTATGCTCCGCCTGCGTGCTGGGGAACTGTATGTACTCTGTCGTACTTGGCAGCAGAGCATTGAGGAACTGTGTGAGGAGGAGGGACGTGGCCGACTGGGTGATCCCAATGGTATCCCACGGTTGGTCGTTGGAAGGTGCCTGTGGTGAGCAAGCACATCACTGCAGTCACCTTGGTCACTACTCACCTGGCATGACTCCGACTGGTGGATGCCTGCATCTCCTCACTGCACAGTTCACAGAGCTGCCTCAGAATTGCCCTATTCAGGTGGTACTGGCCCACTATCTCAGTGTCACTGTAGTTCTCAAACGTTTGCACAGTACCACCTGTGTTGGGCATAATGCCGCCAGGCCCTTCCTTGGCCATGTTGGTGTTACTCCTGCCTCCTCACACCCTCATTACTGCTTCTACGAGGAATGGGGCACTCTCCATCCCTCTGTCACTGTGGGTGTCTCCCTGGGTGCCTTTCCCACTTTGTCTGTCTGTCCGTCCATCCGTCTGTCTGTCCGTCTCTCTCTCTCTCTCTGTCTCTCAGGGTCTCTTTCTCTCTCTCTCTCTCTCTCTCTCCTCTCTCACTCACTCTCTCTCTCTCTCTCTGGGCACAGAGTTGTGCATCTGCTGTCTGTGTGTTTGAGCCAGGTTTTTTCTGGGAACAAGTCTTCCTGGTGCATCTTGGATTTGCTCCGGACTTGCGCCATGAGTTCCCAGTTGAATATCCTGTTGCGCTACATATTCATGGGTATGCCCCCTGTACTTGTGCTGCATACATTATAATTGTGCCATGGCACAATGGGACTTGCGCTGTGCTGCTGCTGTCTATGAATATCGCTTGGCAGTGCAAGTCCGTGGTTGCGCCAGTGCAACTCAGTTGTGCCACACGCAACTGCTCTGAATACCTGGCACATAGAGTTTTGTGGTTGTTAAAAGATAAGCACATTAATTTTACTGAGTCTGGATACATGTACTGGCTGTTTTAAAGGTTTTCATACATACATTAAGAGAAGTTTTTCTGTTTCATGTGACAGATAGCTGCAGACAGCATGGAGGAAACAGTTTGAAAATCCCAACAGTTGTACATTAAGTTCATGTTGCTTCTTTGCTTGCATTGAAATAATATTTGAAAGCTGCATTTCATTTCATTTTGCTTCATTCCATTTCATATCATGTATTTCAAAGGTTTTATCAGGAAAGACATACTGAGCTAGTAACAGTTTGTTTCCAGATGCATCCTTGGGGAAGGGGAAGAGGGGAAAAGATAACAGATACAAAAATACAGAATATAAAAAACATGGAATTGAATAAATATAACAAAAATAAACAGGACAATCATGCCTAAGAATAAACTGACAAAAATAAGTTACCACGCAATAAGTTGTGGAACTAAACAAAAGAACAATTAAATAGCTATCAACTGACGAAATAAAAAAACTGGGGGAAATGACTGATAGTGGGGAAGTGGGGAAGTGTTGAGGGACAGAGAATTGGGTAACTTGTAGGTAAGAAGTAAACCCAAAATCAGAAGCAACCACGGGAGTGAGTAGATAACTCACGGAGAAGAGATTTAAGAACAGGAAAAGAAGGAGCAGAGTGACTAGAAGGGGGGAAAGGAACCCCAAAGTTTAGGGAAATGAAATGACAAGGTATCCTGGCCAGCAGTAGATTTCATTTGGGGAGAGCAAAAGAGTGAGAGCAGGCATTACGAAGAGAGTAAGAGGACTAAGGGTGAGGGAGATGAGAGAGGTTAGATATGAAAGGAGAGAGCCAAACCAAAATTTGGAGATAAAGGTCACACAATGCGTGAAACACCTGGCATCAAGAGAGGGGAGGGAGAGTGAACACTACAAGGAACAGTGATGAGTATGCTTGGGTTTATCAAGGGCAAAGTGACAGGAAGAGTGAAAGAGAGGATCCAGTCTAGCTAAAGTAGACTTAGGTGCAGCACTATAAACAATGTCTCCATAGTCAAAAATGGGCAAAGTCATCTTAGGATTTCTCTGTGAGCAGGAAGTGGAGTTCTTATTTCTGTAATGCACCCCAAGCTTGGGGTGAAGCTTCTTGTGAATAGCATTCACATGAACAGAGAAATCTAGATGCCGATCTAACTAGACCACAAGGTACTTGAAGGAGGAGACATCTTCGATAGTCACGTCATCAAGGGCATGAAAAGAAGGAAGCAGAAGAACTCTAGCAAGTGTGTCTAGTACCAAAAGTCATGGGGTCTGTTTCCTCGGCATTGGGGGAAACTGATTAACTTGGAATCACTGCTGGATGTTGTCAAATTCAAATTGGTTTGTGAGATTAGGGGTAGAGGAGCCGGAGGAAGACAGAACCATATAACCTGTGTACATATACTGACACAGAGGAGCAGGCCTTGGTGAGTACATTTAGAAAACTTAAAAAAAAGAATTGGGCCCAAGACAGTCCCTTGGGGGATACCTGAGCTGACAGTGAGTTTGGGGGAAGGGTGTCTCCAATATGGACAGCTTGTGACCTGCCCTCAAGGTAGGAGTGGAACTGCTCAGCTGAAGAAACTCAGAGTCCAGCTGCCTTAAGCTTGTCCAGCAGAATGTGATGGGCTACAGTGTTAAAAGCTTTGGTTAACTCGATGAAAATAACTGAGGTGACAAGTCTCTGATCCATACCAGAGAGGATAGCATAATTTCATACAGCATTTCAATGCATTTTGATATTTGATTTCAGAATGTGTATTTGGTATTGGGGTCTGGTATATTAAATGTTTCTTGACTATGATGTGCTGCTTTTCAGCTGTACAGGTGGTGGACTGGGGGATGAATCCAAACTGTTGAGAAAGCTTTTGATAAATGTTTGGCTTTGGAAGCTAACGTCTTTTGTTTTTCAATATGATCTGTTGCTTTTCAGTTGTACGGGGGGGGGGGCAAAAGCAGAAAATCTGTTTTTTTTATGAAAGTATAGGTTTGAAGTTGAGGTAGGAAATGTTAAAGAGCCACTAATGCCTCATGAAGAACTTTGAAAAACATATTTGGACAAAAAGCAGCTTATATTTCTTATTAGCTCTGTGTTTCTTATCCTCATTATTTATTACTGAGGCCGTATGCATGAAAACAGGATAGTTATTTCTTGAAGGTTCATCAGTTCCTATTGGTTCTTCCCAACCTGATATCATAATACTTTTCTTGTGATGTTATAGTTATTCCCATAGCAACAGACTGTGATGTCACAACAGAGCATTATAATTTCAAGTAGGGAATATGTTATAGAAGCAGACAAACTCTAAGGGATAAAGATGTTTTTGTGGGAATTTCTTCAGTAATAAATAATGGAGAAGAGAAAACAACAAAAGATATATGAAAACATGCACTGAATTGTGTCTAAATATTATGTTTTCCAAAGTTTTCCCAAGGTGTCAGCTGCTCTTTGAAGAGCTGTCAGTTGATGATGTTGCAGTTGAGTGATTAGTGTATTGATGATGTCACAGTTGATTCACTGGTATGTATTAGAGTGTAGATTTAACTTATATTTATTATGGACTGGTATCTCTCTGTCTCTCTCTATTATAAGGGTGCTGTAGCACCCATATAGTTAGAGTTGAGAAAGCTGTTTAATGTTAAACCCCAATTTTGTCACCTTAATAACTTTGGCGTTGTTTGACAAGGTAGCCCCAGATTTGGCATGCTCAGTCAGGCTGTCAGAGTCTCATGATGTGATAAGTTTTGCGATGGCATCTTGTTCAGTTTTTGCGATAAAGAGTGCCAAAAAACAGAAAGAAAAAAAAGGGTTAAAAGGACCCATGCTAAGGGTGTGCCTGACAAAGGTTTGGTGAAAAAATATTATTCAGTTACAGAGTTATATCCCCTGATGTGTGTCTCTCTTTGTCTGCTGCCTTCCTGTCTGCCTGCCTTCCTGTCTGTCTGTCTATCTATCTATACATTTTTTAAGCAGACTGAGATGCCCATCCCTGCTACAGCTTCTTTCTCCCTCACCACTCCATGTCACCCGCCCTCCTCAATGTTTGTTTATAACAATCATTATTATATTTTATAAGTGGACTGGGGTGCCCTCCCCCAGCACTGTTTCTCTTCATGCCCCTCCCCTCCAGGTCACCAACCCCTATCCCAGTAAAGTAGGTGGCGGCAGTGGCACCAGGGTGCCTACCCCTGCTGCCTCCGAATAGCAGCCCAACACTGGGGTGCACAATCCCCAGTGTTGGCTCACTGAAAAGTAGAAAACTGTCCCTCACTAATTTTGTTTACTTGCAAAAAAGAAAATAGTCCATTATCAATCTGACCCCCACCCTGACCTCCCACTCAGTATCCACCACCTCACACCCTCACCACACTCCCCACACCCCCTCACTCAACTGAACATGTCCCACGACATAGATCCACTCTCTAATCAAAGATCCAACTTGCTGCTGGAACCGCTGACTGCAATATGAGAAAATAAGGCAGGTGCAGTACAATGTATTTCAATTGGGGCTTGAACTTTGACACATAACTTTGTCAGTTTTACATATTTTGACCACACATTTTCAACATAACCTTTCTGGGACTTCACTTCATGACCAGCAGTAGTGGAATTATGCAAATCTGGGCAGAAGTGTGATTTTATGGTCGCTTTTTTCAAATCTCCTTTCAGGTGGAATTTGGACATTTTCACCACCCTTGCTCATGAGGTGGGGTCATAAGAAGGCTATGTTATAAATCTGGGGTCAAAATATTTTAAAATGGCAAAGTTATGAGCGTTCATTTAAATTTTTCTACACTCGCTCATAACTTTGGTAATTTTAAATATTTTGGACCCAAATTTTCAACATAGCCATTTTTTCATACCACCTCATGAACATGTCAGCTGTCATTTTTGAAATCCTGTCCAAAATGTGTTTTGCACCTATGGCATGAAAGGACATTTAGGTGGTGTGGAGTGATGTTTTGGTGGGGGATTTGGATATTTTCACCTACTGGGTTCATGACGTGGCATAATAAGAAAGCTATGCTGAAAATATGGGGTACAAATATGATAAAATGCCCAGGTTTTGAGTAAACCTTGCAGTATTTCAACATTCACTCGTAACTTTACTAATTGTCAGCATTTTGACTCCAAACTTTCAACATAACCATTTTTCACACCACCTCATAAATGTGACAGGTGCGGTTTGTAAAATCCTGGATGAGACATGTTGTCACACTTTTTGTGTGAAATGGCATTTCAACCAATGTACTATAAATGCTATATGTCGTTTTTATAAGGGGAGTCACAAAACAAATAGCTTGACAATTTGGGGTGAAAATATAAAAAAATCTATATACTGTATATGTAATTCTTAAGAAACTTTGTGTGCAGTGCCAGTCTTTACCCCAGCAGGTATGCTTGGTGATCCCATGTGGTGAGTTAAGTTTGGGGTTTAGTTCAATGGGCCAGTTGGATGGGGTGAGGGTTGGGGATAGCACTGTTATTCAACACTCCAAGAGACAGTGAATGAAAGTTGCAGGATTGTCTGCATGGGCCTGTCCTCTGGGCATAGAGCCCTGCACCTCTGCATCCATAAGTATCAGCAGGACCCACACATTGGCTGACAGATAGATTCTTTGCCCTGTCATTCTGTATTTGTAGCCACATGGAAGTGCAGGAACCAGAGGGCCCTGCAGTTCCTCAGCCCACCAGACAGCCCCATACATTTCTGACATCCATTGCTGCACATCTGTAGGCAGACAGAATCTTTCCTTGGCGCAAGACCCGAAGGGCCCTGTGCATCTGCATCTGTTCACGGATGTCCTGAAAAGACAGGTGTGAATGAAGATACAGTTCCACTATCTCAGAAAGAAAGGACATTCTTTGCAAAATCTTCATTAATGTAGCAGTTAGGGTTCAACTTAATGCCACAAAAGTAGGGAAAAGTGGCATTGGGGTTTTCAACCTAACTCCCCCCCCAAGAAGCAAAAGGAAAAAGCATTAGGATTTTGGGTCTCCAGAGTATTGGTAAATCAGTAGTGGGGTCTTCCTTGGGTCTGTCAAACCCTAATGCCTACCCCCTTCCCTGAACAAACAATGTCAGATGTAATCTCCTTTCTTCACATGGGACATACAGGGACCCACATGAAGAAAGCTACAACAGGTTGTGTTGGCAACATGTGACAAGGCATAGTTCTCTACCTTTGAAGAGTGTTTCACTATGAGTCACTGGGTTGCAGCTGTACCTTTTGCTTTGGACAGGAGGCTATGGGCTGAGGGGGAGGGGTGAGCATTAAAGCTGACAACCTAAAGAAGACCCCACCAGTGATTCACCAAAACTCCGGAGCTCCAAAGCCCTGTTTTTTCCTTTTGCTGTTTGTGGGGTGGGGGTGGGGAGTTAGTGTTGGAAACCCTAACACCACATTTCCCTTGTTTCATGGCATTAAGTTGAACCCTAACTGATGCATTAACGAAGTTTGTGCAAAGAACATAGTTCAGGTTTATATAGTTCAACCATTTTAAAAGATCATTACAATAAAGGAAAATCTAAAAACATCTGATACAATTATTCATTTAGGTGGAGCATCACATCACATACAATAAATTATTTAAAAACTGGATAGTTATTTAAAAACAGGATAAGCAAAGAATGTTATAGGGGTGCAGTAGAGCCCCTATAGTTAGGGTTGAGTAGGGTGTTCAATGTTAAACCCCTAACATTGCAGCTTAATAATAGCTTTGGCAGCATTGACAAAATTAGTAGAAATGTTGCAAGTGTTGTTAAGGAGGCAAAGTCTAACTCTGTGTAAAGTTTTGTGATGGCAGCTTTTGTGGTTTCTGAGATCCACATGTGCCATTTTCCTGTAGATGTCTAATTTTGTTTCCTATACTTAACATGGGATTTGGGTTTGCTCTCATGTACAGTGTATGCAGAATTGAATTTGTTTCCAAACCTTTCAGGGTGGAAGCATGTAGTGCCCAGATATACCTTTTCTGGACACCCAAAAAAACAGGTTGCCCAGCTTAGCAAGAGGAACTGGTCAGCTCGACAAAAATCAACATGGTTTCATGGCAGGGAGGTCCTGCCAGACAAACCTGGTTGATTTTTCAGTTGCGTCACCAAACAGTGGATCAGGGTGGGGCAGTGGATGTGTTTTACCTGGACTTCAGCAAAGCTTTTGACTCCGTTCTGCACAGGAGACTAGTCAAAAAACTGGAGAACATGGGAATTGGGACCCAGGTTACAAACCGGGTCAGAAACTGGTTACATGGGATAACTCAGAGAGTACTAATAAATGGCACTCTGTCTGTGGAGGGGAGGGTGACTAACGGGGTCCTGCAGAGCTCATTTCTCGGGCCAGTCCTCTTCAACACATTCATCAGTGACATTGTGGATGAACTAGAGGGAAAGGTGTGCCTGTTTGCAGATGACACCAAAATCAGCAACAGGATAGACACAACAGAGGGACAGAAAAGCATGGAAGCTGATCTCTGAAAACTGGAGGAGTGGTCCAAGACCTGGCAATTGAAATTCAATGCCAAAAAATGCTAAGTCATGCACCTGGGAAAGAGTAACCCAGGGAAACTGTATTCAATGGGAGGGGAGCAGCTGGGGGCTACCAGGCAGGAGCGAGACCTAGGGGTGATCATATCAGATAACCTCAAGGTTAGTAGACAATGTGAAAAGGCAGCACTAAAGGCTAGTGGTATCCTGGAATGCATATGGAGGGGCATCATGAGCAGAAGGCATGAAGTAATCATGCCCCTGTATCGGTCCCTAGTCAGGCCTCACTTGGAGTACTGTGTCCAATTCAAGAGGCCACACCTCAGGAAGGACATAGATAGTGCTGGAGACAGTACAGAGAAGAGCAACAAATATGGTGCAGGGCTTGCATCAGAAACTACATGAGGCAAGACTGGATGACCTCAAATTATACTTCCTAGAACAACGCAGTAATTGTAGGGACATGATAGAAACATTCAAATACTTAAAGACAACAACAGGGTGCACGTGCAGAACCTCTTTCAGGTAAAGGACTACAGCAGGACTAGAGGGCACAACCTTTGACTTAAGGGAGGAAAGTTCAGAAGCAATATGAGGAAATTCTTCTTCACAAAGCGTGTTGTGGAACCATGGAATAGCCTGCCAGAGGGGGTGGTGTGAGCCAAGACAGTAGGGGAATTCAAGCAAGCATGGGACAGACACTGTGGGATACACAAGCAGGCAGCTAAGTGGGGGGGGGGTAGGAAGGCAAGGGCAGACTTGATAGATCATACGGTCCCCATCTGCCAACAACTTCTATGTTTTCTATGAGCCATTCACCTGCGTTCTCTGTATGAGAACAGTGGGATGTTCTTGAATGCTGAAGCCACAGCTGGAAGCTGGGCTGCTGGACTCAGCTGAAGCAGTGAGATGGCAGTCCCCTGTTCTGTGTCTGTCTGTCTTCTGTCTGTTTGTCTGTCTGTCTGTCTGTCTGTCTATCTATCTATCTATTCTAATTTTGATGTCTTGTCAGCTTACAGGGGTTGATTGTTTCAAACTTGTGCTGGCATCCTCTAAGGCATGATTTTTCAACCAGGGGTCCGCGGCCCACAGGGGGTCCATAATCAACTCCTTGGGGGACCACGGATCACCAGCTGAAAATCACAACCACGCTGAAAATGTAATGAACCGCAAGTAATACAAAGCTGCGGTTTCAGTTTTGACTGTTTGCCTGACCTCATTCATTATGCATTCATGTCTGCTTCTTCACTAACAAGGTCTACTAACAGCTCCATTTAACTAAATCTTTTGCCAGTGACATACAATAGCCTGTAATTAGCTCCTAGTAAATTGTGTCTGTATAATTGACAAATATAGTTGCCACTAAAAGGCAACCTGCATTGTCAGGGGGTTCTCCGGAAATTGACTGGGGAAGATGTAGATTGGCTAGGCCAAGGGGGGGGGGTCGAGCTAGAATCAAGGAAGGGGGGAAGGGAAGAGGACAGGTAGGGGGAAGGGTAGGTCAACAAGGCAGGTAAAGGGGAGGGACTATGACATTAGGTGGGAGTCAGACGACAAGGTGGGAGTGTTTGCTCAGGGATTGGATAAGGGGAAGGGCTGAGGCAAGGGGTCCCAAGGGGTATAAGAATGAGAGCAGGACACCGATCCCCCTTCTTTTGTTGGGATTCACATAGATTATACCCACCCACCCTGGGAGAAGGTTGTAGGAGAATGGGGTCACCGAACGAGGGCGGCTAATGTGTGACACGAACAGGTATAGTGGCCCATGGAAAGGCATGAGCAGGGATGATGGAATGAAGGGTTGTCTAAAAGAGGGCAATGGTGGCTTGTGGTGACCGTAAAGGTGAAAAGAAGGAGAAGGGGTTGCCGTGAGAGGCGACATGGAAAGGTGATGGTAAAAAAGGGGATAGGGCATTATAGATGGGGGGTAGTGGTGGGGAATTAGGCACGGGCTGGGGTTAAGCGCACCTGCTTGTGACTGCAACATGACAAAGAAGAGTCAAAAGAACTGGGGGGTCGGGTTTTAGTGGCACCCAGACTCAGGTTGGGGGATTTGAATTTGGTTCCCATTAAGCAGAAGGAGTGTTGGGTTCCACACATCTGGACCCCAAGAAGATTTCATCAAAAGAAGAGCAATATGATACAAGTTGGGACTGAGTTTACAGAATAAAAATGGACTTGATAAGTGTACAAGAAGAATGGATTTGAGACTGTATATATTGTAAAAAAAATGATGACTTGTGGTGTTTATGTTGAAGGTGTGATTTTGGAAAGGAAATAAATTAATTGCCAATTGAGCACCCAGTATATTTGAATCTGTGCGTCATTTAAGAGGGGATCTTCCTCTGACAATGCTGTACAAAGAATGTTAAGTTCAGACAGCTTTACTCACTGCAAAATCAATCAGTCTGTCTGTGCCTCCCCTCCCCCAGCCAGGGATGCAATTGTGCATGGTAGTCTCATATTACATTTAAATTACAATAAAAAGTGTTTTCTATATTGGTTTATAGTGGTTAGGTGTTTCTTTTTTGTTATTTTGTTTTATACTGGTATGTAATTTGGTACCACTCTGCACGCTGCCACATAGGGGGTTCCCGACACTGCTGACATTTGGCCAGGGGGGCCCCGGACCCAAAAAGGTTGAAAACCCCCGCTCTAAGGAATCTAGACAGCTCAGTTCAGTGCACCTCTTATTCTCTTTCATAGAGCCTGCCACTAACTACAATACCTATTGGGATGCTGTTTACAAATTAATAGTAATCAATTTCATAGATTCATAGATGCTGGCCACAGATAAGGACTGCTTGGCCCACCTAGTCTGCCCGTAAATTCCCCCCTAATAGTGCTCCCCAAGCCACTACTGGGGGGGCTGTCTCCCCCCATTAACCAATATACCCATGTGTTTATCCCTCACATTCTTAAAACCCGTGATTGTTTCAGCCCCTATCACATCTGCTGGGAGGCTGTTCCAGTCATCCACCACCCTCCCTGTGAAGAACTTTCTCACATTAACCTTGATCCTACCCCCCCAACTTCATATTGTGACCCCTAGTCTTAGTAGTTCCTTTCCTCTGGAACAAACTCTCCACCTGTACCTTTTTATTCCCTTGAGATATTTGTATGTCTCAATCATATCCCCCCCCCCCGTCCTCCAGGGAGTATAGGTTTAACTTCCTAAGCCTCTCTTTGTATAGCTTTCTATGCAGGCTCTGCACCATTTTGGTAGCTCTCCTCTGCACCATCTCCAAACTGTCTCTGTCCTTTTGAAGTTGGGGTCTCCAGAACTGCACACAGTACTCGAGGTGTGGTATTACCAGCGACGTATACAGGGGAAGTATTACCTCCCTCCTTCTGCTGGTGATACCCCTCCCTATGCAACAAAGCATTTGGTTAGCCTTTCCCACCACCTTCCCACTCTGCTTCACCACCTTCAGGTCATCGCTAATGATAACTCCCATATCCCTCTCTTGTCTTGTGACATTTAGTACCTCATCCCCAAGTGTGTATGCTGCCCCTGGTTCTTGTGCCCCAAGTGCATAATCTCACATTTTTTTGCATTGAATCCCAGCTGCCACCTTTTTGACCACTCTTCTAACTTTTCTTGGTCCCTTCCTGTCCTCTCTACTCCTCCCTGTGCGCCCACCTGTTGCAGACCTTTGTGTCATCCGCAAACAGGCATGCCCTCCCTCCCAATCCTTCTGCCGTGTCACTAACATAGATATTAAAGTGTACCAGGCCCAATACTGACCCTGTGGTACCCTGCTAGTCACCCTCCCCTCCTCAGAGTGCACCCCATTTACCACCACTCATTGGCTCTTATCCCTAAGCCAGTCCTCTACCCATTTCACGATCTTAGGCCCCATCCCCAGGCTCCTCAGTTTTAGTACCAACCTTTTATGTGGGATGGTGTCGAAGGCCTTGCTGAAGTCTAGATAGATCATGTCTACCACTCTGCCCTGGTTACCTTGTCAAAGAACTTTATCAGGTTGGTCTGGCAGGACCTCCCCTTTGTGAACCCATGTTGTCTCTGGTCCTGCAGACTTCAGGTCTCAAGGTATTCCCCAATTCGTTCCTTGAGGAGCGATTCCATTATTTTGCCAGCCACTGATGTCAGGCTGATCAGTCTGTAATTCCCTGTCTAAATGATGATTTCAACATTTGGCAGTATTTACTACCTATTCTTATTTTGACCTTACAATATTTACTATGTGTTTTTATTCTGACCCTTACCTTCTTTTATACAGGTTCTGCTGGCATCCTGCACAGTGCATGTATGTTATGAGATTGTGATATTCAATTGTACTCCCCACCACACTGTTGGAATTACCCAAACTGAACCAATTTAAATCGTCCCTCAAAAAATACCTTGCTCAACAATTCCAATGCCCGTGCATCACTAGTCAGATCCTTACTAACAACGTCTCCCCTGCTGTGCCTCATTGGCATAATTTGGAATACTGCAGACTAAACTGCATTCTGCAACTGCCCTTAGCTCTAACCATGGACAATGCAATGCCTGCTGCTACTGTTTCTTTGTATCATACTTGTACATAGAAACTTGCTCTCAAAAAGTTTTATAATTGAATCTTTGAATATTGTAAATATACATAGGGCCTTGCATGGTTGTTCCACGTCTATTATTTATTTATTTTTATTTATTTGAATTTTGGTAACTGGGTAGGCCCACTGAGATGGAATGTCCTTTTTTCAGGGGCGACCCAGGGACAAGGGTTACAAAGGGGGGAACAGTAATACAAGAAATAATAGCACATGGTAACTGTAAGCAGACACTTTTACAAAAACATGCATAATAAACAAAGCAACACATCACACACAGGCAGCAAATTATTACTGTGTAACTGTGTTTGTACCCTAACTGTATTCTGATGTGAAACATTTGTAAACAAGATCTGCTCAAAGGTGTACTCCGAACATTCCAATAAAATAAAAAACATCAGTTGAGACGTTACTGGCAGGTGACTTCATGTATTTAAAAAAAGAGTAGGCAGCCTGATGCCAGCCCCTTGTTCTGTTCACCTTTTCTCTTGATCAGCTTCTGCCACATTCCTGAAAGAAATCCTCAACCTCAACAGGTCTTCTGACCAGTACAGACAACATGATAGGGTAGGATTTCAATTCAGATTCAGTCTGGGAGAGCTCTATCCCACAGGCTCAGCTACTGAGCTCCATGCAAACTCTGTATAAGGTAATGGTGTCCACCCCTCCTGCTTCCACATGGGTATCCATCTACTGACTGTGATTCCCCAGCCTGCCAATGGAATTACTATCTGAGAAACCAATTGTCACATTGACCAGGACACAGTCATTAAACCCAAGTGTCATTTGATTTCTGTTCTGGCAGGGATTTCATGTAGCAGCCCACCTCATCAATTTCCTTTAAACATCCCAGTGTGAGCATCATAAAAGAATGGAATCCCATCAATCTGGTTCCACTCTGAGATGTTGAGTTAGGTGATGTTGCCTTTGTAGTCATTATTATTAACTATGTGCCTAAATTTGGCACACTGACCATGTCTCAATAGAATACTCGGTGAGAAGGGAAAGAATGTGGCAGTGGACATGATAGGAGGTGTGACTGAAAACCCATCTTCATTTCCAGGGATGAAGTTGTCCGGGTAAAAGGTGGGTAGCATTATTTTCAGCAGATTACCGTTAGACATGCTAAACATTTTCTGCTTGATAGCGTCACAGATCTTTCAAAAGTACTCTGGCTTTGCCCTTGAAATCTAACAAAAACATTTGGGCAGAGCTGACAAGAGCCCTCCGGTGTCTGCAGATCTCTGATTGTGATAAGAGTTCAGGTTTGAACAGTGCTAGTGTTTTCTTTTTCCTTTTTAAGCCCGAACTTTAGAAATGGCCACAGGGTATAGAGAGAGAGATCCTAACTTTTAAACTTGGCCCCTTGTCTCTGAAGAATGTAGACCCCAGTGGGTCATTAAGTGTTTCTGTTTTGGCTAGTCCACAGTTTGAGACAATTGAGGTGTGAGTTTGGTTTTGCCTGTCTGTTACTTATTTATTTATTTTTAATGCACAAATTAAGGGCAGGTGCCCCCAAGACAGTGTCTGCAGATTTCCAGTCTTTGCTGGTAAGGTCTGTAATTCTTAATTTCATACATGGGGGGATGCAATTACAGTAATTGCCAATTGTTTCTTAATACAGTCGCAGACCATTATCCTCTTCACCTGACCACTCATTTCACTTGACTGGCAGTAGTAGATATGTGTTTTGTTCAATCACCACACTAGTTGTTTTGCCTTACTTTCAGTAGTACTTATGTGTTCTGTTTATTTAAGCACTATTCTTCAGCCACTGCTCATTTGACCCAACTGCCAGTAGTATTGTAGTTAGCCACTGATATTGAAGATATTGACTCTGCAATTAAGAGATAGCAGCCACATGGAGAGATGAAAGCCGAGACCGCTGATGAGGAAGCAAAGATCATTGGCAAAGAAAAAAGCAAGAAACGGCGAACCCTGAACTTCCTAGACTCTCCACTAACAAGACAAACAAGAAATGACACTGCCACAGACAGAAGGGTGAATAAATCAGAGTTACAGAGTTTAGAGGGTACTACTAAAGCAGTAGATAAGGCTAAGGGGATGTTGGGGTGTATTAGTAGGGGTATCACAAGTCATAAGAAGGTGGTAATAATCCCTCTTTACAAGACACTGGTTAGGCCCCATCTGGAGTACTGCATGCAGTACTGGAGGCCGCACCTTCACAAGGACATTAACAAAATGGAGGCAGTCCAGAGAAGGACAACCAAAATTGTGCAGGGACTGCATCAGAAAACATATGAGGACAGATTAATGGAGCTCAATATGTATATCCTAGAGCAAAGGAGGGAGAGAGGTGATATGATCGAAACATTTAAGCACCTTAAGGGCATTAACAAGGTGAAAGAGTCTAACATGTTTCAATATGAGAAAAATAGCTAGACAAGAGGACACAGCATGAGATTAGAGGGAGGCCGGGTAAGGGGTAATGTGAGGAAGTTCTTTTTCACAGAAAGGGTGGTGGATGCATGGAATGGCCCACCGCAGGAAGTGGTGTATATGAATACAGTGCAGGGCTTCAAACAGGCATGGGATAGGCATAAGGGAGCAATACAGATGAGTATGAATAGATAGGCCATTGACAGAATAAAGGGCTATGGTAGCCCATGATGATAGCGATTATAAATGAGTGACTGTAGAAACAGTGATTTATTTATAGTGCTATCATCATCAGCTACTCTGCAATGGTAGCGATGGTATAGCGACAAAAGTGACTGGAAGGGGAGGGATGGGGAGCTGTAGGGGAGGGATAGGAGGGAGGGTTTAGAAGGAGAGGTGAGCCTGCTGCAACTGAGCCAGCCCTGTGGTGTGGTGATGAGGGTAGCTGATTACAGTGCAGTAGGCACTGGGTTCAGGACCTACCTAGGGGATATTGTTTTGCTGCTGATTGCGGCTGTGTATTTAATTTTTTCCGCCACTGTGTTTTGGCCCCCCCTTGACATGCACCCTCCTGGAGTTGAGAATTTTAAGTAAGGGGGGGGTGCAAAAACACTTTTTTGTACCGGAAGTTGGGTCGCTGACAATTTTGTATCACAAAAATTCTTTTTGGCAATATACATTCGCGATGATAGCGATCGCTGTTTTTGGATCGCTATCATCACATGGAACCAAGGCCTATGGCACATTCATAAGGTAGAAAAAGAAATGGGCAGACTGGATGGGCCTTGCTGTCCTTATCTGCCATCAGTTTCTATGTTTCTATGTTTAGGGATCACTTGCATTTGCACAGTACTGTAATCAGTTATCAGTCAAACTGAACTGGGAAGTCAGTTACTGTAGCAGCACCTCCCAGCACGTACCATATCTGTTCTCATGCAAGCAAGTAAAGAATTAAGGAACTATAGTTTAGTAATTTAGGAGTGCACAGTGTAATTCATTGGAACAGTGGACACTAACATTGCTTAACTATGATATCAATAACTGAGGGGATAGCAACTTTTTTGGGAGCCATGTGTGCTGTTCATTACTTATACTTAATATTATAATATAGCAGGGTATATAATAGTGAGGTAGAAGTGTATGTTAAATTACATTTCTCACAGTAAGAATAGTACTCATTTTCACGGTCACATGGGGTCACTGCAATAGTTCTTTTCTGTTTATTGGCCCCCATTCATCATGTAGCTTGCAAGACCAGCTGCACTTCTGAGGTGCCGTCTTTTGGATGAGTCGTTAAACTGAGGTCTCATCTGCCTGCTCTGGTGGTGGTTCAGGTGGATGTTAAAGATCCCATGGCACTTCTCAAAAAGAGTAGGGGAATTTGTATTTGAAAAATAAGGTAAACGATACACAATGGAAATGTTAACGTCACATAATCCAAAAATCATAATAAACAAATCATCCTGGAAAAAAAAGGAAGGAATAAAACAAAGGCAATACCTAGTGGAAAGGGAAAAAAAGGAATAAAGCATAATTGATAAAAAATAATACATAACGTCAGTCATTCCCATTAGACCTACTCACAGGCACCCATTCATTTATATTTAATCAAGCGGAAAAATCCCTTCCACCATCTTAATACTTTATCCGCTGTATAGATGTTAATATCCCTGAGATACACCTTTTCCAATGCCTGATGTACCAGGATGCGAAATGTGTCATAGAACATCAGTTTCTGGGACAACGTCCATTGGCATCTAGCCTGCCATAAATAATATTTCAGGCAACAAAAAAAAAAAAACAGCCAGCGTATCTCTATGATAGGTTTTTTCCAAAAAAGCATACTGACCCAACACCAAAGAGTCGTATGACAGTGTAGTTAGCCAACCCATATGCCAAACTTTGGCCAGATAAGATCACAAATTTGTAGTATAAGAACAAGTAAATAAGAAATGCTCCATTGTTTCTTCAATATTAATACAGGTGTTGTATGGGCAAGATCTTTCCTCCATGAACTTATGCTTGTGATTACCATGTACATTGAGTCGGCCATAAACAGACATCCACAAAACTTCCCACATATGCAATGGAATTCTCTTGTTAGTCAGCTGTCTACAAACCATCTTATTGGAAGCTGCTGGACAGTTTTTAAAGACAGGTGCTATCGGGTAAATCTTGGTCATCACAAGTAAACATAATTGTGTACTCTTAATTCGTGTTATATTACATTTTGTCAATCCCCATTTATATATTTCCTAAGCTGAGGATTTAAAATATTCTGGAATATGGAGATGGGGTGATAATTTAGGCGTGACAGATGTCCAAGCCTGAAAATATCTACTCAAATTGTGTGCAACCCATCGCTGATGTATATTATTCAAAGACAGCAACCCCCCTTTCACCGTTTGGGAAAGGAAGATATGCCCAGGCCACCCTTGTCCCTTGGAAGATAGGTAAAGCAACGTTAATGGGGTTTAAATGATTGCCCCACAACGTTTGAAAAAATAGCTGATATAGTCTAGTATTGAATTGATAAGGTGGAGGAAAAATCCTAGCCACATACAACAGGCACAGAAGTAAGAACTGTTTTATGAGCTGAATTCTTTTGAGCTTGGACATTTTCCAGTGCTTCCAATGCTGAACCTTGATGTCCACTTTATTCAGGGAAATTTCCCAATTAAGATCTGGGATATTCTGTGGACCGAATTCTATACCCAAACCCCTAAGGGGTCAGAGGAGATAGTGATCCCATGTACGGAAATAGGATGAACGTGACCAGAACCCACCCATAAACCTCTACTCTTCTCTATGTTAAGTTTAGCATTTGAAACCAAGGAACACCATCCCATGAGCTCCAGAAAAATCTCAAATTGCCGGTAATGTAAAAAGAATAAACAAATATAATCGGCATATGCTTGCGCATAAACTGACAGTTTGGATGTGTCTTCCATGATACTATGCCATCTGGGGATTTCATTAAGCCACTTGAGTAAGGGGTCTAACACAAAAACATAAAGCAGTGGACTAAGGGGGCAGCCCTGTTGCACCCCTGCAGAAATAGTTATACTCCTGGTAACATGGCCCTGCAACATGGGCCGTACAGTTACAGAATTATAGAGCACCTGCAACCAAGCAATTAATTGCAGAGGAATGCCATACTCCTTCAAAGTGCCAAACAGGAATGGATGATAAACCCTATCAAAAGCTTTGTCTTGATCCACCGATATTACACAACCTGTTTAAAGAAAGGAGATCAATAATATCATGTATAATCACTAAAGCACTCTGTATTTTCCTATTAGGGATACCACAGTATTGGAAAGGACAGACCACTAGAGATGCAAATCGTTTTAATCTATTGTTCAACAGATGAGTTAGAATTTTAAAATCTGAATTTAAAATTGTGGTTGGTCTCCAATTCTGAATATGTGACTCATCCCCTGATTTGTACAAAAAAATTAGTAAACATTCTGAGAAGAAAGAAGGCAAACCCTGCCTCAAAACAAAATATTGAAAAACCAACAGTAAACATTTTGCTAAGTCCATGCTAAAAGCTTTATAAAAGTCATTTGAAAGGCCGTCTAGTCCCGGTGACACTCCAGGCTTCAAAGACATAATAACAGATTCGATCTCCGAAACAATAATGGGTACCAACATTTTCCATGCTTCCATGGGAAAGGCAGGCACAGAAAGGCCATGCAGATAGGAAGTAATGTCAACCTGACTTGGGGCCGATACTGGAGCAAGTGACTGAAAATGCTGACTGATAATATCATGCAACCCAGGGATGGAGTCCATTTCAATACCCTCACCATCCACTAAAGAGTGTATCGAGGTAGCCTCCCTCCGTGCCTTGCAAAATTCAAAAGGGTCACCTATCGGAGAACGAGTAGTATCATGTTGAAACATGGCCTGTACAGCAGTCACTCTATCATACTGAAATAACTTCATTTTTGTTGTCAAAGTGTGAATTTGTGTGGAATAATCATATTTAGCTGAATAGGAAAGGGAAAGAGAAGGAGTTGGAGCTGTCTACGGAAGATTAGATAGGTCAAGGAATTGTTATTAACTTTTTGTTTACCATAGCACTGAAACCATCATTTAAAATCTTTCTTAGAGTCTTCCCACCACTCTCCCAAGTTGTCATACATAAAACTCACCGAAAGTCATCCATGTATGAGACTATGCATGCCTGCCTTTACCTCAGACTCCATTAAAAGTAATGCACTTACCTTCCAGTGGGACCTGGGTCTTGGCACACTAGGTGTCTCCAAGAAGGAAACAGTCAGTAACAGGTGGTCTGAGAATTCTGTCTGGAGAGCTCTAAACTGTGCAGTGGGCATGTGCTTTGAGATGAAAATATGGTTAATTGTAGATGTAAGCTTGCCTTTCCTAAAAGTATAAGGAGGGCCGAGAACCTGAAAGTCCCTACAATCAAGTAAATCAGCGGATTCTATTGTTTTAGTAAGAGCATTGGAGTCACAATAGGTTTTTCTAGTGGTATTTCCTTTTTGAACCAACTGGGTCCTGGTACAACAATTAAAATCTTCACACAAAAAAATATGTCTGGAAGTCACTAAGTATGGCTGAAGGGACGGAAAAAGTGCTACTCTATTAGCTTTAGACTGAGGGTAATACACATTTATAATTCTACAAGACATCATCCGCCACTCCCCATCAAGTATAAAAGCTCTACCTGGAAGTAAGTCGATTAATTTGCGTAAGGAAAAAGAAAAATCATTAAAAAAAATTCCCACCCCATCAGCACAATCTGGCCCAAAAGATAAGTAGGAGGGGCCTCATCTCCATTCCCCCAAAAAGGTTCTGAGCTGGGTACTGGAAAACATCCATGTTTCTTGCAAGAGACTGACATCAATCCGAGCTGAATGTAGATAATCATAAATTGCATGTCTCTTAGCATTATTCAATAGGCTATGGACATTAAAAGTCCCGACTGTAAACGCTGCAACCAGAAGTATTTAAAAAAGCTTTTTTCTCTTTTTCTTTCCTTTGTAACCGACAAGGTCAGGGGAAGAAACGTAAGGATCCAACCCTATTGGTTGAGAGTCCATGTCACCTTGGTCCACATCTGATTCCCCCCAAGTAGTGGCTAAAACTGAAAAAGGGTTCTCGGATTCAACCTCATCCTCAGGATGAGATGGTATCAACTTAAGATTCTGAGTAGACCTTCGTCTGGGAAGAGGGAGAAGGAGTGAGGTGGGTAAAACCGGCTCCTGAATTGCCCCTGCTACCATGTCCTGATAGCAGACTGGGGTCAGGTGCGTCAGAGGGTTCTCCTGCTGAGAAGGAAATTCTTGTTTCATGGGATGAACTGGATCCATTAAAGGAGCTGGGGTTGTCTGAACGAGTTCAGTGGGTAATAGGACCTTGGAAGGGGATAAGATGGGGACAGGGGGAGCAACAGGAGGAGGAGGAGTTGAGGAGTCCTCAGTACCAGTGAATGCCAAATCCTGGGCATTCTGTATTAACAAGTCTGGGCTGAGACAGGAGGCTTTGTTCTTGGCTGACCAAGCACATTCGGCAAAAGTATGACCATACTCCTTGCACAGGTCACATTTAGTATTATTGGCGCACTAAAGGGCAATGTGGCCAATTTCCCCACAGTTGTCACATTGTGGTTTATCACAAGATCCTGAAAGGTGAGTATGGGAGCCTCAGCAATAACAAGCCTGGGGTTGCCCAGCATAACCCCCCCCCATCCCTACCTAACAGGAAGGCATTAGGGACATGTTCAACTCCTGTATCAGACTGCCTCAACTTCACTTTATATTTCCACCCTCAAGTCCAAAATCTCTCTGAATCCAAAATGGCTTCAGGTGGTGAAAGAACCTCACATTTCTGTGATAGCCATTAGGTGATGTCCTCCACATGGACCCCCTCATTTCTGAACATAATCGTGACAAATTTAGTAAAAGGTTTTGATAGTGGAATTACAAAAAACGGGGTCCATATGGGGGAAAATTTCACCTGGCTGTAACGTTCCCAAAACAGTTTCAAAGCATAAGCTGAAAGAAAACTAACATCAAAATTGTCTTCGCCAGAAATGTTAATAAAGGTGAAGACATTCTGTGGAGAAAAATGCAGCGAGTCCTTCAGTAAAAGTTTCCCTACATATTGTCTATTGGGCCGCACTTCCAATCCACCTTTATATCTGATGCGTACAGCATTTCATTGTGGGGCTGTCTCTTTTTTAGACTTTGAAAAAAGGTCAGAAAGAAGAGATTTAGCAGGTGTTTGTACAGGAGGTACAGCATCTGCCAGAGGTAGAGTTATAGTGTCTGAATCAGGAATATTGCCCTACCCCGCCTGGGGGGTTACTACAACAGGACCACCCTCCAGCACCTTCCGAGTCTGATCTACCACTATGGGCGGATCCTCAGGGATACTGTGTGGCCTAGGCAAGTCAGCGTTAACTGAGTGAGGTTCAATCGCTATTGAGGTAGGACACCAGCCTGGCAGTGCTTGTGTAAACCCAGTCGTCGGATTCCACTCTGGGTCTGGCAACCAGGCCCCACTAGGTACCCTTTTCCAACCAGCCTCAAGCAACGCCTTATGTGGAGACCGGGCTTCCACTGGAGAAGGAAGGGGGCATCACAGAAAAGGCCTCTTGAATGGCCAGTGTAGTAGAATTAGCCCCCATATGTTGTGGGAGAGCAGCCTTGCCTGAAAGATCATGCCGTTGCAGAGATCCCAATGTAGTGGTTGCAATATGGCATTTAGCCAACATTACAGTTGTTTGTTTATCTTTACTGTCTTCTCAAAAGCCAGCTCATGTAGCCTGGGCTCTTTCTTGAAAGGAAAAAACAGTAGTACCATCCTGAGAAATCACATTAGTCTGATATTGAACAGGGACCTCCGGGGGAACAGAAGCAGTAGACCCCTGTTCCTCAACTGATTGTCTAAACACAAATCCTGCAGTTTGAGATAAATGAACAGAGACAGAAAGAGGGGCCACCTGTTGTTTAAAATCTTCAGGGGTCAGAAGAATAGTTCTACCAATGTCACTCACCCCCGCTTTCGGATGCAGAAACCGTCTGCACTTCAACATCAAAAGGAGCCGTATTGCTAGTTTTCTCAATCCGCTTGAGGCACTCACTATCTACAGCGATTTGACTGCCAGCCGTGTCCATAGTAACATCCAGCCCAACAGAAATGTCAAGATGGAGTGACTCACCTCGCTCGGCAATGGATCCAGGTGTTACTTCGTCACACTCCAGTGGGCCACGTTTGACAGAGCTGTCAATTGCTGCTACAAGAGATAGATGTTTTAATTTTAGCCAGATGTTCCTGCAACAATTTTTGTATCAAAGAATGCTTCTCCTGTTCTGTTACCATCTGGGCTTGTAAAGCTTCCTTTTCACTCAAGGAATTTTTATCTTGGGCAACATCCTGAAAGCTACTCACATCTTCAGTAGAAACAGACATCATCAGGTAAATCCATTTTTTCAACAATATCAGCGATAACAACAACCTCCAAACAAACAGGGGTAGGGGCGGAGGTTGGCTCCCCTACTGCAGAGACATCCATGTCCTCCACCTTCACAGGCACAGTGGCCATCTTGGAAGATGGCTAGCAATTCCCCCAGAGGCGAGTAGGGGAATTTTTTTTTATTAGAAAATAGACCATACATCAGAAAATATAAATCAGAAAAACATCAGTAAAGAAACAAAAGAAAGCAAACTTGGTTAACAAAAAATAGAACTCAGAAGGACCCTTTATACATCTTGGAAGAAAAAACAATAACAGAAAAACCAGTTATAGCAGTCCCAAAAAAAGGGGGAAACTAAAGGCATCCAACGTAACAAATTACATAATCCAAGTAATATATTTCCAATAACTAAGAAACATTTGATTATCTAAGGTACGATGCTCAAAACTCTTTTGCTTCCCCAAAGCTAGTTCAATACGGCTAAGTATAATACTATTCGGAAGAAGGGTGTGTTGTAAGGAGAACTGACATCTGGCTTGCCATAAGTGATATTTAACACATGCAAAAATCACAGTCAGTGTACTTGGATGATACCTCCTTAGAAAACCCAAATAATCCCCCAAAAGTAAACTCTGGTAAGAAATGTGTCGGATAACACTCCAACCCCACCTGATGGCCAAATCCGACCAAAAGGAAATAATATAAGGACAGAACAGGAAAAAATGTTCTAACATTTCTATCTGTTCCACACAACCCGTCCTGAGACATACTCTATCAGCAATAGGTTTATGTTTTAAGTTACCCCGAACTCCTAACTTCCCATGACAGCAAAGCCATTGAACATCCCACATATGAGGAGGTACCCTGTGATCCATTAAAAGACGAAGGGCCTGTGAAAGTTTAGTAGGGACACAAAAGGGGAAATCTACTTGAACGTAGAAAACATTACCCATGATTTCCAAATAAAAGTCTTTTCGAGGAACCTCATGCAATTGTGCCTTGCCCAATTTCCATTCCCTAAGTTTTCGTACTGCTGAATCTGCATAGGATGGAGCTGCATTAGTCATATTCCATTTAGGAATACCTCCACCTTCCCAATGTAACAAAAATGAAGAAAATAAAAGCTGAGTCCAAGCCGACCATGGGTGGCCTCGAGGCAGGACTGTCTCTGAAAAGAGGCTATCATAAAAAAGGAATGGAAAAACACTGTAGGGTTTATCATCCCTAAACCCCCTTGACTAATTTTCAAATAAGTGAAAGCACGTTTTATCGGGTTCAACCAGCTACCCCACACCATTTGAAAAAAACAACTATATAACCTAGTTTCTAAAGAAATGGGTACCAGAAAAACCGAACACACATGTAAAAAAATAGGTAATAAGAATTTCTTAATGATTAACACCCGTTTCTTTTTAGAAAATCCCCAGGATTTCCATTGCTGTACTTTCTGTTCCTCTACAACGAGACACTTCTCCCAGTTAAAAAAGGCTAGATCCCCTTTTCCGAAACAGAGTCCTAAAATGGTAAGGGAATCAGAGACTAAAATACCCCCAATATCAGTAAGTAATGGAGTGTCACCAATCGCTAAACATCTACATTTCCCATAATTCAGCTTTGTGCCATTAAGAGCAGAGAAACGGGTAACCACCCATAGCGCCTCTAATCCCGAAGGGACATCTTCCACCAATAAGCATATATCATTTGCATATGCCGAGATTTTTTGGGCAGGTATGATAGCTGAAGGAGATAAACCCTGAATGGACCTATTATTTTCAATCTCCTGTAAAAGGGAGTCCAATACAAATGCATACAGTAAAGGGCTGATGGGACAACCCTGCCGAATCCCTTGACTTAACCGAATTTCTGTACCTAAATAATTATTGATAAGCGGGCAAGAGCCGGCCTTGGAGTACAATGTGTTAAGAAATTGGATAAAGGGCCCAGGCATCCCATATCGACCTAACACTTGAAAAAAAAAAGCATGAGACACAGAATCAAAAGCTTTTTCCTGATCCAGAGCCAGAACAAAACCTGATAACTTTTTTTGGACACCAAATTCACAAACATCCCTAAGGAGTTTCAAATTTTGTTGAATCGAACGGTGGGGAACAGAACACGTCTGTACCAGATGAAGCACCCCTTGAGCCACCACTTGAAGCCGTTTACACAGTACAGTGGAGAGAATTTTATAATCGGTATTCAGGAGACTAATCGATCTCCAATTACCAAAATCAGTAACATCACCTGCTTTATGAATGAAGGTTAAAATGGCCAGATTAAACTTCGATTTACCGAAACCAATTTGAAGAATATCATTATATAGACTGCAGCCAGGATGACACACATGTCTTCCTGAAAACCTTTATAAAATTCATTCGTTAGTCCATCCATTCCCGGCAAAACCCCCGTACGGAAGGAGCCAATGACTGTCTGCACCTCCAGGGGGGGAATGGGCCCTTGTAATAGATCTGCATCTTCTTGGGAAATAGCAGGGACTGGAAAATGCAAAACATCATCCCAAGAAGCAGTAGGAATAAATCCAGTACCAAACTGTGAGGAAACCTGACGTTCAGCAACTTCCAGTATTCCTGCCAAAGAAGTTTTCAGCTGTTCTGAGGAATCACGAAGCCCTGTCATACGTTTCCTCTCAATCTTCTGTTTACATGCCATATATGGGTCCTTGAAAGGTTGCTGATGAGTACCAAACTTAAGTTCGGCATGAATTAAAACAGCCATCTGGTATTGGTACTGAAGCATGTTTCTCTTCACAATCCTCATCTGAGACTGGATATCCAAATCCAGAGACTGAGGATGAGATTGTAATTTATAATATTGATTCCTAAAATCCAAGTATTGTAAATATTCTAACGAACTTTTCCGTTTGCCATATGCAATAAAAAAATCTTTGACTGCTAGCTTAGTATCCGTCCACCAAGAAATCCAATCAGTGAAAAATACAGCGACCGATTTCCTAAGGGTCATAAAATCCCTCAGCTGAGCCAAAAAAACTGCCTCAGACAATAAGAGAGAATTCAATTTCCATCTGCTGGAAAAAGCAGGAAAAAAAGTAGGGATTTGATGTAAACTGAGCTCACCATATAAAAACCTGTGGTCCGAAAAATCACAAGGTAGTACTAAACAAACAAAAGGGACTAAATACTGGGAAAGAAAAAGATAATCAATCCTTGTTTGAAAGGAAGCCCTTCTATAAGTAAAACCATTCGATGGCTATTTCCTCTTATCTTTTGCTGATAACACTCTATCTGTCAGTGTTGCCATCTGTGAGTTACCAATGACTGCTGTGAATTACAATTTCACAGCCTGCAAGCCTGTGAGTGAAACCTGAATTGCTGTGTTTGACCTGTTTTACCCCCTCCCTTAACTCGTAGACTGATTTTAACTTTAATCACATTGAAGCTAACAGGACCTGAAGTGTGCTGCATAGACTGCTGTTTGAGTCTGCACATGAGTCATCTGTTGTTGAGAATTGTATATGCTAAAGTTCTGTGGAGCTGTGACTGACTTGGGTTGCTAGGTAATAGCACAGTACCTGACCTGCTTGCAGCATTATTGCCATCACCTGCTTTCATTGAATTCTGTTCTGGTCTCCACATTTTTCCAGATGGTGGCAGCTCTGGGAAGTGAAGGGGGGGCGATTTCAATACAAAGGCTGCCTTCTACACAGCGGCAGCATCAAAGCGGCAGCAGCTAAGTGGGACGGCAAAGTGAAGAGAGGAGTCTGACCGGAGTCAGACCGGGGACGGACTGGGCTACTAGAGTTTGTAATATCTTGCTTAGAGTTAATCATTTCTTTTGGGTTTGTACCTATAGATTAGTTATGATTAACAGAGGATATTGTTGTGTGTAGTCTATACACTTTGTGTTTGTGTACTGATGGGTTATTTTGTTCTATGTGTGTTAATAATGACTTTAGAACGTATGAAAATAATCAGATTCTGGAGTTCAGACTCAACTGTTTATTCCTAATTATAGTCATTTATTTGGTGTAAAGGTTAAATACATGTGTTATAACTTGGGTTACAGTGTTAGGAAATATAAGACAAAATGTGTTCTGCCTGTTTACATAAGAACCTGGTTATATTGCTTTCTCTTGCTAATTCGATCTGGCAATGTTGAAAGCAACCCTGGTCCTTTAGCAAACGATATGGCAGATAGTGATTTTTTTTTGCAGCATTCATATGGCCTCAAAATTATGCATTTTAATGTATTAAGCTTAACATCTAAATTTCATGAGGTGGAGTCATGGATTAGTTTATATAATCCGGATGTTCTGGCACTGACTGAAACCTGATTAACCTTACCTGTTCTTGATACTGAACTTTGTATACCTGCTTATAAACTTTTTTAGAAAGGATCGTGCCACTGGTAGAGGGGTGGGGTTTTGTTTATGTTAAGGAATATTTAATGGTAAATGAGACCACTATATTTAACAGTAATTTGGAATATTGTGAACATATTACTATTCAGTTATTGTTGGGATTTGTCAAAAATTAACTATTTGTTGTGTATATCTTCCACCTAATGGTAGCAAATCAGGCTTACAAGAACTTGTAAATGCTTTGAATACTGGGGTTTCTACAGAGTTAATACTACTGGGGATTTTAATTTAAATTGATGGGTTCAGATATAACAAAGTTAAATACGGTCTTGTCTCAGTCTGGTTTACAACAGATTATTACTTTGCCTACTCGACACAATAATGGATCAGGAAATCACACATTGCTGGACTGGATATTAACAAATAGACCTATTAATATGATAAAATGTGGTTTGATCTCTGATTCGTTAAGGATCATCATCCAGTCTTCTGTATTTGGAAGCATGGGGACTGAAGAAGTCTAAGCCAATTATAAGGATTTGAGATCTTTTCTAAATTTGATGTACATTCTTTTGTACAGAGTTGGGTAAAATAGATTGGTCTTTTTATATTCTATCCTGATGTGGATTCTGCATTGCATTTTTCATTACTGAGTTTACACATGTTTTGGACCAGTTAGCTCCCCTTGTTAAAAGAAGGGTCCGAGGGAAAACTTATGGGTGGTTAACACCTCCTTTGATTAAACTTATGAGACAACTAGACAAGGCCTGGAAAACGTATAAAATGAACCATTCTGCTTCTGGTTATCATGCGTATAGGACTTTAAGGAACCAATGTAAGGCTAAGATAAGGAAGGCTAAAACAGACTATATTCGTCATAAACAATGTGAAGGGTTATCTAACGCTACTACTTTTGGAAAACAATTAATAATTTCATAAGGCCTAATGTTTGTCAACCAGGTTCAATGAGGTTGAATGGTGACTTGTTGTCTTGTCCACTGAAGATAGCTAACGAGTTTAATTTGAAATTTACTACATTGTCTGATTCCTTTAGTGACCAGTCCAAGGTGAACTACTTGGGATTGACTGAAGATTTTACAGTTAATCCTAAACTGTATTTAAGACTACTACTCAAGGAGGTAGAGAGTTGTTGCGTTGTATTAAGAGGGACAGCTCAGCTGGTTCTGATGGCTTATGTCCTAGTTTATTGGCGGATGCTGCCTCGGTTATAGCACTTCCAGTTAGTATTATTTTCAACTTGTCTTTTGTTACAGGTACTATACCTAATATATGGAAACATACTTTGGTCACTCCTATATTTAAATCTGGTTCACAACATGAGTTTTGTAACTACAGACCTATTTCTATCTTGTCTGCTTTAGCTAAAGTTCAGGAAAGAATAGTTTATAATCAGTTGATTGGGTATGTGGATCGTTTTGGATTATTGTCTCAGAACCAACATGGTTTTAGAAAGGAAGGAGTACTGAGACTGCCTTTGGTCGAGTTCACGAGCGGTACTTAATGGCATGGATAAAGGGGTCTGACGGGTGCCGTGTTCGTGGACTTGACCAAGGCATCATACCAGTTGATCACCAATTGTTGATTTCTAGACTTGGGTCATTGGGAGTTGGTGAGTCTTTCTTGGACTGGAAGAGGATTATTTAACAAATAGGTTTCAAAGGGTTAAATATAGGGTGCTGTATCAGACTCTGTAATGGTTAAGTGTGGGTTCCACAAGGTTCTACTTTGGGCCACTTTTGTTTTCTTTGTTTTTGATCAACTAGTAAGTGTGATTAATAATGCTTCTTTAACACTTTACTGACGATGCAGTAATTTATACTAGGGTTTGTCATTTGGAGATCTAGGTGTTTCTTTAACAGAGGAAATGTGCAATTTTCAGTCTTCACTTATGGCCTGTAAATTACTCTTAAACAAATCTAAGACAAGGTGATGGTTTTGGTACCCCACCTAGACTGAGATCTGAGGTTGGTACTTTGGAAGTTAAATCTCTTGATGGATTACTGTTTGACTATGTTGATACATTTCAATATCTTGGGGTATTACTAGATTCTCATCTAAGTTATGAATCTCATTTTGAGGGTTACCTCAAGAATACATTGTAGATTAGGTTCTTTGTACAGAATCCGTTCATTTCTTATTCCTGAGTCTAGGCTGGTTATTTCAAATTGCTGCTTACTTCCTATTGTGAACTATGCAGCTATGATTACTGACACTGCTTCTGCGACAGTGATTTCAAAGAAATCCACTTTACTTCACTTGATAGCTAAGTTTGCTTTAAATTGTTCTAAGTCATCTCATCATTGTGTGATTTTGAAAGAAATGGGCTGGTTACGGTTTCATTAAATTTCCAATACTGTGTGTAAGTTCATATATAAAGTTATGGACTCTGGAATTCCACATAGTATTTCAAAGTTTTTGAGACCATATATTGATGGTCATTATTCTAGACATAGGTCAGACAGTAGGTTTCTGAGATTCCTTTATGAAATCTAAAAGTGGACAAAGATCCTTTGCTTATATTGCTCCATTCATTTGGAATGAAATTCCTCAAGATATTAGGTGGTTGTGTTCTGTCAAAAGTTTGCGATGCATTAAGGATGTATTTGAATCTCAATTTAATTGTAACTGTTTTTTATGAATTTTTTTATGAATTTTATACGTAACAAAGACATTTTTGTCTGCAATTTGCTGCATTGTATATGTATGTTTGATTATGTATTGTCTGTATGCAATATATGTGGGTCGCACCTGTAAAAGGAACTTGTTTCCAGTGTGCTTACCCGTTAAGCTAATAAACAAACAAACAAACAAACATGTAATCCTCTGAAAGCATCTTTCAACTTAGCCACCGCTACCGTCTGTGAGAGAGCATGAGCATCACAATATGTTTTCTGCTGAATATCATTTTTAAGATGGATATCCAAACTACAATTCATATCCCCACCCCAGACCAAGTGCTTGGAGGTGAATAAATATGGTTTAATTTGTTGAAATAAAGCAATTTGAGATGTCTTCGTTTGTGGAGCATAGGTATTTATCAATCGGAAACAAAAACCGAAAACCGGAAACAAAATTACAGCCCTTCCTGGCTGAACATCCACCTACCTTGTGATGCGAACAGAGGGGTGAGAAAAAAGAATACCCACCCCATCTGCAGCATCTTCCCCAAATGACCAAAAAGAAGGTCCATCCCACCAGAGTTTTTTACCTGAGTCACCTCAAGTTGAGAAGACAAATGTGTCTCCTGAAGAAAGATGACATCTACTTTCAAATCCCGACACTGCTGTAAGCAAAGTAAACGTCTTTTATAGTTCTTTATGCTACAGCAGTTAAGAGATACCATCTTTAAACAGGCCATGAAAACAAAAAGTTTGAAATTCAGGGTTTATCTTGTTTCCGCTTTTTACCCTTTTTCTTCTTAATATCCAATAAATCTGTATCCCCTCATCCTCTATCTCCATAGTAGAAGTCCCATCAGGCTTCATCAGCTCGAGGGTCAACCTCACCTTCGAGGTCAGATAACGCAGAGAAGGAATTTTGAGTACGGCAGACCCCCACCATCCCAACAGTACGACTGCTAGCCAGAGTCACCCTCCGAGGTGTTTGGAAATGAGTGTCTGAAGAAACTACCACTAAAGGGTCCCCTAAAAGGGGTTGCAAAACAGAGGGCTCAGAACGCTGTGAAGGGGGGGGGTTCCGAAACCTGTTGCGGAACCAGAGGTATTGATTGGTCCGTGGTGTCCTCCACTATACTTCTTTCTGTAACAAGGACCTCAGCAACCTGCACTTGACCTGGTCGGGCGGCCGGATTTGACTCCCTACTCTGAGAAGGGGTCGGGTGAGGCTGGCATCTACCTTGTGCCTGGGATATCAACTCTTCTTTATTGAGACCCCCCTGTCTATTCTGGCCTGCCCATGGGCATTGATGATAGGCATGGCCAAGCTCATCACACAGATTACATTTGAAGACATTTCTACAAACTTCACTGTCATGATCAAAATCCCCACAGAGCGCGCATTTGACTTTATCACATGCACTGCTTAAATGTCGTCGGCTACCACAACGATAGCAAGCTTTGGGCTGTCCAGGATAGAAACAAACTCCCCGGTCTTTACCCAAGAAAAAGCTATTTGGAATGTGCACGACTTCATTATTGATAACATGTAATTTAACTTTAAAACGCCAGGCCCCAGTCCAAATCCCCTCAGTGTCAAGGATTGGTTCAGAAGGGCCCAGAACCATGCATTTGTGCTCCAACCAATACAAAATGTCTCCCACATTCACCCCCTCATTCCTGAACATAACATTAATAGTCTTAAATAGAGGTTTAGTGATGGGAATAGCCCAGAAGGGTAACCATAGTGGCAGAGACTTACAGCCCTCATATTTCTGCCAGAATTTATCCAAGCCAGCCACCTGTTTAAAACTAATATCAAACGTATCCTCCCCCCGAATATTAATCAGAGCATAAATATCCACAGGCAAAAACTGCATCGAGTCCAACAATAATTTCCTTGCCACATAAAGTCTGTCCGGGTGTTCTAGTAAACCGCCCCTATATCGCAGACGGACCGCATTCCGTCTCGGGGCTTGTTCTAATTTGTTCTGTTTAAAGAGATCTGAGAAACGAGGATCCTTCCTTGTCTCCTGGCCTCCCGGTGACTGCACAGATGAGCGCCGCAGCGGACTAGCTGCCCCAGCAACTGAAACAATGTCAGGCTGAGAAATCCCCTCCGAAGTAGAGGGCTGTACAATACTGGACTGACTTGCAAAATGGGTAGACTCACCAGCCTGCATAGTTGTTCGGGCAGGACCTGATTCCAATGGGGAAAAAGTCAGCCAGGTAGGATCCGGCAACCACCTACCATCTGGCTGTTGAATCCACCCAGCCTGCGATAAGGCTGTTTCCTCGGACCAGTCTGTCACAGAGCCCTTAGCCACACTTGCACTTCCAGTGTGTCCTTCTCTTGCAACCGGCACAATCACTTCCTCATTCACTTGCGCTGCCATTGCGATATCGGACGGTCCCACCTGAGTAGCATCCCGTAGTGCTTCTGGCGGCAGACTCCGCTCTTGATCAGCACAAACATCCATCGCAGGGGTAGTCAGAGCAGCAACGGTATCCCCAGGCAACACTCCAGGTAACAATTCCATAGTTTCGGTACAACTCCCGTCTGCACGCTCAACAGCCTGCAAATCTCCATTGAAAGGCTCAATAGATAGCACCGTAGCAGGCTGCACCTGCACCACAGCCTCTTGTAATTCCATCGGCAGAGCTACTGCCTTCACGTCCTCCTCCAGGTCGATCCTCATGCCATCTGCCATTGTAGCAAGGCCAGACGCCCTCTACTGTCCCCAGCAGAGTAGGGGAATTTCCCCGGTGCCCTGGCCAAATTTCCCCCATTCACTAAAAATACCAAAACAGCTTAATCTGGTTCAAGGTCAGTTGGCATTCATATGTATCACCTCTCCTGGGGCGTGCCTGAAAATAGGCAAAATTTGTCTAGTGTACTTACCCGCTCAACAAAAACTAACTAACTAAATAAATCAATATTTCTCCTCCCCATAATTTATTAAGAAGGAAGAGTATAAATACATAATCTTTATCCATTAGAGTTCATTTTGAGTTCATCTGCCTCTGTAGCTCACTCCCTACTCCAAGTCATAATCCTCTGTTGTGACATCACAGTCTGTTGACATGGGAGTAACTGTGATGTCACAAGCAGTGCATTATGACCTCAGGCAAGGAGAAAGCAGCAGGAATAGATAAACTCTTCAGCAGCAAAGGTCCTGTTTTCATGTGCATAACCTTGGTAATAAATAATGGGAAGGAGGAATACAGAACTAATGGGAAATACAAGCTGAACGTTTTCTAAATATTATCTTTTGTTAAGTTTTCCTGAACGCATCACCAGCTCTTTAACAGTTCTGTACCAGTTTACCTAGACAGCTTTTTTATGCATAAAATATATAGATGTGACCTCCAATCATCAGATGATATGGAATTTACTTCCTGCAGATACAGGCTGTGGTGGGGCTGCATGTAGAGGAGCCAGCTAGGTTTGCTTGGGTGGGGTGGAAGTTGGAGATGTGGAAGAAGAGCTAGCTGTGGAGGGACAGGCTGTTTGTTTGTGGGGGCTGGGATGTGTTGGTGCCTGTGCCGGCTGTGTTCTCTTGGGAGGGGGGACTGGCTGTGCTGGTGCCAATGGCATTTGTGTTTGCTTGGGTAGAGCGAGGGGGCTGGCAGTGTTGGTACAAGTCTGGCTATTTGCTTGGGTGGGGTGGGGTAACTGATCATGTTGGTGCTGGGTCCATCAGTGTTTACTGCGGTTTGGTGGGGATTCTGGTAGTGTTGGTTCCAAGGTTGGCTGTGTTCACTTGGGTGGGGTGGAGTGAAGGGGCTGAAGTGTTGGCACCAGGGTTGTCTCTGCTCGCTTGGGTGGGGGGGGCAAGGGTGAGACTGGAAATGTTGTGGTCCTGTGCTGCTTATGTTGCTGCAGTGGGAAGGGGCTCACTGTGTTCATTTCTTGGGAGCTGGATTATTGGATGGAGGGAGGACTCACTGGGGAATGGGAACTCATTGGCTGTATTCTTTCTTTTTGTGTGTGTGTGTGCGTGTGTGTGTGTGTGTATGTATGTGTTTGTGTGTGTGTCTGTGTCTGTGTGTCAATGGGAGCTGACTGTTGGATACGTTGGCTATGTGGAATGAAGGAGCTGTCTGTGCTTATTGGGGGCCACACTAGTGTGATGTTGATCATATTGGTGAGGTGATAGAGCTGACTGTTAATTTGGGGTCATGGTTTTGGGCTGTCCATTTTACTGTGTTTGGGGGACTAGTAGTGGAAAGCTGTGTTAGTGCAGTGGCTGGGGGTGTCCATGCTGGCAGTGTGGTTGGACTGGCCATGCTGCCATGGTGGGAGAGCCATCTATATGTAACCCGAGCGCCACCTTCCAATGGGCTACTACCCCTGCCTGCCTTCCTAACTGCAGGTTGAGGGGCCTGGGTTCAGATTTAACTAACACAAGGGGCTCAGTTCTATCAATAATTCTATTAGTGCAGTGCCTCCACCCAGAGAATTCTTTAAGTGGGTTAGATGTTAAGCTTGCACAACCCTCTGGGAAGTTGTACCTCCCCACAGCCCCACCCACTGGTCCCACACATGGAGAAGCATAAGCCTCTTTACTTTGCATTCAATAACACAATTAATGGTGAGTGCTAATAATATGTTTACAGTGACACACTTACCAACAGGGTTCTGCCTTCTGGCATACACCCCATGCACCTGCAATAAAAGGTTATTAGAAATGACAATGTATCTTTTAGATTCACACTATAAACTAGCACTCAATAATAATATGCTCATGGACCAGGTTAACATTCAAACCATAAACTGATTTATTTAAGGGATTAAACAAAGAGTGAGGGATGCAAATTAAATCTAGATTAATTGGTACTTTAGTTTTGGCAGTATTTCTGTCTTTGTACAGCATTTAAGCACAATACAGTCACCCTCCTGGACATTCCAGTTACAGCTGCTGGGTACCCAGAGTCTAATTAGGTGCAGGCCTGAAGCATTGCTGCAGGTTGGCCGATGTTGCAGCTGGTTGGGGCCCTTAAACAAATAAACTGTGATTAATTCTGTTACTTTTAGCTTTTGCAACATTCATAAACACTTTGAACCCAAAGCAATTGAAATCCTCAGGCCTGATGACCTGCAAAAACAGTCTAAACCATGATAAGAACTTGAAATGTAAACCAGCTGATAAAATACTTTTAATTGGTGTTGCAGGGTAAAACCCTATGGTACTTACTGAACCTTGAACCTTGGGCTCTGGGCTGATTTCCAGGATGGCTCCCCTCAAGGCAGGATATCGGTTTACTGGTGTGTAGCTGCAGGCTGCAGGACTTCGTCCTTTCTAGCAAGGATCAGGACACAAGAACTAGGGCTGACATGACTCACCCCCTCGTCAACGCATAGCCCCCAAGAGTGTCCCGCAACCCGTGATGATCTTCTCTGCAGAAGCTGACTCCCCTCTCCTGTCTTCTGACAGCATTGGATAAACAGGTAGCCACAGTCTCTCAAGCAAATTATTTGGCATCACAGGTTCAGCTTTTGGTACAGTTCTAGCAAAGGCCGCACAGCTTACCCGCTTGCAGGTTGCAGTCTTTGGAACGTAAGCAGGCAAACAGAAATTCAGGTCTCTCTCTTTTGGCAAACAGGCTGGAGACAATTCCAGTAGCCCCAGGCTTTAAGTTTAGGCTACAGTCTCTGAGGCAAAACAGGTTTCTCACCGGGATGCAGATTGGGGATCCTTCAAGCACTCTGTTCCTCCCTTTTCAGTCTGGAAAACTCGCTCTGGGGAATTCACTTCTTAGAAGAGGTAAGCAGGCCTCTCTCCAAATTCCCCAAGCTGCTCACAGAGCCTTCTGACCCTTTGCATGTTTCAGTCAGACTGACCTCAGACTCTCTCAGTTCAAACAGTCCCTCTTAAATAAAGAGCAAAGTTCCTGTAATCTGGTTCGCTGCCCAAGCTGCCAGACACAGTGTAAGTCCCCTGATTGGTCAGAATTTGGGTGCCAGTAATTGTCCCTGCTTTTCTCCAAAAAAAGTTTCTGGCACAGTCCCAAGAGTCTCTGTGGTAAATCCAGGCTTTTGACTGGCTGAAAGGCTGTAAAGATGGTTGCTGCTAACACTGTTCCCAAGCAGTCCATACAGTTCCACAATTTCAAAGTTCTGGTGCAGCCAGGATAAACACTTTTTATTTACAATAACCCCAAAGTTCAGTAGCCCAGACTATGCCCTGCAAAACACTCACATTAATTTCCATCTATTTTCAGTACTTTCCTTGTCACTGCTGCAGGAAAACAGTCCCCCCCAGGTGGCAGGCAGTATCCTCATTAATATTCATGATGCTCTCATTCATATTTATGAGCCCTGAAACTGCCCATTTCAAATTTGATTTCTGCTCCTTGCAGAGGCCTCTCACCAGCCTTGTTCAGGTCACCAGTCCCCCAAATTGATAAACAGGGGCATCGGGACCACTGAAACACCTTCTATTTGACCACAAAAATGGTGGCCAGCAAATCAAAGCACTCCCTTGCGCATGCGCGAGCGCCGGCTATACAGGAAAATGCTGGCAGCTTGCAATTAGAATTTTAAATCCAAAATGGGCTGAAACAAGGCACTGGAGCTGGTTGGGGACCCTGGGGCACAATAATGGACTCAGGCCAGGTGGTGCACAAGCAGAGAAAACAAAGGGAATGTCAGAGGCAGACAGGAGAAAACGAGAGCTTTAAGGTAAGCCCCATTTGGGGGTGTTACATGTATTTCCTTGGTTGTTGTGGTAGGACTGACAATATTGATGAAAGGGCAGTCTTTGCTGATGCAATGGGCTGGCTGTGTTTTCTTGGGTTTGGTGGGTTGAATGGCCACATTGGGGTGAGTGTGCGTGTGTGTGTGTGTGTATGTGTGTGTGTAAGACACAGACAAATGAGTTATTTTTTTGTGTTTTTATTTAATTACTACAAATACTGTAAACAAAAGTACTTGCTAAAGATTTTGCCATCCGTACTCATTCAAATTTGACTTTACTCACCTCTCTTCAAAAATGAAACATATACTCATGCTATCCGTAGTGTATTGGCAGTAAGAGGGTCTGTGTAATGCTGCTGTCGTCACAACTGATAGATTGTGAGCATAGTAATGCTGCTACTGACACACCTGTTGGATGGAGGTTGTAGTGCTCTTGCTACCGTCACACTTGAGGGATGGGGGCTGTTATGCTGCTGCTGCCAACACACCTGAGGGATGATGCCCACTGTGCTGCTGCTGCCCTCACACCTTAAGGAAGGTGGCCATACTGCTCCTGCTTCCATCACACCCTAGGAATGGAGGCTATCGTGCTGACAGTGCTGCTATCACTTCTTAATAATGGAGGTTGTATACTGCTGATGTCATACTTGGAGGATGGGTGTTGGTGTTAGCTGCTGCCATCTCACCTGGAGTTGGAAGGTGAAGTCTCAGTGAACAACAGTAGCTTACAGAAATATTTAAAATAATGCTAGCAGAGTCATAACTTGTTAAAAAAGTTAAAAATAACACTACACTGGTAAAAACGGAATTTGACTTGGCAGACATCAGTAGCAATAACAGTTTTACCATTCTGCAAAACAGATTTTGCCCTTTTTCGGTCATGGTAAACCAGTGTCCCTATTGCTTGTAATCATTTATTTGCTGCAGAAGATCTTGCTGCCAGGTTTAGGTGCTGTCCTTCTTCTACATTTTGATCCTATGCATTGGCTGCTCCTTCAGAACTGTCAGCTGCACAGAGGAGAGTGTGACTGTTAGCGGGATTAAATGGACTGAGCTGTTGGACTGGTTGACCCTGTAGGAGAGCTGGCTGATGGTGTAGATCATGGATGCCATGAGAGTACATTTCTCTTGGAGCCTGACCCTCAATGTACATCTCAATACTGAGTTTTCAAGAAAACTGGGGACTGGTGAGGTCGAAGCATGTCATGATATAATTTGGAGGACTGGAGTGTGAGTACCAGTCTGGCTACAAGGACAGCCAGGTTGAGATCCCACCACTGCCCCTTACTCATAGTGGGATCCTGAACCAGTCACTTAACTCCATCACCCCTGAATTAAATAGAATTCAAAGCAAAGTAAGACACACTTGTAACTCAATATCCAAACAACACAAATCTCTGGGAGAATATATAGTGGACATGCAATGGCTTGACTAAAATATATGCAGTTAATCTTCAAGTGTGAGGAGGCAGGACCATAACTAATAAGTGGCAGAGCCACGAGTGAGTTATGAAAGTCCTGCTCCCTCACAAGTGATACAGTATTAGGCTGCATACTTTGAGTAGGGCATTGCATACGTAGCATATTCGACTGATACTTAAAATTAATAGTTACAACTTTTGAATTTGTTGTTTTTATTAACATTTAACTGTATCATTTAGATTTTGACTGCTGTCCTCAGTGCTTCTTACGGCTGTTGCAATGTCACCAGCATTATGAAATCTGCACTCTGATTGGGTCCGTATTCCATTGTGATGTACCCAACTTTGCCAAAAATACTAGAGCTTGAAAAACAGGTCCAAAAATGTCATTTTTATTCTGTGGTATTTCTTTCTAAACCTGCGGTATAAATAAGGAATAACACCCGCTGAGTTGTCCAGACGTGTCTATATATTTAAACTCTGCAGTCTGACTCAGCTAAGCTGTTACCATAATCTTCTTCTAATTTGAATAGCTCTAGGCACCACACCCCAAATAGAATACTTCAGGGAAGGAGAGAAGGAGAGAAGGAGAGAAGGAGAGAAGGAGAGAGAGAGAGAGAGAGAGAGAGAGAGAGAGAGAGAGAGAGAGAGAGAGAGAGAGAGAGAGACTGCTGTCTTTAAAGATATTATTCTTTGTATAAGCTTAGCCAGAATGTTTGAAGATGCTGTTTAAAACTGAGACTGTAAAAGACAAACAGACAGACCAGAGAGTAACCTCGCAGATTACAGAGATGCTGCAAATTCACCAAAAGTGTCAGAAGGTGAGGGTTCGGTAGAACCCAATCCCCAATCCCCAACCACAAACCACTGGTTGTAAGCCCCCACCCCATAGTGACTGGCATTTCCCTCTATTCATTGGGTATTTTTAGATTAATGAGGGTTTTGGTGTGTGATGAATTGCTGAGAAAGGACCCTGCCTGGGTCTCCCTTGATAAAGCCTCTTGCAGGTGAAATGTCAGAGCTCAGTTCTTCTCCCTGACCCAGGAGGGTCTGTTGTTCATTTAGTTGGCAGTACTTGGCCAATGGAGATTTGATGCCAAAGCTTGTTTGGACACTATTTCATTCTTGTGCTGAAGGTGAGTGCTGTGAATTGTAACTGATGTTACCTACTTAAACAATTTCTAGATATGCTGCTGAAACCACAATACCCACATTGCAACAGTACTTCTGGCTGTGTAACTGCAGACCTCACAAGCCAGAAGTTGGTGAGTATCTTGTAGCTGTGGATGAACAGGAGTAGGTCTGTCAGGGGCCAATGCTTCTGTAGACAGAAATACTGTTGAAATTTTGATATCATGGATTTTGTGGCACCTGTGCTTCTGCAGCCAGAAGTCAGTGTGTGTCTTATACCTGTGGTTGCAAAAGCACAGGCCCTTCAAGTGTATGTAGACTTAACTTCTCATTCTCAGTAGTTGACTGGTTTAACAACTACCTATCAAACAGATTACAACTTGTTAAATTGAACTCCGCTCTCTCGGATGTGACCAGCACTGACATCAGAGTACCCCAGGGCTCCATCCTGGGACCCCTTCTTTTCTCGTTATACATCAACAACATAGATTATGCCATACTCTCCTGCTCAGCTATCTTATACGCTGATGATCTTGTCCTCTACTCCAGCGCTGACAAAGTTAACATCATTAACAAAAACCTCTCCTCAGATTTCAGGAATGTGCAAACATGGCTAAATGCTAATAAGCTCATCCTCAACACAAAAAGACCCAAGCCATGCTATTTACACTGCCCCAAACTCAGGGCCTAATATGAACCCTCCTAGCCCATGACTCTGGGGCGGTCTTCATCGACTGTGTCACATCCTTCAAATACCTGGGAGTCCTCCTTGATAAATCCTTGATTTCAGTCTGCACATCCAGTCAACCTGTAAAGCAACAAATGCCAAACTTGAATCGCTTTATAAGACTTGTCACCTGCTAACACCATCCACCAAATTGGCAATTGCCAAGGGTATTCTGCTTCTAGCGCTGACATATAGTGTCTCCACTTTTGCTAATGCCCATAAGACTGCTCTCCATAAATGGGATGTCGCATATAACAACATGTGTTGGTATGCCTCCTCTTCCCATCGCCTCAAGCACCACTGCACACTGTATAGCGACCTAGGCTGGATCTTCCCAACTGCCTACTGACTATACTCCCTAGGGACCCTCACAGACTCTGTAATCCATAACCATACCCCCTCCTCCCTTGCAGCTGTACTTGTACCACAGACACCTGCCCACTGACTATGCTCGGCAAACACATTTCTACTCACCATACCCAGGTGTCTTACTTCAAAAAGCTCTGGAGCATTTCACTGCGCTGCCCCAGCCACCTGGAATTCCCTCCCTCTTGTCCTGAGGCAGGCTAACACCCACCCAATCTTCAAAAAAGAACTATATCGCCACCTATCCCAGGACCCTGCACATGCTTTGATCCCACTTAATGCCTCACAGCTAACCACCCTATTTCGCCCAAGACACTGCTGCACTTCTAAACAAGCTTTGCTATAAAATGTCTTTATAGCTGCCACTTAGCCCAGTTTCAGTTATTTGCATGTACTAATGTCACTTTTGTCATCTCTGCATAGCTATATGTATTATCTCGAGTACTGTCTGACTTGATCTGTATTCTAACCTACCTGTACTATATACTATGTACCTGTACTATATACTATGTACCTGTACTATATACTATGTATTGTATAATCTCATCTCATTTTATGTATGTATTCTCCTGGGTCGTGCCTAAAAATAGTCAACTTTGACTAGCGCACCTAACCTGGTTAACAAAAACGAAATAAATAAATAAATGTATGTACCTGTATGTATGTCTTACAGTGTGCATGAGTACTTGAGGTTGCAGAAATGCTGACTTCATAGGGACCTGTGCTTCTGCCGATAAAAGGATGTTTGTAATTTGGATATCATGGATTTCTATCTGTGGCTGCAGGAGCCTGTGCTTCTGCACACAGAAGCAGTGTTGTGATTTGCGTATCATAAGACACCTTTACATGACACAGACGGGGTCATCATGGCGGAAAGGGTGCTGGAGGGCCTCAGGTCCCTGAGGGTAGACAAGGCACCTCGGCCAGACAGGGTACATCTCAGGGTGCTGAGGGAGCTGGGCTGGCAGAGGTTCTGGCAGAGCCACTGGCAGATCTGTTTAAAACCTCACTAAATACGGGATGTGTGCCCAGAGATTGGAAGGAAGCACACGTGGTACCTCTCCACAAAGTGGGCCCAAGGACAAACCAGAGAACTGCAGACTGGTGAGCCTCACCGCAATTGTGGGGAAACTGATGGAATCTATCCTCAAAGAAAGGCTGGAGCAGTTTCTTGTGGTTAATGATCTGCAAGACGACAGACAGCACAGGTTCATGCCTGGCAGATCCTGTCAGACAAACTTGGTTGATTTTTTTTGACTGGGTCACGAGGGCACTGGACAAGGGCCATGCAGTAGATGTAGTCTACCTGGATTTCAGCAAGGCCTTCTATTCAGTGCCACATGGAAGGCTGACCTGCAAGTTGAGGAATCTTAGTATAGGGTGGAAACTAGCCTGATGGGTAGAAAACTGGCTGAGGGACAGGCAACAGAGGGTAGTTGTGGGGGGAAAAGCATCGGAGCCCAGGGCAGTGACAAGTGGTGTCCCACAGGGATCAGTACTGGGACCAGTCCTGTTTAACATTTTCATCACAGACGTAGCGGTTGGGATCAAGAATAAGATCAGCCCCTTTGCCGATAACACCAAGATCTGTGCTGAGGTGGATGGGGAGGAGGGTGACAAATTACTGTAGGAGGACTTGGCAAGACTCAAGGAGTGCTCGCACACCTGGCAGCTTGGGTTCAATGCCAAGAAGTGCAAGGTGATGCATTTCAGAGCCAAAAACCCAGGATACAGCTACTGGATGGATGGTATCAAACTGTCCACATCCAACGAGGAGAAGGATCTGGGGGTGCTGGTGACCGGGGAATTAAACCACTTGGCCCAGCGTAGGAAGGCAGCAGCTAAGGCTAACAGAATGCTAGTGTGCATAGCAAGAGGGATTACATCCAGATGTAGTGAAGTCATATTGCCCCTGTACAGGTCCCTGGTGGGGCTGCACATGGAGTACTGCGTGCAGTTCTGGTGCCCATACTTGAAAAGGAATATCAAACTTCTAGAGGCAGTGCAGCAAAGAGCAACAAAGATGATCCAGGGGTTGGGGGATAGAACTTATGAGGAAAGACTAAAAGAGCTCAACATGTATACCCTGGAGGATAGAAGAGAGAGAGGGCACATGATCGAGACCTTCAGGTACCTGAAGGGGATGAACAGAGTAGGCTTCCAGGGTGGGTTCACTCTCCTGAATGGAAGCGATACTAGAGGGCACGTCCTGAAGTTAAAGGGGGGCAGATTCAGGAGGGAAAGGAGGAGGCACTACTTCACTGAAAGAGTGGTAACAGGTGGAATGCACTACCTGAGCAACTCATATCAGTGCAGACTGTGGGGTACTTCAGGAGAGGGTGGGACAAATTCAAGAGGAAAGTACATACGGGGGCAGTTGGAGAAGGGAAGAGTTAATGGGGGGCAGCTGCAGTCTACTGGGCTGAAGTGCTGCACACTTGAGCAGACTAGATAGACCATATGGCAATTTTGTATGTTCATATGCTGTGTACCACAATGAGCGGTACAGAGCAACTGAAACGTTACACTTTTGGCATGTAGAGGTGAGTGGCAACGCAACACAAGTGAATTTTCCCTTGCCTGGCGTTCCCTGTTTTCATGGGTTGGCCGTTGCATTCCATTGCATTTTGCTGTTGAATCCTGCTGTGTAACTGGAGCCTTGCATCCACATCGATCCCTGAGAGTGTCTCGTGAGGCCCTCTGGGATCCCTGTTGTTTACCAATGTAGCACTCTCTCATGCTGGGGCCCGAGGCTAGTGCATGCAGCATTGTGCCCAAGTTCAGCTACTTAATTAGGATCCTCAAGAAGCTGAACTCAGGAAATTAGGCATTTTCTGAATAGGGCAAAGTATTTTAAAAGTGCTCCGAAAGTGGTGCTGTGATATTGGACATATCTGAATATGCATAAGTGCATGCCCAGTATCACGGCACCACTATCTGAGCACTTTTAAAGTACCTTTTTTGCCTCCATTTTTGAAAAGTGCTTAGTGTCCTGAGTTCAGCTTTCTTTCTAGGATCTGAAAATATACGTACACAATACTGCATGCATGAGCCTCGGGACCCAGCACAAGAGAGTGCTACTCTGATAGACTATGGGGATCCTAGAGGGTCTCAAGAGAAGCTCTCCAGGATCTATGTGACAGCTGGTGTTTAAAAGCACACCCTGCAGGGGAAGACTCAGCAGGAATGAGTGCAACAAAACCATTACCTTACAGATAGGGCACTGTATAAACATGCCTATAGATCTGCAGTTACAAGCGAGTGTGTATGTGTTGCAGTGTGCATGCTGCAGATACAAATCCACGAAAGTAGCACACATTAGTGCTACTGCATTTGTGTCATCTGGAAACAGTTGTTTGTCTTACCTGATGACGGCTCTCTGTGGTTACTTGTGCGGTTTTGCCCTTTTGCTACTGTGGGGAGTTAGAGTTGGAAACTCTAACGCCACATTTCCCTACTTTGGTGGCATTCTTGTAAGATGAACTCTAACTGGTGCATTAATGCAGTTTTTTGCAAAGAAATATATATACACATATATATATATAAAATATATATATATGCGCATATGTATGTATACTATATAGTAGCATTATTGCAAAACTCTGTTATTGTGACGTTTGTGTGTTATATTAGTGATCAGTGTAGGAATGTGATGTTAGGTTACCCCCTCTCACCTTCACCCCCCACTTACCAACAGACATCGGGTATGTTACAGGAGTTGATCTCCACCCCATTCCCTGCGTAAACAAGCTGACATGCTGCAGCATAGGAGAATGGGTGAGAGTTGGGCCTGACGACCCTACGGCACACTCCAACATCTATTGGTGAGTGAAGGGGGGGTTGGGTGATAGGGAGATAACCCTAACATCACATTTCCATACTTTTGTCACTATGCTATCAACCCTAACTGATGCATTAACACAGTTTTTTGCAATGAATTTCCCTTCTTTTTGAGAAAGTGTAATCTAACTAGTAACTGGTATGTGGTAGTGAGAGCACGGGCCTTCCAGGTGGTGTGCTTCCCTCATGCTGCCTTTTTTTCGTAATGGGCCCTGTGCTCCCACTTACACATAAGTACAGAGCCATGTAGCATGTTGGCATGAAATCTCTCCTAGGTAAAGCTCCATTGGCCTTCAAAGAACTGCTACGATGAGGTAGATCGGGTACCGCACTAGAGAGCAGACTCACAGCCCACTTGCTATCCCCTTAAGAAAACGGTGCTTGGCCAATGGTCCTTCGCATGCAGGGCTCCTTCTTGGCTAAATGAGATGCCAGCACGCCTTTTGCTCATTAACAGCCTCCCTGTCTTCAAGGTGGAACTGAGACATCACCTTGCCAAGGCTGAGGTATGTAGCTGCAGGTAACCTGTAATGCTATCACCCGGCAGCTTGGAGTCAGCCTGCTCCGGGGATGTATTCTCTGATTTGCTACCCTACTGCTCAGTAACCCTGAGTTTAAATGCCTACTTCCCACAGCTACTTGCCAGCCCTCAAACTTGAGCCTACCATAGCCACAGCCTGTCGACGAGCCTTCTATCTACTGTCCTTAACTCAACACTCTATTTTAAGTCCCTCCACTGCCATTGACCCTTCACAAATGTGATTGTCTCAAAGCACCTGTCTTCCCCCATCTTATTCTGTGTATGGTCCTCCCTCACATTGCTCTCTAGTATGTTCCTACTAGGTCAGTCCTGCACAGAAAATTAACCCCTCCCACCCTTGACTTGAATTAATGACAAAGCCTCCTCTTGCCTACATTAAACATACAGGGTGTGAAAGCCTATTTTGAGTCTCTCCCCTCCTGACTTTATATGAAATAACAACAGTGCCTCCCCTGGCTGCTTTACCTCCTGCTAAATTAGTTCCTTAAACCCACAGCACTCACCATGTACCTTGGGCTGTACTAACTGCAATATGTACCTCTATATGAGATGGCTTACAATTGTAAATAGACCAGTCACTGTTATTTCTTGTATTTTTTGTCTCTGTACTTGTGCACCCATACTCTGTAACTACCTTTCTGTGTTGTCCTCCTGTCAAGACATGGAACCTTTGGAAAAGAGCATTTTGCTCAAAGGTTATGTCTGAATAAAGAAATAAATAAATGTAGCAGCCCCGTAGTACTCAAAAATAACCCTTGTAACCCTTTTAACACGTATTTGGCAATATCTCAGTAACCATAGCAACTATGAAAAAAATTCCACTGCAGTGGTATGCATGACTTTGAAACCTCCACGCATACTTAGTGCAGAGAATGAAAAATCTGTATCTTGCACTGTTTCTGAGATACGGGCACCGAAAGTCGCCGCAGTATTAGCCTATGGGAAATTTCTCAACTTTGGAGTGCTACAACGATGGGCCTGGTGAATGTTTTGGGACCACACCACCAAAAGACACATATGTGGGACCAGGGCTTCCCACCCTGCAAATTTCAGGCCAAAACACCCAACCATTTTGGTGCAGTGGGATGGCAAAGAATTGTTTTTTTTTGGGCAAAGTACTGTTACAAATTGTGACAGTTTTGCAAAAATAGGTACAACACTTTCATGATTTGCTAAAGTGTCACAGCCGTTTCTGTCACAATTTGCGACACTACAGGGGGTTCGATCTTCAAAAAGGCATTTCTGGGGGGTTTTACCCCCCAAAAAAAGATAGTGTTGTGATCCTCAGGACCCGACTAGGTAAACACAACAGTCAGTGCTTACCTGGGGGTCCCAAATATAAACGCCAGGCATTTTTCTCTCTCGCTAACTGAAAACAAGATGGCCACCATACGACAGTAAAAGGGCCATTTGTGACAGTAAAATGTAATGGTGGCAGCGTTTGAGAGACACATATATTTTTTTCCCCATTGACTATAATGGGAAACTTGTTTTTTGAATAACTTTAGAACAGTTTAATATTTTTTCACCAAATCTTTGAAAGGCACATCAATGATCCAGACTGCATCTTCCCAGAAGATTGCAGACCAAACAGACACAATGCGCGGGACTGTAGCCATGAGCAAAGAAACACACAAAAACACAAGTTTTTTTGTGTTTTTGGGCACTCTGCAGTTCTGCAACCACTCATCCGACCGTAATGCAACTTGCCAGATCTAGAGATCTATGGTACCACACTGTGCAAGCAAAATTTCAGGCAAATCCATTGTATGGTGCCAAAGTTATTAAAGTGCAAAATTTGGGGTTTAACATAGAAGTGGGCAGGCAACCCTAACTGTACTGGCACTACTGTGCCAATATGATATATGTATATATATATATATATATATATATATATATATACAGTACATGGACAGAGACAGACAGATGGATCGATAGCTTAATATATACAGTATATAAACATTTCAGATTCACTCTGTTCTGATAGACATGGAAGAGTGAATGTAATCAGATAATCCAGAATGCACCATTTATCCAATTATTATGAACAGTTTAAAAAGGGTTAATGCAAAAATAGATGGATGCCCCCCCAAAGGCCTTTTTGGTTTGATTCCTCATTCCAAAATCCTGGTCAGGTAGGCAGGACCCTGAGAACAGTGGAGAGCCAATGGATGTACAGCATCTCTGGATGAAAGGTGTCTGGCACCTGCCACTGCATGATTGTCCCTCGGTAGCCTAGCTGGAGGGGGATGCTATGCTGGCTGCATACACCCCATCAGCAGTCCAGCCCTGACGCTTGTATGTAGGGATTCTGACATGAGGCTGTCATAACAACCTCATAGAAACATAGACATAAAAACATAGACTTTGATGGCAGATAAGGACCGCTTGGCCCACCTAGTCTGCCCATTTCCCTACCTACAGGATAAGCTGCAGATCCTAGTTAACCAACAGCCTATTTCTTCCTACCCCCCACAAGAATTGCCTTATGTCTGTCCCATGCATTCTTGAATTATCCCACAGTTTTAGACCCCACAACCTCCTCAGGAAGGCTGTTCCATGCATCCACTACCCTCTCTGTGAAAAAATACTTCTCACATTGCCCTGAACCTCCCCCATCTTTAAATTGTGTCCCCTTGTTCTTGCACATTTCTTTTTCTGAAGGATGCTACCTCTTGGACTTTGTTGATTCCATTGAGGTACTTAAAGTTTCTATCATGTCCCCTCTCCTCCTTTCCTCAAGGGTATATATTAAGCTCCTTTAGTCGCTCCTCGTATGGCTTCTCTTGCAGACCCTGCACCATTTTAGTTGCCCTCCTCTGGACTGCCTCTATCCTGTCTATGTCCTTGTGGAGATGGGGTCTCCAGAACTGGACGCAGTACTCCAGATGGGGTCACACCAACTGTCTGTACAGAGGGATAACAACTTCCTGTTTTCTACAGGTGATGCATCTCCCTATGCATCCCAATATACTCCAGCCCTGCCTACTGCCTTCTCACATTGCTTGCTAACCTTAAGGTCATCTGATATGATTACCCCCAGGTCCCTTTCCTTTTTTGTTGTTACTACCTCCTCCCCATTGTTTGATCTTCCCCTGGGTTTTTGTTTCCCAGGTGCACTATTTTGTACTTCTTTGCATTGAATCCTAGCTGCCATACTTCTGACCAGTCCTCCAATCTTGCCAAGTCCCTTCTCATCCTTTCCATGCCTCCTTGTGTCATCTGCAAAGAGGCATACTTTCCCTTCCAGTCCCTCTGCAATGTCACTTATAAAGACATTAAAAAGGACTGGACCCAGTACTGAATCCTGTGGTACCCCACTAGTAACCCCTCTTTCTTCAGAGTGGACTCCATTTACATTTACCTTCTGTGTCCTGTTGTCCAGCCAATGTTTTACCCAGGTTACCACCCTGGGACCCACTCCCAGGCTGGTTAATTTGACTATTAATCTTTTGTGTGGGACTGTGTCAAATGCCTTGCTAAAGTCTAGGTAGGCCATGTCCACAGCCCCTCCCTAGTCTACTACTATGGTCACCCAGTCGAAGAAATCAATTAGATTTGTCTGACATGACCTTCCCGTTGTGAACCCATGCTGCCTTGGGTCCTGTGCCCCACTGGCCTCTAGGTACTCAACAATTCTTTCCTTCAGACGTGATTCCATCACTTCTCCTACCACAGAGGTCAAACTGACGGGTCTGTAGTTTTCGCTCTGTCTTGGTCCCACTTTTGTGAAGGGGAATCACATCCGCCTTCCTCCAGTCTTCGGTACCACACCATCCTCCCATGATTTGTTAAAAAGCTGTGAGTCAGTGGTTTCACTTAGCTCTCCCTCAATTCTTTTTAGAATTTGGGTGAATTCCATCAGGCCCCATTGCTTTTGTCCACCTCTTCAGTTTTAGGAGTTTCTTCAGAACCTTTTCTTCTGTGAAAGGACTGGGATCAACCCCCTATCAAGAGTGCTTCTGTTAATTGGCTTTGCACCTCCCTCCTCTTTTGTGAATTCTGAGCAGAAATATTCATTCAGTATCCCTGCTTTTCACTGTCCCCTCTGCCCACCCACCATTCATTCTATTCAGCCTCACTATCCCTCCTTTGTCTTTCACGCCCCTGATGTACCTATAAAAGGTTTTATCCCCTCTTAACGAGTTGACTATCTTTTCCTCAGTTTGGGCCTTTGCTATTCTGACTTCCTCCTACTTCCTTCTACCTTGTGAATTTTGCTCTCTGTCCTGCTCCTTCTGTATTTCCTTATACTTCCTGAATGCTATCTTTTTCTCCCTGACTTTCCCCGCCACCTCTTTTGAGAACCATAGTGGCTTTTTCTTTCATTTTGATTTGTTTATTTGCTTCACACAAAGGCTTGTTGCCTCTGTGATGGCAGTTTTGATGATTCCCCATTGTTGCTCCACCTCTCCTTCTAGCTGGTTTGTTAGTGCTTTTCTGAGGCACTCTCCCATCTTGCCAGAGTCAGCCCTCCTGAAGTCCAGTACCCTCACTTTTCTATGGCTTGACTCTGTAGCTGAGTTTAACGTGAACCACACTGTTTGATGGTCACTTGTTCCCAGATGGCAACCCACTTCTAGATCTGAGATCTTTTCACTGTCCCCATTTGAGAGTATGAGGTCTAAGATTGCTCCCTCATGAGTGGGTTCTGAAACTAGCTGTCTGAGACATGCCACCTGTAGGGCATCGAGAATAGCCCTGCTCTTGGATGTCGCTGCAGCAAATGTGCTCCATTTAATATCTGGCATATTCAGGTCTCACATCAACAGTATCTCCCCTTTCTCTGCCATCCTAAGAATGCCTTCTATCATATCCTTGTCCATTCCCTCCCCCTGACATGGGGGTCTGTACACAACCCCTGTGTGGATTGTGGTGCCATTTCCAGTCTCCAAGGTAAACCACAGTGCCTCTCTCCCCTGTTTACTCTTTTGTTCAGTTGCTTTTATCCTTCCTTTACATGAGAGCTACTCCTCCCCTCTTCTCCCCTGCCTGTCTCTCCTGTAGGTTATGTACCCTGGTATGTTAACATCCCAGTCATGTTCTCGTGTACCATGTTCCTGTGACTGCTACGATATCCAGGCATCCCTCTTCCATCAAGGCCACCAGTTCAGTGAGCTTGTTGCCCAGACTACGGGCATTGGTACTCATTACCCTCCATTTCCTGATGGCCTTATTCCTTTTTGCCCCATCCCTGTTCTTCTTGCCTTTGTCATTTTCTACATTTACCCCTTCCCTTCTCCCTATCAACATTTCTATGTTGGAGTTTACCGTACTTACTACTGTGACTTTTTTTGGGGGGCTAGGATTTCCCTGCTCCTTTCCAGTGCCTCCCCCCTTGGCTAGTTTAAATGCTTGCCAATGAGGCATTTAAACCTATCACCTAGGATCCTGGTTCCCCTCCTGGACAGATGCAGCCCATCATGCCAGTATAGGCTTGCATCACTCCAGGTGGACCCCCAGTCCCCAATGAAGCCAAATCCCTGAGCTCTGCACTAGTTTTTCAACCACTGATTGAATCCCATGGTGTGGAGCACCCTAGCCTCTCCTACGCCATAGACAGGCAGCACCTCCGAGAAGGTTACCATGCATGTTACTTGTCTAAGGCCCCTCCCCAATTCCACAAACTCTTCCTGCACTTCTCTAATCCCTTTCTTAGCCAGGTCATTTGTCCCTAGGTGGACAATGACATCCAGCTCCCTTCCCTGTGCAGCTGCTCTGGCAATCCTGAGGATTCGCTCCCTGTCCCTTCAAGCCATGGCACCAGGCAGGCACCTTACCTTCCTCTCCCCTTCCTCCCCCAGTTCTACCTTCCTAACAATGGAGTCCCCCACCAGGAGTTGTTTCCTTCCCCTGTGGGATCCCATGCCACCCTCCTGTGGGTCTCCTTTGTGTTGGTCTCCAGCATCCTCCTTAGTCTCCACTGCAGGTGCCTCCGTAGAGGAACCACACTTTGCCATAACGGCATAGGAATTGTGGAGAGGTACAACTGGAGGGATGCGCCTCTGTTCCACCACCCTCACCCTCCCTGAGCCCACTGTGGTCCAACCGCTCCTCTTTCTTGGCAACCTCTGAGGTAGTGGCAGTGGCCCTGGTGGTCCCTGGATGGAAGAGGAGGTCCCACAAATCCTGGCCAAATCAGCTTGGAGATGAGCAACCTCCCCCCTCAGCCCAGAGAGGTGCCTACAGATGGAACAACACCGCATCCTCCAAAATGTCTCCTGGAAGACTGCTGCTCCACAGCCACTGCACTTCACCACTCCCATCATGACTTATTTCTGGCCCCTTCACTATTGTTTGGAATCCTTACTCTTTCCTCTGCTTTTTTGTTTTGTTTTGTTTTTTTCCTTCCTTCTCTCTCTACTTACTTACTGTTACTGTGCCTTTCAAGCTCCTGATTGTCCTGTTCTGAGACAAGATCCTATTTTTCTTAGTAGACCCCTTACTTGCTCAGAGGCAGACCTCCAGCAGCTAGAGGGGGCCAGAGAGCTACTGTTGCCCTTCTAGGATGGTGCGTCTTTGGTGGCTCTGTGATCACTCACTTCCTGCTCCCAAACAGAAAGTTCCTGTTGTCAGTCAAATCCTGTGCCTATACTGTAAAAGTAGAACTAGCTGGAGGAGGAAGGAGGGCAATTTAGTCCCAGTAGAGAAGCCCAGTCACACAGCACTCCTTCCTCCTGGTGTCTTCTGCCAAGCTTCTGGCAGAATCTTTCTAAGGCAGTTTTTATATCTAGCTTCTGTTCAGCCCCATGAAGACATTGCAAGGAAGGGCAGGAAGAAACTTGGTACTGATCTTCACTAGGGTTACAGAACATGGGAAACCTGCTTCAGGGGACTGGCAAGGGCAGGGGAGCCTCTCTGTCATAAGTTTATGGAAGGGATCAGGGTAGCTTTGCATACAGAGATTATAGGCAAAATTGAAGGCCCTTCGGGGGTAACAACTGAGTGGGAGAAAAATGGGTAAATAACAATAAAGTAGAAAATAATCTGAGACCCTACTTTTCATTTTCAAATATCTCCAAACCTGAGTAACAAACTGAGATTGTTTGGGTCTGTATGAGCAATTTTAGTCTCCATAACTGACTGAGAACTTAAGCTATCACCCATGATTTGGGCCAGTGCTTGGATATCCGTGAAATTAACAGGAAACTGTTAGCACTGCAGCTTTTTAATCTGAGGCAAGGTGGTCTCGAGGGAGCTGAATCACTGTAGTCCATTTATTTTCATTTGGGGACCAAGGGCCCTGAAATGTCACCTTCCATAATGAATTACCAGCAGAGAGTTTGCAAGTGCAGCAGCTCATTCGGTGCTTCAGTGTACTGGTGCGTTGACCCACTGCATCTGCAGATCATTAGCCGCAAATGTAGCAGTGCTGGGCTGTATGTATTAAGACAGGGAGTGTATAAATACTGATCCTGCCTGTCTGAGGTGGGGGTAGGGAATGGTTCTGCACCATAGTGATAGGGTCCCATCCCCCTTCCCCCACAGCACACACATGCTTGGAGCAGTCTTTGTGCATGGTTGGAGAAAAGATCTGAATAAAGGAAAATTCACGGTCCAAGCAATTTATGCACCACCAGAACTGTATACTCCATGCAGGTGCTGCCATGTATAGCCAGTTGAAATTCTCTGCATCAAAAACAACACGTCACACCCTGCTGGGAAACACATTATATGTTTTATTTTATGACATGCATGATCATTTTTGTCATTTTTGCAAGCCACCCTGACCCTTACCCCCTTGAAAGTAACCTTCAAAAGGGCTTCACGGAAGTTGAGCACTGGTTCCACAACCATAAACTAGTACTAAACTACAAGAAGACAAAAGTCCTGTTGTTCTCCTCAGCCCACAGTCGACACAAGGAGCATGATCTTACTATCCAAAATTCCCAAGGTGACCCCCTTGAACAAAATACAGCACTTCATGTACCTAGGGGTTACCCTTGATAGACACCTCACCTATTCACCGCACATCGAAAATGTTGCCAGAGCCGTCAATACCAAGATTGGGCTCCTCTATTGAATGAGAAAGTCTCTAACACCTGAAGCCCTAAATCTTGCTGTCCACAGCTCGGTGCTCTCCTTAATCGACTATGGCCTTGTCATTTATGGAACTGCTTCCACCACTGCACTCAAAAGGCTCACTGTGGCACTAAACAAGGCCTGTAGACTCCTAATTGGTGCACCACACCTCACCCACACCTGTGATGTCTATATGCAGGCTGGGTGGATCAACTTGGAAGGGAGAATTAAATGCCACACCTGCTTACTTGCCAAAAAGGTTCTCCTTGGACTCATGCCTTTGGGATTAGGATGCTACTCTACAAATCCCCAAGACCCAACATACGTGCACCTCATCTTCGTACCTACTTGTCCCGATGTGCTGGACTCTAATACCAAGCGCTCCTTTTGTATCAAAGCGTCATACTGGTTAAATGGCCTCCACAATGGTTTGGCTAACCTTACTAGTCTCTGTGAATTCAAACTCAAACTTCATCAGCACATCCTAACTGAAAACTCCTGTGATTGCACAACTTAACATCCTTGTCCCTCTTACTGGGACCTCACCCCCCCAACACCGTTCTTCCACTGTTCTCTCTACTTGTCTTGCCCTCTCACTCTCTTCTCCCTTCCTGCCCTCCCATCTCCCCCTCTTTTTCTCCCCCCCACTGTCTTCCTTGCTTTTCATCCTTACTATCCTAGCTGCTACTTGACAGTGCCGCCTGGTTGATCTCCTTCCTTGCTCTGGCTCTCCTCAATTCCTCCTCTTTCACTCCCTGCCTTGAATCACGTGCTAAACTAATGTGTATTTATTTGCTGTTCTCTTATTCTGTATTTTGTAATACAAATTGCTTAATTGTTTGTGAAACCAGTCTGTTTTCCATTATGGATCTGTACCCCCCATTGACGTGGAACCTTTGTAAATGAGCTGCTTGGCACTCAAAGGTACTTGTAATCCTAGATTGAATAAATAAATAAAAATCAAACAACTGCTTCTGTGCTTCGAGGTAGGGTTGTCAGAACCTTTTGAAGTTCTGGGTTCTAGTTCTAGTCTAGAACTTTTGGAAAAGTTCTAGTGTTCTAATCTTTTTTTAAATGTTTCAGAACTCGAAACCTATTTTTTAATTGTGCTGCCAATAATGAAGATAATAGTGAAATACACATGAAACTGAGGAAAAAAAATTAATAAAATCAAAATGAAATCTGTTCCTCCCAAAGTCCTCCCAGAAACTATTTCTGGCACGTATTAACAGATACCACAGAAATGGGTGCTGGGCTGCACATGCTCACACACTGGGTAGGGTACAGTGCAGTCAAAGGGCACACAACAGGACGATGGGCTGGCCAGTACATCACGTAGGAGATGGAGTCACACAACACAGTGACACACAGATATGTATAAATTTATTTTGTACTGGGACGTTTCTGTCTCTCCTCCCAACATGGAAACATTTCTTGCATGTGTTTAACGATTAGAACAATTGTCAGGGGCCAGAGTACCCTGCACAAAATAATGTGGCACAAACTAAATGAACCAATCACAATAGTTTGTAAAGAATGAATGGAAGCTTACCTTAAGAGCACATATTCTTTTATTGTGCAGACTCAAGTGGTGGACAAAAAATGAAGTACATGAAGCTGTAAAATGCAAGTGCAAGTTAAAACGGCGAAGTCACTATGGGGCTAAACACAAAACAAAATACCCACTGACACCATGGCAGTGTTACCAACATGGTTGCTGGCTGCCTGTAGGACAGAGTGTGTACACATCACAGGTGACGCACAACATGCTGATATTTTGGCAGGCACCTTCCTGTACATAATTGTTTTGTCCACCTCTTGAGTTTGCACGATAAAAGAGTTTGTACACTTAAGGTAAGCTCCCACTCATTCTTTATAAACTAGTGTGGTTGGTTCATTTGGGGTGTGCCACATTATTTTGTGCAGAGTACTCTGGCCCCTGACATTTGTTCTAGTCTTGTCTCTGTGAGCACTGTGTTGGAACTGGGCTAGTGAATCCCAAAGCCCCTAGTTTTCTTTCTGTTTGCATATATTTAAAGATACCGCACAGCTGGGAGCTGAGCTACACACAGTGACACACTGGGCTAGGGTATGGTGCAGCCAAAGGCCACACAGCAGGATGATGGGCTGTCCAGTACCACGTAGGAGTCGCACACTGGGTACAGTGCAGCAAAGTGCACACAGCAGGATGATGACCTGTACACAGAGACCCCCAAGGCTCCCAGTCAGTTCCACCAGCAGTTCCTGCCTGCCTTGCCTACTCCCCTACTCCCTTCCCAACAAACCACCTTGCCACTTAACGCCACTGCCTGGTTGCTCCTTTTGATCCCTTTTTCCTTTCTGTAATTTCTGCCACACAGAAAAAATGCCCTGCCAGTACCTGCCTGCCTCCGCTCTGTAACGTTTACTTCCAATAGTAACAAAAGGCACCGAAAGTTACCAAACGAAGAGCAGAGCACACGTCTGCAATGTCCCCAGCTGTGTTGCAGGCCCCCCCCCCCCATGGTGTCACACAAACATTCAGTACTTAAATACAAGTCCCCCATTTTAGTTTAGCAGGCTCATTGAGAGAAGGGGGGAAAAAGGACCATCAAGAGAAATGGTCTCTACAGCAGCTGACAGTCAAAGTGAGTATGGAGAGAGCTGTTAATAAGCAGATGGACACACATAGCCTGTAAGCTGTCTCCATCAAGCAGCACTACCTCTCAGCCTTTTGTTTTGTCACTGAAATGTGGGATCCTAAAACTCAGCTGTGAAAATGTGAAACATGGCAAGGCAATCATAGTGGAACATGTGATGAAACATGGAGTGTGTGAAAATGAGTGCCTGTATTTGAACAAAGTTTAGCTTTCTCAGGCATCACAAAATTCTGACTTACTTACTGCCCAAGTTTACTTCACATTCTCAATGTGAGCAGGAACGTTTTCATGCATGGCCACAGCTCTCTCCCTCTCTTTAGCTCAATAATGACAGACTATCTCTCTCATGTCAGGAAAGGCCAGTCACTATACTTTTTGTTAAAAATAAGTACCATGCCACATGCTATTAATATGAGTCTTGGTCCCGTTAAGAAAATGGTACTGGTGAGACAAAGTTGTACTGTATATTTGGGAGTGACAAACTCCTTTCTACATTCCAAGTGGGCTGGTTCACAAATGTTCATCTTTTTTTTTGGGGGTGGGGTTATTGTAAGCCACTCACAAATGTGCCGTTTCATTGATACTGCTTAAGTCCACTTATGCTGGTAGCTAGGCTGGTACATGCTGGTCCTGTGCCAACCTTTCTCCATGCCTAAAGTTGTTTAGTTTCACATCACAATTAAAAGCAAGCATTTGTCAATGCCGAATGTTTGCTTGCTGGTATTAGCATTGGAAATGCAGGAATTAGACACATGCAGAGTAGGAATGGCAGTGAAGTATTGAACTCCATGCCAACCCCACCGCCACCCTGCAGAGACGGACAGGCATTGGGGTATGCGTTTGTGTTGTCACACATAACGTTCATGCCATTTCACCTCACCCTATCCTGCAGACACTGACAAGTGTTGAGGTGTGCATTGGGGTGTTTGGCTTTACAGTCACCCCACTCCATAAGGACATATGCTGAAATGGGTGCAATATAGAATGGGGTGAATTGTGGGGCTGAAGAGTCGAAGGTACAGCTCAATGCCTGTCAGTGGCTGGGGGTGGGGTTGGAATGGCATGAGCATTACAGTCAGCAATTCAAAGGCACACCCCTGATATTTGTCAGTCTGTAAAGGGTGGGACGTTATGGTTAGAAACCATAACACCTCGGGCATTTGTTGGTATTTAAAGTACAAATGTTCAACATGGCCATTTTGTGGCCCCCACCTCATGAAAGCGTTTGGGACCTCTTCTCATGGACAGTGGCACTGTGATTTTGTCAATGTGTCCCGAAATTTGAGTTTCCACAGCGACCTTGCCATTGTGCGCCAGATGCATGAAAACACAGATGGTGCAGGATGTGAAGAATGACAGCTGTACCATTCATATGGAGGTGTGAAGAGATGGCAATGTTGAAAATCTGTGGTGAAAATATTAAAAATGCTCAAACTTCCGAGGTACATGGAATCAAGTAATGCATGCGGTAACACAGTCATTTAGTGGAATTATTTCACCAAATTTTCAACATAGGCATTTTGTAACCTCTGCTCATGAATACTGTCACTATGATGTTCTTAATCTGTCCCAACATTGATTTCCCACAGCAACACGCGTATTCTGGCGCCCGACGTAAACGATTTTCAAGTAAGATGTGAAAATGACAGCTGTACTGTTCATAAGGAGGTGTGGAAAATGGCAATGTTGAAAATCTGGAATGAAAATACTACAAATTTGCGAAGTTACGAGGGTGCATGGAAACTGCACAATGCACACTTGTAACACAGTCATTTTATGGACATTTGTCACCAGATTTTCAACATAGGCATTTTAGGACCTCTGCTCATGAACAGTTACCACTGTGACTTTACATACTTAACATACGACCTGCCAGCAGAACACACCAATCGGGTTCATAAGTCTGCCTGAGTATGCAGCTAGCACCTTAGATTGCAGCTGCCCCAGCCTCCTCCCTCAGTTCCTCCCGGCTTTTCCCAGCCCCTTGCCCCCGACTCTTTCTCTGCTTTTATCCCACCTCCTAAAGCTATTGACTGTCCACATGTTACCACCCTCCAACTAGATACCACCTTCAGAGAAGTAGTGTCTCCTATTTCCTCTTGAAATGTCCTTCCAACCTAGTCCGTGTCCCTGCCTCTTTCCACTCCTCAGTTTAAACACCCTCAGTGCTAGGGTTTGATTACCCTCAGGTAGTTAAACACTTCAATCATATCCCCATCCTCCTTCTCCTCCAGTGTGTGTACATGTTCAGCTCCATCAGCCTAACTTCATATTCCTTTCCTTCCATCCTTTAACATTTTTGTTGCCCTCCTTAACCCCTCCAGTAATTTTATATCTCTCCTCAGGTATAGCCTCCAGTATTTCACACAGTACTCTAGGTGTGGTGACCAATGATCTGTAGAGAGGTAGGATCACATCCTGTGTCTGGATGAGAACCCCTGTGATGCATCCCAGCATCCTGTTTGCCTTTGCTGCTGCTTTCTGCACTGGGCGTGTTGTTCATGCTCCCAGTTACCAACACCCCCAGGTCCTTCTCCTCTCTGTGATCCCCAACCAACAGTCCCTCTTCTGGTTCGTAGCCCTGAAGTGCATCACCTCACACTGCTTTGCACTGAATCCTAGCTGCCACTCCACCGACCATGTCTGTAGTTTGGTTAGGTCCCCCTGAAGTTTTTCCCATCCATCCTCTTCGTCTACCACCTCCCCCAATTTGGTATAATGTGCGAGCAGACTAACGCTGCTCCCCAGTCCATGTGCTATATTGGAGATAAAGAGCCCAAATAGCACCTGGTCCAACACTGACCCCTGTGGCACCCCACTTGTCCCTGCTTTTGGTACCGAGAGCTACCCCACCACCACCACCCTCTGCACTCTCCCCTGTAACCAGTTCTCTATCCATTTAGTCAGACCACCTTCCACCCATACCCCTCCTTCTCCTCACTCTTCTCCTCCTTGGCCTGTACCACTCCTCCCGGGAGTCCGCACCCTTTCTCCTCGTTATTCTTATCAGGTGGTGGTGCCTTCTGTATTACACTCAGACCAATCTGCCTGCCCCCTCTCAGGGTTACTATGTCTCCGCCTTTACCAATATCTAGTGGGTGAGGTCATTAAACTCCCCTGTCCGGACCTTTCTACCACTAGTTTAAATCCACCTTAGTAGAGATATACCCCTCTAATCCTGCCTTTAATACTCCCCTCCCCTTCCTGCTCAAGTGTACCCTGTCCCCCGTGTATAAGTCACTATTCCCCCCAGATCCTACCACAGTCAGTCACTAACCCATAATTTTTGGTGTGGCACCAATCCCTCGACCACTCATTGAACTCCTCAAGCCTACCCTTCCTCCCCATGCTTGCACACGGTACCGGCAGTACCTCCAAGAATGCCACAACTCCCCCACCCCCTCACACTGCCTGCGGAACTACTCAAACCTCCCCTTCACTACTTCCACAGTCCCTCCCCATCTAATCGTTTGTACCCATATGCAACACTAAATGAGGTTTCTTCCTCCCCCTTGCTGCACACTTGAGCAGTGCCTGCCCTGCCCCTCCTGCAGTCAACCTGGGGATAGCTTCAACCCAAATACGGCTGTGTCTTTCCCCCCTGCTGCCTCATCTCAGCCCTTTCAGTATAGAATCCCCCAGGATGAGTACCCCCATCCCTTACCCTTTCCTTCTAATGCCCCTTCCACCACCCCAGTATTCGCTCTTCCCTGCCCCTCACCCCGCCAGCTGTTCCTCTGTGACTTCTGTATCTGTACCCCCTACTTCCACCTCAACCCTTTTCTCTGCCTTATTCCTCCCATCCCCCTTGAACCCCTTCCCAGCTAGACTACTTCCTACTGGGCTTCCCTTGTCGACCTCTCCTCCTCCCCTGCTGATTTCCAACCCCTCTCCTATCCTGTTGTCGATTTAGAGCCCCATTCCCTTCTACCCCGAGTAGTGATGCCCTCCCATCCTTCCCCTTCTCGTAGGTCTCTCTCCTCCAGTCACCACCCCTCCTTCCTTACTAGCCCCCCTTCTACCCTTTTGTCCTCGCTATCTCTTCCCCTACCTGTTGCCATCCCTCCCATGCCCCGCTTGTCCTCCCCCCTTCAGTATGTTCCTGCTCCCCCTCTCTCTCCCATAGCAGAGGTTCGAATCTATTCCTAGTTGTTGCCCCTCATACATCTCTTCCACCTATCTGTTTCCCACCTCCTACTTGTTCCCCTCCATGCCACCCCTGTTCCCACCCCTGGTCCCTCCCTACCTGCAGCCATCTGCTCTCTCCCCTGGTACTCCTTGAGGTCTCTTCCTCCCCCATCAGGAGGCCTCCCCCTCGCCTCAGGCATCCCCTCCCTTCTCCTCTCTTTTCTGTTAATGCCACTGATACTGGGGTCAGGTTCACTCCCTAATTGTTCTTCCTCTGTCCCCCTTTGCCATCCCCTATCCCCCCCCCAAGCTAGGATGCCTACCATACTCATCTACCCTGCCACTCCCTCAAACTAGCCAGTCATCTACAGACCATACACCCCTCCATCCTCCAAGCCCAGTCCAGGATCATGGCGGATCCACACCCTGTACACCCCACCACCCTTCCAAAGATGCCCGCTCTATTGACATGTGGCCCCATGTTATGTTAAGGGCTCTTACTCCCAGGTTCTGTACCCTACTACAACAGTTAGGCTCTATTTACTCAAATTCCTGTCTCCCCCACACACTAGTCCCCCTACTGCTCCCTTGCCGACCGGGTTAATTCAGTCTCAAATCTCATCCATTAGATAATGTATTACTGTAGCAATCCTTGTCCGTTTTGCACCCCTCAGCTACCATACTTTTTGTTCTCAGCTCTCATATAGTTTCACTTAGCCCAGTTAGAAATCCTATTGCACTCCAAGTATTACTCAGCCCAGTTAGAGAAATAAGCAGAACAAATAAATATGTATTATTACAGCAGTCATAACAAGATAGCTCGATATTTAGCTCAGTTAGAGAAATAAACAGAGCAACTAAATCTGTATTATTACAGCAATCCTAAAAGTATCCAATCATTGCTTTGTCTCTCACTCCAGAGACCTTGCTGTAATATAGGACCACAGAGGACCCTGGGTGGGAGAGTGGGCAACTCTAAAGTTCTGGCAGAGCTCCATTGAGCTAGCTCACTCCCCCTCTCTCACTCGCTCATTCTATTTCTCCCGGTGCTGCAGGCTGCCCTTTTGTACTGGGCTCCTGCTTACTTTGACGCCTTTTTCTGCCCACAAAGAAATCCGCAGCAGTCCTGACAGAGCTCTGTTGAGCTCGCTCACTCCCCCTTTCTCACTCACTCGTTCTGTTTCTCCCGGTGCTGCAGGCTGCCCTTTTGTACTGCGATCCTGCCTGCATTGGCACCTTTTTCTGCCCACAAAGAAGTTCACAGCTGTCCTGACAGAGCTCCATTGAGGTCACACTCCCCCTCTCTTACTTGCTCATTCTGTTTCTCCTGGCGCTGCAGGCAGCCCTTTTGTATGGGGCTCCTGCTTGCGTTGGCGCCTTTTTCTGCCCACAAAGAAATCTGCAGCAGTCCCTACAGAGCTCTGTTGAGTTCGCTCACTCCCCCTCTCTCACTCACTCATTCTGTTTCTCCCAGCACTGCAGGCTGCCCTTTTGTGCTGGGTTCCTGCCTGTGCTGGTGCCTTTTTCTGCCCACAAAGAAATCTGCAGCAGTTCCAACAGAGCTCCACTGAGCTTGCTCACTCCCTTTCTCTCACTCACTCATTCTGTTTCTCCTGGCGCTGCAGGCTGCCCTTTTGTACTGGGCTTCTGCCTGCATTGGCGCCTTTTTCTGCCCACAAAGACATCCGCAGCAGTCCTGATAGAGCTCTGTTGAGCTCGCTCACTCCCCCTCCCTCATGCGCTCATTCCATTTCTCCTGGCGCTGCAGTCTACCATTTTGTACTGGGCTCCTGCCTGCATTGGTACCTTTTTCTGCCCACAAAGAAATCTGCAGCAGTCCCGATAGAACTCTGTTGAGTTTGCTCACTCCCCCTCTCTCACTCGCTCATTCTTTTTCTCCCAGCGCTGCAGGTTGCCCTTTTGTACTGGGCTCTTGCATGTGTTGGTGCCTTTTTCTGCCCACAAAGAAATCTGCAGCAGTCCCGACAGAGCTCCGTTGAGCTCACTCACTTCCCCTCTCACCTGCTCATTCCGTTTCTCCCAGCGCTGCAGGCTGCCCTTTTGTACTGAGCTCCAGCCTGTGTTGGTGCTTTTCTCTGCCCATGAAGAAATCCGCAGCAGTCCCAATAGAGCTCCGCTGAGCTTGCCACCCCCCACTCACTGCTTTGTTTCTCCCTAGCGCTGCAGGCTGCCCTTTGTACTGGGCTCCTGCCTGTATTGGCACCTTTTTCTGCCCACAAAGAAATCTGCATCAGTCCCAGCAGAGCTCAGTTGAGCTCGGTTACTCCCCCCTCACTCGCTCAATCTTAATCTGTCCCAAACATTGATTTCTCCAAGCGACTGCGCTATTCTGCGCCGGAAGCGTAAAAACACATTTTGGCCAGGATGTGAAAAATGACAGCTGTACTGTTCATAAGGAGGTGTGAAAAAATGCCAGTGTTGAAAATCTGACGTGAAAATATTACCAATTTGCGAAGTTACAAGGGTGCATGGAAACTGCACAATGCACACTAGTAACACAGTAATTTTATGGACTTTCATCACAAAATTTTCAACATAGGCATTTTAGGACCTCTGCTCATGAAGAGTGTCACTGTGATTTTCTTAATGTGTCCCGAACACTGATTTCCCACAGCGACTGCACTATTCTGTGCTGGAAGTGCGAAAACACATTTCGCCAGGATGTGAAAAATGACAGCTATACTGTTCATAAGAAGGTGTGGAAAAATACCAATGTTGAAAATCTGGAGTGAAAATATTGCAAATTTGCGAAGTTACAAGAGTGCGCAGCAACTGCGCAACGCATGCTTGTAAAACAGTTTGGGGATTTTTTCCACCAAATTTGCAATATAGGCTTTTTGAGAGCCCACCTCATGAACACTGGCACTGTCATTTCATTAATCAGTCCCGAAAGGTGATTCCGTGCAGTGACCGCAAAATCACTTTTCGGGACCAAATAACGCCATTACAGTGGCTTAATTCATGAGGAGGGTCCCAATAACCCCATGTTGAACATTTGGTGTCAAAATTCCCAAAAATGCCTGAGATATGCACCAAAGTTGAAAAAACCTATTTATGCCATTATACAGCTTACCGGCATTTTTTCAGTTTGTGGTCGGCTTTGAAGAGTGCAGACGTGTTCCCGGTCGACTGAAGATCGTCGCACCGGCCTCCGGAGGTAAGTATGGGGTGAGGGGGGTGTGGGGAGGTGTGGTACACAATGGGTGGGCATGGATTGGGGAGGGGGCACAGACAGCGAGGGACTGTTTTCTTCTTTACAGGGGTTTTAAAAACACAACGGAGATTGCGGGACGGTTTTCCCTTTTACAGGTACATTTAACACACCAGGGTGTGCTCCCAGCATGCCACCTGAGTGTTTTGGGGGGTCTGTAGCCGATGGGGATTGGGCACCCTGCCCGGCACATAAAGGGGGAAGAGCCGAGTAGATTGTGCACCCCGCACACAACAAATCGGAGGGGGTATTATGCCGATGGGGAGTGGGTTCCCATCTGCAAATTTAATGGGGGATTGAAGTCATGGGGATTGGGCTCCCCGCCAGCAAAGAAAGACTGTTGGTGGACCTAAGTTGAGGGGATTGGGCCCCTCGCAAACAACAGATGGGGAGGGGGTTACAGTGTGCTGGCGGGCCCCCGCTGGCAAATTACTGGGTTGGGAGGCAAGGTACACCCTGCAATGACATGTCACTCCTCACTGCAGCGAATGGCTGATGCTGCAATGACGAGGCGGCCCCTGATTGCAGCGGTAAAAATCTTTCAAGGTGGTGGCACGCTGGCTGAACTAGTGTCAGCAGCAGCATGCCACTGCATTGGGGAAAGGGCGCTGCCTCAAAAGGCGCCTGGGCATGGCCACAACAGTGCCGCACTCCACAACTCAAGCTTCTGCAGTAAGCTGTCACAATGATAGCTTTTTGTGCATGACACAAGCAAACATAATAAATATCATGCATATGATTTGAAAATGTCATCTTCTTTCTAACAAATTAAAATACCTTGTATAAGTCATGTTCCTCATCAGAACAGGAGACCTGCTCAAGTCCTTAGGATTCTTTACAGGGACTACACGGCCACTCAGCCTAATGACCAGTGGCTTACCAGACTTCCAACCGCTCTGCTCAGCTGCTGCTGCGACAGTTACTGGCACCATGATCCGCTGCCTAATCTTGCTTACAGCAATGTTCAGCTCACCTCACACTATCCGTCACAAAATAATAAAAAAAAGTTAAACTTGTTGCAGCCCAGTGACATCTCACCGCCCGCCTAAATACTTGGAGTCACTGATCAGCCACTGAACTTGCTTTTTCACTGGTCTCCACGACTGGAATGGGATGCAGCCTGATGCATGGCTTAAACCACCACAGAGCTCAATGGTGATTGGTGCAGACAGATTACCTTTAATTCAAGAGAGAATTATAAAAATCCATTTACTGTCCATCTGTACAGATGGACGGTAAATGGATTTTTATAATTCTCTCTTGAATTAAAGGCAATCTGTCTGCTGTGATCAGTAATCAATACACTTTCACTTTTAGCTAAGAAATCCAATCACAAAGTTCCACCGTATCCAACATATTTGGGGATTTAAAAATGGGAGGGGGGGTGCAAGCAATGTGACATTCCCAGCATTCAAAAACCTATTCAAAACACTTAAACTGCATAATTTCAGTTGAAGCACCTGAAACCCCTAATGTAGTAAGTAATATATAATCTGAAACGTATAATCACAGAAACATATTTAATCATTTCCTGGTACCCACAGGAAACATTGTTGCGCATGCGTGACCACACTCGATGTTGTTGTGCTGCACTAGTGATGTACTCGGTGCAGCACAACAACATCGTGACGTACTGAGTGCAGCACAACAACGCTGTTCCAGGCATGGATTTCCATGCAGAACAGCGTTCTACCATCCACTATATATTATTTATTTAAATGTTGATGACCAGGAAAGGCACCAATGAGCCGAGACTCGTTTCCAGGTGAAAACTGTGGAAAAGGCATCATGGTTACAAGACCCAAAACAGTAGGTTACAACCATGTACACGAGTACAACATTACAAGCAAAAAACACAATTAGAAACACAGATTTCACCGCAAGTCCCGGTACAGGACAGACAGCTGTGCCAAAATAAAATTAGGGTCAGGGCAAAAAGAATACAGAGAGAAAGGCACGCAGTTCCACACAGGGTTTCCTTCAAAAAAACAGGGAGATAAGGCAGCTAGAGGGCCTCAACTGTGGGGGTAAGGTCAACCTTCATTGAGGAGGTGAGGTCAAGGAACACAGAGAGCACTGTAGGTGAGGTAGAAATCTGAGGAGCCTTTTGATTGAGAAGGAGGAGGAGGAGGAGGAGGATGATAATCTGAAGCTGGAGGGGAGTTTGTCCCAAAGAGAAGGGAAGCGAAAAGAGAAAGCAGATAGGCCAGATGCAGAGTGGGGGCATGAGATGGCACCGGTCCGTGGCTCTCAGTGGAGAAGGGAGTAGGTAGAGGCTGCCTGGGAGAGGTAGGCTGAGAGGTAGGTATGGAGGGTTCCAAACCAGAATTTGCATAACAAAGAGCACAGTGAATCATGCTCCTGTGGGATGGCCTGAGGCAGTACAAGAGACAGTGATGGGTGGCATGGCAGTATCACGGGCAGAAGGAGTTTAGGAGGGTGTCTAGCCTTGAAAGGCGTTATATAAATAAAGTTGGATTGGATTGGAACCTGGCAAGTGAGAATTGAGAAGCGGTGCCATAAACCACATCAGCATAATCAAAGATGGGTAGGATCATTTTGGTAACCAACTCTCAGCGGGTGTGATGGGGGAGGCTGCCCTTATGTCGATAGAGGACAGCCAGTTTGGGACACAGTTTAGTGTAGATGGCATCGACATGGGCAGAGAAGTCCAGATGGCAATCCAACCAAACCCCCAGGTATTTGAAAGTGGTGACATGTTCTAGTGGAGAACCGTCCAGGGTTGTGAAGACAGGAGAGGACTGGAGGGTGGACAGTTTTTGTCTGGAGCCAAAAGTCATAGCCACTGTTTTTTTTTTTGGCATTGAGCTTGAGTTGTTTTTTCAGGAACCAGGACTGAACTCTATTGAAGTCTTCCTGGAAGGGGACTGTACACTGATGGAAGTGGGCCCGGAGATGAAAATGATAGTATCATCAGCGTACATTTTTTTTATTTTATTTAGTTTTTGTTGACCAGGTAAGTACACTAGACAAATCCTGCTTATTTTCAGGCACGACCCAGGGGAGGGGGATATGGATGAATGCCAACTGACCTTGAATCAGATTAAGCTGTTGGTGGTATTTTTAGTGAATGAGGAAAATTTGGCCAGGACACTGGAGAATTTCCCCTACTCTTTTCAATAGGTGCTATGGGATTTTTAACATCCACCTGAACTACCACCAATCCAGGCAGATGGGACCTCGGCTTAACGTCTCACCCAAAAGACAGCACCTCAGAAGTGCAGCACCCCTCTCATGCTGCACTACATGTGTAAGTTAGAAGATTTGCAGACTGAGGGGAGGTTGTTTATAAATAGGAAGAAAAGGATGGTGCTGAGGACTGAGCCTTGGGGGACATCAGAGAGGATGGGGAGCAGGAAGGAGAGAACATCACCTATTTGAACTGATTGTTGCCTGTCGTGAAGGTAAGAACGGAACCAGTCCACAGTGGATGGAGCAAGGCCAACCAAACTTAGGGTTTGTAGCAGGAGGGGGTGAGAGACTGAGTCAAAAGCCTTGGCAAGGTCAGTGAAGATGGCAGCAGTAATATGGCTTTGATCCATAGCAGTAAAAATCAACTCCATTACTCACAATAGTGAGGAGGTGGTTGAATGTTGTTTTCTAAAGCCAGACTGCACTGGAGAGAGTGTATTGGTAGTGGCCAGGAATTTAGACAGCCTAGTGTGAATGAGGGATTCCTGAAGTTTGGCAAACGAAAGGAGGAGGGAGATGGATCTGTAGTTTCCGGGCGTAGATGGGTCACCTATCTTGTGGAGGGGTAAGACTTTGGCAGATTACCAGGCCTTCAGGACGGAGGAGGTAGGTAGAGAGAGAGAGAGAGAGAGGTTTAGAATGCGAGTGAGCGGGGAGGTTATAGCTGGGCAGAAATGTGGAGAAGCCTGGGGGTGGAGACCGTCAGGGCTGGACTTGGTAGGATTAAGGGCAAGGAGGGTAGAGTAGACTTCGAGGGGGGAGAAACGTGGGAACTGGAAGTCTGAGGGCCGACCAAGAGCATCCAAAGGGACCAAAAAGGGGTCAGGAGGTACATTTGAGATCTGAACAGGAGTGTCCAAAGGGACCGGGGGAGGGGTCAGGAGGTAAGGGTGATTGATTTTCAAGGACAGCACAAGTGGCAAAGAATTTATTGAAAGACTCTGCAACTGATGCAGGGTCAGAGACTGAGGTGCCATCAACTTTGAGAACAGGGGAGGCTTGATTGGCAGGCGTATCAAGGAGAGAATGGAGTGCTTTCCAAAAGGAAGTGGGTGTTTGTTTATTTTTCTGCAGGTGATGCCTAAAGTAGTTTGCCTTGGAGAAGCGGATGGCCTTAGTGTAGATGTTTCTTAGGGTTTTGTAAGCTTGGAAGTCCACTTGGGATTGGGACTCCTTGCAGTGGTACCAGGCTTTTTTATCCCTGGCTCTGCATTTTGCAAACAGGTCTGCAGTTATCCATGGGTGGTGAAGTCTCCTTACTCTGGATTTCTTCAGTGTGACATGGTGATTCCAAATGTGGAGAAATAGGCTGCAGAAGACAGATAGGGCAGAGTCAACATCAATGACTGTAAGAATCGGGTTGCCACTCTGCCTCGACGAGATCGTGTTAGAGGGCAGTGGCATCTAGACTGTGGAGAGGGCAGGACCATACGTATTTTGGGGCAGTATGGGGAGATTGAATCTTACATAAGCAGAATGTGATGCAATGGTCACTGAGGGCATCAGGTAAAGTCTTGGCTGCAGTGATACACTGGGGGTGAGAGGACAGCACCCAGTCTAGCAGTGAGTGATTTTGGGACTGAGGGTTTATACGAGTAGGTTCATGGATCAAATTTGTTTGGTTTAGGGCTTTGATTTTAAAGAGGGTGGGCAAAAAAAAATCCATTAATGTATCAGTTAGGGTTGATTTCCACACCAACAAAAGTGTGGAAATTCAACATTACGGTTTCCAACCTTACCACCCCACGCCCCACTCTCCCAGCCTCCTCCTTCGGGGGCCTGTGCTCCCACCCATCCATGAGTGTAGTGCTCCTAGTTTAGCATAAATAGTATGCATACTTGGGAGTGTTGGCCCTATGTTCCCACCTACACATAAGTGCAGACACATAGCACAGGCCTTGAGGCATTCCAAGCAACACTCGTAACACTTATTTGCAAATACTGTATCTCAATAACCGTAGCAAGTGCAGAAACATTTTTTTGCAATTGTATTCATGACCTAGGCACCTCCAGGCATGCTGTAAGCTGTATTTAGTGAAAATTCCATATCTCGAACAGTTTTCGAGATTTAGGAACCGAAAGATGCTGCGACCGCCACAGTGCAATCCTATGGAAAAATGTGCAAATGTAGAGTGCTATAACTCTGGAACTGGTGTAATCTTTTTCACCAAACTAGCAAAAGGCACATCTGTGGTGCAACGGCTTGCCACTCAGCAAATTTCAGCTCAAAAGTCCAAACCGTGTAGTGGCAGTGAGGTGACAAATAAACCATGGCTTTGGGGAGAGTACTGTCGCAAATTGCGAAAGTTTTGCAAATTTGTGAAAGTACTGTGTGACACTTTAGCAAATTTGAGAAAGTGTCATGTTCCCATTTGCGACAGTACCAATGGCCACATCAAAGTACACATATTTCTGGATCTTTCTGAAAAAAAAACAAACTGAAGCGTGAGTGCTATTCCTAGGACCCCGTTTAGGTAAACACAATAGTTGGTGTTTACCTAGGGGCACTATTTTTTGAACTATAACGTTTTTATCTCCACCACAAACTGAAAACAAGATGGCAGCAGCACAACACTACTGAGGGCATTTGCCACAGAAAAAGGTACTTTCGCGACACTAGAAGTTGCTTTCATGTGGAACATATATTTTTCCCCATAGGATATAATGGGAAACTTTAAACTTTAATATAAATGCCTCACTAAAAACTGGCATAATAGATAATTAACTATGATTTAAATTTACAATACTGTGTTCTGAATAGTAATATAGGGATGGGTGGACTGACCTGCGGAAAATCAGAACCCCCCAGATTCAGACTCAGATCAATAAGAGTCAGCTGCTAATTTGTATCGAATCCAGGTCTGTTGACTGCAAGTTGCTATTATTTTAAAAAAAGCACTGTACCGTTCAGTGCTTCTACATTTAGCCTGTAGATTGAGCTTCCACTATCCTTTGGAGCCTGACCAGCTGGCAGTCACCTGATCGCCACATTTCAGGTCATGTGACTGGCTGGCTGGCAGTGGCATCCTCCTGGGCTGGTAGTAGATACTGGCTCCTACTTCATGCTCATAAGGGAGACAGCAGGCAAGGCATGAGCAGCAGGAGTGAGCAAGTTGCTAGCTCATGAACAAGCATGCGTGACCTAAAGGCAGAGAAACTTGATTGGCCATATCCAGCCAGACTGACAGGCTAGGCAGCCTATAGCTGAAGGGAGACTGTCTGTCAGTCTTGGCCATTGGCTGATGTGGTGGCTGGGTGGGTGGCTCTGGAAAGCGTTGCTGCTTGGCGTTCATTAGATGAGCCGCCATTTGTGAGCAAACAGTCAGAGAGAACGGACACATTGCTTGCTTTCATTCGTTTCGAGTCTCAATCTGAGAGTCTTGGTGTTAAAACACATTACATTGATTTTTTATTGTGTTTGCTTGCCTGCATGTGCAAGAAACATAGTGTCATCATCCAAGATAACGGATGCAGTGGCATACAGTTGAAAGGGAGAGCTCCATTTCAGTGAGCAGAGCTCTTCCCTCCCACGCACGCAAGCACTGTCATTTTTCGTGCTGCTCGCGCGCCCCCACGCACATACATAGATGGCTGGACGGGTGCCCAATCCCATCGGCACCAGCCCCCAAAAAAACAGTGCTTCGTGCCACGCTGGTGCCCACCCCAGCACGGCAAACACCTAATGGCCGACGGGATGCCAAACCCTCGGCTCCACGTCTTCAGGGCGCCTCAAATGTTTCCAGGTGCCACGCTGGGAGCCCACCCAGTGTGGCAGAATCTGTTATGGCTGACGGTTGCCTAATCCCCATCAGCTCCAGCCCCCAAGCAGCCCTTCCCGATGCCATGGAGCTCACCCCAGCATGGCAAAGCGTCCCAGCGTCGTCCTCCTTTAAAAAAGTCCCTGAAAGCAAAAAACGGGTCCCTGCGGTCCTGGCTTCTCCCACCCGCACTCCACCCACTGCACACTGCCTCCCCACACCCCCACCTCATACTTACCTCTGACCTCGCACGATGATCTTGGGTGGCCCGGGAACACGTCTGCACTCTTCAAAGCCAGCCATGAACTGTGGAAATGCTGGTAAGCTGTATAATGTAATAGATAGGGTTCTTTCAACTTTGATGCATATCTCGGGCATTTTTTGGAATTTTTGCACCAAATTTTCAATATGGGGTTTTTGGGACCACTCCTCATGAATTCTGTCACTGTCATGGCATAAATCGAGCCCGAAGGGTGATTTCGCGGTCACTGCGTCGAATCACCTTAGGGACTGAGTAAATGGAATGACAGTGCCAGTGTTCGCGAGGTGGGCTCAAAAGCCTATGTTGAAAACTTGGTGAAAAATTCAAAAATGACTGTTTTATGAGCGCAGCATTGGCGCAGTTCCTACGCATGCTTGTAAGTTTGTGAATTTTTAATATTCGCACTCCAGATTTTCAACATTGCCATTTTAACACATCTCCTTATGAGAAGTACAGCTGTAATTTTTCACATCTCACCCAAAATGTGTTTCCGCGCATGTAGTGTACAATGGCGCAGTCGGTGTGCAAAATCAATGTATGGGACACATTAAGAAAATCACAGTGACAGTGTTCATGAGCAGAGGTCTTAAAATGGCTATGTTGAAAATTTGGTGAAAAAAATTCCCTTCTAAAATGACTGTTTCTGAGCGTCGTTGAGCACTTCCTATGCTGCAGCTCATAAGTTTGCGAATTTTAATATTTGCACTCCAGATTATTTACTTCGTTTATTCACCACCTCCTATGAGCAGTACAGCTGTCATTTTTCACGTCGCTAAAATGTGTTTCCGTGCATGAAGACACAATGGCGTGTGGTGTGCTCAATCAATGTTTGGGACAGATTAAGAAAATCACAGTGACACTGGTCATGAGTGAGAGGTGTTAAAATGGCTATGTTGATAATTTGGTGAAAAAATTCCCCAAAAATTACTATTTTAGGAGGGCACGTTGAGCAGTTCCTATGCACGTTGGCAAGTTTGCGAATTTGTAATATTTGCATGCCAGGTTTTCAACATTGCCATTTTACCATACTTCCTTATGAGCAGTAATAGCTGCCATTTTCACATCTCGCCCAAAATGTGTTTCCGCACATGTAGCGCATAATGGTACAGTCGGTAAAGGAAACAATGTTTGGGACAGATTAAGAAAATCACAGTGACACTGGTCATGAGCAGAGGTCTTAAAATGGCTATGTTGAAATTTGGTGACAAAACTCCATAAAATGACACTGTGTTACGAGGAGCATTGCGCATTTCCATGCACCGTAAGTTCGGCGAATTTGTAATATTTTCAGTCCAGATTTTCACCAGTGGTATTTTTCCACACCTCCTTATGAACAGTACAGCTGTCATGTTTTACAACATGGCCGAAATGTGTTTTCATACTTTCAGCGCAGAAATGCGTGGTCGCTGTGGGAAATCATTGTTCGGGACACATAAAGAAAATCACACTGACACTGTTCATGATCAGAGGTCCCAAAATGCCTGTGTTAACAATCTGCTGTAAAAAATCCCCAAACTAGTTACATTACGGGTGTGCATTGCACAGTTTCTACGCACGCTCGTGACTTCACCAGTTTTATTAATATTTTCACAGCAGATTTTCAACATTGCCATTTTTCAAACCTCCCATGAACAGTACCGCTGTCATTTTTCACATCCTGTTTGGAATGTGTTTTTGCACCTGTGGTGCCAAATGCCGTAGTCGCTGTGCAAAAGCAGCTTTCAGCTAACAAACTGATATTGCCACTGTTCATGAGGTGGGGGTCACAAAAACCATGTTAAAATTTGGAGTAAAATACCAACAATGCCTGAGGCGTTAGGGTTTCTGACCATAACGCCCCACCTGTGAGAGAATGATAGGCATCAGGGCTGTGACTTGGGATTGTTGCCTGCAATGCTCATACCATTCCACCCACCCACCCTGCAGCCAGTGAGAGAGCATCAAGGTGTGCCTTGGACTCTTTAGCTAAAAGTTCCCCATTCTCCCTACGCACCCATCTCACGTGTTTCCTGATGGAATGGGGTGCGCATAAGGCCAAAGACCCCAAGACACACCATGACACTTGTCGGTGTCTGCAGGGTAGGGTGTGGTGAAATGGCATGGCCGTTATGCCTGATGACCCAAAGGCACACCCCAATGCCTGTCACTATCTGCAGGGTAGTGACGGGCTTGGCTTCAGTTCAATACTTCACTGCCATTCCTAGTATGCAGCTCTGTAACTCCTACACTACCAATGCCAATGCCAGCAAGCAAACATTCGGCATTGACAAATGCTTGTTAATAATAACTTTGTGTGTCTGTGCTTGAATTTGTAATAGCTCTTAAAAAATAATATGCTGCATTTAAGGAACAGTTAAAGGAAGGAGGAATATATATCTGTGGTAGGGGGGGATTGACGTGAGAGAGAGAACATCATGCGGGTTGGGCAGGGGACATCTGAAAGGCTCCTGGCAGTGGGTCAGACAGATATATACCAATAAGTTGTCAATAAAAGTAAAAAAGAAAGATAAAAAAGTAAAATACATTACTCTGTGTGTTTTTTACTGAGTTTGTGTGGAGGTTGGAGGAATTGTTATTACCAGTTTGACAGCAATTACATTCTGATCTAAACCTAAAATATAAATAACAATATACAGAAAAGGAAGTATTTACTACAGTAAAAAAAGGAAAGGCCTTGTTAAAGTGGGTGAAGGGGGAGTGTGTGTGCCTGTGAGGCGGAGCCTGTCCTGAAAGGACAAAGGAACCTGAGAACAACTGAGAGGACTAAAAAAAACACATACAGGAAAAAGCTTTTTTTTTTAAATAAATAACCCTAGGTACAGTGGCGGAAGAGGGAGTGCGTCTGTGAGGCTGGACCTGTCCTGAGAGGACAGTGGTACTTGAGAACAAGTGAGAGACTAAATAAAAAGAAAATACCTTCTGTAAAAAGTATACTTTTGTGTCATTAAAAAAAAACAAAACTAGATACAGTGGTGGAAGGGAGAATGTGTCTGTGAGGTCGAGCCTGCCCTGAGAGACAGAGGAACTTGTGAACAAGAGAGAGGATGAAATAAAAAGAAAACACATGCAGGAAAAAGCATTTTTATGTGCAAAAAAAAAAATAAATAAACCTAGATACAGTGGTGGAAGGGGGAGTGTGTCTGTGAGACCAAGCCTGTACCTAGTGGGCAGAGGAACTTGGGAACAACTGAGAGGACTAAATAAAAAGAAAACACATACAAGAAAAATCATTTTTGTGTGTAATAAAAAAAAGCTGAAAATATGCACTAGACAGAGCGAGGAGGAGGAGGAGGACGAAATGGGGGAAGGTATGGGGAAACGTATGGCACGAAACAACACTGCACAGTCAGACTGGTAAAAGATCAGTTGCTGGGACTTCATCCAGTAGCAGTAGTGGTTCTTCCTCAATGTTGTCCAAACAGACAGGAAAGGCCAAAACTACCTTAATTAAAACTAAAGGAGTAGTCAGCATGACAAGGAGTGGCAAGCAAAGATATGGTACCTATGTGTACCATAGTACCAGAGTAACCCCTAGGTGGTGCTGTCTCTAGGGTTACAAACCCTGCCTGTACTTCTGACAACAGGCTGAGGGGCCTGGGTTCAAACTTAAAGAGCTACTGACGCCTCAAATAAAACTTTAAAAAGGATAATAATTAGGTATAATTCTGCCTGCATTCCATTTATATTTTATATATTTCTCCTCCCCATTATTTATTAGTAAGGACATTTGCATGCATATATGATCTTTGTCCCTTAGAGTTTCTTTAGAGTCCATCTGCCTCTATAGCTTACTCTCTACTTCAAGTCATAATCCTCTGTTGTGACATCACTGTCTGTTGCCATGGGAGTAACTGTGATGTCACAAGCAGTGCTTTATGACTTCAGGTAGGGAGAAAGCAGCAGGAATAGACAAACTCTTCAGGAGCAAAGATCCTGTTTTCATACAGATGACTAAAGTAATAAATAATGGGGAGGAGAAATATAGCACTAATGTGAAATACAAGCTGGACTGTGTCTAAATATTAGGTTTTGCTAAAGTTGTCCCAAATGTGTCACCAGCTCTTTAACAATTACCAGGGTTCATTTTCTCTACCCTCAGTAACTACAATGAAATGGTGCCTCCACCTAGAGTGAAGTATGTGGGGGTATCTACCTGACCTGGTGTAGCCCTCTGGGAAGCTATAACCGCCCACAAGCCCGCCTAGTAACCACGTACTTTGCAATGTGAAACAGCCCTTCACAACTGTTTACACACAGCAATGAACATCAATAATATGCACACACACCTTGCACTTAGCACCAGGGTCTGGTCCACGGCAAACACTCTGGAGCCCCCTGTAAAACAGTATTCAAAACAGGCATGCACTTTTAAATGCTTTTCCGCTAGACACATTAACCTTAAGCCAGGCAACGAGATATTCGTGAGTCAGTTCAACAGTGAAACAATAAATCTGAATTTATTGAGGGGATATGAACAAGGGAAGAGACAAATCTAGATGAATGATAACCGTACTGGATTTAGCCAGGATGCTATGCATGCATGCTTTAGTCCCTTTGTAACAGTCTAGCAATTGCTGGCTACCTAGAGAATGTTGGTGGCTAGTCAGAACGGTGCCGGGGATTGCAGCTGTTGTTGGGGCCCTTGATGGGGAGAAGAAGCAGTTAGACATGCATAAACAAAGACCTTGGCTAATTGTATCCTCGGCCGGTTGGCCTAGTCCACTGTAAACTGCAAAACATGCTGACTGAAATCAGATGGTACTACAGAATGATTTAAGAACTTGTTGCAGGGAGCAACCCTGAGTTTACTCACAACACCAGTAAGTAGAAGATGGCCTGGCGAAATGAAGACCTGTTGCAGAGCACTGAAGAGCATTGGGCAGCTTGGCCGACATGACTCACCTCCACTTCATGGCCTTTCCCTCCAGGTGGCCACAACCTTTGCTGCGCAGGGGCTGGATCCCCAAGCTGGTCTCTCACTGAGAAAATAGTAACAGGTGCAAGAATAGACAGCTTGGGCCGGGTTTGGCATGAGCCCATGGTCGGATAAACACTTCTGGCAAAGTTCAGTTCTGTTGGCTAGTGAAAACCTCCAGCTAGTTGAGAATTTGGCCAAACAAGGCAACTGACTCCTGGTGGCAAACAGGCATCCCTGATTATTAGGCCATGGCCCACTTAGAGCATACAGCACATTTTATGGAAATAGCATCCAGTTCTCAGTTTGGCTTCAGGCTGGTTCACAAATACAGCTGATCTGCTGTGCAAACCTTTTAACCTGCAGAAGGCAGTCTCTGATCACTGATTCTTGAACTCGGGACTGCAGACACCCACTGGAGGAAACTAGGCCTTTCCTGGGCCATAACCCTATGAGCTTGAAATGGCTCCTACTCCACGGAATCTTGGGACACACTCTCCACAGAAGTTCCTCTCAGTTCAAGAGCTCAAGCTGCACTCCGCTGTTTGAATCACAGTCCTTGAACCAATCCATTTTTCCTGCATTCCTATTGGCCAGGGGAAGCTGTCAGTCACAATCATATGCTCCCATAGATTCCTTTAGGTGCCAAACCTTAGAGTTCACAGTTTCTCCCCCAAGGCACCTCGACTAAGGACCCCTTGAGGTCCCCTGTGTCCCAATTGGTCCAATTTCTGGAAGTCCCAGACCAAACATGATGGCTCCCATTGGGATGCATAAGCTGCAAGAAGGCAGGTTAAAATGAGCACTCTAATTTAACTACAACAGCAAATTACAAGTAAATATTAACAGTACTAGTTAGTGCTTCCTCTGCTTTGCTGTCGACCACAGAGTGGAGCGAATCAGGACGGTGCCTGGCCGGTTGCAAGTTCTGAAGCACTCGGACCCCTAGCCTAGGCCATTTACAGCACACTGGCAGTGTCACTGAAAGGGACAGGTGCAGAGGCACATCATGGCACTCTCACACAGATCAATAGGGTCACCAAATAACCTTGGATTTGTTGTTTCTAACAGACATCTGCCTGACAGTGGGCATTGCTGGAGTCCTGGGAGACACTTAAGGTAAGCCCCAAATTGGTGGTGTTGGGGGGGATACACCAGTACATATTCAAATGAAACAGATGAGGAACAATCTAGCTCTGATGAGGTAATGAAATGGAGGATGTAGACGAGGAGGGAGAACAGCAGAAACAAATGGAAAGCCTGAGTGAGGAAGAGGTGGCAGTTGCACAGATGCAGGATGAATGTTATGATTTGGACTTGGATGGGATGGGCACAAACCATGTGGTGCAGAAGGAACAAGATGAGGGGGCAGCGCATTCCAATTTGGGTTCTGTTATTGGCCTGGAGGAGCTGTTGGATGACGGTAAGGGAGAAACAGAGACAGACCTTGATGAACAGCATCCCAGTGTTGAGAAAGAACAACAGAGTGGAAGTGACAAAGGACGACAGTATAGTATGCTTGGTAATACAACAAAGATGGTGACATCTTACGTGTGGTCTTACTTTTCTCTGGCTGCCAATAATGAGTTATGAGTGGTTTGCTTTATATTTAAAAGCACCATCGGCAGAAGGAACAAATAAGGTTCTCTGGATACCTCAGCATTAAAAAGACATTTAGAGAGATCTCATCCATTATGCCTCAGGAGTGATTTTTTTGGTCAGAGAGAAAGAGGACAACAACATGCAGGCAGAGTTAGGTCAGACTCCACCTGCACCTGTTGCATCAAGTGGTAGCAACAACCCTGTTGAATCAGTTGTATTCTCAACCCTTTCTCAGTCTTCTTCAAGAGTAAGTACTACAAACAGTCCCCTTTTGCCCTTATTATCATCCAGCACTCCTAATGTTGGCCATCTGAAGACTTCAACTGCTAGAAGACAGCTCACTATTTCAGAAACAATTGAACGTAAAGCTAAATACCAGCATTCTCATCCAGAAGCAATTACTGTAATGAAACTCATTTCGGAGATGATAGTACTGGACTTACAGCCTTACAGAATGGTGGAGCATGTAGGATTCAAAAGGCTTTTGAATCACCTGAACCACGATACAATATTCCATCCAGGAAATATTTCTCCACTGTCGCCATACCTCCGATGTATGAGTTAGTAAGTGCTAAACTAAAATGCTTAAAAATGCAGTTGCTGGGGTTGTCCATCTGACTACTGACATATGGACAAGCTGCCAGCAAGAGCCATTTATGCTGCTGACTTCACATTGGGTATTGTTTACTCCCTGAAGTGACACAGACAATCCCCCTCTGAAACTGGCTTCCCTTCACATCCAATATATCCGGTAGGATCACACAGCTTCCAACACCCTGGATGAGCTCAATAGAGAGATACAGTACTGACTTACATCACAGGGGCTTTCTGTAGGTTTTATTGTGGCTGACAATGGTTCAAATATAAAGAAAACATTGTCTGATGGGGGCTTTGTCCACATTTGATGTTTTGCACATTGCCTAAATTTGATCATGCATGTCTTTATGGATGAGGACAGAGATATAAAGGCCCTCACATATGCGGCATAAAGAATATGCACACATTTCAGCCACTCCTGCAAAGCACGCCAATGTCTTTGGGCCATACAAGAAGAACACAGACTGTCTCCTAATACACTCATCCAGGATGTTGCAACGAGGTGGAACTCTACCTTTAACAAGTTCCAGTGATTGCTGGAGCAAAAAAAGGCTATAAGACAGTATGCACTAGAGAACAGCATAGAGGATGCTGATGTGTACATTAATCCTCAGCAGTGGGCTGTTTTAGAACTTCTCATCAAGATCCTGTAACCCTTTGAGGAAATTACTAGGGAAGTGAGTTCCATCAGTACCACACTCAGTCAAATAATCCCATTGATCAATAGTCTTAGATTTCAGCTGAATGCGATTAGGGATGACTTGGAAGGTACAAGAAGCCAGTTTCAGATGGGAGAGTCTAGTGCAACTAAAAGGGACTTGCCACCCAGAATAAAAAAAGACATGGTACATAGAATGATTAAAAAAGTCAGAGACGATGAGAAACTGTGAAATGCTGGTGGCAGAACATTATATCAACAGTACTAGATCCATGGTACAAAATGAAACATCTCTCACAGCATGATCCAAATATGTTCCAAAACTGCAGAGAAAATCATTCAAGAACTAGATCTGGTTTTGAAAAAAAAAACATGACAATAGATGCAGCCCCCTCATCCATTAATCCTGCACCTTCACACCCTCTCTTCTCAGGCTACAAAACAATCAGCTGTTGCCATTCATTCTACCCTCAGCAGTCATCTTTGGGGTCACTTGGATGCTGTTGTCCTTGAAAAATCAGCCCTTCCTTCTAAATATGTCACTGCTTCTGCCCAGGCCATGGTTGACTGCTATTTAGCGGAAAAAGGTATTGAATGGAATGAAAATCATATTAAATACTGGCAAAGCAAGGAGCCTGTATAGCCTGCACTTGTGCAGGTAGCTTTGAAGTACATGGTCTGTCCCCCAACCAGTGTATTTTCAGAGTGACTCTAGCTCTGCTGGAAATGTGGTAACAGATACACGATCTAGGCTACTATCAGAAAATGTTGAAAAGTTAACATTGACTGGTTGCAGTTATGACCCGGAGGCAGCAAATACATTTTGCAGTGACCTCAAAGATGTCTACTTGGAAGAGTAGAAAGATCACCATTTTTTCAGAAAAAGAAATTAGTACTCCAGTAAGCCCATATGTGGCATACACAATTTTTGAACCTGATGGCACAATTTTTTCAGCATGTCCTAACAGACTTGGCTAATTTTTGGATTGCCTGAACCTGATGGCACACTTTTTGCAGCATGTTCTAATGCACTTGTCTAATTTTTGGACCGCCTGAAGTTGAGACTGATGGCACAGTGTTTTCAGCATGTCCTCCTCATATTTGGCTAATTTTTGGATTGCTTGAACCTGATGGCACACTTTTCACAGCATGTCCTAATGGACTTGTCTAATTTTTTGACCACCAGAACTTGAGACTGATGGAACAGTGTTTTCAGCATGTCCTCCTCACATACTTGGCTAATTTTTGGATTGCCTGAACCTGATGGCACACTTTCGCAGCATGTCCTAATGGACTTGTTTAACTCTTTGACCACCTGAAGTTGAGACTGATGGCACAGTGTTTTTAGCATGTCCTAATTTTTGTCTTGCCTGAACCTGATGGCACACTTTTTTCAGCATGTACTAATGAACTTGTCTAATTTTTGGATTGCCTGAATGTAGGTCTCTGGACTCCTAAGGACATGCAGTTATTTTGTTGGTAGGGGGTTCCCTAAATGTGTCATCAATTTGGGTGGGTGAGTGGGTGGGTGAAGGGACCCATAGCATAGAAAATAACTGCATGGCTCTCAGTGGAGCAGAGAAGGAAGTAGTGCAACAATGACAAACTGATGTATCCATTGTATACTACTAAATGGGAATGGGATTCCCCCTCTGAGGTCAGACAGGTCAGTTTACAGTTATAGCACTAGTACTGAGGCAGGGAACAGACAGAGGTCAACTGCATGACTGCCATATTCAATTAACCAGCACATCAGTGCCATAAACTCACAGTTTTAATTTCCTGAAATTCTGTTTACAATTCTATGTGGGTGTCACAGATCTCAGTGTCGTGTTATACAATTATATCGCAGATTTGCAGCTTTCATCACATTTTACAAAAGGTCCTGATTCGAATCAGAACTAATCAAAACTTATCAGGACTTTGGCCTGGATCCTGATCATAATAATAAGGGACAGGACCTTTTCGGGTTCCCCCTTCCCTAGTCCTGAATGGTGGTTAAAAGAACACATGATGGGAGATTGCTTTAAATGTGACACCTGTGTTACCTAAGATTCAGCTCTCTGAGGAAGAGGCAGAGTGCCATGGATTGCAGGAGCATTTGTTTGACTGTGCACTTTATAAAACAAAATAACATAATCATGCGTTTCCCAGCAGGGTGTGCAGTGTTTGATAAAGGAAAAATCACCCTGTCAGGTTACTTAGTTTTATTCATGTTGTAGACAGATTTAAAAAGTCCCTTACAGAGGTACAGAATTTGTAACAAAATGTTCACGTGTGATAAATGTTGCACAGACAGTACAACTCCCAGGAGCACAGAAGAAAACAAGCAACTCCCTGCAGAACTGAAAATGTATTTTTATTAATGCTCTGTCGCTACCTTGTTAAAGTCATGTCTATCAGATTCCTCATTTAAATTTTCCTTTGGCAGCCTACTCTGATTGTTAGTGACATATGCTGTCTTCCAGTTTTCCGTAGGGTTCCTTGGGTCCTGCTGTTCTGTCTCTGTATTGCTACACTTAGTAAAATGACTTGTCTTTCACTTATCATCTTTTTGCAAATGACACTCAGAGCTACATAGTTCTATCACTAGTCACTATCCTGAATGATGTGATCTTTCAGGCGCTTACTGGCTGGCTGACTTGCTGCAGTTAAAATGTGGTGTTTTGATAAGTTCCTGAACATTTACTCTGATAAACCTGATGTTTTACTCATTCCTCCATCTTTGCCAGTGCTGTGATTTTACTGGGGAGTGGGACTGCATAATATATTTTTTTTTACATTTTATTTACCTTGGGTAGCCTCGCTGATGCTGAGTTGCAGCATCTAGTTTTCAGGGGGGCCCTGCTTCTATCCATTTCTGCAGTGGAAGGCTATGTGACTTGCCCATTGTAAGGTCACCCTCCCTGGCCTAGGGGCATACAGACAGAAAGGTCGTTCAGGGAGGGGCCCCACACAGAAATGGCAGGAAACATTTCCTTGATCTCTCAAGCTTGAGGATGACTTCTGGGACTCCAGAGACACATGACAGGGCAAACGGAGCTGCAGTTAAACAGGGTTAGCAGAATCTGGATACAAAGTCAAATGTCCAGCTGGGAGTATAAATAAACAGAGTCCTTTATACCTTCTACCTGAGCTCACAGGAGTGCATGTTAAAACCTCTTGTCATTCTCTTTCCACATTTTAGCCTGCACAGTATCTATATGTTTCTACTTTTCACTGAGGGGTGGCTTCAACCCTGCTGGGGTACTTTTATGGTATAAAACTGGCCCTGATGAAAGCAACTAGAAGCTCTTGGAGTCCACCACCCCAGGTAGCACAGGTGGTTACTCCCTAGGCATCTCCCAGTCCATTTTTCCAATTTCACTTAAACTTGGCAGTTACACAGTTCCAGTGCTAGGGGCTGTGCAACACTAAAGGATCTTGTCACAGACTTTTAAATAAACTCTGACTACCCACAGAGTCTGTTCCTGTACACTTAATTCACAAATTCAGACTTTTAAATTGTCACTCTTCACCCAGAGGGGTGCATGTCTGGCGCTAGCTGGCAATATCCAGATCTTTTAAGGCAATACTGGCCCAGTTTCACTCCAAAGCAAATTTCCACTTTCTGAGAGGAATTCTGTAATTTCAGTTACTTGTCCTCACTTGGGGAGGGAGGGAGGGCACCACTGGATAGAAACATAGAAGTTGACAGCAGATAAGGACTGCAAGGCCCATCCAGTCTGCTCATTTTTCTACCTCATGAGTGTGCCATAGGCCTTTACTCTGTCAATGGCCTATTTATACTCATCTGTATTGCTCCCTTATGCCTATCCCATGCCTGTTTGAAGCACTGCACTGTATTCATATTCATCACTTCCTGAGGTAGGCTGTTCCATGCATCCATCACCCTTTCTGTGAAAAAGAACTTCCTCACATTACCCCTTAATCGGCTTCCCTCTAATCTCACGCTGTGTTCTCTTGTCCTGCTATTTTTCTTATATTGAAACATATTAGACTCTTTCACTTTGTTAATGCCCTTAAGATGTTTAAATGTTTCGATCACATCATCTCTCTCTCCCTATAATCTGTCCTCATATGTTTTCAGATGCAGTCCCTACACCATTTTGGTTGCCCTTCTCTGGACTGCCTCCATTTTGTTGATGACCTTGAGCAGGTGCTGCCTCCAGTACTGCATGCAGTACTCCAGATGGGGCCTAACTAGTGTCTTGTAAAGAGGGATTATTACTTCCCTTTTACGACTTGTGATACCCCTACTAATACACCCCAACAACCCTCTAGCTTTACCTACTGCTTTAGTGGTCTGTTTGGATGATTTCAGGTCATCTGTGATGATGATGCCCAAGTCTCTTTCTTCCCTTGTGATTGTCAGCAACTCCTCTCCCAACCTATAGGTAGCTTCAGGGTTTCTCTTCCCTATGTGCATGATCTTGCACTTCTTTGCATTAAACCCCAGTTGCCGCTCTTCCCACCATTTTGCCAGTTTTTCCAGATTTCTTCTCATTCTGCCCACCCCAGCTGGATGATCTGCTCTGTTGCAGATCTTGGTGTCATCTGCAAACAGGCAAACCTTACCCTCCAGTCCATCTGCAATGTCACTGATGAAGATATTGAAGAGAACTGGCCCCAGGACTGATCCCTGAGGTACCCCACTTGTGACTTGCATCTCTTCTGACTGTATACCATTTACCACCACTCTCTGTTTTCTGCCCACCAACCAGTATGCCACCCAATTGACCAACATCTGACCCACCCCGAGCCTGCCCAACTTATTAATCAATCTTCTATGTCGAACAGTATCGAAAGCTTTGCTGAAGTCAAGGTAGGCGATATCAACTGCACCCCCTTGGTCCACCACTCCGGTAACCCTGTCAAAGAAATCTACGAGATTAGTTTGACAGGACTTTCCTGTTGTAAACCATGCTGTCTTGGATCCTATGCTCCTATGGATTCCAGGTGTTGCACTATCCTTTCCTTAAGGAGTGTCTCCATAATCTTGCCCACTACTGAGATAAGACTGACTGGTCTGTAGTTTCCTGCCTCCTCCCTGCTGCCACTCTTGTGGAGCGGGATCACATGAGCCCTTCTCCAGTCTTCTGGGACCTCTCCTGTGCTGAGAAACTCACTATACAGTTCTGCTAATGGCTCTGCTAATTCCACCCTTAGACCCTTTAGTGTCCTAGGATGTATGCCATCAGCTCTCATTGCCTTGTCCACCCTGAGCTTAGCGAGCTCTTGTAGGACCCTTTCTTTTGTGAAGGACTTGTGCACACTTGTGTCCATGGTGCTGAGCTGTGGGCCCTGCTCTACTTTCTCCTCAGTAAATACTGAGCAGAAGTATCTATTTTGGATAGATGCTTTTCCTTGATCCTCCTCCACACCCCCCTTATCCCCATCGATCTTAGCAATACCCCCTCTGTACTTTCTTCTTTCACTAATGTACCTATAGAAAGTTTTACCCTTTTCTTTTACTGTTCGTACTAGTGTTTCCTCGGTTTGGGCCTTTGCCTGCCTTACTGTCTTCCCTGCTTCTCTTAGGGAGGTTTGCATGCCTCCCATTTCGTCATCCTTACCACATTCCATTATATTTCCTGAAGGCCAACCTTTTGGCTCTGATCTTTTCTGCTACTGTTTTTGAGAACCAAAGTGGTTTCCTCCTTCTTTTGCTCTTGCTTTCTCCCTAACATAATGAGATGTTGCTTCAAGTATTGCATCCTTAATGCTTGCCCACTTTGCCTGTACCCCCTCACCTGTATTTCACCTTGCCAAGGCTAGCTTAACTATGTTGGCCATCTTATCAAAGTCAGCTCCTCTGAAGTCCCATATTTTTGCCTTGGAATGGGATGATTTAGTTCTATTGGCCAAATTGAACCATACCATGTAATGGTCCCTGGCCCTCAGGTGACCTTCTACCTGGAGATCTGTGATCCTTTCCCCGTTAGTCAGTACTAGATCCAGGATAGCCCTGTCTCTTGTGAGTTGTTGTACTAATTGTTTGAGGCCCTCCCCCTGCAGGGAATCCACTATGTGTCTAGTTCTGGTGGATGTTCCTGCTGGTATTGACCAGTCTGTATCTGGCATGTTGAAGTCTCCCATTATCAGAACCTCCCCTTTAGTGGTCATGTTTTGTATATCTTTTAACAATAATGTGTCTATGTCCTGCCCCTGGTCTGGAGGCCTGTAGACAACCCCAGTTCATATGGCTGTCCCATTTCCTGTTTCCAGGGTGACCCACAGTTCTGGTTCCTTATGTGTATTCTGAATTTCTGTAGCTTTGATATTTTCATTGACATAAAGGGCCACTCTCCCCCTTCCCATTTTTGCACCTCGGTTTCTTCTGAACAGTACATTGCCGGGTACTGAAGTCTCCCAAATGTGGTTACTGGTGAACTATATCTCACTAATGGATACTATGTCCAGTTTAACCTCTGTCATTGTTGCTTCCAGGTCTGGGATCTTGTTTCACAGACTATGGGCATTTGTGTACATGATTTTCCATTGGCCAGATTTCGGTGCGTTAGTTGTGGGGCGAGGTCCAGCTTTTCCCCTGTGCGTTGTGTGGGGAGCCGGACATTTTCCTTACCTGGTGATGCAAATTGACTACAAACATGCTGAACACCTGTCTGATCACTAGCTGATGGGGAGGGGTGTTCTTCCCATTCGATATATCGGGTGCTGCACCCCCTCCCCATTTGCTAGTTTAAATATTCTGCAAAGACACCAAACTTCTGCCCCAATGCACTGACTCCCCCCTTAGTCAGAAGCAGTCCATTGAATTTAAAGAACTTTCGCTCCCAAAACTGTTGCCAGTGACCTACAAATTTGTGTCCTTTTTCCTGGTACCAGCCCTTGAGCCACATGTTTAGCTCCCCTATCTCCCCTTCTCTGACCTTTTGTCTGTCTGTCCCCCTCTCCCAGACTGGCAGGATCTCAGAGAAGGAGATGCTGGATGAAATGGATGACAGTTTGTCTCCCAGCCTGGTCAGGTGTTCCTTGGTCTCCACAACTGACCAGTTGGCGAGATTGTTAGTCCCTATGTGTACCAGGATGTCAATGTTTTTTCCTGCTTCCTGCATGATTTTAGCAATGCAGCCAGTTTCTCTCCATGCTGATGTACCTGGGAGACATTTGATCATTACCCCCGGCTGGAGGTAGGTATCAACTCCCCTAATCATGGAGTCTCCTATGATCAGAAGTGTTTTGGATTTCCTTTTTGGTTTTTTTTGTTTTGGTCCTTATTTTGGGAGAGTTTTGTAACATTAGCTCCTGTGCTGCAGTGTCCTGCTCTGCAGTGTCCTTTGCCCCTTGGTTTGATTTCAGAGACAGAGGCAGATACCTGTTTGTAGTTTTTATATGATTTGTGGAGGTGATACATTGGTGAGCATTGAGTAATGGGGCACCTGATTTGCCCCTCCTAACCACCTGCCAACCTCCCAGACCAACTACCTTCTGCAGTTGAAGTGCTTCAGTTGGATGTTGGGGAAATGGTGGGTGGTTCTTGCAATATATTGCCTCCTGAATATGTGATTTGAGGTGTGCAGTCTCTGCCCATGCTGCCCTGAGCTGCACCCTTAGATCTCTGATGGTTCAGCATGAAGGACAACATCCTAAATCCTGTATAACTGCCCTTTTGAAAAGTGTCCTGCAGTACCTGCAGTTAATAATATCCATTCCAGTTGAGCTGCCGAGTTTATAACTTGGTCCGAGTAATTAGAAGGAAAATAAAAGCAAAAGTTACATTTTTATTTTTATGTGTAATTTTTTTCTGTTTGTTTTTGTATAAATTTTTATAACAAGTTAAATTAATTGTGCCCCTGTAAGTGATGTCACTGTGTGGATACCCCTCTGATCCTCCCCTTCCTGCTTTGCTACAGGAAATGTCATGACTGTGCTGCTCTATAAAAGGAGTGTAGCATGGGGTGGTTGGGGATGGAGGTGGGTGGTTGGGCCCTTCCCCTGCTGAAAAAGAAGAAACACGGACAAAAGAAACAAGGAGGTAAGAGCAGAAACAATCAACCCACAACAAATGCAGTCACTATCCCTCAGTCTGTGTCTCTTATGTGCTCCTGTAATTAGCCCTGAAAGTTTAGCCTAATGATAGATAAAACCATAAAACCTGTAAGCACCACCTGTAACAATTTCACAGAAGATATACCCTGCAAAAAACACTTTGCTACAGATAAAAATAAAGCAGTAAAAAAGTAACAACACCTGTAAGCACAACCTGCAGAACACTTTAATAGAAGATATACCTTGCAAAAAAACAGTTTGAATCGGAGAAGATTACAGCAGTAATCTGTAAGCACAAGACAGTAACAAACCTGCAGGCACACCCTGTAATGATGCAGCAGAAAGTATACCCTGCAACAGCAATTTGAATCAGAGAACAATAAAGCAGTAAAATGTAAACAAAAAACAGTAACAAAACCTGAGAGCACAAAAGAAAATAGTAACACACAGTAAATCTGCCTAGCCAAAAAAAGCCTTAATCTTTTTCCTTGCTCTGATAATGTTGTCCCTTGCTTTGTCCTTACAAGCAAATCTAGAAGAACAGAGCTCAGGTGAAGCTAAGTGCTTCTGCCAGCAAACCTAGTCTTCCACTAGGATGTCAGACCAGATCACTTTACATAAGAAATAGATTGAACATCACTTCCGATCCTTTGCCCATGGTAATTCTCTGGATCAACTTTCTCTCAGATAGACCTCAACTGCTATCTTCATTTTTGTTCTCCTGCTGAAAAGGGGGCACCCCTTTTCGAGGGTCTTTTTCAACAGCAGCTGCCACAAACAAGCTATTTTCTTGACACCAAGCTCTACAGAGAAACTTCAGACCAGTGGGAAATGGCACTGTGTGCCAGTTGAACCTCTCCCACCAACTGACAATCACTAGTCTCTTCCCTTTAGTACAGAACACTAACTCCTCCCCTTTGGAATGCCAAGGCAGACCAGCTGACTCAGTCCTCTAAAGGCATAGAAAACTGGCACAACCAAGAGGTTGATTGACATTCCTAAAGGTACATAGCTCTTGGGGGTAGGGGGAGGCTACACCAAGGCTACACAGAGAGTATTTGGGTCTAGTAGGGTTTGAACCTGTGCACTCCTGGTTCGCAAGCTGGTGCATTAACCACTGGACTACAATTTGCATTATCCAGAATAAATCTGTAACAATTCTCTCATCAGAATATCCAGAACCTTGTGGTCACTATTATTTATTTATTTAGAATTTTTGTACAGCTGGATATTCACATTTAGGCTGACTGCCTAGTTTAGAAGAGGATCCTGGGGGACAGTTACAGCAGCAGGGTGATACTGACAAGTATAGTCTATATATATACATATACTGTATATATATATCACAATATATTAACATATCATTAATATTGCTAAGAGTTAATAAGTTATATACATTTATATAGGACAGTGCTATGGTCAGTAACCTTGTGGCCTGTTCCCAGTGTAAGATAAGAGGACAAGCAAGGGACAATAAAACATAGGTGCTCAATCTGAGGGGCTGGTAATGTGGGAGAAAACTGTCTAGAAGGTGGAGAAAGAATGGAATGTTAGTTTAATAATGGATTCTGATTTGCTGTTAAAGAGCAGATTTTTGTAATCACTAAATCCTGGTAGTTTCATTTCATTAACATAATGCAGATTAACAAATACCTGTCACCAGAGGGAGCCAAGATAATTGTGCAAAGCCCGGTCATCTGACTACTATGGCAGTCATTTTCAACAGTCTAGACTTTAGTAAGGCATTTGACTCAGTTCCACATAGAAGACTATTAAGTAAGCTATAGTGTATGATGGAACGTTGTTACCGATAAAATATCGGCCCCTTTCAAAACATTGTTATGCTGTAGTAACTATGTCATCGTAGTTGTTATGCTGCACTAGTTACATAGCTACTACAGCATAACAACATCAAACGCACTAGTGCATGTGTGTTACACATCCAGTAAGTGGCCGCGGCAAAAAGGAGAGCAAAGGAAAGCAGTACCGAGGGAGGAAAAAAAACGGTAGGATCGATTACTTAATTAACTTACAACTTGTAGGGCATCCTACACTATAAAATAGTGATAGTTATTTTCCGAATAAGCCATGTTAGCATCTTGAGGTTGCCAGTGGTACCAAACCACTTGAGCTTCACTCTTGAGGTTAATGCGGTCGCCATGGCAACCTCTTGCTGCACTAACTAGCTTGTGACTGATAGGTAACTATCCATTACTCTCTATGAGTAACCTAGGAGTGAGGCAAAAGGTGGTAAACTGGGTAAGAAACTGGTTAGGGAATAGGCAGCTAAGGGTGATAGTAAATGGTGTTCACTCCAGGGAGGGAAGGGTGACCAGTGGGGTGCCTCAGAGTTCGGTGCTAGGACTGGTCCTGTTTAATGTCTTTATAAGTCACATTGCAGAGGATCTGGAGGGGAAGGTCTGCCTATCTGTGGATGATACCAAAATCTGCAATGAAGTAGATACTCCAGGGGGCTAGAAAGGATGATCAGAGACCTGAGAAAACTTGAGGAGTGGTCACAAGTACAGCAGCTGGGTTTTAATGTGAAAAAGTGCAAAATAATGCACTTGAGGGACAGAAACACAGGGGCAGAGAACAAAATGGGGGTAGTGTTATTGATGACCACCAAACAGGAGAGAGACCCTGGGGTAATAATCTCTGATGACCTAAAGCTGGCTAGGCAATGCAACAAAGCAGTTGGGAGGGCTAGTCCGATGCTGGGTGCATAGGGAGAGGTATCACCAGCAGAAGAAGGGAGGTAGTGCTGAATATGTATAGATGATTGGTAAGACCTCACTTAGGATACTGTGTACAGTTCTGGAGGCCACATCTCTGGAAGGATATAGACAGAGTTGAGGGGGTCAGGAGGAGAGCAACTAAAATGGTGTGAGGTATGCATCAGAAGCCCTACGAGGAGACAATAAAGGAACTCCAGTATGTACACCCTGAAAGCGAGAAGGGAAGGGAGGCAGAATAGAAATCTTTAAATACCTCAGGGGGGTAAATAAGGTACAGGAGGAAGTGTTTTTCAGAATAAAAGATGCACAAGAACAAGGGGACATGCTGTGAAGCTGGATTGGGGTAGATTCAGGAGAGGTGTGAGAAACATAGAAACATAGAATTTGACGGCAGATAAGGACCGCTTGGCCCACCCAGTCTGCCCATTTCCCTACCTGATGGATAAGCTGCAGATCCTAGTTAACCAGCAGCCTACTTCTTCCTACCCCCACCTCCTAGAATTGCCTTATGACTGTCCCATGCATGCTTGAATTCCACCACTGTTTTTGACTCCACAACCTCCTCTCTGTGAAAAAATACTTCCTTAAATTTCCTCCGAGCCACTCCCCCCCTCTATCTTCAAATTGTGTCCCCTTGTTCTTGCACACCTCTTTTTTTGAAAGATGCTACCCTCTTGGACGTTGTTGATTCCCTTGAGGTACTTGAAAGTTTCTATCATGTCCCCTCACCTCCTTTCCTCGAGGCTATACATATTAAGCTCCTTAAGTCTCTCTTCATATGTCTTCCGTGCAGACCCTGCACCATTTTAGTTGCCTCCTCTGGACAGCTTCCATCCTGTCTATGTCTTCTTGGAGATTGGGTCTCCAGAACTGCACGTAGTACTCCAGATGGGGTCTCACCAGCTGTCTGTACAGAAGGATAATAACTTCCTGTTTTCTACTGGTGATGCCTCTCCTGTGCATCCCAAGTATCCCCCAGCCCTCCTTGCTGCCCTCTCACATTGCTTGCCAACCTTTAGGTCATCTGATATGACTACCCCCAGGTCCCTTTCCATTTTTTTGTTGTTAGTATCTCACCCCCATTGTGTACTCTTCCCCTGGGTTTTGTTTCCCAGGTGCATTACCTGCACTTCTTAGCACTGAATCTAAGCTGCCATACATTTGACCATTCCTCTAACCTTGCCAAGTCCCTTCTCATCCTTTCCATCCCACTGTGCATCAACTCTGTTGCAGATCTTTGTGTCATCTGCAAAGAGACATACTTTTCTTCCAGTCCTCTGCAATGTCGCTTATAAAGTCATTGAAGAGGACCGTCCTACTACTGAAACCTCGGTGTACCCACTAGTAACACCCCTTTCTTCAGAGTGGACTCCATTTACTATTACTCTCTGTGTCCTATTCTCCAGCCAATTTTTACCCAGGCTGTCATCTTGGGACCCATCCCAGGCTGGCTAACTTGTATATTAATCTTTTGTGTGGGACTGTGTCAAATGCCTTGCTAAAGTCTAGGTAGGCCATGTCCACAGCCCCTCCCTGATCTACTACTTTGGTCACCCAGTCAAAGAAATCTATCAGATTTGTCTGGCATGACCTTCCCACTGTGAATCCATGCTGCCTTGGGTCCTGTGCCCCTCTGGCCTCTAGATACTCGACAATTCTTTCCTTCAGAAGTGATTCCATCATTTTCCCAACCACCGAGGTTAAACTAACAGGTCTGTAGTTTCCTGCTTCTGCCTTGCTCCCACTTTTGTGAAGGGAATCACATCTGCCCTTCTCCAGTCCTCGGGTACCACCCATCCTCCCATGATTTGTTAAAGAAGGTAGTCAGTGGTGTCACTAGTTCTACCTTAGTTCTTTAGAATTCTGGGATGAATCCCATCAGGCCCCATTGCTTTGTCCACCTTCAGTTTTAAGAGTTCTTTCAGAACCCTTTCTTCTGTAAATGGGCTGGTATCAACTTCTGTATCCAGAGTGTTTCTACTGTTTGTTTTAGGTACCTCCCCCTCTTCCTTTGCAAATACTGAGCAAAAATATTTGTTTAGTATCTCTGCCTTTTCAGAGTAAGTACTTCTTCACAGAAAGGGTAGTGGATTCATGGAATAGCCTACCTGCCGAGGTGGTGGGGGTGAAAACAGCAATGGGGTTCAAGAATGCATGGAATATGCATAAGGGGATCTCAGCAAAAAGAAATGAGGGTAGGGAAAAAGAGCCAGAGATCAGTTATGATCTACAGTAATACTGTAGGTAGGGGAAATGGGCACACTGGGTGGGCCAAGCAATCCCTATCTGCTGACAAATTCTTTGTTTCTATTAGTGATGGGCCAAATCTCTCCTCTCTAAACTGAGCAGTGCTGAAGTACAGCGGCTTGGTTTATGTGAGACCCAAACCGAACACTGCCAGCTTGGCTCGAATCTCGCCATGTGTTTTTATTCCTCCTCCAGCCTCCCTGCTTGAATGCCAGTCATGTGACATGCATGGGAGGCTGAGGCAGAGTTCGGTACATATATGCGCCAGTGTGGATGAGCTTGGAGTATATCCCCGTATGCACATGCATGAAATGGGAGTATATACAGGGGCCTGCACATTAGCTCGGTGCCATTACATAGTGCCAGCAGCAGAGATGGGAGTGTGCGCTGATCAGGGCAAGTTAAAGCAGAAGCAACACCTTTTGAGTCACACTGATGGACTTGTCGCAGCAGCGGTGATTTTTGGGCAGAGTGAAGGGGAAGGGGACTTGGAGGGAGGATTGCCAGAGGACTCCTCAGTTAAATGAAAGACAATAATGTTAGAGGGTCTGGGAGAGCTGGGTGGGTAGTGAGGTGCTGCAGTACACGTGGGACTCAATCAATAACTCAAACTCAAGGACTTAAAGAGTCTTCAGCCAGGTCAGATGGTAGACCATCCCTCCAGAGGAAAACTTAAAAAAAATAAATAAATACACACACACACACACACACACACACACACACACGTGGAACTGGGTAGGTTATTGTGGGTTGGGCTGGTACAGGGTGGGCCTTAGCTCTCCTAGTCCTGCTGCCCTCCTGTTTTGCAGCTTAAATAAACAAGCATTTGTCAATGCCGAATGTTGATTGCGTTGGTCCGTTGAGCTTGCTCACTGCCCCTGTGTCACTTGCTCATTCTGTTTCTCCCGGTGCTGCAGGCTGCTCTTTTGTACTGGCCTCCTGCCTGCGTTGGCATGTTTTTCTGCCCACAAAGAAATCTGCACCTGTCCTGACAGAGCTCTGTTGAGGTGGGTCACTCCCCCTCTCTCACTCGCTCATTCTGTTTCTGCTGGCGCTGCAGGCTGCCATTTTGTATGGGGCTCCTGCCTCTGTTGCCGACTTCTTCTGCCCACAAAGAAATCTGCAGTAGTCCTGACACAGTTCCGTTGAGCTAGCTCACTCCCCCTCTCTCGCTCATTCCATTTCTGCTGGTGCTGCAGGCTGGCCTTTTGTACTGGGCTCCTGCCTGCGTCGCTGCCTTTTTCTGTCCACAAAGCAATGCTCAGCAGTCATGATAGAGGTCTGTTGAGCTCACTCACTCCCCCTCTCTCACTCGCTCATTGTGTTTATCCCGGGCGCTGCTGTCTGCCCTTTTGTACTGGGCTTCTGCCTGCGTTGGCACCTTTTTCTGCCCACAAACAAATCTGCAGCTGTCCTGACAGAGCTCTGTTGAGGTCACTATCTCAGCCTGTCTCACTCGCTCATTCTGTTTCTATTGGTGCTGCAGGCTGCTCTTTTGTACTGGGCTTCTGCCTGCATTGGAATGTTTTCAATCAATCAATCAATCAATACTTTATTTTTAAAAGGCGCTTTTCTTCAACCAAAGCGCCTGTACAATTTCATAAAACAATAAATAAACAAGATTTAATTTATTATAAATCATTAAAAGCTATATTAAAAAGGTGAGTCTTCAAAGCTCCTTTAAAATTCAGGACAGTCGGGCAATTTCGCACCTGACCAGTGAAAATTCCACAGGGTCGGGGCCATAAAACTAAATGATCTAGCCCTGAAGTTTTCAAATGAACTGGGAATTCCCAGCAATCATCAGTGGATCGGAGGTGGAGGGACAGTAGGGCAAAGGAGCTCTTCAGGTAAGTAGGTCCCCGATCGTAGGGCTTTATAGGTCAGCAAACCCACCCTGAAGGTGATTCACCAAAACACTGGCAGCAGTGCAGTCCGTGGAGCACAGGCGTACTGTAGCTGGATCTAGAAGATCCAGTCAATAACCTAACCGCCGCACATTCTGCACAAGCTGGCAAGTGAGAAGTTCAACCCCGACAGCCCTGGGTACAGGGGAGTTGCAATAGTCAAGGCGGAGGTAACGAAGGCATGGATCAATGTTGGAAGATCCTCTGAGGAACCAGGTGCTTCACCCTGGCGATATTCCTCAGATGGAAAAAGGAAGTTTTGACCACCGCTGACACCTGGGATTTAAGTGTCAAGTGGTCGTCAATTATTACGCCAAGATTCCGCACCTGATCTGAGGTTGTCAGCTGAACGCCCCCAAGCCATAAGCCTGAGGGCAATCCATCCAGCAAACCCACCTCACAGCGACCTCGATCCACGACTAACACCTCAGTTTTATCTGGGTTTAACCTCAGCCAACTCCCACTCATCCAGTCCTGGATTTCGCAAGCAGTTATTAAATACCGATAAGGCAGCATCCTGATTGGGTAAAAGACATATACAGCTGGGTATCATCTGCATAGCAATGAAAACCCAAACCGTATTGCCTAATAATCGCCTCCCAGCGGAGCATATACACCGCAAAACAACATAGGTGCTAAAATAGACCCTGCGGTACTCCTGAGGATAGGAGACTGATGTCGAGGAAAAATTCCCGACATCACCCTCTGAGTCCTACCCTGAGGTAAGATTGGAACCACCTGAGGACCACACCAGATAATCCACAGATGGACCGTAGATGCTCCAGCAGCACACCATGGTCAACAGTGTCAAATGCTGCAGAGAGATCAGGAGTACCAAGATAGAACAGGTCCCACGATCTCTCGCTATTAGGAGGTCATTTAGTACCCGAACAAGTGCTGTCTCGGTACTATGCCTTTTCCTAAATCCTGACTGGAGAGAATCATAAATATTGTTGTTGGTCAGATGATCATCCAACTGTACTGCGACCACCTTCTCAATAACTTTACCCACAAAGGGTAAGTTAGAGACTGGTCTGTAATTTGCTAGACAGTCTGGGTCTAAGGAGGATTTCTTTAAAAGAGGCTTAACTATAGCCTCTTTAAGAGGATCAGGAAAGATCCCCCTCTCTAAAGACTTCCAGACTATCGAAGCCAGGACTAGGCCAATTTTATCCACACAATCCACTAAGAGACGTGTGGGGCCAGGGTCCAAATCACAGTTGGTGGGTCGCAGCGTTCGGATGATCATCACAATATTATCAATTGTGGGGAGGCTGAAGTCAGACCATACAAACTGAGTGTTCGACATCTCCAGCCGACCATCACCGCTCCCATTGGAAAGGGAAGGACGGACGTCTGACCTGATTTTGGCAACCTTATCTGCAAAGAGGAGAGCAAACTCCTCACACCGCTCTAGAGAAAAGGCTCTTCTGGGCTGAAGACAGGCTGGATTGCACAGTCTGTCCACAGTCCAAAAGAGCTGAGCTGGTCTATTCTGTGCAGCCGCAATCTCTCTGGACAGGAATTCTGCCTTCACGAGATTGCGATTGATAGGCCGTGATAATGGTCCATCAAACTAAGTTTGTCATCATCCAGACCGACTTCCTCCAGCTTCTCCAGCTCGTCCCACCCTCCTCAACTCCCTCATGGTCTCATCAAACCATGGAGACCTGGGGCTAAGAGTGAGAGGACGAACACGAACAGGTGCAATAGAATCCAGGGCCCCTGTCACCGCCTTATCATAGGCATGTACCAGGTCACCTGGATCCAAGCAATCCATCGGTAGGCCCGATAGGTCCAGCACCACCATCAGGTCATCCGGGGACACACTCCTTAAAGGGCGGTACCGTACCATCTCCGAAGGGGGCTGACCTAATAGGGTGGCCTCCAAACTGAACCTAATGGAGTGATGGTCAGACCATCCAAGTGGTTCCACCACCAAATCAGATATCCCCATCCCCAGAAGGAATACCAGGTCCAATGAGTCCACCAATATGAGTCGAGGTGGAAACAACCTGTGGAAGCCCAGTGATACCATCAACTGGAGGAAGTCTTGACCAAAGCGTGAGATTCATCGTTGACCCAAGCATTGAAGTCCCACAGAACCAACCATCTGGGGACCCCAATGTCAGGTCAACAATGAAGTCTCGACCTCCTGCAGGAAGACATTCTCGTCACCTGGTGGACGGTATACGAGAAGTATCCTGCACCCCACACCCTCGCCTAAGACACATTCAAAGGATCTGGTACATCCCACCGGTACTCCACCAGGCCCAGTTCTGACTTAAAACATATGGCAACACTCCCGCCCCTACGATCCTGCCTTGAGCGGTGTATCACCAATACCCGCTGGAACTGCTGCTGCTAAACTGGCCCAGCATTTCCATCCAGCCAGGTCTCGGTGATGCATGCCAAGTCAGATGACCCAACAAGATCGGCTATAATGGCCGTCTTGTTTTTAATAGACCTGGCATTACACAACACCGCCCGAGTAGGATGAGGCTCCGAGGATGACCTCCTTGCCTGCTGATCATAATCAGAACCCTTGGGTATGGGCACCAAGCAGGGAGAACCTGTTTCCTGTGCCCATTTCACCCCAGGGCGTCTCCTTGACCTTTGCTGCCCACAAAGAAATCTGCAGCTGTCCCGACAGAGCTCTGTTGAGGTGGGTCACTCCCCCTCTCTCACGTGCTCATTCTGTTTCTGGTGGTGCTGCAGGCTGCCCTTTTGTACTGGGCTCCTGCCTCTGTTGGTGGCTTTTTCTGTCCACAAAGAAATCTGCAGCAGTCCTGACACAGGTCCGTTGAGGTAGCTCACTCGCTCGTTTCATTTCTGCCAGCGCTGCAGGCTGGCCTTTTGTACTGGGCTCCTGCCTGCGTTGCCACCTTTTTCTTCCCACAAAGAAATCCACAGCAGTCATGATAGAGCTCTGTTGAGCTCGCTCACTCCCCGTCTCTCACTTGCTCATTGTGCTTCTCCTGGCGCAGCAGGCTGCCCTTTTTTACTGGGCTTCTGCATGCATTGGCACCTTTTTCTGCCCACAAAGAAATCTGAAACTGTCCCGACAGAGCTCCATTGAGGTTGCTCACTCCCTCTGTCTCACTTGCTCATTCTGTTTCTCATGGTGCTACAGGCTGCCATATTGTACTGGGCTTCCACCTCTGTTGGCATTTTTTTCTGCACACAAAGAAATCTGCAGCAGTCCTGGCAGAGTTCCATTGGCCTTACTCACTCCCCGTCTAACTCGCTCGTTCCGTTTCTGCCGGCAGTGCAGACTGCCCTTTTGTACTGGGCTCCTGCCTGCATTGCCGCCCTTTTCTGCTGACAAAGAAATCTGCAGCAGTCATGATACAGCTCCATTGAGCTTGCTCCCTCACTCCCCCTCTCTCACTCGTTCGTTCTGTTTCTCCCGCCGCTGCAGGCCGCCCTTTTTATACTGGGCCCCTGCATGCATTGCTGCCATTTTCTGCCCACAAAGAAATCCACAGCAGTCCCAACAGAGCTCCGTTGAGCTCACTTGCTCATTCTGTGTCTCCTGCTGCTGCAGGCTGCCCTCTTGTACTGGGTTCCTGCCTGCGTTGGCAGCTTTTTCTGCCCACAAAGACATCTACAGCAGTCCTGACACAGCTCCGTTGAGCTCGCTCACTCCCCCTCTCTCACTTGCTCATTCCGTTTCTGCCCATGCTGCAGGCTGACTTTTTGTACTGGGCTTCTGCATGCATTGCCGCCTTTTTCTGCCCACAAAGAAATCCGCAGCAGTCACGATAGACCTCTGTTGAGCTCGCTCACTCCCCCTCTCTCACGCACTCATTCTGTGTCTCCCGGTGCTGGGTTCCTGCCTGTGTTGTCACTTTTCCTGCCCACAAAGAAATCCACAGCAGTTCTGACAGAGTTCAGTTGAGCTCTGTCACTCCCCCCCCCAGTCGCTCGATGCTAATCTGTCCCAAACACTGATTTCCAACAGCGACTCTCGATATTCTGCGCCGGAAGTGCGGAAACACATTTCGGCCAGGATGTGAAAAATGACAGCGGTACTGCGAACAAATGCCAGTGTTGAAAATCTGGCATGAAAATATTACTAATTTGTAAACTTGCAAGCATGCGTGGAACCTGCACAACACACGCTCGTAACACAGTCATTTTATGGAGTTTCATCACAAAATTTTCAACATAGGCATTTTAGCACCTCTGCTCATTAACAGTGTCCGTGTGATTTTCTTAATATGTCCCAAACACTGATTTCCCACAGCGACTGTGCTATTGTGCGCTGGAAGAGAGAAAACACATTTTGGCCAGGATGTGAAAAATGACAGCTGCACTGTTCATAAGGAGGTGTGGCAAAATGACAATGCTGAAAATCTGGAGTGAAAATATTGCAAAGTTACGAGCGCGCATGGAAACTGCGCAATGCACATTCATAACACACTCATTTTATGGACTTTCATCACCAAATTTTCAACATAGGCATTTTAGGACCTCTGCTAATGAACAGTGTCACTGTCATTTTCATGTGTCCCGAACATGGATTTCCCACAGCAGCCACGCTATTCTGCCCCGGAACTGCGAAAACACATTTCGGCCAGGATGTGAAAAATGACAGCTGTACTGTTCATAAGTAGCTGCAGAACAATGGCAATGCTGAAAATCTGGAGTGAAAATATAAATTCGTGAACTTATGAGCGTGCGTGCAAACTGTGCAACGCACACTCGTAACACAGTCATTTTATGGAGTATTATCACCAAATTTTCAACATAGGCATTTTAGGACCTCTGCTCATGAACAGTGTCACTGTCATTTTCATAATCTGTCCTGAACACTGATTTCCACAGCGACCGCGCTATTCTGTGCCAGAAGTGCGAAAACACATTTCGCCAGGGTGTGAAAATGACAGCTGCACTGTTCACAAGGAGGTGAAAAATGCCAATGTTGAAAATCTGGAGTGAAAATATTGCAATTAAGAAAGTTACAAGCGCAAGGTAGTAACTGTGCAACGCATGCTTGCAAAACAGTAATTTTTTGGGATTTTTTCCACCAAATTTGCAACACAGGCTTTTTGAGAGCCCACCTCATGAACACTGGCACTGTCGTTTCATTAATCAGTCCCAAAAGGTGATTCCATGCAGTGAATGCAAAATCATCTTTCAGGCCCGATTAACACCATGACAGTGACAGAATTCATGAGGAGGGGTCCCAAAAACCCATGTTGAAAATTTGGTGCCAAAATTCCAAAACATGCCTGAGATATGCATCAAAGTTGAAAAAACCCTATTTATTCCATTATACAGCTTACCAGCATTTCCTCAGTTCGCGGTTGGCTTTGAAGAGTGCAGATTTGTTCCCGGTCCACCGAGGATCATCGCACCAGACTCCGGAGGTAAGTATGGGGTAAGGGGGGTATGTGAGTAGGCAGGGTGCGCAGTGGGTGGGTGTGGGTTTTGGGGGGGCAGGGAGACCACTGAGGGACTGTTTCCTTCTTTATAGGTAAAATATAAATGACATCGTGGAACTGTTTTTTAATTTTACAAGGGCATGTGGCATGCTGGGGTGGGCTCCCAGCGTGCCAATGGAGTCTTCTGTTTGGGGATAGCTGTAGTAGACAGGGATTAGGCACCCTGTCAACACACAAGAGAAAGGGGGCGGAGGTAAGATAGTATGCTGACGGGATTGGCACCCCGTCACCAGACAACAAAAGGGGCGTTACATTATGCCGGGCGGAATTGGGCACCCATCGCAGACAACAAAAGGGGAGTTACATAATGCCGATGGGGAGTGGACTCCCCCATCGGCAACATTACGGCACTGAAGCTGACAGGGATTGGGGCCCCCTGTGGTAAACAAACACGGGGGTGGGGGGCACATGCCGCTGAGGGGATTGGGCACCCCTCGACAGGGTGGTGTGTGAATATTGTTTGTGAACATGGTGGCAAGCTGCCATCTTGTTCACAAAGAATATCAATGTTCCACGGTTCCGCCCTGCAATGACGGGTCGCTCCCTCATTGCAGTGAATGGCTGACGCTGAAATGACGAGGTGCCCCCTGATTGCAGCGGCTAATTTTTTACAAGTTGGTGGCACGCTGGCTGAACTAGTGTCAGCAGCAGCGTGCCACGGCATTGGGGGAAGCAGGCCAAGCCTTTACAGGCTGTGGGGGCATTGGCCACAACAGTGTTGTGCCTCCACAACCTGCTTCTGGAGAAAGCTGCTGCAATATCTTTCTTGCACATGCGCGCAATCAACATATAAAAACAAGAGTGAAAGAAAAGAACAACAAGAAAGAAAAGACTGCAGACTCCACTGACCATTGCCCCAGAGCAAAACTTAAAATAAATAAACACATACACACACACACACACACACACACACACACACACACTCACTCACACCAGGCAGAACTGGGTGGGTGGTTGTGGGTTGGGCTGGTACAGGGTGGGCCTTAGCTCTCCTAGTCCCGCTGCCCTCCTGTTTTGCAGCTTAAATAAAAAAAAACAAGAGTGAAAGAAAAGAACAACAGGAAAGGAAAGACTGCAAACTCCACTCTGTGACTGTGTGTGTGTGTTGGGGGAATTGTTTGTGAGTGACCTCATTGTGATTGAGGGAAGGGGACTCAGAGGGAGGATTACACCAGGAGGACTCCATGTTGGAAATTTAAAAAAACTAAACAAAAGGGGGTCTGGGAGAGAGCTGAGTGGGTGGTGGGCTTCTTGTGAATGTGGGACTTCATTCAAGGTCTCTTCAGGTCAGACTATTTCTCTACAGCACAACTTAAAAAAAAAATAAAATAAAAAATAAATAAATAAAAACACACACATAGACATACACAATAAACGGGGAACTGGGTAGGTGGTTGTGATGGGGTAGGCTGGTATAGGGTGAGTCTTTACACAGAAACATAGAATTTGACGGCAGATAAGGACCGCTTGACCCACCCAGTCTGCCCATTTCCCTACCTAATGGATAAGCTGCAGATCCTAGTTAACCAGCAGCCTACCTCTTCCTACCCCCACCCCCTAGAATTGCCTTATGACTGTCCCATGCATGCTTGAATTCCACCACTGTTTTTGACTCCACAACCTCCTCCGGAAGGCCGTTCCATGCATCCACAACCCTCTCTGTGAAAAAATACTTCCTTAAATTACCTCTGAGCCACACACCCCCATCTTCAAATTGTGTCCCCTTGTTCTTGCACACCTCTTTTTTTGAAAGATGCTACCCTCTTGGACTTTGTTGATTCCCTTGAGGTACTTGAAAGTTTCTATCATGTCCCCCCTCTCCCTCCTTTCCTCAAGGCTATACATATTAAGCTCCTTAATCTTTAGCTGTCCCAGTTCTGCTGCCCTACTGTTATGCAGCTTAAAACAAACAAGTTCTGGCCAAAGCGAGGAATTTGGGGCAAAAATATTGAAAATGACCAAAGTTATGAACCTGCACTCACAAAATGTAATGCAGGCTCATAAATTTGTTGTTTTGTAATATTTGTACACCAGATTATCAACGTAGCCTTGTTATGACCGGTTCCATGTGATATGGGCGAAGGAAAAATGGCGAGTGAAAAACACTGAAGGAAAAAGGAAGCAAAGATGAACCAGGAATATACAGCAATGGCGAAAAGGGTGACAAGACTGTTTTGCATTTTAATGGGGGGCTTTGCACCCACCCCCCCTTCCTATAAATAATCAACTCTGCTGGAGGGGGGAAGAAACTTTGGAGGGGGAGAAAGCCGCTGGTTGCCTTTTCCGTTGTTGACATTATTCCTGATCGTTCTTTTGCACTTGCCGTTTTTTCCTTCGATGTAAATGCAGTCGCCATTTTTCCTTCGCCCATATCATGGGATAACATTATGAACCTGCCTCATGAAGAAGGGCAAAGAAAATGTTCAACTCCTAGCCTAAAGGTGACTCAGGGACTGAAAAATCAACTTTTGGGATGAGGTGGCGCTAGAGAGCTGTTCAGTATCACTCCGTTTTCATAGCTGTGGAGGACCTCGGAAGAGGAGACGGAGTAGGGTTTTTACAGGCTTTTTTATGTTTTATAAAAGGTATAACACCACTGCCTGAATGTAGAAACCTTTTAATTATATTGGTATTGTGAGCTGCGAAGCCTCTGGTACCCCAGATACCTTCTCATTATTGTGTCTTTTTGACAGTGGCTATTACTGGCAAAGAAGTGAGTATAACAAAGGTAAAACAGAGAGTTGGAGAGTTGGAGAGACGGAGGGAAGGAACAATGGCCACTAAGTGTTCAGGTACACAAGGTAGAACAGTTGACATGGAAGGGAAAGTTTGAAAAGCCGAGGAGCTCCTGTACTGGAAACCTGGAGCTTTGAAGTAGCTGAATAGTCATCAAGAAGAATTATAATATTGGAACTGATGACAATTTGCTTTTCTGACTGTTCTGTTAAGGAGAGTAAAACTTTAACTCCCTATTTGGGTGACAGCTGGTCTGCTCTTTGGCTTTTGCCCTCAAGTGCTTTGGTATGTTTGTCAAGTGAATCTATATGTGTTTTTTGATGATTGTGGGGGTCTTTTCGTTGTCTTTCTCTCATTTATTTTTTCCTTTTCACAGCAATAGAGAATGGTTAAAAGGTCAGTTCTGATTTTTGAGCTAGCCCCTATTGATAGTACGATACACGTGACTCCAGAGTACATAGCAGATACGTGGCATACCGAGTGCTAGATTTGCCATTTTCTTGCCTAACCATTAGCAGACATGTGCATCCTTTCTGACGGAATCTGAATTTTTTGCTTCAAACCAGGATGCTTCTACAAATGCAATATGTTTTTAGTATGTTTTTCCTCTGGTATGATACTTGTTGGATTACATTTGGTAGCCAGCAGTAAAGCTACTGTTACAGGATATGATAAAAGTTAGGAAGATTTGGGAAAGCTTTAATATAAAGACTCCCCCATTTTAGATGATTTATTTTACTTATTTTTCAATATCATTACTCTTGTCCTTGTTTTTAGCATTATAGTACACTTCGGATATTGCCCAATGTTCTAATCACCCTCTTTTCTGCTTGGTCTGCCCTACAGAAAACTTCTTGGCTGACCATTTTGGTCTATCACATTTTTAAGAATTTTCCATTTTATATCGATTCTCCCATGGCTAACCAAGTAAAGGGGGTGAAAAGAGTCTTAAAATGGAAGAGCTGGAAGGATTGGTCGGAGCTTCCACAGTCTACCGGATTTAATTTGACTGAAATATGTCTGGGAATTGAAAGCTGACAAAGCTCTGAAGACCCTGGATTAAAGTCATGTGTTTCAGACTTAATTGGTGGTGACTTACTGTGGTCAGTTGAGATCTGTTAATGATGGACATAGGGGTCATCGACCTCGTTAGTGTGCAATAGTGGATTCTGGACTTTTTCAGCATAATATTTGCCTTGTATTATTATACTGAATATCTATTCATGGTCACAAGTGTACAATAATTGAGCCATGTTATTTACAATAAGTTTGCTTTGTGTGCAGTATTGAAGTGAACACTTTAATTTAAAGTGGTGGTTACAAGGAAACAGGCCTCTGACCTGGAAGTTGATTTGGTAAATGAGCTAGGTATTCTACCTATTCACACTAATTGTGCCTCAATAACTTCCATTAATGTTATAGAGCAATCTGCTGATACAAGTACTAATACAAATCTCCTGAGAAACATAAACATTCAGTGAACAAATCAGAGGAGGCCTACAGTTTTGAAAAATTACCATCCAAGTAAGTCTAAGCAAAGAAAGGGCTGTCCAATGTAATTTAATTCATTCAACCAAACAACAACTCAAGCAATCTAAAATTATTGAGCATTTTGAAAAGGTTAAAATAAAAATAGATGGGGCAAAAAAACCTCAACCTTAGGATGAAGTGGAGATTGAGCCTCTGGATACAGCTAAGACAGTAGACTATTCAAGGCTCTCATCTTATTTTATTTATTTATTTAGTTTTTGTTGACCGGGCAAGTGCACTAGACAAATCCTGCCTATTTTCAGGCACAACCCGGGGAGGGGGATACAGATGAATGCCAACTGACCTTGAACCAGATTAAGCTGTTTGTGGTATTTTTAGTGAATGAGGGAAATTTGGCCAGGACACCGGGGAAATTTCCCTACTCTTTTTGATAAGTGCCATGGGATCTTTAACATTCACCTGAACTACCACCAATCCAGGCAGATGGGACCTCAGTTTAACATCTCATCTGAAAGATGGCACCTCAGAAGTGCAGCACTCCTCTCAAGCTACACTACAGTGTCAGTACTGGGATAGTAACTCAAGTGCCAGATGTGGGAACTGAACCCACAGCCCTCTGATCTCCCGGCCTCAGAGGCAAGTGAGCTACCTACTGAGCCACTGATCATCTATACCCAGGATATTTAGTGAATCTTATTTTTCCAGCCAAGAGAATGTTAATTTTACATCTGCAGAGGAACTTAGCCCAGCTAATACAGTAAGTCAGATAACTGTTTTCAGATTTGAGGAAGATGGTGTAACTAACAGCAGGGAAATAAGCCCTAGATCTGCACTAGATTTAGTTCCAGTTCACGTTTATTGCAGGAAAACTCCATTGAGCAAGCTCATTCACAAGGAGGTCCTGTGGCATGTATGCAGGCAATTACATATTACATAATAATAAACATCACAGTAATTAAGTACAGTTTCGAGTCATATGATACATAGTGCTCAATTAGGGATTGATAAGGTAGGTATAGAAAGCGTAGAGTGGCAAGAAACATTGGGAGTGAAGAGTTTACAGCCAAAAAAAAAAAGAAAAATTAGAGTAAGGGGGAGCAAGAAAAGGGCTAGGGGGCTAGAGGGAGTAAGGAGGAATAAGATATAGTTATGGAGAGGAAAGGTTATGAAAAGAAGTAATAGAGTTACGGTCAAGGGGGCAGGAAGAGGGTCAGTGGGAGTCATAGGGAGTATGAAATAGAAGAAGAAAGGGTAGAGGAGAGTGGAGAGAACGGATGTAGACACCACTTGGTTTAGTCTCTATAGACATTTTTGGAAAAATAGTCTGGGCAGATGCTGAGATGATTCCATCTGGGCTAGAGCTAGTTCCAGCTAGTTGAGAAGCCATGGAGAGGAAGGTGGAGAGAAGGCTTAGAAGCAGCTACAAATATATTTTATTTTAGATGTGTCCAGCCTTTTGAAGATGTTGACAGTGCTGGACAGTTTCAGTGTGAATTGGAGCTGATTCCAGAGGGTTGGGAAAGAACTTGATACGGCGCGTTTGTCAAAGGAGGTTCGAGTCCTAGGTACATCAAGGAGGATGAGGTCAGATTTCCTAAGGGAATATGAGCTGTGGGAAATATGGATAAGAGATGTTAGATAATTCAGAAGCTTACTCAGGAGTATCTTAAGAGTCCAAATACCAGCATGGAGCATACGTCTAATGGAAAGTGATGTCCAACCAACGGCTGTGTACAGCTCACAATGGTGGGTTCGGTAGGGAAAGTTTTTAATAAACTGCAGAGCACGATGATAGAGGATGTCCAGTTTGTTTAGGCTTGTGACTGCTGAGGAAGTATAAATTAAATCTCCATAGTCGAGTAGTGGAAGGAATGTGGCCTGAACAAGCCTGGTTCTAGTCGCAAGTGGAAAGAGAGACCTATTTCAGAAGAAGAACCTATCCTGGCTTTTAATCTCCTGTACAGGTCATCAAGATAGTCATTAATGGAGAGTTTATTTTCTAGCCAAATGCCAAGATATTTAAATTTGGAAATGATTTCCAAGGGTTCTCCTAGAGAGGTGACAACAAAGTCTTTAAGAGGGTCAACAGAAGAGGTATTAAGAGTGAAGATCATAGCCTTGGTTTTCTTGGCATTGAGAAAGAGTTTAGCATTAATGAGATTAAGTTCTAGCTGAGCAAAATCAGCTTGTAATACATCCCTCACTTCAGGCAGTGTTGAGCCAGATGTGTACAGTACTGTATCATCTGCAAAGAAATGCACCTTGGAGTTGGCTATATATGCGTCAAGATTGTTGATGTACAGGGAAAAAAGGACAGCAACTAGGATAGAGTCTTGCGGGACTCCCCTAGCAATAGGCAGGAGGCTGAGAATAGGCCACTGGCTTTGACTTTCTGAGTCCTTCCAGTTAGGCAGCTGGTAAACCATTGAGCAGTAAACGGGGTGGCACCTATTTTGATAATGCTTCTAACTAACAGGTTGTGGTCAACAGTGTCAAACACTTTACTAAGCTCTAGGAACACTGCTCCAGTGATTTTCTTAAAATCCATAGCAGAGACCCAGTCATTGGTGACTTTAGCCAGTACAGTGACTGTACTATGATTAGGCCGAAAGCCATATTGTGCTGGGTTGAGAAGTGAGAAAGTTTCAATGTGGTACTTTAACTGAGTATAAATCAGTTTTTCAAAGACTTTAGATAGAATGGGCAAGATAGAGATGGTGTTATAATTATTTAGGTCCCTTGGGTCTCCCAATTTAAATAAGGGAAGGATGTGGGCGACTTCCAACAAGAAGGAACTGTGGCAGTGGAGACAGAGAGATTGAATATGTAAAGAATGGGGGCAGTGAGATGGAGGTAGCTTAGTTTTAAGAAAAATGGTTCTAGTCCGTCACCCCATTCACTTTTCTTAGTATCTAAATTGAGGAGCAAATCTTCGACTTCTTTATAATTGAGAGGGAGCAGCTGGAAGGGACAAGTCGAGGTTTGGGAGCAGTGTTGTTGCTGTCTAGGTTATTAGCATGGTCTGTGTATGGTGAGAAGTTGAAGGCTAGGCCAGCAGTGACAAAATGGGAGCTAATTTCTTCAAGGATTTGACAATTACTTTCCACAACCCTGCCATTGTTGTGGGTCTTAGTTGAAATGGAGGGGCAGCAGGCCTACCTTCAATAGACTTAAGTGTCTTCCAGATTTTATGGGAATTCCCTGTTGCCTGTTCAAGGGTGGAAACATAGAAGTTTGCTTTAGCTGAATGAATGCGTTTAACGCAGGCATTCCTGGCTGCTCTAAAAGGCCTGCCAATCTGCCGGACACTTAGTGCACCTAGCCTGTGCCCAGAGTTTGTCATGATTTATGAGTGTCGCCTTGAGATCTGATGTGAACCAAGGCTTAGAGGTTTTACATATCCTAACCTTGATCAAGGGGGCATGTTTGTTAGCCAGGGTAATAAGGTTGTCATTGAGGACAGTGACAGCCTTTTTGGCTGTTTTAGTGAGGTAGAGGTCTTGCCATCTAACCTTGCCTACGTCAGACAAATAGTTTAATGCACTGAACTTGCAATAGGACCGCTTTGTTAGGAGCATAGGCTGATGGCGAGATTTTGCTTGTGACCTTGTGCAAACTACAACCCCATGATTGCTCATATCATTGTGAAAGACTGCAGAATGTAAAATTTTGTGAGGATGCGTAGTTAATATAATATCAAGGAGTGAGCTATTGGCAATATTCGACATATTGATCCTGGTTGGTTCACTAACTAGCTGTACAAGGCCAACTTTGTCGTGGATGGATTTCAAACTGAGCGATTTGGGGTAAGCCAGTCCATGTTGGAGTCCCCAAGTATTGTTGTTTCAGAGTTGGCAGTGGTGGTTAAGGATTTAAGAATGTTAAAGATATCAGTACCACCAGCTGGGGGCCTGTAACTACCAATAACAGTAATGCATTCGCTAGAAGGAAGGTACAACTTCAAGAATACTAACTCATATTCATAGGTTTGGATTTACAGGAGATATTGCTGACTGTGTATTTAGTTTTAATGTAGACAACCACTCCCCCCCCCCCCGATATCCCTATCAGCCTTATACAGTTTGTAGCTCAGAAGAGTAACTTGTTGGTCAGTATTGGTCTTTTTGAGCCATGACTCAGTAACAATAATAAGATCTGGCTCAGTGTGTGCAGCCCATGCTTGTAACTGGTCAATGTTTTGGTTGAGCTTAAAATATTGCCCAGCATTATTTTAAGTCTGGAATGCCTGGCTTAATTTTGTAGGTAAAGTAAGTGGAACTCTAATGGATTAGAAATGCTTTTCCGTGGCGCCTGCAAGACATTGTCAGGGATATCGTTTGATGCTAGGAAGGAAATACTGAGACAACAGTTTATTGAAATGAGGGAAAGTGCTCTGATCGATATGGGTGGTGGGAGTAGGAAATGGAGGGGGGAGGAGTGAGGAGCACAGGTAAAGGGAGTGAGGCGTGCAAAATAAGTGGAGTTGCAGTGCAGGGTGGCAGCATAGGGAGGAATAAGTAATTCCAGAATTAGATACAAGCCTTGTACTTAATTCAGGTAAGATATATAAGATGTGCTGATTAATAATAACAGGATGCCAAAAATAAAGCATGCCATGGCTCAAAGGTATACAGGCTGGGAGAGAGATGTATGAGACTCACAAGGTTAATTAACAAAGGAAAGGACAATTTTTCTGCAGGAGCTGGGCAAAACAAGAGAAGCAGCCCAGGCATACTAAACAGTAGTATGATGTTAAGTAACTCACAAGAGGGATTGGAGGTGAATGTGACTGGAGCGGACCAATAGGGTGGCAGAGCAACAGAAAGGGCGGAACTAAGGCATATTTAAAGGAGGCCTGGGTTGGGGTGAGGAGGTGGGAAGAAAAAATGAGCAGAGATTAACTCGGGTGCAGCAGTATACAGGGCCAGTTGGCAGAAAAGAAAGTCTGGGTCTAAGGACCAATTGGGGCTAGTTTCAGGAAAGCACCCATGATCTGGTTGGTTGGTCTGTTGCCATACCTTGGTGCTGTGGGAGTCCAGGCTTCTGGAAGTGGCCAATGACTGCAAGAGTTCCGTCCGACCATAGGGTAAGGCTCTGGTAATGGTACGTGGGCTGTCCCTGTTCAGGGGCAGCTGCTGCTGAGAAAAAGAGGGCAGAATTTAAGGACTGGAGATACAAAAGGTCAGACAGAGCAGTGGGGGTTGGGAATTAGCAAAACAAAAGGGGTATTTAGAATTAGGTGCCAAGAGTGTCAGAGAGCAGTTAAGCACAAATTAGATTAACTTAGAGCTGTAATCACTTGAAAAACATTTCTGTATCTCAGTTGAATTAATTACATGCAGACACTTCATGCTATAACAATTTTTTTGTAAAATAAGGAAAAATGAGCAGAGATTAACTCGGGCACAGCGATATACAGGGCCAGGCGGCAGAAAAGAAAGTCTGGGTCTAAGGACCAATCGGGGGCTCATCTCAGGAAAGCACCTGTGATCCAGTTGGTTGGTCTGTTGCCATAGCTTGGTGCTGCAGGAGTCTGGGCTTCTGGAAGCAGCCGACGGCTGCAAAAGTGCTGTCCAACCATGGGGCAAGGCTCTAGTAGTGGAGCATGGGCTGGCCCTGTTCAGGGGCAGCTGCTTGGTGCTGCAGGACTCCAGGCTTCTGGAAGTGGCCAAAGGCTGCAAGAGTGCAGTCCGACTGTAGGGCAAGGCTCTGGTAATGGAGAGTGGGCTGGCCCTGTTCAGGGGCAGCTGCTTGGTGCTGTGGGAGTCCGGGCTTCTGGAAGTGGCCGACAGCTACAAGGGTGCCGTCCGACCGTAGGGCAGGGCTCCGGTAATGGAGCATGGGCTGGCCCTGTTCAGCTATTTAAAGCCATCAGGGGCAAGTCCTCTGTCAAATAACTTTGAATCGCTGGGGTTGTCACCTGAATTATATACAGTACTCCAATATCAATTAAGGAATGATTGGATTCCCATGCTAAATGTTTTGAGTTGAATGGAGTGATGGAGGAGCTCCAGACCACAATTTCTGGGCTAAATAAACTTGACACATCGGAGAAACTAAGTAATAAGATGCAGGTTTCGGAAGCTGTTAGGTCATACCCCTTTGCACTCAGCGAAGATCTTAAGAATTTTGTTTCTGATCCTTTAATGCTGCCCATCTAATGATTTTGGATCAGTTAGTGGTGGTAACAAATGAGATGGTGACAATTAAAGGAAATGTCACCTTAAATAGCTTTAGACTTGAAGACATTTTAGAAAAACTAAATAAACTTGTACCAAACAAGGGTTCTCTGTCATTTGTGCTAGATAATTCTATATCATTAGGGCCTGATTTCTCAGTAGTAGATTTGCCACCCACCCCAAGAAAAGTAAAACCAAACAAGAAAGGAAAAAAGAAAGAGGAAAAAAGATAAAAAAAAACAACACAGGAAGGGATAACAAAGAATACTGTCAAGAAAACGCAGTAACAGAATTCACTGAGCTCAAATCTGTTCAGGAAGTGAACATTCATGGAGAATAGGAAAAATTAAGAAATAGTAAACCTGAACTTGTTATCACTTATGACCCTGAAGTGGAAAGATTGCTACAAAAATCCTGCCTGCAATCAGAGTCAAAATTAAATGCGAATACTCTGACAAACTTGCTTAACTCCTTTGATAATAAATTAAAGGCTATCAGACAGGATTTAAAAAAGCAATGTAATTATAGGGATTCTGATGGCCAGGGTAATAAGATGCAAATTAAGGAAATAGGTGCTTTCTATGTTATTCCTCCAATTCAGGAAAAATTTGATTTGGACAGCTGTGCAATTTTGTGTCTATATGGCCTGGAATGGGGCTGGACTAAAACTTTACTCGGTAATAAAGAAAAGATTGTGCACCTGTTAAGGGCAGTCTCTGGAGCTGATATTCTTGTACGTGATTATATTCCGCTTACCAGTCTGTCAGCTACTCCAGCAGAGAGACTTCATTACAGTGATGCCCCCACAGCCACAGGCAGAATGGTTATGTTGTAAATTTGGAGTAAAAATATTGAAAATTACCAAAGTTACGAGCCTGCGACTGCAACATTCAATGTAGGCTCATAACTTTGTTGTTTTTTAATATTTGTACACCAAATTCTCAACATAGCTTTCTTATGACTCCACCTCATGAACAAGGGCAGAGAAAATGTTCGGCTCTTGCCTGAAAGGTGATTTTGCACAGGGACTACAAAATCACCTTATGGGACAGACTTTCCTAATGTCAGTGCAATTGTTCACGAGGTTGGGTCCCACAAAAGGAAGTTGAGAATTTGGGCCAAAAATATGCAAAACTGAAGAAGTCATGCCACTAAGTTTAAAACACCATTGAAATACATTGAACCACATACCTGTTTCTTCAGTTCATGGTCTGGCTTTGAAGAGTGAAGACGTGTTTGCGGTCCAGAGAGGATTCTGGGGTTAAACACACAATGGGTAAGTAAGGATGGGGAGCGTGGGGGGATGTGGTAGGTGCAGAGTTGGAGGGTTGGGTGGGGGGACTGTTATGATCAAAGAAAGACATCAATGGACAGTTTTCTTTTACAGGTTAAAACAAAATGGACTGCAGATTCCTGCAGAGGGATTGGACACCCCCCATTGTCACTGTTACATTTCTGGGGGGGGGAGTGGGGTGGTGGGTGCAGAGAGGGATAGTCAGGTGGGTGATATATCTATAGCTATATATATATATATATATATATATATATATACAGTGCTCCCTCTCTATAGGGAACACCTCTGGAGCCAGCTGAGGTGTTTACTGTAGCTAAGAGTTCACTATAGTGAGGTGCTAATATGCCTATTTAGAAAATGGTCTTAGAAATCCCCAAGCTCTGATTGGCTGATAGCCCTGGCAAGGTGGGCATCTATCAGACAACAGAGCCCTGGTATTAAAAGCACCAGTCCCCACCAACCTTATCACCCATATCAAGATGCCAATAAAATTCTCAGTTTAAACTGCCCACCATTTTTCTGACTAGCTTAGCTAGAGCTGAAACTCTGACTCCACACCCATTCTCACGATGTCTTGTTTTCCCAAGTATTGTCAGTGTAAGGCTCATTAAAAAAATGAAGTTTTTTCAAAAAGATAGCGGAGTGTCAAACTTTGACCCGACGGTCATATTCTTTTCCAGTGCTGGCCTCAATCCCACATCCGCTGAAGTGAAAGTCCCTATGGCCACTCTAAACTTCCACCCCACACGGAGCTAAGGCTGTGGCCTGCTCCATGCGGGTGGGAGAAGGAGAGGAAATGGAGCCAGTGGGAGTTAGAAGAGGCTGTCATACAGTCCAAAATGTTGCTTCTTTCAGCGGTTCTAACCCGACAATGCATCTATAAAAGCGCCACCACTGCTTTTCAGCCCTATGCTCCTAATCCTCCAACCATCCACCCCTAACCTGGTTACACACATCCCGCACTCCACCGGCCGTGCTTGCCGACAGAAACAAATGTTTAACTTTTAAGCTGGGACTAAGTAGTGGCAGAAAGTACTGTGGCAGCAGCTTAGCGGGTGGATGGTTGATTTATGTCGGCAAGCAGGGCACGGGACAGACATCTCTTATCCGTAGAGTCGGTTATCTTGTAGCGGCATTGCTGTCTACCTTTCCAGCTCCCCTTCCCTCAAATAAATCACCTTATTGAGTACCACAGGTCTGTGCTCAATCCTCTGAGCTGTCATCCTGAACAGGGTGCAGTGCGGTTTCCCAATCAAAGTAACTCTATAGTAAATAGGTAAAATGGGCCATCTCCGAGTCAGGAGAAGGGATCATGGTTCAAGAAAGTACCGGTGGTGGACTGCACTGCTCTCAACTGAGGGACTATGTTACCAAGAAAATCATTTTAAAGTGGTTTGCAGAACTGTTATTTATTTTTATTTTTAACTAAGGGCCCAGTGTGTGTGTGTGTGTGTGTGTGTGTGTGTGTGTGTATGTGTGTGTGTAACTATAGCAACCACCTCCCAAGAATGCAGGCGGAGGAACTATTTTATTAAAATCTTACTTAAATACATTTTCTTCAACATTTTCTTATTAAACTTATTTTTGACTGCCCATTTTGTGTGAATAATACCTCAGGTGTAGACAGGTTATACCGACCTTCCAGGAGTTATAAGGCCTCTGCCCACGGCGCCGGGCCTCATTACGCCCCTGGGCGGTCCGGTATAGCACAATACCGCCCACCCTGTTGGGTATTATTGCTTACGTAGTGAACAATGGGAGCCATCAGAGGTGTTCACTATTATAAAACGGCTCTTTATGGAGAGGGAGCACTGTGTGTGTGTGTGTGTGTGTGTGTGTCTATATATATATATATATATATATATATATATATATATATATATATAGACTGCACTTCTATAGTTAGGGTTGAGCAGACACTTTAATGTTAAACCCCAAATTTAGCATGTTGATAACTTTGCAACAGTTCAACAGATTTGCATGAAATTTGGAACAGATGGTATTGGTTGGTATGTCTCTTGATTTTACAAGTTGCGCTTTGATCAGGTTTGTGGATTTTGTGCAGTGAATTGTGAAAAAATTTGTTTTTGGCCAATTTTTGCCAATTGTTCCTTGTTTTTTCCTCATCGTGCTGTGACCACACCTTTTGGAATTTTGGCCTGAAAGTTTCAGAGTAGAAAAAGGTTATCCTGAGGAATAATCCAGCATTGGCTTGGTGAAAAAATATTAATCCGTTCTAAAGTTATACAATTTTAAAAATTCAGGTTCTGAGCATGCTCAGTTCAGTTTTTGGGATAGATGCACAGTTTCAATTAAGGACTCCTAGTTGTGAACGGCTCGCAAAAAAGGATTGTGAAAAGGGAACCCTTTTTGCAAGAATATCCCTGTTCATTAACCGCCATTTTGTTTTCTTGCCTAGTGAGGGGAGAAAACAAATCCTTATAACTTGGTCCAGGAAAGTCTTTTGTAAAAACCAAGGCATAGGTTTTGGTGAGGGGGGTGTTCTCTACCCACCCATGCCTTTGTTTTTTTGTAGTTATTTAAAAAACTGCAGTTTTAAACCTCACAAAAAGGGATCTGCTCACAAAAAGGGATTGCGAAGAGGGATCAGATCACGAAAAGGGATTTTTAAAGGCCACTGCAAAGAAACGGTTTGGAATTTCAAGCTGAAATTTTCAGGGTAGAAAGGGCTTGCCCTAAGGACATGATATTTGCTGGTTTGGTGAAACAGTTTACACTGGTTCCATAGTTGTGGGACTTTAAAATACCTTTTCGTGATTCCTTTTCACGAGCCAATCCCTTTTCGCAGTTCCTGTTCATGAGCTGTCAAAATCCCTTTTCATGATGGGAAGGGTCACATATGAACATACATATGAACATGCAAACTTGCCAGCTGGTAAAGGCCTTATGGTCTATCGGGTCTGCTGGATTGTGCAGCTAGCAGCCTTTATACTGCAGCTGCCCCTTCCCCCCCCCAGCGACCCTCCTCCTTACCTTGTCCCATCCTTTTTTGAAGCAGCCCACTGTATTACAGGATACCATTTCCTCTGGTAATGCATTCCACCCTGCCACCACCCTCTCCGTAAAAAAAGTGTCTTCTCATTTTCCTCCTGAACCTACTGCCGTCGAATCTTAGATTGTGCCCTCGGGTGTCCCTCCCCCTCCTTAACTGGAAAAGCCCCTCTGTGTCTATTCTATTTATCCCTTTCATGTATTTGAAGGTTTCAATCATGACCCCGCTATCCCCCGTCTCCTCCAGGGAGTACATATTTAGTTCCCTCAGCCTACTGTCATAGGGCAAGTCCCCTAGTCCGTGGATCTTTTTTTTGCCTTACACTGCACTGCCTCCAGTAACCTAATGTCCTTCTTCAGGTACAGCCACCAGAACTGCATGGAGTACTCCAGGTGTGGTCTAACCAGTGACCTGTACAGTGGCAGGATCATCTCCCCCCGCCTGGAGGATATGCCTCTGGCAATACAATCCAGCATCCTCTTAGCCTTTGCAGCTGCCTTTCTACACTGCATGGAATTGTTCATTTCTTCTGTTATGATCACCCCCAGATCCTTCTCCTCCTCCATCTTGGTCAGCTGACTACCTCCCAGCTGGTAGCTCCTTCTTGGGTTTTTTGCTCCAAAATGTAGCACCTTGCATTTCCTAGCATTGAACCCCAGCTGCCAAGTGTCTGACCAGGCCTCTAATTTCACCAGATCATCTTGCAACCCCTGCCACCTCTCTAGGTCATCCACTTCTGCTCCCGTCATGGTGTCATCTGCAAACAGATTGATTTTGCTCTTGATGCCCACTGAAATGTCTGCTATGAAGATCCCAAATAACACTGGCCCCAGTACAGATCCCTATGACACGTTGCTTGTCACTGCCATGGGTGAGGCTTACTGGTCTGTAGTTCCCAGGCTCATCCTTGGGGCCACTCTTGTGGAGGGGCACCACATGTGCCATCCTCCAGTCCTGCAGTACACACCCTGAGTCCAGAGAGGCATTGAACAGGTCCACCAGGGGCTCTGCCAGGATGTCTGCTAGCTCCCTTAGCACCCTGGGGTGTATGCCATCCAGCCCGGTGCCTTGTCCACCCTCAGTGCCCTCAAGCTGTCCAGTACCCAGCCCACTGGGATTTCTGTCTGTCTCTTCTTCCCTCCCATGCCCACCCCTCCAAACCCCTGGGTACTGCCCCTTCTTTAGTAAATACTGAGCAGAAGTACTCATTTTTTTGGTATTATTTATTTATGCTCCCACCCGCTCATACTGGCCGGTCTCTCCTTTTGGCCGCAAGGACTGAACTCGGCCCAGGCAACCCACATCCACCCACTGCCCCACATTGCATGCAGCCCATCCCTGGGGTAACCCGATGTATCCCTTACATCGGGCTGGTCCCCTCCCTGCAGAGGAAATTAGCCTTACCAGCCTGCTTCATTGACCCTGGGTGCTGCTAGAGTGGCCATCAGTGGTCCAGGGGCTCTGGTGGTGAGGGTCCAGGTGGCCATAATCTGACCAGCCGGTGCACAATTTTCCTGGTTTTGTCCACCCTTCCCACCATGTTCTTGGCCTATGGTGGTGGCTGACCTCTGGTGGGAGCCTGCAGGGGGCATGTCGAGTCCACACATCCTCACAAGCACACTTCCAATCCACCCAGAGGGACCTAGGCAGAGCCCCCCTGGGAGGGAAGCACCCAATGGACGTTGTACATCCCTCCCTGACAGCCTCTGCTCCTGGCACCTGGGCTCGGGGCACGAACCCAGGTCACCAGCGTGCCGAGCGAACCCCTTCGCTCGGTGCCATGGAACTGGCTAGACGAACTCATTTAATGCTTCTGCCTGTTCTGCCCTTGTATCCACCCACCCCCCTCTCTTTTAATCCTCACAATTTGGTCTTTGCAGCATCTTTTCTCCCTGATGTACCTAAAAAAGTCCTTCTCCCTATCTTTAATGCCCTGTGCTAGCCTGCATTCCCAGGACGCCTTGGCTGCTCTGACCGCCCTTGTCACCTTCTTTGACTCCTTCAGGTATTCCTCTCTGTCCTCCCCCCCACTGTTCTTTTGTACCTTCTAAAGGTGGCTCTTTTCCGTCTTACTTTCTCCATGGCTCCCCTGCTCACCCAACTAGGCTTCTTGGCCCTCGCCTTCTTACTCTGGACCCTTGTACATACAGCAGTTGCCCCTCTATACCCTGTTTAATGACCACCCTCCTCTGATTAGTGACCATATCTGGATTGATCCTGGCCATATACCCCTATACTATTTCCCTCATCCTCCCGAAGCTGGCCCTTCTGAAGTCTAACACCCCTGTGCCTTATCCTACTCCCTCTTTCACCATGTTTACTGTCCTCCCATCTTCCTTTCTATGCCAGTTATGTATTCTAATATGCTTTTACCAATTTTTAACATGTATAATCTAGCTTTGGGATGCCCGCAGATCTACATAGAGTTCCGCTCTCCTCACCAGCACTGTGCTTTCTTTTCATATTTCTTAGATGTTCTGTGACATTATTTACACCATTCCATGCTGTTCATCTAAATGGTCTGGAATGGTGCTACTGATGTTATAGAATGTTTGGCCAGTATGAAAAGAGAGAGCAGAAACTGCTGAGGAGAAAGGGATTCAGGATAGTTACAATGCCAAAGAAATTAGATTAACAAAAAAGGTCAAAACCTAGCAGGATACTGGGTAGATACTAAAAGGAAAACAGGAGGGCATCTAGAGGTGTCAGAAATGGTTTCCTATCATCTTTAATGAGTGATCTACTGCCCCTCTCCAAGGCAATGTTTAATGAACAATCTGGCTTGGGATCTAAGGTGTCCGATCATGCCATGATAGCTGGACAGCTAAACTAAGCTTTTGGCCAAGGATTTCTTCACCTATTTTATAATTGTACTTTACATATCAAGAACTAATAAATAATAGTGGTAATGTCTGCCATTGTTTTCTGAAATTGCAATCAGAATGTTCATGTTGTGACTTAGGAATTTTTATCAGAACTGTTTAACTTGCAGTTTTCTTTTTCATAATACGGTATATCATTAATTACTTTCCCAATGTGAATATTGAAGATTTGAAATGAAGTAATTCTTCAAGACTAATGTGTACAAGGAACAGTGGAGATGTAGTGTTAAAATAGTAGTGTGGGCCTCATGTAACACTCCTGCATTTTTATAATGTTGAATTACAGGCAGTATGTGAATGTGCAGTGACTCCTCTCACAGGCAGTGCCTTACAAGACATTTAGCTGTAAGGACAGCCTGTCTCCTTATCCTCTTGTCAAAGTGTTTGATTTTTAAAAATAAATTCCTTTCCTGTGTGTAGGGGGAAGGGGCAGGAGCTGATCATGGTGATATCAAGAATTTCTTTTCTCCTTGCCAAATGTGTAGGAAGGCATGGTTTGTGTATTTCTTGATGTGCAGTTTTTTGTTTTTTTGGTGGGGGCGGCGGCAACAACACAGCCCCTGTACGGCTGCCTTTTTTCCACATCCCACAACATCCTTGCTCAGAGCCAGTTGATCCTTTCTGTATTTAAATTTCTGGGAGTCAAAACTAAAAGGCTTGGTCATTAATATTGCCTTTGCATTTCAATCAGTCACCCTGCCATCAGATGCGATATTCAAGGGACCAGAATGATGCTATAGTAGTGACATGCAGGTGAGTGAGGGAGCAAAGTATGCCAACTGTATTGGGGAAGGGGGAAGGGAATTATTTGACCAGGAAAGGCACACTAAGCTGAAGCTTGTTTCCAGATGCGACCTGGGAGCACAAGAAAGTTAAGTGACTTGCTCAGGGTCACACAGTATGCAAGTGGGGGCTGTGGGATTTAAACCCAGGTCTCCAGGTTTGCAGATCAGGGCCCTAAACCACAGCACAATACTACCTCTAATTGCCTGAAGCCTTGTCACCTTTGAGCCTGTTCCCATCAGATCTCAGAAGCTAAGTAGGATCAGGCAGTGTCTGTAGTCAGATAGGAGACTGCCATCAAACACCAGTTGCTAAATCCAGAAAAAAAGGTAGCTCCGAAGTAGCACTCTCCCCTTGTTTATAATTAACCATACCAATGTCCCAGCAAGGTGTTGAGGGGACACTGTGCCGACTTGGGGTGCCATGTTTTCGATTATTTGTTAAACCTAGGTCCCATCTGGCTGTTCTGGTGGTTGTTCAGGTTGATGTTAAAGATCCAGTGGTACTTCCCAAAAATAGTTCAGGAATTCCCCTTGTGTTCTGGACACATTCTCCTGTTCATTAAATCACCAACAGCTTAACTGATTCCATATCAATAAATACTTTGCCCCTTCCCTCATCACCCGGATGGAGCTGAAAGCAGAAAAATATTGACTAGCCTTCCTTTTTCTGGTCAAACAAAAATACATATGGGACAAATTATGAAAAAAGTGTAGTGTTGTGTGAAGAGAAGAAAATAATGCCATTGAGGGGTCTGACAAGAAAATAAACCCTGAACCCAAAGAGTGATTGGATTTATTATCTTATCAGATACCCCAGAGATGGCATTATTTGATGAGATGGCCAACAGAGTTAAGCTAGACCTGGCAAGAAGAAATACAGGTGAGGGGGTACAAGCAAAGTGGGCAAGCATTAAGGATGCAATACTTGAAGCAACATCCCATTATGTTAGGGAGAAAAGCAAGATCAAAAGAAGGAGGAAACCACTTTGGTTCTCAAAAACAGTAGCAGAAAAGGTCAGAGCCAAAAGGTTGGCCTTCAGGAAATATAAGGGAATGCAGCGGGACGAAGATAGGGAGGCATACCAAACTTCCCTAAGGGAAGCAGGGAAGGCAGTAAGGCAGGCAAAGGCCCAAACCAAGGAAACCCTAGCATGAACAGTAAAAGAAGGGGTCAAGACTTTCTATAGATACATTAGTAAAAGGAGAAAGTCCAGAGGGGGTATTGCTAAGATCAAAGGGGATAAGAGGGAGTGTGTGGAGGAAGACCAAGGAAAAGCATCTATCCTAAATAAATACTTCTGTTCAGTATTTACTGAGGGGAAGGCAGGGCAGGGCCCACAGCTCAGCACCATGGACACATGGGGGAGGGAGGCGTGCATAAGTCCCTTCACAAAAGAAAGGGTCCTACAAGAGCTCGCTAAGCTCAGGGTGGACAAGGCAATGGGACCTGATGGCATACATCCCAGGATACTAAAGGAGCTAAGGGTGGAACTAGCATAGCCATTATCAGAACTGTTTAGTGAGTCTCTGAGCACAGAAGAGGTCCCAGAAGACTGGAGAAGGGTTCATGTGATCCCGCTTCACAAGAGTGATAGCAGGGAGGAGGCAGGGAACTACAGACCAGTCAGTCTTACCTCAGTAGTGGGCAAGATTATGGAGGCACTCCTTTTTAATTTTTTTAAACTCTATTTCTAGCTCCCGCTTGAACCCCAGAGAACTCTCTCGGGCATCCACTTACCTCCAGCTCTACCTCCGGGCCTGAAACCACCAGCTTCCTCACACCAGCCCAGCTATCCCCTCAGCTCTGAGCCCTCCCAAGGTGGGGCTGCCCTATCCTCCAAGGGTGCTCTATCTACAAATTCAGGCTGGGCTGGGCTTGGCCCAGGAGCTGGATGAGTATGGCCAATGGAGTGTGGCTGTAGGGTGGTGCCTTTGCCTATCTCCGGGAGCGGGGGTTTTCACTACTTTTTTGTTATGCCCTCCCTCTCTCCCCCCCCCAACTGAGCCCCAATGTGCAATGATGCCAGGGAATGTCTTGCCGTTTTTCCGCAACCCTCTTCTTGAGCCCTGAAGCCTTGCAGTACCTCCAGTCTCCACCAGAGGTCACCGCGGTGCCAGGCATCATCCCTGGACCCCCCGAGGAAGGAGAGCAGTCCTCCACATGCTCAATCCTTCCCCTCCCCTGCCGACCCCCGGCGATCCAGCCTTGTTCCTGAACCCGGGTCACCAGCATGGCACGAGGTGTGGCGTCCAGCGCCTCAACCCTCAGCGCCACTGGGCCAGTTATGGAGGCACTCCTTAAGGAAAGGATAGTGCAACACCTGGAGTCCATTGGAGCATAGGATCCAAGACAGCATGGGTTTACAAAAGGAAGGTCCTGTCAAACCAATCTCATAGATTTCTTTGACTGGGTAACCAGAGTGGTGGACCAAGGGGGTGCAGTTGATGTTGTCTACCTTGATTTCAGCAAAGTTTATGATACTGTTCCACATACAAGATTGATTAATAAGCTGGGTAGGCTCGGGGTGGGTCAGAAGGTGGTCAACTGAATGGCAAACTGGTTGGCGGGCAGAAAACAGAGTGGTGGTAAATGGTATATAGTCAGAAGAGATGCAAGTCACAAGTGGGGTACCTCAGGGATCAGTCCTGGGGCCAGTCCTCTTCAATATCTTCATCAGTGACATTGCAGATGGATTGGAGGGTAAGGTTTGTCTGTTTGCAGATGACACTAAGATCTGCAACAGAGTAGATGATCCAGATGGGGTGGGCAGAATGAGAAGAGATCTGGATAAAGAGGCAAAATGGTCAGAAAAGTGGCAACTGGGGTTTATCGCAAAGAAGTGCAAGATCATGCACATAGGGAAGAGAAACCCTGAAGCCATCTACAGGTTGGGAGGGGAGTTGCTGGCAATCACAAGGGAAGAAAGAGACTTGGGCATTATCATCACAGATGACCTGAAATCATCCAAACAAACCACTAAAGCAGTAGGTAATGCTAGAGGGATGTTGGGGTGTATTAGTAGGGGTTTCACAAGCCATAAGAGGGAAGTAATAATCCCTCTTTACAAGACACTGGTTAGACCCCATCTGGAGTACTATGTGCAGTACTTGAGGCTGCACCTGCACAAGGACATTAAAAAAATGGAGGCAGTCCAGAGAAGAGCAACCAAAATGGTGCAGGGACTGCATCAGAAAACATATGAGGACAGATTAACGGAGCTCAATATGTATACCCTAGAGCAAAGGAGAGAGAGAGGTGATATGATCGAAACATTCAAACATCTTAAGGGCATTAACAAGGTGAAAGAGTCTAACATGTTTCAATATAAGAAAAATAGCAGCACAAGAGGACACAGCATGAGATTAGAGGGAGACTGATTAAGGGGTTATGTGAGGAAGTTCTTTTTCATAGAAAGGGTGGTGGATGCATGGAACGGCCTACCTCAGAAAGTGGTGGATATGAATACAGTGCAGAGTTTCAAACAAGCATGGGATAGGCATAAGGAAGCAATACAGATAACTATGAATAGACAGACCATTGACAGAGTAAAGGCCTATGGCACATTCATAAGGTAGAAAAAATGGACAGACTGGATGGGCCTTGTGGTCCTTATCTGCCATCAAATTCTATGTTTCTATTTTTCAAGTATACTCTTTTCTTATTTTTTTTTCACTTCTATTTCTGCTCCTTCTAGGGCAGCTGGCTACCCCAGCTCTGTGCCAGACCACCTCCTGCCAGCATCCCCCACCAAGCCCTCCTTGTCTGGTGATGCCTGCAGCTTTCCCTCTGCAGTGGGGCTCTCCCCAAGTGCTATGGGAGAGAGACCAAGATCCACAATTCGCCAGCCCTCAGCTGGCCTGGGGTGTTATTCGGGGAGGCATCTAGACATTACTGTGCACGCCCATAGAGGGGAGTTTCTGCTTTTTCCACATCCCCAGAGATGTGGATGTGCAATGATGTCCAGTGCAGGCTGAGCATGCTCCCTCACCCAGCTTGCAGATGTCCACCATTGCCTCCAACCGCATCCTGTGGTGGCCCGATCTTGATGCACACCCAGCCTCCATTGAATGTTGCTGAAGACCAGCGCCAGATCCCCCCCCCAGGAGAGGAGATCAGTCTGTTGGACACACAATCCTCTTCCTCTTGCCAACCCCCAGCGACTTAAGCTTGTTCCTGAACCTGGGTCACCGGCATGTCTAAGAGGTATGGCGCACATGACACCTCAGCCCTCTACACCACCGGGTCGGCATACACTTTTCTTATTTTTATACTTGGAAACAAGCTTTAATAGCGTACTGTGCTGTAGCTTAGTGTGGCTTTTCTGGTAAACAATTACAAATCAATCAGTCAATTAATCAATCAATAATCAATACATTAGGGTAGTTGAAAACAGTTTTATTTTTACTCTTATTAGGCAAGTCAAAATATTTCAAGCAGTGCAGCAGTTATTTCCATATTATTTATTTTTTATTTTAAATATCTATGTCTATATCTATCTATCTATCTATCTATCTATCTATCTATCTATCTATCTATCTATCTATCTCTCTATCTCTCTATCTATCTATTCTTTGCAAAAAACTGCATTAATGCAACCGTTAGGGTTCAGATTAAACTGACAAAAGTAGGAAAATGTAAAGTTAGGGTTTCCAACCCTAACACCCCTACCTCACCCCTGAGGCAAATGAATGGTGGAGTCTTCCTTGGCATTGTCATCCCTAACGCTCACCCCACAGTAGTAACAAAAAAGCTGAGATGTGATGGAGACAGGTGTGTATGTTTAATGAGTGTATAGAATGGGGTGAGCGTTAGGGTTGACAATGCCAAGGAAGACTCCACCCCTCATTTACCTCAGGGGTGGGGCAGGGGTGTTGGGGTTTGAAACACTAACATCATATTTCCCTACTTTTGTCAGTTTAATCTGAACCCTAACTGTTGCATTAACGCAGGTTTTTTTTTGCAAAGAATTTCTTTACTCTTTGAGATAGTATATTTGTATCCTTATTTGCCTGTGGGAGCGCAGGGCCCAAAGCTATCCATACTTTTTGAGATAGTGTAATCATATGCTCACTTGCCTGTGGGAGTGCAGGGTCCAGAGTGCACTCTCATCCCTTCATAGATGCGTATATGTATGCTGCTGTGGAAGTGCAGTGCCCTCTGGGCCCTGTGCTTCCTTTTGTAGGACAACAGCAACCAAATTGTCAGCATAAAAGTTTTATTACCGCACCTTATGAACCCGGTATTGAACATTTTCAGATCCCCGCTGAAACATCATTAAGCACCACTGCAACATCATTCTGCTCCACTGGTGCAAAAACACAGTTTGGCCAGGATTTGAAAAATGACCATGAGGTGGTGTAAAAAAATGACTATGTTGGGGTGTGGTCTAGCCACCGAGAAAATGGCAGCCTAAATCCTGAGCTCCTCTGACTTTGGTGACAATCTGTGGCTGGCTGGCCTAATCCCGGAATGAAAAACAACGTAAACTACCTAATAACATTCAGGTAATCGTCCTCAACCATCCGGTGTGACTAGTTTGCAGTTTCTAAGGTGCATTAGTGCTTTGGCAGGCGCCAGCACTCACGAGTTGCTCGATCAGATAGGCCATGGAGGCCGCGGCATTATTTCCCTGGATATCCGCTTAGCTCTGGTTCTTAGTGTATCCTACCTAGCTCTTCCTACGCTTATTGGGATGGCATCGGGGGCACCCCCAATCGTTTTACCGGCTGCAGCTCCACAAACTACATCAGTAGGAGACTCATTGAGCTACTGTATATTACCCGTCTGCTTGAGGGTCTATTGTGTTGGGTGGACGACATAAACTCTATCCTTACGGGCACCACAGCCAATGTGCGCCAGTTGCAAGATCACTTCAATGTGGCAGAACAGCAGGTGGAAACTCTAGAGCAGCAACAAATAAAATTGAAACAAAAAGTACAGATGCAAGATGACAAATTAGAAATATTACAAGCCAGGGTGGAAGATCAAGAAAATGGAGGGCGCCGCAATAACCTCCGAATTATTGGTGTCCCAGAAGGCTGCTCTATAGAGAGGTTTCTTAATGAAATGCTCCCCATCATCTACGACACCATCAGAATTAAAGAAAGGAGATACATATGGCCTTAATCTTGATGGTAGTCAAGAAGTTAGTCCTGAAACACTGGATGGATCAGTTCACCATCGCCTATAATGAATGGCTGAACAAACTCTCTGTCTGCTTTAGGACTGAACGCCTGATTGCTAGCTCTAGAGATAGTCTTAAATTATTTGATAAAAAATTGGGTAAACTCTACACAATATACTTGCACTGAATGTTCACTAGCCCTATGACTTGCCACTGGTTTTGATGTTTTCACCTATATGATTGTCACTTACATTTGCCATCTTATGAAGGCACACTTCGAGGCAGGGGGTGGGAAGTGGGAGATAGGGGGGAGGGGTGGGAATATACATTGTTGTCATGTGTTATTTCACTAACAATGTTCCCAAGCCTGTGATTTTATGATGTAATTAATAAAGCTGTTTAAATTTCAAAAAAAAGAAATGGTCCCTATGATGTTAGGGGAGCGTTGGAGAGGTCCAGTGGAGGTTGAAATAGCCCACTGCATCACTGGGAGAAGAGACAGAACGACACATTCTCCAAGGCCCATAGTGGCATATCTGCTCAGATACTCAACGAAAGAGCGCATACTGTGAGTAACCCATGACCTGGGAGAAATTAGATGGCAAGGAGCGACAATCTCTTTCTATAGAGACTTTGCACAAGAAACAGCCAGTAAAAGGCATGCCTATGATCCCTTGAAAAAATCTCTTGCTGCGCATAACTTTCAATATAGGTTCAGAGAACTCACCAAACTTCCAGTGTCCACAGAGGGGAGAGATATACTTGCAGAGAATCCCAGTGAAGTGGAACGTTGGATTTCCAGACCTTGGCCTAGCCTACCCCTTCAGCCTACATCTCCCAGAAGACTATGGTACTCATCTGTTTCAGCTACCTCTCCTAGGAACTCTAATTCAGGCAGACAGCCCTCGGAGGACCGCTTTATACCTGGACCAGGTTCATCCCTGAATGATTCCCCCAGGCCAAGGAATTCATCTCTCACAGTGCCCCTAACCTCATCTAGCCCTGTTACTTCCTCTGAATAACCATCTCTTCCTCCCAGACCTGCTGAGGCTATCTCCCATCAGCGACAGATATCAAGAAGTGACCAACAGCTCACATTAGAACAACAAGGTGCAGCACCTCCTGCTAAGATGTCAAGAGATGATTCCCCCTCAACCTCAATAGACTGCCATTCTCCATGTCCAGATCTATCACCTATAGCTAACGAACTTCCTATGGACTGGGCTGATACACCTGACTCCTCTCTGGTCGAGGCAGTAGACCTTTCTGGAACACTTAAACCTGGGGAAAAACCATATGCTGCGGCTTTCCCAACACCGCTTTCAGAACCCATAATGGCTACCGTGGACTCTCAGAATAATCCTAAAATGCATCTCAGATGCAGCGTGGATCCCACTGGTTGAACTTTAAAATATGTTCTGGCACTGACTTTTATTGCTTATGTAGCTTGCATGCAATGTGTCTCAGGTTGTAATCTTTTTTAGTGGGCTTCATATGTCTGCACCTACTCACATTAACAGGCTGCACCCCAACCCCCTGAGCTCGTGAGTGCTACTGCATCACTGATAATCTATAATGTGTGGCTAACCTTATGCCACTCCCCTTTTTTTTTGTCCCCTGGAGTAATCAGACTATACTATTTGGCTTTGGTGCCAGCATGCTGACTGGCTCTCCACATCACACTGCAGCCATAGCTACCATGCAAGGCCTGGTCACAGGCAACCAGCCCTTATAGTGCTTGATTGGGATGGTTACCCAATTTCCCTTCCCTTACTTTTCCTCCTTCTCCTGACCTCCCTCTCTCTCCACCCTCCCCCCCCCAGGTTGTGTTATACACCCGAAGATTGTTCTACCAGAGGAGGAGAAGTGACTTCTCTTGGTTGTCTTCTTCCTTTCCTGCCCTTGAGCATTGAAGCTTGTGTAGCTGAAGGTACTACCTCTTGTTTGGTACCTTGTTTTGCTAAAGCCTCTTTCGTTCTTAGTGTACGAATGATTGTTAGAATTGTTGTACTGGTTTTGTCTTTGACTTCAGTGGAATTACTATAATTGTATTGTGATTAATATTATTAGTATTACGTTTACAAATTCTCTTTTCCATTTTTATAGATTGTGTTAGAGTGTTCTCTGTCCTGGTACACATTTGAATATTCTTTTTCTGAGCAGTGCAGTTATACCTCCCTGGTACTACAGCTGTCAAGAATCAGGCTCGCAATCCACCAAGCTCCATTTCTTGAGATTCTCCAATCATTTGTCCTTATGTGGGTAAGTACCCTGATATTCCTACCTGTGTAATAATATGGCTGCCCCCAAAATTCAGGGTCTACATCTCGTATCGTGGAATGTTAAAGGTCTCAACCATCCTATAAAGCTTACTAAGGTTATTCAATACCTTCATTCCCTCCATACAGATATAGCCCTTTTACAAGAAATGCACCTTCTTAGCAAATCCATTCCCTGGCTTAAAAAATCCTGGGTCGGTGCTGTCCATGCTAGTTCCGCCATTTCTAAATCCAAGGGGATTGCTGTCCTTATCCGTCGGTCCAGCACATAGGTAGTGGAGGAGTCTAGGTCTGACTCTCGAGGCCGATGGGTTTTGGTTAGACTGACCTCCCCGAATGGGAAACTGATCCTGGGTAATGTATATGCTCCCAATGCTGACCAAGCAGACTTCTTCCCCAGCTTGAGTCAATCCATTTCTACTTTGCAGCAGGCTAATGTTACCACTCCTCTACTAGTGGGAGGGAACTTTAACTTAGTATCTGACATTTTCTTGGAATGGTTTAAACCCACACCCTAGACACACCCCAGAGCCCATGCTGCCCTACAAGAACTAGAAAAAGACTGGGGCCTAATAAATGTCTAGAGGTGGGATAACCCGTCGGGATGAGACTACTCCTATTTCTCTGCTTCCCACGGGATACACAGTCGCATTGACTATTGGTTGGCTAACACCGCAGCATCTAGTGGGGTAATGAACAATTCCATAGGTAGTATCCCCATCTCAGATCATGCACCTGTGTTGACTGCCTATACTCCCTTGGGGCAGTGACCCACTGGTACGAGATGGAGATGTAACCACCTATTAGTCAAAGATCCAGAATTCAAATGAGATATGTTGAAAGCCACTCAGGACTACTTTGCTCTTAACTCGGATTGTAGAGTTTCTGCAAGCACAGTATGGGAAGCTTTTAAGGCTAATCTTGGAGGCCACATTATTGCTTTTGCAGCACACTGGAATAAAGCCTGGAAGAAGTCTCTGGATAGGCTACAGTCAGAACTCACTGGGCTGGAGACCCGCTTTAAAGCCTCCCCTACTGCTGCCAGAGATGTAAGCTTGACCCGTAAAATAACAGGGCTCAAATACCAAATTAACACTCTGCTACATCACAAAGCAGAATGGCTTTTGCTTAGATTGAAGCACACTTATTGGGAGGGGGGAGATAAAGGCGGCAAGCTTTTAACCTACCAGATGCGTAAGCAACAGGCTTCCACTAAAATTCATGCACTCCGCACATCTTCAGGCTCGATTACCACTGACCCAGCAGGTATTAAAGAGACTGAGCCTTTTTTTACTAGTCCCTGTACAAATCTCAATCTTCCCAATTGTCAGCTCAGCTACCCCAAAGTTTAAACCAGTTCTGCCAGCATTTCACTATACCTACTTTGCTACCAGAACAAGTTACCCTTCTAGATGCTCCAATTACTGTTTGTAAGATAAGACAGGCTCTATCTCAGATGGCCAAGGGGAAAGCCCAGGGACCTGATGGGATGACCGTTGAATTATTTCAAGTCTTGGAGCAGGAGATTGCCCACCTGCTGCTGCTAGCTTTGCAGGATGCTCAATCCTCAGGTTCCCTACCTGCTACAATGAAGGAAGCTCTCATTACTCTTCTACCCAAGAAATCTACTGACCCCCTCAATTGTGCTAATTTCCACCCTATAGCCCTACTACCTGTGGATACTAAAATTCTGGCCAAGATCTTAGCCACTAGAATGCATAATGTCCTTACCTCCCTAATTCATCCCTCACAGGTTGGGTTCATGCCAGGGAAAGTGGGCTCCGACAACACCAGGTTACTACTTAACCTGAAATGGTTGGCAACTAGGTCCAAGATCCCTACGGCTACTATAGCCATTGACTTCGCTAAGGTGTTCAAGTTCAACTGAATGGAACTATTTACATGAAGTCCTCCTTCTCTATGGCTTTATGCCTCAGTTCCGACTCTGGGTCTTGACACTTTATAACTCTCCCATGGCTAGAGTTTTAACAAACTCAGACATTTCCCCATCTTTCCCACTTAATAGAGGTACCTGCCAAGACTGCCCTCTGTCTCCTGTCCTGTTCTTGGTTGCTCTAGACCCACTGATCAGGGCACTAGCCAGTGCTGATTTTCTCTCGGGTATCCCAACCCAGGGTGACTTGCATGTAGTGGTGGCATATGCCGTCGGCCTTCTACTTACTTTATCTCACCCCCAGCAGTCCCTCCCAGTAGCTGTTTCAGTCCTTTGATACTTTGCCCTACTTTCTGGGCTACAGGTTAACCAGTGAAAAACCACCTTAGATCCACTTAACTCACTCTGCACTCAAGAGTGTCTTCAGGGCACAGAACTGAGCTGGGTGTCCCAAGGCTTCACCTATCTTGGTATTTTTATCCCTACAAGCTGAGCAGACTTTGAGTCCTCCAACTTTACCCCTCTTCTGAAGCAACTAAGCACAGAAGTGGAGCGATGGCGTAAGTTACATTTATCACTGCCTGGCAAAGTGGCCACTATACGCATGCTTCTCCTCCCCAGAGTTACATATCTGTTCAATAATCTTCCAATACACCTTTCTCCCAAACTGTTCTCCTCTCAAAAAACTGGTATCCTCCTTTCTGTGGGAAGGAAAGGTGCATAGGTGAGGGAAATATAAGTAAAGAGCACACTGGTCTAGGGGAGGTCTAAGCATCACCTGGTTCCAGGGCTACCATCTGGTGAGTGTGGTCACCCAAGCTACAAAATGGTTTACGCCTATGGGCACATCTCCCCCACTGTGGGTCAGTATTGAATACAGCATGTTGACCCCCCAACCCCACTCTGATCTCTGTTGGGCCTGGGTGGTCCATCCTATAAGGGACTATCCACTTTTATATCCAAATCTTATGCCTGGCATTGTTGTATGACCTTATCCCATACCTCCAAAAAAGCTTGGTACCCCCCTTTGTGATATGCTGAGTTATGGCAAAATAATTTTATTACCATCGGGGGGAAACTCATTAAATGGCTGGCTTGGAAAACCAAAGGAATCTGGTACATGTAGGATCTAATGTTGCCTGACTCAGATACTATGCTGTCCTTTACTCAGCTTAAGCAGAAATTTCGTCTTCCCAATACTGACTTTTGGAGGTTCCTCCAAATACATAGCATTATTAATGACCTATCATCTCAATATAGATCAGACAGTAAATGGGTGTGGCTTGCCTCCCTGCACAAATCCCCATCCTCTAAAGGTCTAATAGGCAAATTTTATGCCACTTGGCGAGACGCTCAAGCTGACCCCACTGAACATTGCAGGGCTAAGTGGGAAACAGACATGGGTATGGCTATTTCTGAGAACTCTTGGTCTTGTTGCCTTAAGGAAGCACACAAAGGGTATAGACACTCCAAGAGCCGATTTTTGCAGCTCAAAATTCTTTTGTGGTGGTATAGAACTCCAGCTGTCCTACACTCAGCAGGAATCCTACCTCACTCCAATTGTTGGAGATGCCAGCAACCATCTGCTCCATATATTATGGACCTGTCCTCAAACAGCACCCTTTTGGACTACTGTTGCTCATGAGTGCTCAAGGGTCCTTAATATTAGGGAGTTACCTTTAGACCCCAAACTACTTTTAGGTGACTCATCTGGGTTTACTCCTTTGCCCATGACACATAGAGAATGGATTATGCTAGCACTGTTAGAAGCTAAGAGCCTTCTACTAATGCACTGGAGACAGATAAATAACCCAACTGTTGCTATGTGCTAACTAATAAACAACTGTCCTGCACTCAGTCCACGGTAGTTCGCTTGCAAAATTAGCAGCCAGACAAAATAAAAAACAAATGTAGATATTGCAGTGCTCACTCCAAAAAACCAAAACCACCATAAAGTCAACTTAATTGCTGATTTATTCCAAGCTCACAGTGCGTACCCCTAGCGCCTTGGCTACTAGCCTTCAAGGGGGATCTAATGAGTGGAGTGAGCACTGCAACACCTACATTTATTGCTATGTGGCATGCTGCTATGGCTTGGTTGGCCTTCCTGGAGAGGCTGTCTTATGCACATCGAGGTCAGCTAGACTAATTCTCTAAAAAATTGGGAGTTTTCCTTCAGTCTCCACTTTGTAAAACTCCTTCCCCCCTGGAAATCCCCCTTGCTAAATCAGTTATAGGTTGTTAATGTCTTTACTTGTTTATTGACTATGGGAGATTATAATTAGCACTGCCCTGCTACTCAGTTCTACCTAGTATTTTCTTTCCTTTGCTGTACTGGTCCTCTGTTGTGGCCTACATGATATTGATTCATGGAATATAAGACTTATTGATTTGTGTAATCCATTTGTCCTACATGGGACTGTAATGTAAGGTATATAATGCCTGAAGTGTACCACCAAAATTGAAAAACCTTTAATAAAACCTTCTATGATAAAAAAAAAAAAAATGGCTATGTTGAACATTTGGGGTCAGAATATTGAAAATTACCAATGTTATGAGCTAGCGTAGTAAAATTTCAACATATGTGCATAACTTTGCCTTTTTTACATATTTTGACCCCATAATTTCAGCATAGCCTTCTTATGACCCCTCCTCATGAACAAGAATGGTGAAAATTTTCAAATACCAACCAAAAGATGATTTTGTTAAGTGACCACAAAATCATCTTTCAGTGTGGATTTTCATAATTCCACCACCACTGTTCATGCGGTGGAGTTGCAAGAAGGCTATGTTGAAAATGTGGTGTCAAAATATACAAAAATGGCAAAGTTATGCATCAAAGCTGAAAACCCCATTGAAATACATTTCGGTTTTAGCAGCAAACTGTGTCCTCGATCGGAGAGTGGATCTTGACTCTGGAACCTGCTAAGGTGAGTGAGGGTGTGTGTGGGGGTGCAGGGGGGGTGGTAGGTGATTAGTGGGAGGTCGGGCTGGGAGGATTGGATTGGCGAGGGACCTTTTTTTTTACAGGTTACAAAAAAAAGACATTGAGGGAAGGTTTTCTTTATTATAGTGTAATATTTACTGATTAGTGCTTATAATCAACTGCTGGCACAACCTAACAAACTCTGTTATTCACACGTGTGAATAACAGAGTTCCATAAACCACCTTTACCAAAAATAGCCATCAGTGCACCTGCACACCTGTATGACAGATTGTCCTCACCCTGGCTGTTCCCTCGCGCTCGCTCCAGAAAACTGCCAACATGATGACAGTCTTCTCAAGCGCTCAACCAAACAAAAGCTGGGCGTAGTTCCATATTAAAAGTCTGTCTGGAAAACATTAAAAAATGGCAACTTGTTCTTGTTTCCTACGGCCGAATTATTCAGAAAGGCAAAAATTCTTCTCGAGCATTCAACAAAATGAAAGCCGGGTGCATTTCCATAACAAAAGGCAACATGCAGAACAACAGCTGTCACACACAGCAACTGAAGAAAATGAGCATGACAAAGACTGTTGCCTAAAAAATAAACACAAGTTTCATTTTAAAAACTTCTCAATTTTATTTAAGAAACTGTTTTTACTTAAAGCTCCATGAACTAGAAATAGTTACCATTTAAGGGAGAAACAGGTCAGGAGGCAGGGCTTAAAAAGTTTTAAGAATCCTCACAGGTATTTTTCTTCATTACTTGCTTCAACTAGTAAATATAAAAAAGTAAAACATGTGAAAGTCTGTGAACTTGGATTTCATTCACACCCTTGGTGTGTCATGCCCAGGTAAACTCCTCGGGCTTCGTCCTCAGGGTTTAGGGGGCATCACACACCTCGAGTGTGAATAAAATCCTTGTTATACATACTTCACCTTGCATTATTCTATATTTTATTGAAAGATGGGGCCAGTGGCCGGAGGGGGGGTTGCCACTAGACACCAGGGGTGTGTGTGTGTGTGTGTGTGTGTGTGTATATATATATATATATATATATATTTTATTTATTTATTGAGAATTTGGAATTACACCCTTTGAGTCCAAGGACTCTTTTGTAAAGGCTTCTCATCAAAAGACACAGTACAAAATTACAAATATAGGTGTAGGACAACAACACATCAAACAGATCGAAGTATTACACTTAGTGGGTAAGAAGGAACTGGGTAACATATTATAGCAGAGGGCAAAGACAGCCCAATGTCACGTGCAAGAAATACAGCAATAAAAAAACAACATTTTACAGAAAGATACAGAATGTGAGGCAGGTATTCAAATATAACAGCTGATAACAAAGCAAAAAAAAAATAGTACTTAGTCAGTGTGAGGGAGGCGGCAGGGCTGAAGTTAGAAAAGTACCACTAAGGGCAGTCGCAAGTAGAGATGTTAGAGAGAAATTCCTTGAGTGTTGATTTAAAAGGGGCCATTTTTGTCCCAGCGGCCAGAGCAACAGGTAGGTAATTCAGCCAGCTTGACGCCCTGTGATAGAAGGTTCTCTGACCTATGGAAGTTCTGCAGTGGGGAACTAAGAAAGGGACCTTGGAGGTACTTCTGGTGCTTCTTTGAGGGAGGGAGGGTTGGATGAGGCCCTGTAAACTGGGTAGGGTGAGTTTCCACTGGATTTTCTTTCCCAGGAGGAAGTGTGGTAATTAAGGTGACATTCGAAGTTTAGCCAATTTGTGCAACTGTAGAGATCACATGTGTGGGTAGATTTATTGCAGTCTGTCACAAGGCAACAGGTCTTGTTTAGTGCTGTCGTAATGCGGCAGAGCACAGTGTTATCGGTTGCGCCATAGAACACAATTCCATAGTCTAGTACAGAGAGGACCGAGGACAAAACAGCAAGGCACAGCCCCTTGTTAAGAAAACAGTGCCTGATCTGATGTAGGAAGCCAATTCTGGAGTTGATGGTGTTACAGAGGGAGTGGATATGCGCATGCTAGGTAAGGGGGGAGTCAGGAGTGATGAGTATTTGTAAGTGCTTACCTGCTCAAGTTGGGGGGCGTGATAAGTGTTGACAAGTAGTGTGGAGTCATGGTGTGGGTTTTGGCAGTTTGCAAAGATCATGGTCTTCATTTTTTTATAGTTAAGTACTAGCCTGTGCTCTGAGACCCAGGTCTCAGCTTCCGTGAAGGACTTCTGTATGGCATCCTGTAAAGGTTGAGGCTGTGGATTGTTCCAGAAGATGACTGCATCATCGGCATAAAGAAGCATCCAACCAGAACAGGCACTGGGTAGTGAGTTTTTACATATATATATATATATATATGGATAGATAGATAGATAGATATAGATCTATATCTATCTATCTATATATAAATAAATGTATGTGTATAAATGTGTGTGTGTGTGTATATATATATATATATATATATATATATATATATATATATATATATATATATATATATATATATATGATACATGATGGGCAGGTATGTGATATAGAAAATATTCTCACTCCTGCAGAGTGAGCTCTGGATACTCACAAGTGCTGAAGGCATGTTTAGTTTAGTTTAGTTTATTAGTCTAGGAATTAATACCTTTGAGCCAGGGCTCTTTTACAAAGGTTCCACGTCACAAAGAACATTTAACAAAGCACGATACACATTACAGGTAAAACCAGACAGGAAAGTTACATCATAAATTTGCTATTAACAGTTTAAGGCAGTAACGTTTTTAAGTTTCATAGAAAACAAGCTTACAACAGGTTCAGAGTAGACAATTCTCAAGGTTAAGGAAACTTCCAGGAGAGGGTGATCATTAGGCGCTAAAAGGAGGCTAGAGAGGAGGGAAGGTGGTGAGTGGAGAGTGTGAGAGGGGACAGGAAAAAGGGGGAGTGAGTTTGGGTGGGATACAGGAAGTAGTAGAGGTACCAGAGGGTTCATTAGTCAGGGAGGAAGAGGCCTCAGATGTGAGGATAGACATGAGGAGTAGTAGTCTTTTCTAGCTTCAATCACAGTTGCTAGTGGTGGTGAGGTGGGCATAGAGCATGGATTTGAAAGCTTCAAGCGAGGTTGAGGATAGAGTAGGTGGACTAAGCGCATTGAACCATGTCCGGGCCCTGTATGCGAAAGATCTTTGTCCCTGTGCAGTCCGCATCTCGAACCAGGAAAGAAGGTTGGCTCAGATCTGGTGGAGGGTCGTGAGCCAGGATTCAGTCGGAGTAGGTTTTGAATACATAATGGAGTCAGTCCCAAGATAGATTTTTTGCCATTGTGCAGGTGAGATAAATAAGATGATTTGATAGGTTCAACCAGCCTGATTCATAGTACAGATCACACGTGTGAGTCAGTCTTTGAGCCCCATGAGGAGCCGGCGAGGCCTTATTTAGAGTGATTGAGATATGCCTTAGAGCAGTGGAGGTAGCTGAGCCATAAATAATAAGGCCATAGTCAATGATCGAGATTATGGAACTCTGTATAGCTATTCTCAATGCCGCTGATTTAGAAATTGACGGTTACGGAATAGTATTCCAAGGCGTTGGTTCACTGTTTTCGCAGTGTTGTCAATGTGGGTTGCAAAGGTGAGCCCTTGGTCAAAAGTGATGCCAAGGCATTTGAAAGTATTTACTTGGTCCAGTGTAATTCCCACAGAGGTTTGTATGGTGAGTAGAGTATGCCTATTTTTGTTTTGGTGATTGGAGAAGAGCATGGCTTTTGTTTTATTGTGGTTCAGCACAAGTTTACTATCCAGGAACCACCTTTCAACACTAGAGAAAGCAAGTTGCAGGCTTTTTCGTAGGGAGTTTGGATCCTTGTGGGAAGAGAGAATTACAGCATCATCAGCGTATAAGATTATTTTCTCCTGGTAGCTATCTGGGAGGGAGTTAAGGAACAGGCTAAAGAGGAGCGGTCCAAGAATTGATCCCTGTGGTACACCCGAGAGAACTGGTTTGAAGTCGGAGAGTTCATTAGAGATTTTACAGCCTGTGACCGATTGGACAGGTAACTTTTACCAAGCACAAGGACCTTCGCCAGACCTAGGCTAGAAAGTAGGGAGGTAAGTAGGCCATGATGGACTGTGACGAAAGCTTTTGTAAGATCGAGAAAGACTGCACCTGTTTGGCACCCTTGTCCAGGGCTGAGTGGACTTCTCCAGAGAAATCAAGTAAGGCTGTTGTTGTACTATGTCCTTTCCTAAAGCCGTGCTGTTGATTACAGAGTAGATTGTATTTGTCCAGGTAATCAGAGAGTTGGTCTGCCACTATTCGCTCAAGTGCTTTGGAGAGGAGGAGTATTGATATTGGTCGATAGTTTCCTGTTGAGGTTTTGTCCCCCCTTTGTGCACTGGTGTAACTATGGCAGGTTTCCATTTGTTGGGAAATTGACTTTGGCAAAGTGACAGATTAAGAATTTTGCAAGGGGTGAATTACTTCATCCAGGGTGAGAGACAGGATTTTTAGATCTAGCGTGTCACTACTTGTTCTGGATTTGGAGCAGGCCTTTCTTATGTACTTGTGTGCTTCGTGAACTTTGATTTTGAAGTAAAATTGTGGTTTGTCACGAGGGGTGTTTTTGTGATACTAGGCTAGGTACAGGTAAGTCCGAGAAGAAATTGGGGGAGGACCCACTAAGGTCTGTGAATGTCTTATTAAGCACATCTGCAATAGACTTTGGGTCAAGAGTGGTGGATCCATCAACTTTCATAATGGTAGGTGACGATTTTGATTGTTTACCCATTATGTTTCGGATGTTGTCCCAAAAGCTCTTCCATCACCCCAGGTGGATTCAAGGCATTTTGAAATAGGTGCTCTTCATTTGCCTAATTTGTGAGGTACATCTATTTCATGCCTGCTTGTATTTTAGGGTATCATGAGGTGAGCCTGTGTCTCTGGCAACTGCCCAGAGTGGTCCCAGACAGAGCTCGGCAAGTAGTTTAGCAGTAATCCATGGATTTGATAAGCGCTTTGATTTTACGTTTTTACTCAGGCGTATAAGTTGTATGCAGAGTTGAAAGATTTAATGAAGTATTCTAGTGCGGTATTAATATCAGTTGATTCAAGGATTGGTGTCCAGTCCTGTTGTAGGAGATGGGTTTTCAACTTGATAAGATTCCCATAAGGCAATACTCTGCTTGTTATAACTTTGGGGGGTGGCTTGAGAAATTTATTAGACCAGGTACAGGACACTGGGGAGTGGTCACTGAGGGAGTCAGGGAGGACTTTAATGTTTTTTATCCAGTCAGGGTGATTTGTGAGAACCCAGTCAATAAGGGTGCTTGTACCAGTTTTGTAATTTTTCCGGTGGGGAGGTTACCATCTGAGTGTCAGGTTTGCTGCTAGATGTCATCTTTGTAGAGCCAGTGTCAGAGGCGAGCCAGTTTATGTTGAAATCCCGAGGAGGAGGAGCTCATTTTCAGAGGGCTGCAGACTAACAAAATCAAGTACAGACTTAATACTGGCACGGTGGTCTTTTGGAGGGATATAGACTGCTGCCACTGTGAGAACTTTGTTTTGTGCACCAAGAAGCAGTTTGATAGGGAGGAGTTGCATCTGCATATTTGTGGGGGTGAAGCTGCCGCATTGACAGGAGAGGTTGTCCTTTATGTAGATGTGTGAGAGTATCCAGAGCTCACTCTACAGGAGTGAGAATATTTCCCATAGCACACGATCTGCACATCATGTGTGCTATTTATACAATGGGGGTAGGAGCTTCAGGAGTATTGTTATGTTTTCCTGTTTCTGTGAGCTGTCTGCTCTTTCTGGGTGTGGTCTGAGTGTGTATGAGTTTTTCAGAATGGACTGGGAGTCTGAGAAACACTACGGCAAACAGGTGAGTGTCTTTTGCAATGCTAATTGAGTTAGTTGCAGGTAGCAGTGAGAAACAGAAACTGTTGTGAAGCAGTGTCATTTAGAATGCAGGCTGTAGTGAAGCTGAGATCAGCATAGTAATGGGCTGGGAGTTTCAGAAACACTATGGGACACAGATGAGTGTCTTTTGTAATGTTAATTGAGTTAGTTGTAGGTAGCAGTGAGAAACAGAAACTGTTTTGTGAAGCAGTTCCATTTAGAATACAGGCTGTAGTTAGTGAGTGAGTGGTAACATCAGCAGAGTATGTATATCTGTCAGATTTTTTAACTCTGCCGAAGTCATCAGCATTTATCACACTGCAGTGAAAATAACTGAGGTTATCACACTGATATTGATCCCACCCCCACTGTGTGTGTGTGCATATGTGTATATATATATATATATATATATATATACATATTTTGACATTGCAACCTCACGAGCGGTGTGGCCACTAAGGGCGTGCCCGGATCAAACAGCCTGCGTGAAAATAAATGATCGACACAAGGTCCCTGTTACGTATTCCATTTATACAGTAGGGATCCTTTAGGATAGTGCAGGGAGTTTTGTTTTAAGTTGTTTATTTAATTTATAATGTAAACTTACCAAGGCTGTGCCAACAACTATAAGGGCCCCCCTGCAAAATATTATGTGGGGCCTACCTCCCCACCAATAAGCATAAAATAAACATTAGTCCATATAAAATATTTATAGTGTAGATTCTTCTGTAACAGTCCAGCTGAGCATTCATAGTTTGTCCATGCTACCCCCCATCCAACTTGCTGGCACCACGATCAAGGAACTGAACAATGTAATTTTTCTCTGCTCCTCCTGGGGATACCAGCACCAAGATTAGAAGTTTTGAGTAATGGGTCCAATTGTTTCTTTGATCTGCATTCCCCATCACGTGAAACAGGAAGTCTTCTGGCACCACTGCTGACACTGCCGATAATCTCAATTTCAAATGGATAAGCAATGTCCAAAGAGAAAATTGCAAGTTTGTGTTTGATAAAAGGTTTTCTTAATGCTGACCTCTGAGGCATGGGGCCCCCAACATTGCAGGCCCTACTGCAACTGCAGCTCTTGCACAGACCTGGTCACTGCCCTGAAACTTACATGGACTTTTTGTGGTTTTCCCAGTGTAGCTCCGCTAAGCATAGCGGTTGTTAAGTGGTTGCTATGGATGCTCCGACTTTACATTATGGCCAGTACATAGTGAAAAGGTTTAATGCACAGTTCTTTTGTTTTTGCTTTTTTTTTGTGGTGGGGGCATTTGTTTGTCAAAAAAGTTAATAAAAATTGAATTTTCTGCCATTTTTTGTTGATTATAAAAAATCTAAATGGTATCTATAAATGAAACACCTCTCATTTTTTAGATATTTTTGTGCTGAACAACTTTTGTGCTCAAAGTACCATGCTATCATTTTTCATTTCAAAGTTATTTGCATTTGTTTGTCTAAAAAGTGAAAAAAAAAAAGATTTTTCTGCTGTTTTTTACTAATTATTAAAAAAAAACTAAAAAATATCTATAAATGAAACACCACTCATTTTGTAGATATTTTCATGCTGAACAACTTTTGAGCTCACAGTACCATGCTATCATTTTTTGTTTTAAAGTTATTCATATTTGTTTGCCAAAAAAGTAAAAATAAATCAAATTTTCTGTTTTTTTGCTAATTATAACAAAACTTAAAGGTATATAAATGAAACACCACTCACTTTGAAGATATTTGTGTGCTGGACAAATTTCGTGCTCACAGTACCATGCTATCATTTTTCATTTTAAAGTTATTCGTATTTATTTGTCAAAAATGTGAACAAAAAAGCTTTGATTGACAGGTTGCATTTATTCAACATATGTTGAATAAATCTAGGATTTCTAAAATTTATTCAACATATGTGAAAATAAATGGATTTATTCAACGGCTTTTGAATCCACACCTATTGCATAAATATAGGTGTGAGCACAATATCCATTACATAAATTCTGATACGTAAGCTACTGTGCACCTACATTTCATTTATGTACATGGTTACTATGTCATCACTCATTTATGCACACAGTTGTTATGTCATCTGCAGATTTATCCACACAGTTGCTATGCCACTAGGTCCAGCACAAGCACTCAGCACTAATTTAGAATGTTCGGCCTCAGTAGCAGTACTAATCATATTCAAATGCAAATAATTTTAAAACAAAAAAATGATAGCATGGTACTGTGAACATGAATGTTTTCAGCACAAGGATATCTATAAAATGAGTGGTATTTCATTATAGATACCTTTTAGATTCTTTTATAATTGCCAAAAAACAGCAGAAAATTCAGTTTTTTTTCAGTTTTTTGACAAATACAAATAACTTAAAAACAAAAAAATTCTAGCAAGGTACTGTGAGCATGAAGTTTGTCCAGCACAAAAATATCTACAAAATGAGTGGTATGTCATTTATAGGTGCCTTTTAGTTTTTTTTATAATTAGCCAAAAAAAAACAGAAATTTTTTTTTGCACTTTTTGACAAACGAATACCTTTAAAATGAAAAATGATAGCATTGTACTTTGAGCACACAAGTTGTTCAACACAAAAACATCTACACAATGAGAAATGTTTTATTTATAAATACCTTTTAGATTTTTTATAATCATCAAAAAATGGCAGAAAATTCAATTTGTATTCACTTTTTTGATGAACAAACCCCCGCAATGCAAAAACAAAAGAACTGTGCATCAAACTTTTTCATTATGTACTGTCCATAATGTAAAGTTGGAGCATCCATAGCAACCGCTTTGTAACCATTATGCTAAGCGGAGCTACACTGGGAAAACCACAAAAAGTCCATGTAAGTTTACATTAAAAAATAAACAAACATTTTAAATAAAACTCCCTGCACTATCCTAAAGGATCTCTATTGCATAAATGAAATATGTTGCAGGGACCTTGTGGAATACATGATTTATTTTCACTCGAGCTGTTTGACCTTGGGCACATCACTTGTGGCTTATGCCACTCGTGAGGTTACCCTAGGGTTCAGTAGCCTGTTTAATGTTAAACCTCAAATTTGCACTTTAATAACTTTGCAACCGATCAACAGATTTGCACACAATTTTGTTTATGTGCTGTCCCGTGGGGTAGATCTCTTGATGTGGTAAGTTTCTTTCTGATCGTATATATGGATTCTGAGATCCAGATCATGCTAAAATCTTAAAAGTCACCTTTTTTTGCAGTTCTTTCCTCATTGCCTTGCATCCACACGGTGTGGTATTTTGGTGAGATTTGTTATGGTACAACTGCCTGGGTAACAGAACTGCCATGCTTAGTTTGGCAAAAAAAATATGAATCTGTTGCAAAGTTATTACATTTTTAAGTTCCTATTGTTTTCAATAGGGAATTCCTCTGTCCAAATTAGAGGGATAAAGTTTGACCAAGGATTGATCTCATGAAAAAGGATTCACTCTTGTGAGAGTGTTCCTTTTTTGTGAGGTAAAAATTCTGTTTCATGAGAGAAAAATCCTTTTTCGTGAGCCATCTTGTTTTCTGTTTTTTTTTCCCAAAAAAATATATTGAAAAGCCACAAAAATGACATTCTGAGGAGAGATCACCACACCTAGCTGAATAATCAGGACCTCCTTAAGTGCAATATGCACTTCAATGTTAGAGATACGTCCCAGAAATGTGTTTTATTTACTATTAGGAATCCTTTTTCGTGACCGCGTGATATGAAAAAAGAATCCTTTTTTGTATCATGAGTCACAGAAAAGGATAAAAAAGCCAAGAGAGGCTGCACAGGGTCGGGGTGCCAGGATAAAAATGAAAGTCACACAAGCAGCAGAAATCCTGCATTATACAATGGATCTTCAAAATCCTGTATTTCTATTTGCTGATGGGCACCTTTTCTCCATTGTAAATCCTATGATATACCAATGGAAAAAGGTGCCAGTCAGCCGCATCTGCCCCAAAAACATTCTATCCCCTGAATAGAAATCCAAAATCCGCCATCTTGGATCCCTGGTAAACAGCAGTGTACCAACTGCCACTGTGTAACTGTGCAAATACCACAACAGTAACATAACTGAAAGAATAATTGGTCATCCAAGATATGACCCAACAAAGTTTATCACAAGTCATTCCTGTAACTTGATTGGCGACCACTGCACCCACCTCACTTCTTGCTCTCTCTTCAGTCCACTTCCACTTGCTCTCCACTCCATTCCCACTCTGAGTCTTCGTTGCTGCCCACTCTCTCTCTCTCTCTCTGTATCCTATAAATTGTAATTAAAAAAAAAGTCAAAGTAAACAGGAAAAAAGTTGAAAACAAATTTCCCTGAACAGCACTGTGACTGAGTTGTGGCTGCAAACTTATACCCATACCCAAAAGTACACAAAACTGCGATCTCAGATGCCCCGCTCTGGTCCAGTAGCAGCTCTGAGACATACCACTCTGATTGTGTCAGCCACTCACCACTCCCAATACATTACCAAACCTGGGGGAGAGAAAGTTTTAAAAAAAAACAAAAAACTAAAGCCTGCTCTGACAACCGCAATGGACGGCAGTTCACATTTACACTGCACTCTATCCTCTCTGTGAGCAGCAACAGATGGCAGTTCACCTTTACACCATGCTCTCTCAGTCTCTCTCTCTTTCTTTCAATAATAAAACAAACAAAAACCAAAACAACAACACCTGCAGAAAGAGAAGAAAACAAAATACAAAAAAGGATTGTTCTTCAAAAGACATGGGAGGAGCTTACTTAATCATATTGTAATTTGTACCCAGTAACAATGGACTATTTAATGTAGGGTGGAAGAGCATTTCTACAAAAATATCTAAAAAAATTAAAATACAATTTTTTTACAAATTGTTTCTCTATTTTAATAATTGGCACATTGTAAAATCACAATATCCCACTCCAGGGTGTGGGTTATGGTGGGATTTACCCACTTCTAGTGTGTTTTGCTCACTCAACCTGCAGCCTCATGACCAAACAACACACCAGGCATGGGTGAATTCCACTATAACACACACTTTGTTTAGGTATATTGATTAGCTCACCACCCAAAATAAAAAGACTGCTCACCAAGTTTCAAACCTGCTTCATTTTATTAAGGTGCAGTGTTAACATCCACAAATCGTCTTAGGACAATTTGTGGATTTGTGGATGTGTACACTGCACCTTAATAAAATAAAGCAACTTTTTAGCTTGGTGACTGACCTTTTTATTTTGGCTGGTGAGTGCAGGATTTGTACTGCCTGTGTGAAGGAAAAGGATACTTTATTTTGAATTTTGTACCATCCCATGCTGTAATGTATTTTACCTGGTGTTTAGTGGCAGCCACCTTACCTCCCTGTTTTTTTTTTTTGCAGTACTCTAGGTGAAGATGGGCAGAATGCATGTGGATGATTTTACAGCTGATGCTTTCATGCGTGGCTCTGCCCCACAGAGTGCAGTCCATTTCCTGTCAGCTCATTCACTCCTGCTGTTGTTCTCTCTAACTCTTTCTCTCTATAATGTTCACCTGACTCACGTCCATTTCTGCATGACTCACTCATGCTTCCTATCTCTTTCTCACCCAACTCACAGTGGAAATAAAAGAGTGACTGAGTGAGAATTTAGGGTTCTTAATCAGTGCACATGTATTTTCAGGGCAAGAAAGTCGGTGGGCACTGGGACTTCTTGTAGCAGGACAGTGCTGGCAAATCAGGCCCAAGGATTTTCACATCCATTTTTTTATTATATTTATATAATCTGACACTGGGATGCCCACCCCAGTGCCAGATGCCCCCTCCGAGCCCATTGTTCATTGTAATAATGGTTGCTGACATTGGGGGCCCAATCCCCATGTCAGTATTCACAATTCCCTCCTAGCAGAGTGGGACACTGGGGAGCCCACCCCCAGTGTCCCCAAAAATATGTTTTTTTATATGTACCTGCACAAAAGAAAACTGTTCCCTGTTGTCGTTTTTTGGCAGCTGCAGTGGGTGTAGCCCTGCAGATGTTTTACTTTGAGAAAAGGACTCCCCGCATAAATTACCTTCCAAATAACATGATAGAGTGTTAAAAATAGTGTTCTTCTGCTGAAGCCTCATTACTACACTGCTGTTTGTGTATGGGAGATTGAGAGCACTATTTTTCCTCTGGCTTAAGAAGTTAATTGAGCTCTCCCTAGTACTGCCTATTTTTGCAAGTTGAAACCTCCTCCAACAATTGAGCCCTCCCTGGTACTGCCTTTTTTTGAAAGTTGAAACCTCCACCAAAGTGTTTTTTGGGCATTTTCTTTGTTTGTTAAGTTATAGTGCTTAATTTGCTACCTTTTGCAAACTGAGAAACTGCTGCTTTGCTGGTATCCCTTCCCCCCATTCATCCAGAGGTGTGAATGTTTTTGTTTCCTAACCATGCTGGCTGATTTTACTTGCTTAGTTTCCCACAATATGAAAGCCTCATGTTTTGAGTAGATGATCCAACCACCTCAGTTTGCCCTCTCCCCACCACACACCAACACAAGTAAAAACATAAAGAATCTGTCAGCACTTACATAGATAGGAAGAATATGCAATTAGCAAGCAGCTGTTTAAATATTTTACAGTTCCAGTTAATATGGTACTAGCTGGTATAACAATCAAAGCTGAAGAAATCATGCAGAGTGCTCCTGGAGTCGATCACATAAAGACAAACAATCCTGAAGCCTGTTTATCCATTGGATGACCACAGCTGCAACATGATTACATTTGTCTACAAGCACTGTCTTCTATGCAAGTCACAAGCAACTGAATCAAAAGTACATAATATGTTGATCAAAACTGGGGGGGAGCAGGATTCTGGGCAAAGTGACACAGTTTATATACAGATTGCATGCAGCAATAACTGCTGCTCAGAAACTGATGTGCCTTCTACTATGCAGTGAGAGGGAGAAGGGGGAAGGAGCATTGTTGGAGCAATCATAGACTTGTTTTATAAATAGCTGTCTGTGGGTACTTTAAACAGTGACATGCTTATGCACACACACACACACGCACATACACACCCTCCTCCAGCAATTAAATCCTCGCCAGTACTGCCTTTTTTTTTAAGTTGAAACCTCCTGCAAAGTTTTTTATGGGCCTTTTCTTTGTTAAGTTTCAGTGCTTAAAGGGGCACTGTCAGCTTTTCCCCTCAGTTATAATTCATTTTATATTAGTGGTTCTCTAGGCACATACCTAAGTAAACAATGTTGTAGAATGCCTCTGCATAGATGAAAATGCAATCTGTGTACCTGTTTTTTGTAAATTAATAATTTTTACATTACATACGGGATGCATTTAAATGCTCTGCACCGGAAGCAGAGTCATGGTGGGAACGCTACCGAGAGTGCATCAAGCATTGTGAGCTTGTCCCCCGAAGCACATTTTAACATTATCATCCCTAATAACAACATAATGCAGTGCATCTAGTTATTTTAAAGTGCTCCTGGTATTTCTAACAAAAAAATGAGTGCTCGTTCAGCTGCAAAACAGTGTTGGAATCTGGTGCCGAAATCCCACGCATCCATAATAGCGGCACATTCTTGCACATGTGCAGGATCTTTATTCCTGGTGCTATTGTGCATGTGTGGGACTTTGGCACCAGATTTCAACATTGTTTTGTGGCTGAATGAGTGCTCATTTTTTGTTAGAAATACAAACTAAATTCAGGAGGGCAAATGGAATATACAAGGGTCAATATAGAAAAGGATACATCTCCTGGACTGGAAAAGTCAAAAAATCAATTAAACTGGAAAGGTCTTTTGTTAAATGCCAGAAGCCTAGTCACAAAAATGGATGAACTAAAATTGTTAATGGCAACACATAATATATAAATTTGCACTGTGACTGAAAAATGGCGGGAGGAAGCAGATACCTGGAATCAAAATATTGAGGGTTATAATGTATTTTCAACCTCTAGGAAATTTTGAAAGGAGGGAGTAGCTATCTATGTTCATGAGGACATCAAATCTGAAGAATTATCAATGATTAAATCTAATTTGGAACATATCTGGATAAAACTATCTCCAGTTAATAAACCAAAAATTATTGTAGGAGTAATACATAGACCCCTTCTATTTCAAGAGACAATGATTGTGAATTAGTAAAACATCTCCAGGATTTAAACCCAGCAGATAGGTTAATAATTATGGGGGATTTGAATTTGCCAGGAATAGACTGGTGTACATTAAATGGGATGAGTAGCATTGAAAATAAATACCTGGAGACTGTTGATCATTTGGACCTTGAACAGAGGGTTCAAGGACCTACTAGAGGAACAAATACCCTCGATTTAATTGTCATAAATCTGGGTGATACACTATCAAATTGTCATATGGCTCCTCCTCTTAGCAATAGTAATCATGCTGTGGTTCAGTTTGAACTTAAAGAACATTTTATAAATCAACCAGGTATAACTAGCATTACAGACTTTAATAAAGCAGATTTCCAGAAATTAAAATATATTATGGCTAAATGGAATTGGGGGTTGGATTTTCAAAGTAAAATTCTCCAAGAAAAATGGAATGTTTTTTGTAATAAACTGGATCAGGAAACAAATAAATGTATCCCTATGAGAGATAAATATAAAAAAACAGGGTAAAACATCACCTTGGATGACACCAAAAATATTAAGATTAATTAAGAAAAAAATAGGATGTTCAAAATGATTAAAAGGAAAAAGGATGCAAATCATCTTATGGTCTTTAGAGATCTAAATAGAAAGATAAAAAAGGAAATAAAACTAGCTAAATCATCTTTTGAAACTAAATTAGCTATAAAAAAACAGAGAAAAAACAGAGATAAAGCATTTTATGCACATATTAACAAAACTTAGAAATATAAATAATACATTTGGCCCTTTAAAAAAGGATGATCAAATAATAAGTGATTTGTATCAAATGGCAGATCTGCAAAATGATTATTTTGCCTCAATATTTAGCCCTAATGACCCAGCAGTGGATATAGGAGGCATTGATAAATCATCCATCCCCATGTACATCCAGATGGAAGATGTCCAGAAAAGGCTGCAACAAATAAATCACCTGGCCAGAGAGTATACACCCTAAGATCTTGAAAATACTATACATGGAACTAGCCCCACCTTTGACACATATATTTCAAGAATCAGTAGACAAAGGGGTTGTCATCGAGGATTGGAGATTAGCTACAGTTATTCCACTGTATAAAAAGGTATCAAGAGCTGAGCCAGTCAGTTACTGACCAGTTAGTTTAACATCTGTAATATCTAAAATACTGGAGGGTATCATAAAGGACCACATTATAAATCATTTAACTGTGAACCATTTACTTGACAAAACACAGCATGGCTTCACTGAAGGAAGATCTTGCCAGACAAATATTTTGCAGTTTTATGATGGGGTAAATACAGCTTTGGATTGAGGGAAAGCAGTGGACGTGATCTTTTTGGACTACTCAAAAGCTTTTGATAAGCTGCCTCATGCAGAATTAATAACGTCACTGCAAAAACATGGGCTTCATAAAAATCTGGTTTTGTGGGTAGATTCATGGCTATCTGCAAGAAAACAGAGAGTCTATATAAAGGGGGTGCTCTCTAATTGGAAGGAAGTGACAAGTGGGGTGCCTCAGGGTTTGGTGTTGGGCCCTTGCCTCTTTAATTTCTATGTCTCTTCTGTTCAATATTCTCATAAAAAAATATGGTTATCTAAATTTGCTGATGACTGTAGATTGGGGGCAATAGTGGAAAACAAGGATGATGTAGTGGCTTTTCAGAGAGCCTTATACTATATACAGAATTGGACATTGGACCACAAATTATCCCTAAATCAAGAAAAATGCATGACTATGCATATGGGGAAGGCAAATAAGCAATACAGTTATGTATCGAATGGGACAACACTATCAAAAACTAGGGAAGAAAGAGACCTAGGAATTATGGTGACACAGGATCTCTCTTTTAAAACCCACTGTACTAATATTACACGTAAGGCCAATAAAATCTTAAATTGTATATTAAGACATATTCAGAGTAGGAAACATGAAGTTATAGTCCCCTTGTATTCCTCCTTGGTAAGACCTGTACTTGAATATGGAGCACAGGTCTGGTCCCCATATAAGAAAGGAGAGGTACAGTTGATTGAGCGGGTTCAGAAAAGGGCCACTAAAACCATTGATGGGTTAAAAAATATGTCTTATCAGACAAGACTTCGGCAGTTGGATATGTATACACTGGAGTATAGAAGGCATAGGGGAGATATGTGTTTAACATATAGGGCCTGGGAAAATGATGATTTGTGGGAACTACTGAGATTGCAAGCTAAGGATAAATATTATGAGACAAGATCACATCTCCAACAGCTGGAAAGTGATAACAGCAGATCAAAAAATAGAGGCAGATGGTTTAATCAGAGAGTAGTTTCATCATAGAATGCTCTACTGATAGATGTAGTGGGGAGTAGCACAATGCAGCAATTTAAGGTAAATCTAGATAGACATTGGGGACAGGAAAGTAATTACCTGGGTAAATGAAATACATCTGGTGAGTTCTATGGGCGCATGGCTATATTTTGCTCAGTAACACCTATGATACCTATGATAACTATGATACCAGGAAAATCTTAAAATAACTAGATGCACTGCATTAAGTGGTTATTGGGATGATGATGTTAAAATGTGCATGTTAGGCACAGCACTCATGGTAAACACATGTTCTCACCGTGAATCTGCTTCTGGTTGGCAGCGTCCTGAATATAATGTAAAAATTATTAATTTACAAAAAACAGGTACATGGATTGCATTTTCATCTATGCAGGGGCATTCTACAAAATCGTTAACCCAGGTATGTGCCTAGAGATCCACTACTATTAAATGAATTATATCTGAGGGGAAAAGCTGACACTGCCCCTTTAATTTACTACCTTTTGCAAACTGAGAAACTCCTGCTTTGCTGGTATCTCCTCCCCATCTCATCCAGAGGTGTGAATTATTTTGTTTCCAAACCATGCTGGACGATTTTACTTGCTTGGTTCTCCCACAATATGAAAGCCTCATGTTTTGAGTAGATGATCCAACCACCTCAGTTTCCCCCCCACCACACACCAACACAAATAGAAACCATATAGCATCTGGCAGCACTTACACAAATAGGAAGAATATGCCATTAGCAAGCAGCTCTTTTTTACAGTTAGTTTCTTTCTCCTTCTTTCTCCAAGGGGCTCTCCATCCTACCCAACCCCCAGCCCCGTCTCCAGCTCACAGCCTACCTTCCGCTTACCTCCACGGCTTGCCCCCTCTGGAGGCAATGGGGATCCCTCAACCCACCATAATGGATCTGGTGCGGAGGTTACTGCCTGTTTGCAGGAGCAGAGCCTGCAGGGATCGAGATTCATCCTGCCATGTCTGGGACACTTTCCTCCAATTTCTCCCCTTAGGAGAGGAGGTGTGCAATGACGCCCTATGGAGGGAGTGCGCACACATCTGCACACGCTCCTCCAAGCATCTGCCTCCTCTCCTCCCCCTTCTGGATCATCGGTGCACTGTCCCCCAGCCACTGCTAGGGGCCAGTCATACACTGACTGCTGGTGACCCCCTTCTCTCTGGAGAAGGAGAGCAGTCCCTTGGATGCTTAATCCTTCTCCTTCCCTGCTGACCCCCGGAGGCTCATACTCGTTCCTGAACACAGGTCATCAGTGTAGTGTGAGGTAAGGCATCCAGTGCCTCAACCCTCAGCCCCACCGTGCCAGCAAAGCAAGCAGCTCTTTAAATATTTTAAAGTTCCAGTTGATATGGTACTAGCTGGTCTTAACAATAAAACCTGAAGAAATCATGCAAAGGGCTCCTGGAGTAAATTACATAAACACAAACAATCCTGAAGCCTGCTTAGCCATTGGATGACCACAGCTGCAAAATGATTACATTGGTCTACAAGCACTGTCTTCTATGCAAGACACAAGCGCGCGTGCACACACACACACACACACACACACACACACACACACACACACTACCCTAAGCAGAACACAGCTGGATAAGGTACCAATATTTAGGAAACTTATTACACTTACCCAGACTAGCAGTGTGACTCCTGGCTGCTTCTGTCTGCTGCGGCTGAGCTGTAATAAAAACTCTGTAACAGGACACTGGCCTCCTGCAGGAGCTATTAGACATCAGAGCAAGGGGCACTCTGGGAAGATTCTCTAGTACAAGATGCAATAAAAGAAACCTGAATGACAGCCCCCAGCCTGAGCAGAAAAAACACACACTGGGATAAAGTAAGAACACAAAAAGTAATGATACATATATTTTACTAATTTTAACATGCAGTTTTCCTTTAATAATCCACAACAAAGTGTGGGTTGGGCTGGGCTTTACCCACACCTGGCAAGTGACCAACAATGCCAGGCATGCATAAGTCCCAGTGCACTCCACACTGTGCAGTGGATTACTGTGATTGTACAACTGACAAGAAGTAAAGAATTAAAAAAAAGTTATTAAAATATTCAATTTCTAGAGTGGAACACATGTGCAAAGGGGATGAGGTATTGGGCTTACCTTTAGATGTTAGCTGTCCAGGCATATCCCTGTCTAAATCAGTCTCATCTTAAATCAAGGCAGTAGCAATTTCATAGAACCATGAGACTGAAACTGATTCTGCAATTAATAAAGCTGTGCTGGGCAGCATATTGCTAGCTAAACTCTGGCATAAATTTCTGTCTCGAGGTTTTGTGAAATGTCTTTTACCTTTCTTTATTGCTTTGTTAAAGAGATGTCAAAATTGATATTGCTGGACAGCTGACAGCTGGGTAGCCCTTCACACCTACATAGAAAAGAATTTATAAGACATTACCTTGTGACTTACAGGGTTGTTATTCCTTTGGTTTCTTCCAAAAAATGTTGCTCCTCATCTTAACAAATTTGAATTGAATAGACCAGAATCTTGGTCTAATTTAAAGCAATTGTATGACACAGGTTTATTACTTAGAATTCCTCAATGCAGCACTAAATAGAGAGAATACTGGATGGGCAACTATGCATAACATGTGTCTTCTGCCACATAGGGGTTCTGATTCCCTCTGACCAGGAGAGTGAAGCTTGAGAGGCCCATGGGAATCAGAACCCTGAGGCAACAGAGCACATTGGTTATGCATGAAGTTGCTCATTCTATATTTTTTATAGTGTATAGTAGTATTATGTGAAATGTGTCAGTAGTGTTTTTTTCTCTCTTTCATAATGAAACTGACTTGTGAAGTCTCTAGAGGTTCCACCACCCTTTCTGTGAAGAAATACTTCCTCGTGGTACCCCTTAGTCTACCCCTTCCAACCTCATATCCCCTCGTTCATTGACATCTCCTTTTCTGAAAGATGCTACCCTCCAGCACCCTATTTATGCCTTTTAGATATTTGAAGGTTTCTATCATATCACCTCTCTTCTCTTCTCCAGGGTGTGTGTGTATATATATATATATATATATATATATATATATATGTCTCCCAGTCTCTTCTCATATAACTTTTATAGCAGGCCCTGCACCATCTTTGTTGCCATTCTTTACTGCCTCCACTCTGTCTATATTCTTAAGGAGATGCTACCTCCAGAACTGGACACCGTATTCCAAATGAGGCCTCACCAGTGATCTGCACAGTGGCATCACCATCTCCTTCCTTCTGCTGGTGATACCTCTCCCTATGCACCCCAGCATCCCACTGGCTCTCCCCATAGCCTTTGTACATTGTTTAGCCACCTTTAGGTCATCCATTATGATTACCCCTAAATCTCTTTCCTGTTTGCTGACCATCAGTCCCCCCCTATCATAATCCTCCCCGGGTTCCTGCAACCCAAATGCATGATTTTGTACTTTTTTGCATTAAATCTCAGCTGCCACACTTTGGACCATTCCTCCAGTTTACCTAGGTCCCTCCTCATTTTTCCCCCCTTTCCGGAGTGTCCACTCTCTTGCAAATCTTAGTGTTATTTACAAGGAGGCACACTTTCCCCTTCAGACCCTTCACAATTTCACTTATAAAGACATTAAACAGGACTGGGCCCAGGACAGATCCCTGTGGCACCCTGCTGGTCACACTCCTTTCCTTACATTGAGCACCATTTACCATGACTCTCTATCTTCTATCATTCAACCACTTCCTAACCCAGTTTACCAACTTGTGACCTACTGCCAAGCTGCCCAGATTGTTCACAAGTCATATGTGGAATGGTATTGTAGGCCTTACTAAATGCAATGCATGTTTATGTTTAAGCCCATGAGACACCCTTATCTAGTTAATGCATTTACAGCTGTAGTGGCTCTGCCAGAACTTGTTTAAACTTGAAATAAAGAAAACAGTCCCTCATTTTAACCACCATTCCCCATCCCACATCCTGACCCTCCCACTGAGCACCCAACTTCCTACATCCCCCCCATTACCCTATACTTACCTCCGGAGGTTGTATTCTGTCATCTTCTGTGAACCGAGACATGTCTGCACTCTTCTAAGCTGAACCATGTACTAAGCAATAAAGGTAAGTGTCCTATAATGTATTTCAATGGTGTTTTGAACTTATGTTGATATCTTTGCCATTTTGGGGAATTTTTGCACCAAATTTCCAACATGGCCTTTTTGGGACCCAGCCTCATGAACACTGCAACTGTCATTTTGTTAACTGGGCCAGGAAGGTGATTTCATGGTTGCTGCATGAAATTACCTTTCGCGACTGAATAGTGAAATTTCACTACTAGTGTTCATGGGGTGGGGTACCAAAAAGGCCATGTTGAAAATTTGGTGAACAAATTCCTAAAAATGTCCGAGTTATTTGCATTTGTTGAAATTTTTCTACACACATATATAACTTCAATATTTTGACTCCAAATTTTCAACATAGCCATTTTTTTTTTCACATCATCTCATGAACAGTACGAGTGTCATTTTTTTACATCTTGTCCGAAATGTATTTTTGCACCTGTGGCGCAAAATGGCATTTTGGCACAGATTTGAAAATATTCACCTACTGGGTTTATTAGATGGGGTCATAAGAAGACTATGTTGAAAATTTGGGGTCAAAATATGTAAAAATGCCTAAGTTATGACCATTTGTTGCAATTTCGCTACGCCTGCTTCAGAAATGTTGAATACTATTACCCCAGATTTTCAACACAGCCTTCTTACTACCCCACTTTATGTATGTCACAGCTGTCATTTTTTCAAATCCTGGCCAAAATGTGTTTTCACACCTGTGGCACAGAATGGAGTTGCAGTTGCACAGAATTACATTTTGGCAGGGATTCAAAAATGTTCTGTACCAGGTACATGAGAAGAGGTAATAAGATGGCTATGTTGACAATTTGGTCACTGTTGTCTAGTAAATGGGAGGGTCCTTTGGACCCTGCGCTCCCACAGTAAAATAAGGATACTATTATACTGTCTCTAAAAGTAAGGAAATAAGTTACAAAAAACTTTGTTAATGCTTCAGTTAGGGTCAAAGTTACAAAAGTCGGGAAATGAGGGATTAGGGTTTCCCTAACACCCTACTCTCCCAAACCAGACAGGACAGTAGGTGTGGGGTGTGCCTTGGGCTTCTCAAGCCTAACCATTCTCATAATGTCTACACATCTGACCTTATTTACAGATGGAATGGGGTGAGCGTTAAGCTTGAGAAGCCCAAGGCACACCACAGACCTGCTCTCCTGCCTGGTTTGGGAGGGTGGGGTGTTAGGGAAACCATAATGCCTCATTTCCCAACTTTTGTCACTTTGACCCTAACTGGAGCATTAACAAAGTAGTTTTTTTGCAAGATATAGGGCTGAGTAGGCACTTCAATGTTAAATTCAAAAATGTTGCACTTTAATAACTTTGCAACTGTTCAGCAGATGTACATGACATTTGGTATGCTCCTTCCTGTGGTGTACATCTCTTGATCTGGTAAGTTTCTTTGCGGTTGGATGTGTGGTCTCTGAGTTACAGAGAGGTGAAAAACACGTTGGACTGGTCTCCTATACAGGCAACTCCTGACATCGACACAGCTCTCTCCTTCTTTACCCAAACTTTTAGTAATGCCTGTGATATCTTTGCCCCAGTGTTGACCCACCGTTCTAAAAGGAAGAATGCCCCCTGGGTTACCCCAGCTTTGATCCACCAGCTCAAACATAGGGACAACCTATGGCACCGTGCATTGAGACTGGCCGCCCAATGACAGGCGGTTATATGCTCCACCAAACAAGTGCACTAGGGCCATCAGAAAGGCCAAGTCTGAGCACTATCGGTCCTCACTCACTGCCTCATGGGGGAATCCCAGAACCTTCTGGGATAACATTAAACAGTTAAATGGGAGTGCACACTCCTCCCCACCCACCCAGATCAACATTAATGGTGTGATCTCCTCAGACCCAGCCCTCATAGCCAACCACCTCAACACCTCATTCACTGACCTTAGCCCTATCCTCCCTACAAATTTTTTTGACCCTCCTCCCCCAGCACCTGCCGTAAATCTTTCTCACCCTTATTTTCTCCTCCGCTGTGTTTCTGCCCAAGAACTTAGGCCGCACCTTGTCACTGCCCTCAAGAGTAATAGTACAGGCAGTGACACCCTGGATCCGTGTATCCTACGGCTGGTCTTAGACACAGTCCTTACCCCAATCACATGTCTCATCAACCACTTCTTTGCCTGGGAAGGTTCCAACTGCCTGGAAAGTCACCACTGTCACCCCTATCTTTAAAGGTGGTGATAGGACTGTGGCTGGAAACTATTGACCGATCTCCATTCTCTCTCCTCTCCAAGGCCTTGGAAAAGTGGTGGCCTCTCAAATCTCTGACTACCTCTCCACCTACAATGTCCTTTGTCCTGAGCAGCATGGCTTCGAGCGGCCACAGTACCAACACAGCCCTTCTAGAGTTCTCCAACTTTCTCCACTCCTCCTTAGACACTGGTTCTCTGGCTGGTGCTGTCTTCATTGACCTCTCAAAGCTTTCAACACTGTCTCCCCACCCTCCCTCTTGATGCCCTTAGTCTCTGGTTTTGCTGCTGGGCCTATCTCCTGGTGCACCAGTTATCTGTCTGACCTCACAGCGTGTAAAAATTAATGGGACCTACTCAGACATCTCTGTCCCATCTTTTCTGGTTCCCAGGGCTCCATTCTGGGCCCCTTACTATTCTCCCTTTACCTTAACACCCTTCCACGCTCTTGCTCGGGAACATTCTATTGTACGCTGATGATGCAGTCATCTTTGCCTCAAATCAGAACTCCTACTGCCTCCAGGACTCGGCTGCAGAAGTCCTTCACTGAAGCCGAGGGCTGGTTCAAGGAACATAGATTGGTGATAAATCTTAAAAAACAAAAACATGTTCTTTCACTCATCCCCAAAACAAGTCCTGTAACTTCAAACTCCTCATTCACTCTGGGTCTCATTCCACTCTAACAAGTTTGCTCCTATAAATACCTAGGATCCATTTTGACCCTCCTCTCCTTCCATGGACACATAGCTGCCTAGCCACTGCCACTAATATCCGATTGGGCATCTTACAGCCGGTATAAACACTGCCTCGCTCGAGGCTCTTGACTATGTCACCTCCTCTATCCTGTCCCTAGTGGACTATGGACTGCCGGTGTATGGTGCTGCTGATCAGACCGCACTCCATAAAATTCGCTACTACTCTGAATAAGGCCTGCAGGTTAATTACTGGAGCACCTAGGATGACACACACCTGTCTGCGTATGCTAAAGCGTTGGTACTTGATCTTGACGAGCGCCTCAAATATCTTACCTGTACCTCATACAAAAAGACCCTCCTTGGCTTTCCCCACCAGGATTGACCACCACCATACGCTGCTCTGTCCCACTAGTTCATACTGGACCTCTGGGAAAACCTCTCTTGTTATCCTAGAGCTAGGACCTCTCACGGCCAAAGAGCCTTCAGCTTTAGGCCCCTCCTGGTTCAACACACTGCCCCTCCATCTCCAGGCTCCAACTATATCGTGGCTTCAAAAATGTCTTTGACGAATCGCCTTTATTAACAATCTCGATGCTGTAACTGCCACTAGTCAAAGCCGTATCAATACTTATGACAAAGTTTATTACCAAGCTGCTAAGGACGATATAACTCTGGTATTGTTTGCATCCATCCTACCTGTACCAGCTTGTTTGTATCTATGTCTTAATTTACTGTTATACTTATGTGTTGTACTGCTATACTGTGTATTTTGGTTTGTCTTACTGTGACAAGGTACCTTTGTAAATGAGCCTATGGCTCAAAGGTTTTCCAAACTGCTGTTTAAATAAAATAAAAAAAATAAAAAATAAAAACATGTTTTTACCCATTGACTTTGCTAGAATTTTTCTTTGAACTTGCCTACAGCCTAGAGGGTTTGTTTGTTTGGTATGAAATTTTCAGGATAGAAAGGGACTACCTCACATATGTGCCTTTTGCTAGTCTGGTGAAAAAAACAATAAGCTGTTTTTAAGTTATTGCAATTTAAAAATTTGAAAAAATCATTTCTGAGCATGCTCAGTAGGCACTTCAATATAGCTGTATGATACAAAGGAGGAATCCTATGATACTAAAGAGGAATCCTGCATTTTATGAGAAAATTCCTCTTTCAAATGGCCGCCATCTTGTTTCCAGTTTGCCTGAAATTCAAATTTGGAAACCTCCCAAAATGATATTTTGGGGAGGATCTAATACATATAGCTTGCTTATTGTGATCGACTAAGTGCAGTCTGCACTTTACTGTTTGGAAAATACCCATAAAATGTGTGTTATTTAACATTTAAATTCTTTGTTCATATTGGTGTCATACTAAGTAGGATCTTAGTTTGTATGACGGGATACGAACTAGGATCCTACTTCATGAGTCATACTACATAGGATCTTAGTTCATATCTCATCATGCAAACTAAGATCCTACTTCGTATGACTGATACAAATGTAGATATCTCAGCCACTTTTTGGTATTTTCTCACCAAATTTTCCACATAGGCATTTTAGGACCCCACCTCATGAACAGTGTCACTGACATCTCGTTACCCAGTCCCGAAAGATGATTTTGCGGTCACTGCGCAGAATCACCTTTTGGGAATGATTAACAACATAACAGTCCCAGTGTTCATGAGGGGAGGTCCCAAAAAGGACATGTCGAAAATTAGGTGCAAAAAATCCAAAAAACATCTGTTGCAAGCATGCGTTGCAGTTTCTATGCATGGTTGTAACTTTGTCAGTTTTTTATATTTTCACTCCAGATTTTCAACATTGCCATTTTCCACACCTCCTCATGAGCAGTACAGCTGTCAGTTCTCACATCCTGCCTGAAATGTGTTTTTGCATCTCTGGCGCAGAATGGTGCAGTCGCTATGTGAAATCAACTTTCAGGATGGATTAACAAAATCATAGTGCCAGTGTTCATAAGAGGATTTCCCAAAAAGCTCATGCTGAAAATATGGTTAAAAAATTCCCCAAAATGGCCATGTTACAAGTGTGTGTTGTGCAGTTTCTATGCACACTCGTAACTTTGCCAATTTTTTATATTTTTCTTCCTGATTTTCAACATTACCCTTTTCCACACCTCCTCATGAACAGTATACAACTGTCATTTTTCACATCCTGCCCAAAACATGATTTCGCACCTGTGGCGCAGAATGGTGCATTCGCTGGGCGAACTCAACTTTTGAGACAGATTAACGAAATGTCAGTGACATTGTTCATGAGGTGGGGTCTCCAAAATGCCATGTTGAAAATTGGGTGAAAAAAGTCTTAAAAATGCCCAAGTTTCATGCGTCTGTTGGATTCTGGCGTCCATGGCGTCTTTCGGTGCCCGTATCTCGAAAATGATTCGAGATACAGATTTTTTGCTCTCTGCAGCTTAGTCCACCAGACTAAGCAGCTGTGGAGGTTTTGAAGTCATGATTACAACTGCAGTGGATTTTTTTCCATAGTTACTATGATTATTGAGATATTGCCAAATTTGTGTTACAAGGGTTATTTTTTATAACTATAGGGCTGCGGTATGTCCATACTTATGTGTAAGTGGGAGCATAGTGCCCAGAGGGCCTGTGCTCCCACTTATAAATATCATTATGCAACAATGGGTAGTGTGAGGGGTGTGCAAGGCCTGGAGGGCCCACGCTCCCACAACCACATACCAGTAACATCGCACTTTGTCATAAAACTACATTAATGCATCAGTTAGGGTTTTTATTAAAGTGTAAAAAGCTGGGAAATTTGATGTTAGGGTTACCAACCCTACCACTCCACTCCACCCCCCACCCTCCACACGCCAACAGGCGTTGGGTGTGCCTTGGAGTCATTGGGCCTAACTCTCACCCAATTTTCCAGTACTGCACTATGTCATCTTGTTTACACATGGAATGGGGTGAGAGTTAGGGCAGATGGCTACAAGGCACACACCAATGCCTGCTGGCTTGTGGAGGGTGGGATGGTAGGGTTGGTAACCCTAACGTCGAATTTCCCAGCTTTTTACACTTTAATAAAACCCTAACTGATGCATTAATGTAGTTTTTTGCAGTGTATAGATATACATATATATATTATTAATGAGATGGTGATTGGAGGGTGGGGGTGGCATTAGGCATCAGGGAAACATATCTAGTTATGGGGATGGTGATCAGAGCAGGTACTGTATACAGTACACGCTCATTAACAGCTCAGTCGGTGTCCAGCTGTGGTGGAGAGAGAAGGGCTGTGTCGCTCACTGGCTGAGGTTCAGGATGGGTGACATGGAGTGGTGGTGCACTACCTGCTGGGTTGAGGGTGCAGGGGATCCACTAGACACCAGGAAAAAATGTAACTTGTAGTATACGGGCAGATCAGGGATGGGGGCAGGATGACTAGACCACACGAATATCTTTATTGTATATCGGGCCAGTGATCAGTGGGAGGGGGCACTAGACCACCATGGAATATTTCAGTGTATACCAGGCCAGCGATTGGTGAGGGGGTGACCACTAAACCACTAGGGAATATCTTTATTTTATGTCAGGCTGGTGATCAGTGAGGGGGACTGCTAGACCACCAGGGAATATCTTTATTGTGTATCGGGCCAGTGACTGGTGAGGGGGGGGGAACCACAGGACACCACGGAATAGTGATTTAGATGTGGGGAAAGGGATTGGGTGGGGGAGGGACCACTAGACACCAGAGACAACAGGTATACTCATTGGGCATGGGTGCTGGTGGGGAGAGGGATCACTGGACACCAGGGACATATATGTATTGTTTGGATCAGGATGATGATCGTGGGGGTTTGGAAGGTGATTGGCGGGGGGAGGGGTTACCACTAGCACCAGGGAATTATATTTATGTTTTGGATCAGGATGGCGATCGTGCAGGAGTGGGGACTACTAGCATCAGGGAATACATATATTTCAGTGGTCGGGATGGCGATGGGGGGGGCCCAACAGTACCCCCACGAACCAGTAGGCTTGCACGGGATTAAAGCAAGATCTCGGTCGGTGGTATTTGCTCCGCACAAGGGGAACCTGCAAAAGGCCCTTGCATGTTGCAAATGCTTTGTGAATGGGACAGTGCTGATATACAGGTTCCCTTCCCCTCATCTGAATTGTAGCCCCCTCCACATTTTGCCCCAGTGCAAACCCAGTTTGAGAGTGAAAAACAGGCTTTTGTGAATACCAGATTGGCGCAAAACCTGATTTGCTCATGTAAAATTGGGTTTGAGCCGGGGCAGACTTTTGTGAATATAGCCCCTGTTGTGCAAATCAAGCTGACATGGGTGAGAGTGAGATAGTGATATAGTAGAAATACCTTCACTCGGTATGCTTGAACTTTTCTGATCTCGATCGTGGCTTCACCACTTGTGAGGTCAGGAGGTCAAGAATAGCTTGTAGAGATATTTTTACTATTTCACTCTTATCCATGAGATATTCCATATATATTATTGATTATTGTCAGATAAAAGGGTTCAGTTAAGTTGTTGCTGGTGGATTTAGTTGGTTTTCAAAGAGTTGTTTTAGTTTGATCATTTGGTTTTTATGATGAGCATGTCATTGAGAGTCCAACACAACTTCAGTAAGCAGTCTGGTTTGCCATTCCTTCAGTATCTGGTGAGCACTATATTGATTTAAACTACTTTGCATTTAGTTTGTACTAGTTCTCAAAAGACAAGTACTTGTCTATTTTACTGTTTTTTAAAGTGCAGTGATCTTTTTTTTCCATATGGTATTTACCTCCTAACATCCCTAGCTTCCCCCTTCTGACTGACCCCCCCCAGCCCCGACACCCCAGTATCACCGGGACTTACCCAGAGTTCTTCCCCAGTCACCAGGTGCAGAGCCTGTGGATGGTTGGTCGTCATCCACAGCCAGGGATTTTTTCTTCTGTTTTCTCCCTTCCCCGTTGCTGGGCCACACACACCAGACGTGGGTACGTGGAGGCATGTGCACATCCACAGAAGTCCCACAGCACCCTCCCTTCCTTGGTGCCCTGCAAACCCGCACTGCCCTTAGGCCCCCATCCGGGGGCAGTCATTCAGTGGGAGTGCCAATCCTCCTTCTCTCCCCAGAAGAGGAGAGCAGTCTTTTGGATGCTCAATCCAATCCCTCCCCAGCCAACTCCCAGCGGCCCGCTCACACAGTGAACACAGGTCGCCGGCATGGCAGGAGGTAATACATGGATGCCTCAACCCTCCACACCACTGGGACGGCTCTAAAGTGCAGTGATCTTTAAAAGTTTGATTTAGTGTTTGAAAAACTGCTTTAGGGAGACTGCAGTACGTGGCTTAAAGAGAAAGTGGTGTGTCAGTTTGTTTCGCTGCTGAGTTCAGGAATAAGATACAGGGCCCAATATTCAGAAAAGTATGCTAACGCTATCATTGTGCTGCTCCTGCACTAGCAGTTGCACTGGTCCCTTACTGTGATATAGTCAAAGGCATTGCACCAGCACTTTATCCTATGAATATAGGGCAGACTGCATGCCCTGCAAATGGCATGCGCTGACACAGTGCAGTGCATTTGTACAGCTCTGTAGATAGTACTGGCGAATGATGCTGAACCCTGGCAGTGGCTGTTGGCATAAGAGGAGGGCACCACTGAAGGACACAAGACACGGCAGTATAGGTATCACAAAACAGTTTACTATGTAGAAAAACAAAACACAAACATAGTAACTAAAAAAAAGGCAACTGCCTGTAGAAAAATGGGGGGGGGGGGAGAGAAAGCAACAAGGGCAGCTGCCTGGTAGAAACAGAAAAAGGTTACCTGACCAAAAGAACATAACAAAGCAAGGGCAAAGGCCCCCAAGTCAGTCCTAAGGTCCACGACTCATCAAGGGGCTGCAGATGGTGGCAGTGGCTGCAGCCATGGCTCCTGGGCGATGGCTGCTGGTAGGCCCTCTATGGCACAGGTGCAGTCTCATACCCGTTGTGCCACAAGTCAGAGCAGGTGGATCTATCTCTGTAGGAGGTCATCCCATCCCATCCCTCTTGCAGCAACAGATCCTGTGTTCTCCTCCCTGCTCCTGTAGCCCTCTGGGCACCTATGGAAAGAAATACAACAAATTTAGCCAGCAGTGCACACATAGGGGCCTATTCACGAACTGGCAGGAAGTACACGCCAACAGCATGTATCCCACCCATGCAGCTCTGCACCCCCAGGAAAGATGCGTGGTGGCTGTATTCACAGCCACTGGCCACCGCATGTCTCCTTTCTGCAGCCCTGCTCCCCAGTGAGCAGGTGTACAGGGGCTGTTTAGCGGACACAGGCGGGCATCCAATGGGATGCCCAGACCTGGTCCACCACTGGATCCCTTGCACCCGTGGGGTGCCACACTATGCAGGTGGCCGCAGTGTGCCTGAGGCACCATGGCAGGTCGGGTGCCAGGTCGACTGCCCCAGGCCCTCCATGTGGTATCTGAGGGCTGGGGCGGCATGTTGGAGGGTCCTCCATGCCCCAACATCTCCGCCACAGCTGCATCCACAGAGGGTGTGTTGCATTTACAGCTGAGGCCATTTAGAGTAGCATGCAGCCCCCCCACACAGCACTCTGCACCTTTGTGAATGGTGTGGAGTGTGGCCATGCCCCCCACACTGCCCCCACAAACTGGCCTGGTGCAGATATCCATGAGCAGTGTGAGGATCAGGTGCACACAGGATGTGCATCCCTTTCGTGCATCCTGCGTAGGGGGCGCAAAGGGTGCGGGTGGCTACACGCCGCAAATACATGGCGTGTAGACACTCCACACCTTTGTGAATAGGTCCCATGATGAGGGACACAGGAGTGGCATAACGTGCATAACGGGTGTTCAGCTAGATGACAGATGGCCACTACACCACACATCAGCGGAGGGATTCATACAGCCAGAATGGAATGTGTGTGGCATACCTGAGATAGCACTGTAGTTCCTAACAACAGAGGACTGCACATACAATGGGTTTGCCATGCTGCAAAACAGCAGGACAGAGCCGCGCAAGTGATACTCAATACAGGCAGGCATGCCAGATGTGGACCTGTAGGACAAGCAAGAGCAACACCAAGCCAGGGTGCAGTAGGCTGTGGAATATCCGGAGCTGCACACACACCCTGCACTCTGCACACCAGCCATGCAGCACACAGGCCAAGACAAGTGTGCAGGACAACAGACAGCTATGAGCCATCCCTGTTGTCCAGCCCAGCCATACACGTGTTAAACATAGCTCAGCTATATATGGATGGCACTGTTTTGCTGCACTGTGTGCAGCAACCTGAGTACCACATGAGTTCTGTGGTAGTGTACGCAGGTGGGGCACCATACGAACTCCCCTTGATGGCACAGCACTGGTGTTGGATGCATACCTACCTGGAGGCACTCTCCCCAGCCTGAAGATGTTGTCCCCACTCTACATACAGGGTTGTCACTCATACAGAGCCAGTGTAGGACATTGGCTCCACAAAGGCCTGATTGTGTCTGAATATATACATGACCCTGCCCATGTACAGTGGAGTAATCATACCCTAGTCATCACTGTGTTGGTTAGACACTATTGACCATGCATAACACTGGTGATCACATATAGTACACTACTTGCACTGCCCACTGATGCCCCCTCTGTCTGCTGACCCCATGCCACATATGCCAGGCTCTGCTGAGCTGCACAGGCATGACACATAGTGCATATGGCACCAGAGATGGCACTGTTGCAGGTGAACTATGTTGGGTGCTATATGATGCTCACGGTAGGACACAGTGGTGTACAGGTACCACGGTGGCTGATGTGTACCTCCTGATGACAACCATGCATATATAGTCCCAAGCATGTTGCAAACCAGACCCAGCCAGCTCTGACTGGTTTGACAACAAGGGCTGTAAGCAATACTACCAACTCCTGTGGCACCAGGTTGGTGACACAGGGGACATGCCACTGCATGGTAGAAGGCATGCCATGGCACAATAGACAGACACAGGACACTATGCCAGCTGCATGTAGGTGCACAGCAGTAGACTGCACAGACCATGGCACACTGCAGTGTCACTTGTGGGGCACAGCCCAAAGTGCAGGGTGGGTGTCCCCTACCACAACTGCATAGGTGAGGCCCCCACAGTCATGTGTCCTGCATGGCAGGCTACACATGGACAGTCATCACCAGCCACAGAGGCATGCAGCATAGTGAACACATGAGTGATGGATATGTAGAAACAATGGCAGAGCCAAGGATGAAAGGGGTACAGCTTCCCACTTGAGTGAGATCACCCATACCCATAATGTCTCAGTCGGATATACAATATGTAGTGTAACTCCCCCTCACTGACCGACAGCATCTCCCTTACTATGATGATGCCCCTCCCCAATGCCCAGACCCTTCGCGTTCATTAATACAGTCTGGCCATTGTGCCTTCACTCAGCAGGCCATGACCCCAGCCCACCCCCATCAACGCAACTCAGGCCTTCACCTTTCACAATTCTACTGACATCCTGCAAGCCGTACAGATAGTGATTAGTACATAACACATGTTATAGCATCTGTTGCATATGTAAGGCACAGTTCCCATAGTGATAAATTGCCATGATTGCAACAACTGATAAGGCCAAGCCCTAACACTTACGAAAGTGGTAGGGCTATGGCCAGAGTGGCCCCACCTGTTTGGCACCTATAAGTACAGAAGACATGGGCAGAAAAAGCATAACTGTGCAACAACTGGGGGGGGGGGCAGGATTCTGTATGTGTGGCCCCACACAGTGGTCATTATATGCCCGGCATCCTCTGTGCAGCAGAATAGTATCTCATGCTGTACCTGGCATATGTACACCAGTGCCCATGACACTGGTATGACAATAACCCTTTCGCATACTATCATGATACAGGCCCACACACAGGTCATTACACAGAGCATACATACAGCCATCTCTACTCACTTGGCCTTGACAGGGTGCCAGCCTCCACCACTGCCCTTAGCTGTCCCCTCCTCTTGAGGTTATTGAAAAGGTGTTGATACTGGTCACTGGTGCGGGTTACCCCAGTATGGCATGTGAGGTGCTCCCCCATGGATACCTACACTTCACCCCGTGGCCTGTCTGACCTTGTATCCTCCCCAGCAGCTGGTCCTCTCTGACCATAACCAGGTCAACCAAATTGGTCAACTCAGTGTTGGACCATCTGTGGTCCCATTGTTGCATGGCCCAGCGTCATCTGCCTGACTTTGTGTCACCCTCTGACTAGGCCTAGCATTTGTAACCTGCTCTTCCCAGGTTCTGGGCTGTCTAGTTGTGTCCTGTAGTGTTACATAGCATGTTGACATGGTAGCACCATGCTTCGTCATGTTGTGCAACACATACATCCAGGGGGCTGTACCAGGAGCACATGCCAGACATGGTGTAGCATGGGTGTGGGGTGCATATGCATGTGTTGCACATGCACAGCCCTGTGCAGCGCTGTGCACCACTATTTCACAATGACCTGGTGTGTAGGGCTGCACACTTAGATGACATCATATGTGGCAAGTGACATCATGACTGCGCTGCAGCCCGAGTCTGGGCAAGAGCAAACACGTTTGTGCGGTGGACAAAACTGCAATATTTAGTTGAGGTTTGCAAATGAGTCAGTTTCACAGTCAGTGGGTAAACAACCACATCTGCATGGCATTACTGACAGGTATATATGCATTAGCATGTCTAATTGCACCTGGAGTATATAAAGGAGAACAGTGCACTATGTAGATTCCATAACTGAACTGCAGGCGAATGGAGGTAGGTATCCTGTGGAATGGCCTAGAAAGGGACATGTGTGTGCATTGAGCTGTGTGTATACAGTGGCTACAGCATGGCTGCTAAACTGATCTGGCATTGTTCATGTGCCTCCAGGGCAATTTTCCAAGTGTTCCTGTAGATTACAATTACTATGTAAGCCAATGTACTCACTTTTCCTGTATAAACAATGTAAGTCTTAGTCTATGGGAGGAATTTCCCTGTAGAATATTCAATTTCCCCTGTAAAATAGAGGAATCCCTGTAGATCTGGGGGGCCCTCCTACACTGGAAATGCTTAGGTGGGGGAACTCTCATATCCAGATTTATAGATGTAGGAACTGTCATTTGCAGATGGTGGAACTCTCCTATAGTAGTCAATAGGGCAAGAAGACAGAGGTGGTGGACCTGTCATATATGTTTTGGAGAGGTGGTGGAACAGAATTACTGTGACTCCTGCCCAGTGTTGCCCCGGGGCTATACTGTGTGCAGTTGTACCCTGGAAATGAGTGGTGGTGGCCACTGACATCTACATCTATTGATGGTGTTATCGTGTCTAGGTGGAAGCACCCTCCTGCTGTAGTCCATGTTGCACACTGACAGTGGAGGTGCCCCCTCACATACATGCATAGGTGATGGTGGCCCTGGGTTCCTGTAGGCCCCTGCCCATCTCCACCCTTGTCTGTCTGTGACCTTGACAATGGTTGGGTCTGTACATGGGCAGGCCTGTGTCAGGAGGCCGATGGCTGTGTTAGGACATGCATTGCCAGGACTCCTCCATGGTGGGGGGAGGCTATACCACAGTACTGTTTAGCTGTGTGCCGCTGTGTGTACTTCGTTGTCACCTGTGTTTCACTCCCCTGTCTAGCAAGTACCATAGACAATACAGACAGGCTACGGGCCCACCACTTCTCTGCAGAGGAGTTGCAAGCTGTGGCACAGGCCTACATAACCAGGGAGGAGGTGTTGTGCTAGAGGCAGGCCACGACTGCCTAGGTATGGCAGGCTTGGGAAGAGATCACCAACATGGTCAATGATGTCAGTGACTGCAACAGACTCATGGAAGCTGTAAGGAATCACTTCGGGGACATGAGGAGGCAGACAAAGAAGGTCATGGTAACACATCACAGGAGCTGCATGCTACAGGCATTGGAGGCTGCTTATACCTTGGAACCTGCAGAGGAGGCCATAGCATTTACCCTATGTCCCGTGGAAGTGATGGGAGTTCCAGATGGCAACTATGAGAGCCAAGCGGGACCTGCCCAGCCATGTGAGTGACTGACAGTGTGATGTCCTGTCGGCCATGTGTGTATATATGCATATATGTATGGGTGCATGCATATGCCAGTACTGGGTGACACATTGCTGTAAATCACACTACTGTTTCCATGTCACGTGGTGTGTAGCCACCTGTGGACTAATCCATAACTGCCTATGTGTTGCTGCCCATGTGCTTATTGGTTCTGAGATACGTGCTACCTGGGGATGGGGTGTGTGTACACTGATGCTGGGCTGTGTGCTCACTGGAGCTGGGTATGTGTTCACCAGTGTTGCACTGTGTGCTCACTGGTGCTGAGTGTGTGTTCACAGGTGTTTGGGTGTGTGTTAACAGGTGCAGAGACATGTCCTTACTGGTGTTGGGCTATGTGCTCCATAGTGACAGGGTGCATGCTCACCATTGCAGGGATGTGTGGTGTGTAGGGACATGGTGTGGGGGGGTATAGGTAGAACACTGCACACACAGCATCGGTGTTGTGTCACTGTACATGGGACATGCATGCTGCCTCACCTGGCACACAGCTCTGTATGTCACATTGCTATATAACTCTCCTCTATTCTCCCAACAGCACACCACATCATACCGAACATGGCTGTGAACACCCCAGGTCCATCTCAGTGGCAGCTGCCTCTACCAGTTACCCATCTCACTAGCTGGCAGTGAAGAGGATGTGGAAGGAGAGAATGATGAGAACTACAACAAGGGCTGGGGACAGCAGGAGTCTGCCCCAGACCAGGAGAGGTTGTCCCCCTACCAGCCCCCAACCCAATGGGGCCAAGCCATGCTCCCCACACAGCCCAGTGGTCATAGCAGTGCAGCCCCCCACAGCCCCTGGCACAGCAACTGCATGGCACTCCATGACCCCAACTCTGGAACTGCTATCGGCCTGCCACCCCAAACCGATACCACAGGGCCAGCCAATGCTGTGCCTCTCCATGGTTTATCTTCCAGCATGGCCACAGCCTGCTGCCCCACACCTATCCCACCATGCCAGCCAGAGCCAGCTCACAGCACTCACAAAGGATATCAGCACTGACCGTGGTGTAGCCCCAGGCCATACAAATGGCTGAGGGTGCAGTCTGACTCTGTCACAATGCACATTCCCCAGAGATAGTGGGATGCAGCTGACAAGTGGCAACTGCTGTGCTCGGCCATGGAGGCACAGTGTCACGCAGCAGGAACTGACATGCATCTGCCACATACTGCACGATGACATGCAGCATGCTGATGAGTGGGTGGAGGCATGTCATGCAGACTACATGGCAGCCATATGTAACCTGTGCCAGGATCTGGCCTCTGGCATGGAGCTACTGTACCAAGACATGACCTTCTCCATGGATCGCTTCATTGTGTGTCACTGTGCTAGAGGCTGCTGCAGCAATGATGGCAGGCACTGCAAGGGCCAGCCATAGCCCTGGCCTATCTAGTGAGAGTAGAACCACCCACGGCATACACCACAGCATGCACCAATGCCACGCAGTGCCAGAAAGAGAACACCCAGCACAGCCAGGACACCAAGGAAACCACACACACCAGGTTGCAACCTGTTCCTCACTGTGGTCAGTACCCTGCAGGGCCATGGCTGGAGGTGGGTAACACCATTACCATGCTCATCCCCATACTGTGGATAAGGAGCCCCCCAACCATACTGGGTGCAATGCTAACATACTGTTTGTACCTGGGGAGATGGTATGGGATGCACTTAGGTTGCCCATGGTCAGTTCTCATTAACATGTTTCCCCTCTTCCCTCCAGTACTCATGTGACACTGCTCCTGTGACCTAGCCCAGTCATTCCTACCCCCAGCCTGGATGGCCTGTACTATAGCAAACCCCCCTGCCTGGCTGGCGGGTATCTATGTGTACAACCCTTTAAAACCCCACAACATAGCATGTATTTGTGTATAACCCATCTGCTACCCCCTCTAGCTGAAAGGCCTGTACTTCCATCAACCCTGCCCCTTTTGCACCCTCCCCACCTGGATAGCATACATCTATGTTGACACCCCTTTAGCACCCCCTGCTAACATGGACTGTATTTGTGCATGAGCCCTATTTGCTACCCCCACTGGGTCACAATGCATTTCTCTTCTCCCTTTTGATACCCCCTACCTGGCATGATGCTCTGTATGTACTGGTACTGGTGTGTGATAATACATTGACGAAACACATTACAGTCTACTCTGTGATCTGTACTCACCCTCCATGTCTGAAGATGTCTCTTATGAATCCGACTCTGTAATCTTGGGCCCTCCTGACCATTCTGGGGTCATGCTTGTTGAGCTGCTCCTGTATCACCTTGTCCTCTGGCTCTGAATTCACTGCAGGTTTTTCATCTGGGGCCGACATGCATATAACATGGTTAAGTGTCATGTTATGTAGTATACAACAGGCAAGAAATATGGCACAGGCCTCCTGTGGGGTGTCCTGAAGGGCACCACTGGAATGATCAAGACACTGGAATTGCATCTTGAACATTTCAAAGACACACTTGATGATGTTGCATGTGGCATTGTGTGCCACATTTGTTTATTTTTATTTATTTATTTGTACAATCGGATTTGCAACCTTTGAGCCAGAGGCTCATTTACAAAGGTACCGCGACACAGAGAGGACAACAGTGTTACAATATTACAGTAGGTTGACATACAGATTTACACAGATTTTACACAGTAGTATACAGACATTGTTACATAGATTTTGCACATTTCATAAAACAGTAGTTACGTAAATACAGATACCTGGCAAGGGGGAATGAAGGAAACCAGGTGGGGGGGAGGGGCGGAGGAGGCAGTCCGGAGGACTTTGTCGAAGTGCACTTAGTGATATGTGAGCAGCCTGATACTGACAGGAACAGCAGTGGGTGTTGAACAGGTGGTTCTGAAGAGCAGTTTTGAAGGAGGCAATTTTGGGAGTGTTAGTGATGGTTACAGGGAGAGTGTTAAACCAGGAAGGGACCCTGTAGCAAAAGAATCTCTGAGCTAGGGAGGTCCTAGTTCTGGGTACCAGTAGAGTGGCCTTGTCCGAGCTACGGGTAGAGACTGTAGGGGAGGTGTGTTAGAGGGAGGCAGATATTCCGGGGGGCGGGGGAGAGCCCGAGCAGAATTTTCTTGGCTAGGAGGCAGGTTTGGTAGTGGAGACATTCTTCCAGGTTGAGGAGATTAGTAGTGGAATAGAGATGACAGGTGTGGGTGAGCCTGGGGGCACTGGTTAGTATTCTACAGGCCTTGTTCAGAGTGAGTCGGATCTTATTGAGTGCCATGTAATCAGCGACTCCATATATTGTAGGCTATAATCAGGGCCCCTACTTTTCTGCGGCACAGTGGGACCAAGTTCTGCGGCAAGACTACCATTTGCCGCAGAACTTCTGTGGCGGTGGTTTGTTATTTCTGAGGAAGTTCTGTGGCACTAACAAACTACCACATCACAGTGTCAGCTTGTCATCCTGACTTCACTTTCATGGCAGTAGTTATAGCAGTCAGGATGGTGGAAAGCACAGTAACACTAGTTCAAAAAATAACAGACTTATAAAAAAGTATTTATGCCTAAAAAAGCAAAACAAATGTCTCTCCCTTAAGGTCCTAGCCTGTTGCATAAATGACATATGCAGAGGGGATCTTATGTGATAAATAAGGTATTTCTATATGCATGCTAGTTATCCCACTAATGAGGTTTCCACTGTCTATCACTTATATATTTGTATGTGCTTTCTACAGCACTCATGAGGTTCCCACTGTGTATCACTTATATATTTATATGCAATCTGTAACATACATACAAATATGCATGTGTGTGTATTGTGAGAGAGACAGAGATACTGTATATGTGTGTGTGTGTGTGTGTATATATATATATATATATATATATTTAATTTCCATGAACTTGCATCCTTATTCATACAGGTCCCTTTGGAAATGGAACAGAGGATTTATTGCAAAACTAATTTTTCATGTCAACCTGCTTTCCCTGACACACTACGTAACACCATCAGGCCATGACATGCATGTGAACTAATTGTGAGATACAGCTCTCAGGCCCATCACAATATGTCCACCATGTGACAGAACACTGTACCATACCTTCCCAGGCTCCGAGCAGTGATGTGTTCCACCAATCCTTGTGCTACCCAGCCAGATCCCAAAGCTAATCTCCAAACCTGAGTTGCCGGCTCAGAAACACAGCATGCTACCCTCTGGCCAAACAGCTGTCCCTGCACACAACATTTCTCAAAAACCTTTAGGTGATTCTGTCAACCAATGACAATATGTAATCAATAACCCTGGCAAAAATGCGTACAGTGCAATTATTTATTTAACAGGTCTATTCTTTCAACAGGTCTACACATTATTATATTTCACTTTTCTGGGCATAATTACTTTATTTTTCTTAAAATTTAGACAGTTAAATTCATTTTACCAGTTATTCATTTCAGATAGCTGCTCTATACCTAAAAGGCACAAATAGGTTTGTACAAAGTGAGGTATGGACTTAACAGGTCTGTGCTATTGACAAGGTTTTGTTTAGTTGGCCTTAGTGCAACAATGTAAGACTGAAAATTGTATTAGGCTGTAGTGCAGGTTGAGAAATATCACCATGCATGATGTGCTGTGCCACCATCTCTGGCAGTGGGAGCTGTGGTAAATAAGTGACTGTTCATTTCTGTTGCAGATTGCAGCTATTTCGTTAGCTAATATATGATGTTATAGCAATGATAACATCACATTCTGAACATATAAGGGAGTTTTAGATATAAAGAGAGGAAGGGAACCAGATTCTATGTATAAACAGAAATACTAATAAAAAATCACCAAGAAGAGTGAATTCTGCAGCACCGCAGAAGTTCTGCGGTAGATTGCAAGTTCTGCGCAAAATTCTACGGCTGCAGAATTCTAGGGGCCTTGGCTATAATCCACTAGGGACAGTACTGAGGATGTGATGGCCAGTCGGAGAGCATCGAGTGGAAGGCAGTTCCTATGGCGGTATAGGAGGCCAATCCGGGTGTTGGTGGCAGGCGCGAGGGCATTAATGTGGGCATGAAAAGTGAGGACAGTGTTGAAAGTAATCCCAAGATATTTGTAGGTGTGCACTTGCTCGGGCAGGTGTTGAGTGCTCGGGAGGATAAGGAGGGGGTTATTTCTTGCTTTGTTTTGATGGTGGGAGAAGAGCAACGACTTGGTCTTTTTGAGATTAATGACAAGTCTGTGCTCCTTGGACCAGCTTTCTGCTTGATTGAAGGTGTGGTGGAGCGAGTCCTGGAGGGAGGCAGAATTTCGGTGAGAGGCATAAAGAAAGGCATCATCTGCGTACAGAAGAATTTTGCTGGTGCAGGCACTGGGCAGGGTGTTTAGGTAAAGACTAAAAAGCAGGGAGCCCTGAATGGAGCCTTGGGGGACCCCAGAGCAGACAGGGCAGATCTCTGAGAGTGTGCAACTGATTTTGACACACTGGGAACGGGCTGATAGGTAGCTAGAGCACCAGGCAAGGGGACCAGTAGAGAAACCGATATGGCAGAGGGTGTCAAGTAGGAGGGGATGGCAGACAGTGTTAAAGGCCTTTGAGAGGTCAATGAACACTGCTCCAGCAAGGTTGCCAGAGTCAAGAGAGGAATGCAGAAAGTTGGAGAATTCCAGTAAGGCTGTACCAGTGCTATGGCCTGCAAGGAAACCATGCTGCACTGGGCACAGAACAGCATATTTAGTCAGATACTCAGTGAGCTGTGTAGCCACCACTTTTTCTATGGCTTTGGAAAGTGAGAAAAGGATGGAAATTGGCTGATAGTTGCTGGGGTGGACCTGTCCCCACCTTTATGAATAGGTGTGACAACATCCATTTTTCAAACACTGTAAAATTGACCCAGGCAGAGGGATCGGTTTAGTAAGCTTGTAAGTGGGACTAGGGTGCCATCCAGGACCGGTTGTAGTATTTTGGGATCCAAGGAGTCGCTGTTTGGGTTGTTGCTGCCTAATGCTTTTAGGAGCAATGGTCTGGCTTCATGGGTAGATATTTTGCACAAGAACTGGTGACGTTGAAGGACAGGGGGCTGTGAATCGGGTGCTGGGTAGAAGAAATTACTGGGAAGGACATAGCTAAGGTCTGTGAAGGAGATGTTAAGGCAGTTAGCTGTGTTAAGGGGGTCAGTGGTAACAGAACTGTCAATAGTAAGCTGGGATGGGGGAGGGGAGCAAGATTTCCCATTCAGTTCTTTAATATTGTCCCAAAAGGTCTGGGCAGACCCCCATGAGGAGGTGAGGGTGTCCTGGTAGTGAGCAGCCTTGGCCATACGGATAGCCCACGTGCACCTATTCTGTGCAGCATTGTAGGCTTGTCTGTCTGCCGTCCTGCCAGTCTCAGTTGCTAGGTGCTAGAGGTTATCCCTTTCCCTGAGTTTTTGGAGTAGGGCGGGGGTGACCCATGGTGCATTTTGCTTTTTGGTGCAGAGTCTGGTAAGCGGTGTGTAGAGATCACAGGCCTTGTTAAAAGCCTGTGTGAAAAGTTTGAGGGCAGAGTCAATGCTGGGTGTCTGGCTAATGGGGGACTAGTCGATCTGGGTGAGGAATTGTTTGAGTTTATTCAAGCCACCCGGGCGGAGGCACCTGCGGATGGTGGTTTTGGCTACTGGTTTGTGGGTAGAAGTGGATCAGCGGAATATGATAGGGCAGTGGTCACTTAAAGAGTAAAGGAGGATTTATATGTCCTGGATTTTGCGGGGGCGGTTGGTGACTATGACATCCAGGAGGGTGCTGCTTCCACTGGAGGGATTGAGTATAGTGGACTGGGAGACTAGTTGGGCCAGGTCAAGGGCAGTGAAGGTGTCCCTTGCTTGGGAGGTGGAGGGACTAAGCCAATTGACATTGAGGTCCCCAACAAGGACTTGTTCTGCTTTGTGGGGGAGGGTAGTGAGATAATCTGTAAGAGACGGGATTGCCAGGTTCTGGTTCCTTGGGGGAACATAGGAGACTGTGAGATAGAGCGGTCCCCTAGAGGGATCAGGAATGAGTTTGAGGGTGAGGGCCTGGGCGCCATTATCGAGCTTGAGGGCAGTGAGCGCATGATCAACAATAGTGTCACGTATGAAAACAGCACAGCCACCCCCACGTTTGCCTACTTGATCCTCCTGGTAGAGGGTGTACTCAGGAAGTGAGACGAGGGAGTCGGGGGGGTGGATTTGGAAAGCCGGATCTCCACAAGGGCAATGATGTCAGGCTGGTGTAGAATGACCCAGCACTAGAGTGCAGCAGATTTTTTTCTGCAAGCTGCAGATATTCAGGGACGCAATGCAGAGTCCTGAGGACAATGTCTTGGGTGGGCTGGTGGGAGTAGGGCCTGGGTTGGGGTGGACATTTCCAGAGAGTAGCAGTAGCAGAGTAATAATTCTAACCAGGGGGCAGTAGTTGCAGGCATCCTTAGCTGGACATTGAGATAAGGGTGAGGCTGCAGGGGTACAGGGAATGGGTAGGCACGAAGGGTAGGAATGGCGGTGAGGAGGTGGGTCCAGGGAGGGCCTGGGAAGGCAGTAGGGTTGGGAGGGCTGCCAGGATGTGGGTGCCGGGGCCTAGGGCATGAAGCAAGAGTCGGGGGGGTCGAGATAAGATAGGGTGGTCTAGGGGTGCTGCCATCTGAGGGCTGGAATTGTGATCTGGCTGGAGAAAGGCAAGCACCAGGATGGCTAAAATAGTGAGGCGCTGTAGATGGGGATGTGTATGCATAATGCCTATATTTATAATGGTGGAGGATTGTATAAGGGTCTCGGCTGTGCTTTTAAGAGGGTGACTGCCACTTTGGAGTAGTGGTAGGGCTGCAGACTTTGGTGCACAGGGTACCAGGTTCAAGACCCCTGGGGGGTGAGTGTCCTTGGGCCTGGATAAAATGGAAATCCAGGTGTTTGGGGGGGCTGGAGTAGGCTAGCTCTGAAGCTGAGTGGAGGGGTGAAATAGCAACTCCTAGTGGTCACAGGGGAAATGGAAAGTTCGGCTGAGAGGTGGACAGCAGGGGGCAAGGTGTATAGTAGCAGCGTAGTAGCCCAGGTTAAGGATAGGGTATGGAGCAGTGATAGGGATTAAGCAGGGATGAGAGTGAAGGAGTGGAGTAGCAGGGGTGGATAGAAGGGCTCAAAGGTTAGGAGAGGAAATGGGAATTCAAAGTGAATAGGGAGCAAACAGGAAAATACCCTCTAGTGGCCGGTGAGTATAACCTGCTAAAGGAGAGAAGTGGGGACTTAGAAAAAATGGTAGCAGGAAGTGATGCCATAGGGAAGGGACAATAAAGTGAGGGCCAGTCGATGTGCAGCATTGATGGGATGACAACCCTCACATAGTTTAGCTTCAGGAGGAGAGTAGTTACCTTTAAGGGCTCTGGTGGAACTCACTACTCCTGCTGTGTGCGTGCAGGCTTGTCTGGCTGTACCTGTCCTCTGCAATGGATGAGGATGAGGGTCATAGAATAGGCGTGAGGAGCCATGGGTGCAGGGGGTAGGCATTGTCCCCAATGTAGATAAAGGGCATTGGTTAGTGTCATTGTGTGCAACATAGGGTGGGTCTTTGGGTATATTCACCAATGATGTGGCTGCTAGGGATATTCCCACTTTCAAACCTCGGGCACAGGATGAAGTTGTACCAGATAATAACACAGCTGTCTGAGCATAGGCCTGTTGAGCCTGTACCAGCCCAAGGTCTGGTCATCACTGAGGACTTTGTATGTGAACCATGGATGGTACTATCTGTTTGTAGCATAGCACCTCCATGGCCTACGTCAGGTTCCAGGGTGGGCATTTGCTCTTTCCTCATCCTTCATGTCCAAAATGGTCAGGAACCACAATTGAGTGGTGCTGGGCTAGTACTGTAAGGTGGAAATGCCAAACCCACATAGAACAGACAAACAAAACCAAGAACTCACTTGCACTCAGGAACTCGCTGTACCAATGCCCACACTTTAATTGCAATTTCAAACACTTTTGTACCAGTTGGGGTATATTGCTAATAATATGCTCACACACCAAATTTTAGAAACTAACAGGACTTTATTAGTCAGTAACACAGGTCCTGTGATGAGGAGAGGGATTATGCAAAACAGGTTTAGCAATGATTAAGGCACTAGCAAAACGATTACCCTTTCAATATTTTCAAAGTGCATCACCCTAGTTAGGTGATCTCTGATAATCCAACATGGTATTGAACACTAAATTATAATCCAAACAAGGGAAAATTCAGCAGCAGTGGTTTTGGCTGCAAGTCAGTACTCACATGTCTTATACCAATGAAAAGCAGCATCAGACACTTCTGGATCAGTGATGTTGTAGCAGTAAGCAGATGGTGACTGTACACCCAGACTAGCCCCAATCCCTGTCACTGCTCTATTTCATCTTATATCAGCATGCGGCAGCATGAAAAGTTCAGAAGGACTGAGACCAATGAGTGACCCCCCCCAACAGTGGGTGCTCACTTGATCAAGGGTACAAGTACCCTGGAGACAAGCTCCTGCCCACCTCCTCCCTTGGCACACCAGACAGGGTAGAACAACTTGTTCTCACCTCTGATTTCAGCAGTCTGCAGTTGGCTTCAGCAAATTTGGTCTTTCATGGCTTTACATGCTTCATAGCACTTTCTTCAGCTTGGATGGAATTTTCTGCAACTGGATTCAGCTCACACAGGATCCCTGGCTCTGAGGTCTGGCTAGGCCATCTGCTGTCCTCCTCAAAACCTCTCTCCTCTCCTCTCCAGCTGCTTGGGAAGGATTGCCTGTACTCCTTGGCTGGGGAAAGGGTTCAGCTCAGCATGCTTCCTTCTCAGTCTCTTTTTGATTATCAGGTTGTCACTTACACTCTTCTCCCTTAGTGGCTGTAAAAGGGTGCCAAGCACTCTGTTGCTGTTCCCCTCAAGTGCCAGAGTCCATAACAGGACCCCTTGTATTCTGGTCCGTCAATCGCAGGGGTCAAGGGTCAACAAGATGATGATGTCCACCTGTTTACATTCTGATCCATGCCTGGCTGTGGTCTACATACAAGTCTATAGATGCTTGCTGCTTTCTTAAAACACTTAATCCTGCTGGGATACAGTCTCTGGGTTACCATGATGACATCAGTGATTCCTCCAGTTCATCTTTGGGTGCAGAGGCACCCCTTTCATTGTTAGTGTACAATGACAGAACAACAATGCAAATAAAAACTCATCCTCTCCTGGTCTCCAGTACTAGTTCCAGCCATAAGATGCAGGCATCATGAGTGGACCCACCTCAAGCCTCTGGAGTCTTGAAAGGTAAGGCCCACCTTTGGGGGGGGTTACATTATCCCCTTGCTGAGAGATTGATGTCCCTGTCAATCTCAGGTTGAGATGATGATCAGTAAAGTCCAAAATCCATAAACTGTATACACATAAATATATTCTACCTAGACACTTGATTCCTATCTGGCAATATATATATATATATATATATATATATATATATATATATATATATATATATATATATATATATATATATATATATATATATATATATATATATCTATCTATCTATATATATATATATATATATATATATATATATATATATATATCTATATTATATATATATATATATACCTGTTATATATATATATATATGCATTTCATATATACAGTGGGTCCCCTTCTAAACTCTGAATTCTAAACAAAATAGTCAACTTTTCAGTATCACATGGTACACCTAGACAAGTGCAGGCTACCTAGCATAGTTAGACAGAGATAGATAGATGAAACTTTATTCATATAGCACCCCTTCCTGGAGGTTCGGAGTGCTTAACAATATTTAAAAACAATCCATACACATTCCCATACATAATGAAGAGTTCAATATAAAATCACTCTATCACTAAAATAAGACAATAGTTCATTACATGAGCTTCAACTCATAGCAGATTATATAGGTCATACGCTTGATTAAATAAAAATGTTTTCAGCCCTTTTTTAAAGGTTTCCACTGAAGGTGCCTCCCTTAGATGTCTTGGCAGTGAATTCCACAGAGTCAGTATGGCAACTGAGAAAGCACGGTCCCCAGAATGTGGCAACCTAGCCCTGGGAACCACAAGGAAGCAATCCTCGGAGGAGGATGGAGAGCGTGAGATGGGCAATGAGGAACCTGGAGCTCTTGCAGGTAATCTTGCCCCCCCCCGTGCAGGGCTTTGTAGGTAAGTAATCCAACCTTGAAGGCAGTCCTCCACCTTACTGGCAGCCAGTGCAGCTCATGAAGGACAGGCATAATATGATCAGATCTTAAAACACCAGTCAACAGCCTAGTTAGCAACTGACAGTTAAGATATCCACACTCCACAATCCCGCGCATTCCTTTCTCTCCTCTGCCTCCCCTCCCATTGTGAGCTAATACCTAGGCCTGCCAAAGGTTTGACAATGTCTACTCCAACCAAACCCCTTTCTAATAAACTCTGATTGTAACACTAAGCTTATTGTAATCAAACTGTTACCTCTGTAATCCGGCTTCTTAACTTAACTGTATCCAATTCCTGCTGTACTCTGTGATCTGCATCCCAAAGTGATGTACAATTTCTTGTGTTTCCTCCTCTGTAACTATTCTGGGTCGCCACTGAAAAAGGGACCTTCGAGGCTCAGAGAGTCAACCTGGTTAACAAAATGAATAAATATATAAAAAAATATACCATCTCACTCATTAGCATTACTGAACTTGATGCGGGGCAAATATCTGTGTATGGTCTATATACCTTGTAGACCTGGACCACCCCAAAACCCTATACTTAGTGCAGCATATGGTACACATACATTTATTCATTAAGAGTGCTATGCACGAATGCTGCGCATGGTGCGGAAAGCTTGTACCATGGAATATGACAGCTTGGCACTCATGCATATGTAGTGCAGTATGCACAATGGGCATTCAGAGGGTAACTGCATAACCAACCATGAGTCATACACACAGCAGAACTGTGGGGGTGTAGCCCCATAAATGGGTGTGCACAGTGGACCTGCACGCATGCATGAAAACCAGCATGACATGCACACGTGGAGGACCAGGGGCATAGAACTATGTTGGGGTAGGGGCTGCTGTAAATATATGCGGCCAGCAGGGCATGAACCTGGATAGACCCAGCATGTCTGCTGGTAGTGCAGAGCCCACCCAGCACCACCGGCCTGTCACCTGACGTGGACAAAGCAGACACCCCGAGAGTGCATGGGCAGGGACGGTGGCAGTACCATGGTGAGAGGTGCCACACACACAGTCACAACCACCATCCATGCACATGGCAGGCAGTGCAGCATAGCCCCCCCACATGCAACACTGCAGCCCTGGGCAAGCAGTGGTGCAGGGTGGACATTACGACCTCACTGTATGACACACAACAGCATGGTGGAAGACTAGGTTTACTGGTCAAGACACCTAGCTTCAGCTGAGCTCTTTCCTTCTAGGTTGCTTGAAAGGACAGAGCAAAGAACCTTACCAGAGCAAGGGAAAGGATTAAGGCTTCTTTTGGCTCTGCAGATTTACTGTGTGTTATTTTTATTTTGTACTCACAGGGATTGTTACTGTTTTGTTGCTAACATTTTACTGCTTTATTTTTCTCTGATTCAAATTGTTGTTGCTGGGTATGCCTCCTGCTGCATTATTACAGGGTGAGTCTACAGGTGTGTGCTAACAGATTACTGCTGTCATTTTCTGATTAAAATTGTCTTTTGCAAGGTATATCTTCTGTTACTGCTTTATTTTTCTCTGTAGCAAAGTGTTTCTTACAGGGTATATCTTCTGTGAAATTATTACAGGTGGTGCTTTACAGGTTTTACAGTTTTATCTATCATTAGGATAAGCTTTCAGGGCTACTGCATTTGTTGCCGGCTGATTGTTTCTGCTCTTACCTCCTTGTTTCCTTCATCCGTGAATCTTCTTTTTCAGCAGGGGAAGGACCCAGCCACCCACCCTCATCCCCAACCACCCCACACTACACTCTTTTTATAGGTTAGCACAGTCATGACATTTCCTGTGGCAAAGCAGGAAGGGGCAGATCAGTGGGGTATCCACACGGTGACCTCATTTACAGGGACACTAGTAATTTAACTTGTTATAACAAGTTATATAAAAACAAACAAACAAAACACAAAATCAAACTTTTGCTTTCATTTTCTTCCTTCTAATTACTCTGACCAGGTTATAAACTCAGCAACTTATCTGGAATGGATATCATTAACTGCAGGTACTGTGGAACTCTTTTCAGAAGGGCATTTTTACAGGATTTAGGACACTGTCCTACAAGTTGGGCCATTGGAGATCTAAGGGCTCTGCTCCAGGCAGCATTTGCAGAGATTGCACACCTCAAATTGCATATTCAAGAGGAAAAGTATTATAAGAACCACCCCCCATTTCCCCAACATCCAACAGAAGCACCTCGACCGCAGAGGGTAGTTGGTCTGGGAGGTTGGCAGGTGGTTAGGAGGGGCAAATCGGGTGCCTCATCACTTGGTGCTCTCCAGCATATTACCTCAACAACCATATAAAAACTACAGACAGGTATCTGCCTCTATCTCCCAAATCAAACAAAGGGGCAGAGGAAACTGCAGAGCAGAACACTGCAGCACAGGAGACAGCACAACAAAACTCACCCAAAACAGTAACCAAAACAAAAAAATCAAAAAGGAAATCAAAAAAACTTCTTAACATAGGAGACTCCAAGATACCTATCTCCAGCCAGGGGTAATGGTCATATGTCTCCCAGGTATATCAACGTGGAGAAAAACTGACCGCATTGCTAAAACTGTTCAGGAAGCAGGAGAAAACATTGACATCCTGGTACACATAGAGACTAATGGTCTCACCAGCCGGTCAGTTGTGGAGACCAAGGAACACCTGACCAGGCTGGGTGACAAACTATCATCCATTTCATCCAGCATCTTCTTCTCTGATATCCTGCCAGTCTGGGAGAGGGGGGCAGATAGATGGAAGGTCAGAGAAGAGGAGATAGGGGAGCTAAACATGTGGCTCAAGGGTGGTGCCAGGAAAAAAGGACACAAATTTGTAGGGAACTGGCAACAGTTTTGGGAGCGAAAGTTCTTTAAATTTGATGGACTGCATCTGACTAAGGAGGTAGTCAGTGCATTGGGGCAGAAGTTTGACGTCTTTGCAGAATATTTAAACTAGCAAATGGGGAGAGGGGTGCAGCACCCCATATGTTGAATAGGAAGAACACCCCACCCAGCTAGTGATCAAACAGGAGTTCAGCATGTTTGCAGTTCATTTGCATCATCAGGTAAAGAAAAGGTCCGACTCCCATACAGCACTTGGAGAGCATGTACCTAAGTCAACAACTAACACACTGAAATCTGTCCAATGGAAAATCATGTACACAAATGCTCGCGGTCTGGGAAACAAGATCCCAGACCTGCAGGCAATAATGACAGAGGCTAAACTGGACATAGTGGCAATTAACGAGACATGGTTTACCAGTAACCACACTTGGGAGACTTCAGTACCTGGCTATGTACTGTTCAGAAGAGACCGAGGTGCAAAAAGTGGGGGTGGAGTGGCCCTGTATGTCAATGAAAATATCAAAGCTACCGAAATTCAGAATACACATAAGGAGCCAGAAGAAATGTAGGTCACCCTGGAAAAAGGAAATGAGACAGCCATTAGAACTGGGGTTGTCTACAGGCCCCCAGACCAGGGGGAGGACATAGAAACATTACTATTAGAAGATATACAAAACATGACAGCTAAAGGGGAGGTTCTGATAATGGGAGACTTCAACATGCCAGATACAGACTGGTCGATAACAGCATGAACATCTGTCAGAACTAGACACATGGTGGATTCCATGCAGGGGGAAGGCCTCAAACAACTGGTACAACAACCCACAAGAGACAGGGCTATCCTAGATCTAATACTGACTAACATGGAAAGGATCACAGATCTCCAGGTAGAAGGTCACCTGGGGGCCAGTGACCATCATATGGTATGGTTCAGTTTGGCCACTAGAACTAAATCATCCCATTCCAAGGCAAAAATATGGGACTTTAGAAGAGTTAACTTTGATAAGATGGCCAACAGAGTTAAGCTAGCCCTAGCAAAAAGAAATACAGGTGAGGGGGGACTCAAAGAGGGAAAGCATTAAGGATGCAACACTTGAAGCAACATCCCATTGTGTTAGAGAGAAAGGAAGTCAAAGAAGAAGAAACCACTTTGATTCTCAAAACAGTAGCCAGCGTCAGCGCTAAAAGGCTGGCCTTCAGGAAATATAAGGAAACACAGTGGGATGAAGATAGGGAGGCATGCCAAACTTCCCTAAGGGAAGCAGGGAAGACAGTAAGACAGGCAAAGGCCCAAACTGAGGAAACACTAGCACAAACAATAAAAGATGACAAGACTTTCTATAGCTACATTAGTGAAAGGAGAAAGTCCAGAGGGGGTATTGCTAAGATCAGAGGAGATAAGGGGGCATGTGATGAGGGAGGACCATGTAAAGCATCTATCCTAAATACTGTAGATACTTCTGCTCAGTATTTACTGAAAAGAAGGTAGGGCAGGGCCCACAGCTCAGCACCATGGACACAGGGAGGAGGGAGGTGTGCACATGTCCCTTCACAAAAGAAAGGGTCCTACAAGAGCTCGATAAGCTCATGGTGGACAAGGCAATGGGACCTGATAGCATACATCCCAGGGTACTAAAGAAGCTAAGAGTGGAACTAGCAGAGCCATTATCAGAACTGTTTAGTGAGTCTCTGAGCACAGGAGCAGTCCCAGAAGACTGAAGAAGGGCTCATGTGATCCTGTTCCATAAGAGTGGTAGCAGGGAGGAGGCAGGGAACTACAGACTAGTCAGTCTTACCCAGTAGTGGGCAAGATTATGGAGGCAGTCCTTAAGGAAAGGATTGTGCAACACCTGGAATCCATAGGAGCACAGGATCCAAGACAGCATGGGTTTACAAAAGGAAGGTCCTGTCAAACTAATCTCACAGATTTCTTTGACTGGGTAACCAGAGTGGTGGACCAAGGGGGAGCAGTTGATGTCGCCTACTTTGACTTCAGCAAAACTTTTGATAGTGTTCCACATAGAAGATTGATTAATAAGCTGGGTAGGCTCCGGGTGGGTCAGAAGTTGGTCAACTGGGTGGCAAACTGGTTGAAGGGCAGAAAACAGGGAGTGGTGGTAAATGGTATACAGTCAGAAGAGATGCAAGTCACAAGTGGGGTACCTCAGGGATCAGTCCTGGGGCCAGTCCTCTTCAATATCTTCATCAGTGACATTGCAGATGGACTGCAGGGTAAGGTTTGTCTGTTTGCAGATGATACCAAGATCTCCAACAGAGTAGATGATACAGATGTGGTGGTCAGAATGAGAAGAGATCTGGATAAACTAGCAAAATGGTCGGAAGAGTGGCAACTGGGGTTTAACACAAAGAAGTGCAAGATCATGCACATAGGGAAAAGAAACCCTGAAGCCACCTATAGGCTGGGAGGGGAGTTGCTGGCAGTCACAGGGGAAGAAAGAGACTTGGGCATCATCATCATTAATGGCCTGAAATCATCCAAGCAGTCCACTAAAGCAGTAGGTAAGGCTAGGAGGATGTTGGGGTGTATTAGTAGGGGTATCACAAGTTGGAAGAGGGAGGTAATAATCCCTCTTTACAACACACTGATTATGCCCCATCTGGAGTACTGCGTACAGTACTGGAGGCCACACACCTTCACAAGGACATTAACCAAACTGAGGCAGTCCAGAGAAGGGCAACCAAAATGGTGCTGGGACTGCATCAGAAAATATATGAGGACAGATTAATGGAGCTCAATATGTATACCCTAGAGCAAAGGAGGGAGAGAGGTGATATGAATGAAACATTCAAACACCTTAAGGGCATTAACAAGGTGAAAGAGTCTAACACGTTTCAATATAAGAAAAATAGCAGGACAAGAGGACACATCATGAGATCTGAGGGAGGCCGATTAAGGGGTAATGTGAGGAAGTTCTTTTTCACAGAAAGGGTGGTGGATGCATGGAATGGCCTACCTAAGGAAGTGGTGGATATGAATACAGTGCAGGGCTTCAAACAGGCATGGGATAGGCATAAGGGCACAATACAGATGAGTATGAATAGATAGGCCATTGACAGAGCAAAGGCCGATGGCACATTTTTAAGGTAGAAAAAGAAATGGGCAGACTGGATGGGCCTTGTGGTCCTTATCTGCTGTCAACTTCTATGTTTCTATGGTGGCCACATGGGGCTTGGAGAAGCTGTACGGCATAGCCCGTACAGCATGGCAACCACAAGGCACGAGGCACCTGGGGAACCCATATGGCATGTCCCTGTACAGCATGGCAGCCACAAGGCACCTGGGGAAGCCGTACGGCATGGTCTGTACAGCATGGCAGCCACAAGGCATTTGGGGAAGCTGTACAGCATGTCCCTATACAGCATGGCAGCCACAAGGCAACTGGGGAAAGTGTACAGCATGTCCCCATACAGCATGGTGGCCACATGGCACCTGGGGAAGCCATATGGCATGTCCCTGTACTGCATGGTGGACACATGGCCCCTTGGGAAGCCGTACAGCAGTTGCCCTGGCTGCTGGGACTGCCAAACAGATGCGGACTGTCCACACAACAGATGTGTGGCATGCCTCCTGTGCAAGTGCCATCATGAAAGAGGTGCTGGGGAAGAGAGTCATCTGATCCAGGACCACAAAGCCATCTCTGCACCACCTCACATACACTGCTCAGGCATGTCAGTGTGTCTGGACATGTGGATCACCCTGTGCTAAGGCTGTACCGAGAGCGTGCTGAGCCACATCCCCTTAAAGGGTTACTGTCATTCTTGGCTGCATAAAGGGGACCGGAATCAGTGCTGCACCATGGATGGAGACGTCGACCAGGCAGTACTGGATGTGTCCAGGTGTGTCCATGCACATCCATCTACTGGAGGCTATGGTGTGCAGGTGCAGGGACAGGCTACCAAGTCCAAGGGTGTTTTGGGACAGGGTCGATGCTATGGGATGGTGGAACACACACTGCCTTGAACAGTTCTGCTTCCCATGGCTGATTGTCACACGGCTGTGTGACATGGTCCGCGTTGACATGGCATCATGTACCCAATGCTCCAAGGTGATGACGGTGGAGACAAAGATCATGTGTGCCCTCTCCTATTACACCAGCAGCTCATTTCCGCGTGCGACCGAAGGCACCATGGGCATCTGCCAGTCCTAGGTATCACGTGCTGTGGCCCAGGTGACCGATGTATTGCTGCCACATCATGGGGACCATATATCCATGCCCAGGTCAAAGCAGGAGATGTACATCATGAAGCAGGCATTCTATGGCATGCACGGCATGCCCAACATTGTCAGGGCAATTGACGGTACACACATCACCATCCTGTCATACTCAGCAAATGAGGAGGCATACCAGAATAGAAAAGACTTTCACTGTATCAGTTGTCAGGTCATCTGTGATGCCAACGGTGTCTTCACGAACGTGAGTGTGAGAACCCCAGGTTCAATCCATGACTTGTTCATTCTGGATGCCTTGGGGCTCAGGGCAGTGCTCCGTGATGGGCTAATTGAGGGGTGGCTACTGGGTGAGTATGAGGTCAGCCCGTTACATGGTCACAATGTTGCTGCACAGTGGCATGCCATTCACACTGTTGTCTATGTGACAACCCACATCTCCCTCTGTGCTAAAACAGCTTTTAGAGAGGTGTCTGTCCTCGGGTATTCACTGCCACCAGTTGGACTCTCTCCAGCGCCAATCCTCAAGCTTACAAACTTGAATAATTAAGAGTGCAATTGCACAAGTTAAAGTCTGGTAGTGTGTCTCTCGGGTGGCGGATGTTCCACAGAGTTTACCTCAGCCAGTGGAACCCAAATATTACCTTAGAAAAATGACGTCACAGTCACAACTGTTGAGCAAATAAATGGCTTTTTACTTAACAGAAAGTGCACTGAGCATTTACAGGATATATATTTACAACACAAGAGAGAGTAACACTCATACAGGAAAAGTAAACAAATGTTTTTAAACAACAGATGGCAAAAGAAGAAGGCTATTACTGAAATATGCTAGCACTAAATTTACCCTTTCCTGTCCTTCTAAGAGACACTGGACCCTATTCTAACTGCCAGCTCCCACAGACATAGCTACAAGGGTAGGCTCCAAACTTATGTTTCCTCTCCCAGCTTCCAAAGCAAAAGCAAGCCCCTTCATTGTCTTTCAGCCTCTTATATATTCTTCTAGGAATAGGCAATGCCTATTCCCACTTTGAATGCACCAACCATCTAACATGTATGTATTTAATTGTCCCAATCAGACTGAACACCTATCAGTGACCAATTATATTCCCTTTTAAACCTTCAGTTTATATTTGAATAAACCAATCCATTCAAACTGCCCTGTGTATGTGTCGGCAGGTCTGTGTGTGTGTGGAGATGTCCACTCGAGATTTATGACCCAGCTCTTATCTAGCAGCTAGGGAGGACTGAAAATTCCAGCTTGTGGATGCTGCTGGACAGTGGATTTTAGCCTGTGTGTGTTTTTTTTCCAAACTGCTAAAAAACACCAGCTAGAGAATCCAAACCATTAACTCTTTCCTACCCATTTATGTCACAGTCTATTTCCCTGCAGGTGACAGTGGATACTCACTCAGGACACTCTCTTGCCACCTATACTGTCTCCAGCATTGCTGGCAGAGGAGGTGTACAATACAGCACACAGGAGGACCAGGGGCAACATCAAAAGGACAATTGGGCAGCTCAAGATGCAGTTCTGGTGCCTGGATCACTCAGGGGGAACCATCATTCTGTCACCCGCCAAGGTGTGCAGGGTGTGCGCGGCATGCTGCATGTTGTACAACATAGTCAAGCATGCCGACATGCCACTGTTCATGGTGCCACCAGCTGATCCACAGGATGATGATGGTGGTGATGTCATACCCCCCAGAGAGCAGGGAACAGTGAGTGGATGTGCGGCATGGCATGCGCTTGTGGCAGGTACCTTTGCACGGTGATAGGCCCATGGGTTGTGCTGTGTGTGGTGCCCTGGGTGGGGCTACATCAGCAGGGACTCCATGATCATTATGATGCCACATTGTGTGCTGCATGGACCTACCAGTAGCACTGGGGTGGTGTGCCAGGATGATGATGCCCTATGCTGAGTTGCCCTGTGTCAGGGGGTTGGGGGTGGGGCATGTGTATTGGGACTGTGCATGTGACAATGTGTGTGGTGTGGGTACCCTCACTACCCGGTGCCATTGGGTTGTGACTGCAGTTGTGATGAGGCATGTGTGCCCAGCTGCGTGGGCGCCGCATGTGTACACACTGCACCGTGACCCCAGCGATCCTCACGGCCCTGTGTGTTGTCCATGCATTACAGGGTGTCAGTTGCTGTGCTGTCCTGGCTGGCAGTGATAACTGTGTCCCCTGTCATGCCCCATGATGTGGAACCTTCTGGGCATGGTTGCGTACCATGTGCATCTCCACAGGTGTCAGGCTCTGTCCCCTCAGTCCCATGCATGGCCTGCTCAGGGCCATGGTCTGTGCCCATGGCCGGTGTGCCCATGGTGCTGGTACGTGGGCACTGCTCTGAGGGGGCTGAGGCAGGGTGTGCAGCACACATGTTAAGGAGGTGTTGCAGGATCTGCTCCTGCGCTATGGCACCCCGTATTATACTGGTGCTGATGTCCCTTGCCATGGTGGTGAGTGCTGCTATTGCTGCATTTGTGTTCTGCTACTCAGCATGCCTGTCCCTCTCCAGCTGCTGCAGCACATGGTACTGCTCCACAATGTATGGGTTGTGCCGAGGTACCCATCCATGTCTGGCAGGTCCCATGGAGGGGGCCCTCATCGCCACCGTCATCAGGGGCTGCAGGTTGGTTGGCACCTGGTGGTGCTGTTTATTATGATGCGGCCGGAGTGGCACTTGTGCCCGCGCCCGGAAGGGTGGTCACAGGACCATGGGCCTGTTGCTGTCCAGTCACTTAGCCATCCATTTACCCTTCATCCAGTGGCTCATTGCTCCCGGTGTTGCTGTCCACATCCTCCACCGGGGTGGCCGTGTGCTCCCTCTCGCTCTCGCTGTCCTGCTGGTTCTCCATGTCCATCTTCATCCCTGTTGAGAAAGAGGCCACAGCCATCAGTATTCCACTCTTACATACCTGCTGCATTGCCCACTGTTGGGTCTTGCCCTCCATACTTACCAGACGGGTCCTCCAGCTGCACAGTGCAGCTCCTGGCTGGGCGTGCCATGGCAGGTTGCACAGTCTGTGTCCTGCATGCTGCTGAATTCCGTGGCATTGGGAACATGCCTGCAGGGAGGGAATGATAGTGTTATGCCAGTGGTCCATTGCCCATCGTATCACCCCACATTTCCCCAATGCATGGCGGTGCCTACCTGCCAGGCTGTCCACCCCTCCATCCTCACCATAGACAGCCACCGTGGAGAGGGTCTCCACCACCATGCGCTTTATGGGTGTCAGTTGGGTGTCATGGGATGGTGACCCTCCACTCATTCTGTGCCACTCCCGTCCACTGGCTGCCAGCTTCTTCTTCCCGGCCATGCAGAGGTCATGCCACTTATGTTTTATGGCTGTGAGTGTTCTCACCTCTGTCCCAACAGTGTTGATGCTGGCCTGTATGTCCAGCCATATCCTGGACTTTACCTCTGGGGCCATGGTCAGTGCCAGGGCCCCGTAGAGTCTGGTATAATTCTGGTGTATGTCAGTTGCTATCACCACCACCTGCCCACTGCTGAAGTTGGAGGACTGGGAACATGTGCCAGCTCTAGCATGGCCACCTCTCATGCCCCTGCCTCCGTGTTCCCCATCTCTGTCCGCCACCACCGGTTTCTCCACAGCAATGTGCCATTCTGCCATGTTGCTTTCTGCAGTGCAGTTTGTGGAATTCACATCCACATTGCTGCATAGTGCAGCATGCAGCACCATATATGGTGAGGTCAGATGCAGTGCCACATATCCTGGCCACACCCTCTTGCACCCATTTTGCTCCTAGCATCCGTGCTCCCACCCCCTCTGTGTGTATGCCATGTGCTCATGGTCGTGCATGCCATGTCTCTGCTGCTTCATGCACACCATGTAGCGGTATGCAGTGCATACTACTAGTACAGTAGGTGGACAGATTGTACATGGAGACAAAGCCTGCGGCAAAGAAACATGACCAAAAAGATGTTATGGTTGCAACACCATATGCTTTATCAAAAGCAGTGGAGTCCGAGAATTTGACTCTGAGAAAAGAGTTAGACTCCAAATGCAGCAAAGTGTGCAAGCAATAGGAGGGTTTGGAAAGAGAAATTGAAAAGTGTGAGAAAGAACTTGAATGTGTTAGGCAAGAAAAAGACAGAGTGGTTGTTGGGAGAAAAGAAATGTCAGAATGAATTGGGGAAGCAGTATGGACAAAAAAGACAGGATCAGATTTGTAAGGGACAGATTAAAAGCAGTGTGGATCAGTCAGTGTGTAAGATGGGTCATGTGAAAACTATGCTGTTTGCCCTACCATCAGAACTGTTGTCTTTGGAGGAGGATAGTGAGACTCATAGCCAGCCTCAGGACATTGGAGGTGTACGAGTGCAACGGTAGAAACTGTTATGGGATCCAGGGGGACCCAGTCTAACCCTAAAAAAGGTTTTGGATCAATCTGGAAGCAATGCCTTTTTTCAGCAGTGGTGTTCATTAACAAGGTGAGGTGTTCAAAAATGGAATTAAAACTTGCCACATAATCTCTTAATTTATTTAACTGTACCTCTTTTTTAACCTTTCTCTATTTATGGGCTGGACAGCCATTCTTTGTTTCTCCTAAAACTCTAAATAATTTTTAATCCTGATCTGGCACATCGGGGTGGTTTTCTTTTCATCACACAGAAGACATACAGCTAACGGTTATGATTGTAGTCTGCTGTGTAAAGAAAAATGTTTCCTTGCTTTAGATCACACTAAAAGTCCTATGAACTGAATTATATGCTGTGAATCTGCAGTCTTGCAATGCGCTATCTAAATTCAAACTGCTGAAAGTTTTTTTTTCCCCATTGAACATAACAGTGTGAAGCCTTATAATGATTCAAGGTTTCAGCAAGCTGCCATCGAGATAATGCAGCACAAAAATGTGTTTCTACCTCTTTGTGGGGGTGGGGATGGGGTGGGGGTAGGTTTTTGTTTGGCTGTCACAGCCTGAAACAAGAGAGGTCGCTTTACATATTTCGCAATGTGATTAAATCCCTTTCACAAATGTGTTTACTGGAAAAAATATGGGGGAGAGTCCCCATATACAAAATATTTTCAGAAATAATTATGTTAGTTTGGAGAGAACTGATGTCAAGATTTTTTTTTGCACGTAGTGAAGGTGGTCTGAAAAAGTGGCAAAAGGTGTGTGTATGATATGGCGTTTCTGATGACAGAGAACGTGTTTGGAGATTTCAGAGTAGATGGCATTTGGAATGGTTTCAAATGTAGGGTGCAGTAATGCAGAATGATGTGATAGATAAATGTGTTTTGAGTCCAGACAGCTCAATGCTTATTTGAAGTTACTTGTGGATTGTTTGTTGCAATGGCACAGTTTGTGTCATCTCAATTGCAAGGGGGTACCAACTCTTAATAAACCCATATTGTGTAAAGCAACAGGTTTTATGATGCTATACTGCAAATCGGGCATCAGAGGTTTAAAATTTTGGGTTTTCTTTAATCTACCTTCTCTAACAAGGGGGGGGTAATTTTCTGAAAAGGGAATTCTCAAATGCAAAAAACCAAAATAACTGAGATAAGGTTAATTTGCCTTCTGAGTCTAATGGCACATCAGCCCTTGCTGAAGAGGCATGACTGGCTGAGATGACATATCACTGTAATCAAACATACTTTCTTTTGAGGAATCACAGGGAAATGAAATTTATATTTTCAGACTAATTTGAAGGTTTCTTGAAATGTTATGCACAACATCTTTCCCTGTGTTATGTGCTCATATATTATGTGAATTCGTAGTGTGTACAATGTTTTTCTGACTATTCATGGTCAGTTTATTTTATGTAAATGATATTACATGGTTACAAGCTCACTCCAAAATATTTCCTTCTGCAGTGGCATTCAGTTTGGGGGAGAAATATGTAGCTTCCCAGTAAGACAAATCTAGTCCATTTAGTGGACAGTTTAGCTGTAAACAAAACAAAAAAAATCAGGTAAAACCCCATTTTAAAATGGCTTCCTTTGCCTACTGCAATGCCAACGTTGATCTCTTTGAATAACAGGAGTTTGGGGGGGCATAGATCCTCTGTATGCCCCACCCCCATTGCTAACTGCTTTCCAGTAGTCTCTGATGCACAACTCTTTTTAAACAAAAAGAGAGCATAAAAGAAAATATAGCAGTACTTCCAGATTGATTTGGAATTTTCCCTGTAACTCCAAGACCATTTTCCTTTGTTTTCCTGTAGACTGCATTATTTTCTATGGCAGCTGAATTGCTTTGTTATCCTGTATAACCAATGCAAGTCTATGGGAAGAATTTCCTTGTAATCATGGGAGCCCTGATACTGACATGTCTACAGGAGGCAAGCAACCATTTTTGAAAGTCAGTTACATTGTTAATGATTTAATGCCAATCTGTTCTAATTAAGGGTAACACCCTAAAAAGGGTGGTCATGTTAACTTTCTCTGCTACCAACATTGGTGTGACTCAACATGGAAAGCAAATGTTCATAGAAAAACAAGGTCATGAAATACAATTGGAAGCAGGAGACATGATATTGATTAGGATGTCATGTAAATCAGTTGAAACTGTTTTTTAACCTACTAATGAGGGCTCTGTTTTTTTTTCAACAATCAATTTGCGGCTGGCAGCCACAGGACTATTTGCATTCCTCCCCTGCCATGTATGTTTTACAACAGTAGCAGCAGACGTTGGACAATACTCCCAAAAGCACACATCTGTATAAAAATAATGCATCAGTATTTTAAAAGGTCAACACTAACATACTAAAGATGGAGGGGTCTGGTGCCCTCCTCTTTGTTTTTCCTTTGTTTTTCAGAAACATGAAGGTGCCTATCGGTAATGGAAAAGTCTCACACCACAGAGGATGCCTTGCTGGAAGTTATGAGACTTGCCTTTCCAGGGGGAAATATCCATGGATGGCCTACTTACCATCCTCAGTCTTAGGTGCTGTAGAAAGAACCAATAATCAAAGCAAGGCAATGTTGTTAAAGTTTGTTAATGAAAATGCAAAGCATTGGGTTACTCCATTGCCCTTAATCATAATGGCAATTATGGTTACCCCATCAGTATCTATTCAGTATACACCCTTTAAGGTGATGACTGGTTGGTAAATGAGATTGCCAGAACACCCATGGAAAACAGCTACAGTAAAATTTGGTTGAAATTTACAAATTTGATGCTCAGACCTTGGGCAATGCTCAACAAAATTCCAAAATGTACTTTGACATTATGAACAAACTCAGCCCTTCTGTCTATCAGGTGCAGTTGCAAAACTACAGGAAACCTACTGACAAGTGGTTCCATGCCAATCAGCTTAGTAAGTGATTTACTGAGCTGGGGGTGGGGGGTTGTACCTTCACCTATTTCTTCTTTGTCTTTTCAGGACAACACAGACTGGCCAAAAGGTAAATGGCCGCTGACAGCATGGACACAAATATTCACTTTTCCAGGCACAGATGAGTTCCACATGATTTATCAATTTTGGGGTACCATGGTTCCCAATGGGGTATCCTGAAAAGGACCCATTGACCCTGACCATAATTTTAATAAAGAACATACAACAACCACATCAAGGGACTTGGACTTTTAAAATCATAATGCAACTTCTTGAACAGTATTTGGTTCAATGAACTTAATTGTATCCCCACCCTCTACAACTCATCCTACCACTCTGCCCAACACAACTGTTTTCACATATTCTGAGACCACCACTTTTCTACCACAACCTTTACAATGCCTTAAGCTGGAACCAGGTCCAGCTAGCGAACTGATAGTAGCAATCAGTTGCTGCTTCTATTCCTGGAACACTTTTTAAACATTGTTCAATTTATACATGTTCCCATTGTTTTAAATATATTGCATTGGAACATGGGCCAATATGGTCATTGTTCCATTACAAATGTGTCTAAGTGTCATGCTACTATGTTGTTAAATATTGTTGTAGCTTATCAAGCATGAGCTGAAGACCCTGTAGCTAGGCAGGAAACTGCTCCACATCAAGGGATGTTCCACTCTAAATGCCCTAAGTGGGATTTGAGTGTAACAGGCCTGGTGGGTAGTATATCAGGTTTATTTGGACTGGGTATGTCAATCTGGAATAGGGGACATATACAACAAATTAAGAGACATATTAGTTATTTTTAAAATCAACAAATTGAAAATGTGTTAAAGCCCATGTTACATGGTATTGATGACTTAGCCATGGAAAAAGGTTCATGGTGTATCACATGTACAATAGGATTAGGCCAAACAGCAACACATTAGCAGGGAAATTATGTTTTAACCACTGTCACTAACCTCTTCTGAGACCTGGAAGCAGGGTGTATCCCTAACATTGTCAAGGACTCACAGATGGTCAAATGGTATTGCCCTCACTGTCGGACCTCGGTCTGCACCTCCAAATGCATGGCCAACTCATTCACTTCTTCTCTCACAACTGCCAGAAACTTAAGCTATGTCACACCACACCCTAATCAAGGACCTTGCTACTCAACGTACCATTGCTCCATCCCAGAAGCCATGTATGTTTCATTTACTGTGTTTTTACCAGTGTTCAAGAAGAAATCTTCAGTCTTCAACAGACTGGCAGATGTGCACTTTGTTGGATACCAAGAAGAAGACATCTACAAGCAACAAATCAACCTTCCTCCACTGCTGGTGTTTCACCCTCATACAGACTGTCATTCCATAAAAGGCTATCAATACCTTTGCAGGTGTGATGTTTTCCATGTAGCTATGCTAGTGTGTGGCTACTCCATTGACAGACTCAATGAGCAAAATGTTACTGCGCCTCCTACAAATGCCACTGATACAAGTAATGTAACTAAACAGCTCCAGCCATCCAGCATCCAGCAACATGGATATCTCCTGATTGTCACCTCTGTCATGTGTCCAGTAGATCTCACCAAGTGACATCCGCCACAAGTCAAAATAAATAGAAGATGGATGGACAATATTATGTTGTGACAAGCATCAAGAACGTTTCTTAGGGACATCACCCATGTGATGTTGACATTCCTAATTTCTGCTTTGTGCCTCATACTTAAACCATTCTTGGTCAATCTGTGATCACCCCTGTACCCACTCTTGAACAGGACTACTTTGATGGTGCCCCTGACTATTTGAATGCTATGGACCAGTACAAACCAGTTTTTAATGTGCATATTGACATACTCACCCTGAATCTTAAATCCTGTTACATAGAAAATATACTCATCTTATACATATCAGCAATACTATTCAGAATGCTGAAAAAGATTTCAATGATTTAATACATTATGGTGATATACATCTTGTTTTAACTCATACAATGCTAGAAAGTTCTTTTAAAGCCTTTGTCATTTTGAAGGCTATATTGATTCATATTTGTACCATTTGCTGCCTATACAAAACCCTCAGGCACCATTACAGACAGCTGTGCTGCTCAATCTATCCTAACTCACCATCTTGTGTTGCCAGTTTTGCAGGCAACAAGCAGGGGGATATGTAGACCTGGACCACCCCACAACCACTATACTTAGTGCAGCATATGGTACACATACATTTATTCATAATATGCTTAGCAAGGTAAGATACAGTGTTGTACTATGTGCTTCTGTAATACACATGTGCATATGATTGTAGTATCCTAACAGAGCTATGTGCTAGCAACCTCTGGCTCTGATAGTATTACTATTGCTTATGCAGGCCTGATGGCGCAGTTCTTTTTCCAAGCTGACACATCTTTATTTTTGTTCAATGCTAAGCATCTTTTGTGTTGTAACCCAGCACTAGTTTCAGCTAGCTTCACTCTTATCAGTGTATGTGTGTATGTGCAGAACAAGTAATGACCTAACTGTCTTAGGTGCTAACTGCCCACCACCGTCCACCAACAGAATTTCTGTATTTTGCTCTTCTGCCTTCTTGGAAGAGTTTGTTACCTAGTAATGCACTTTCTTATCTACAGTATAAGATTGCCTGTAAGACTGTTTTTCACCGAGTTTGTATGACGACACCATGGTGTTAGGAGGTTTTGAACTCCCAGCAGGTATGCTGTTTTCCTGCATGTTTTGGAATAAGCTTCTTCCTGTGATATCTGGGCTTCAGTGTTGTGTTTTGCCAACAGGTCTAGAATCCTGCCAGTTAACAACCTTTATGCATCACATGCATGGGCATCATACAAAAGTTTCAGAATTGGCTTAACTGGTCTTTCTGAGAATCTCAGTTACAAAATACACAGTCATTCCTTCCTTGGCACTTGGGTGCCCTTCCTTGTCCTCCTTGTCCAGCAAGACAGGATCCTGAGTTGGGATGGCTTGTACTACTTCCTCAGGTGCATTGTGCTCCTCCACTGGCTCTTCCACTGGTTCCTCCACATCCCACAGGCTAAACACCCTCTTCAGTCTCTGATCTTGCAACCTTAGACACAACTATCTCAGCTTCACAGTTCACAGGAGTATTAGTTGTACTGGGTTTTAGCATGGCAGCAACCTGCCTCAGAAGGCCAGGAATATGCTCTGTGGGATAATACTGAGCAGGTTCCATTTTCATCATGAGAAGAATCTTCAGGCACTACTGGTGGGACTGCGGGTTGTTGGGTGCTTGTGAGTTCTTGTGATTTAGGATCATCACTAGGATGAGGTGTATTTTGTTTTCTGTGCATTGTAGATCTGGCTTGATGTTGCTGGGGTGGATCAGGCACCTCCTGATTTTCATTTGTCTCTACCTGTCTAATTGGCAACAGATGATTTCTATTGATCGTCCTTGATCCTCCTGCCTCTCCCTTAGGCTGTGTTCAGTACACTGGCAGATCATTTATTTATTTTACTATAACATGAGGGATATCTCCCCTAAGATCAGCAATCTTGTGTTTCCCAGGCAAACCAAGACTCCTCACCAAGACCCTGTCTCCAGGCAGCAGTTCTTTGGGCTCTCACTTTCTTGTCAATTCTCGCTTTATTGGCTTGTTTTCCTTTTTCCAAGAGGTTTTTGAGGCAAGTTTGTAAGCATTGTCCAACTAATCATTAAGCCTTTGCACATACGGTAGATATTGTAATTTTCTTACCTTAACTAAGGGATCATGGTCATGCCACTGGCTCCTCATACCCCAACAGGGATGGCTCACCCTGTGTGCACATGCCTCCTTCCCCTTCCTCACCACTCCTCTTAAACTTACAGTTCTGTGCTCAGAACTCAGAAGGCATCATAGCTACAGACATTATTTTTGAAATTGTCAATTTTTATTAAATTTCAAATGATACATCTGTTCAAAAGTGCAATTATATAGAAGGTTTGAGTACTTAATATTCAGGAATCTTAATAGCTTTATACAGATAGGTAAATAGACAATTTAAAAGAGAAACGTTTGTACCCTGAATGAAAGGAAAGTACCTACAGACAGATTATCCACAGTATAGGGTACATTCTTTATAAGGCAAATACCTTGGTCCCCTTAGTTGAGGGTCACCCGGGTTGTGTACAAGAAAGAGGACTTGGGGGAGTGAGCCCTGTTTGAGGTAAAATATCCACCCCTTCAGCTCTGGAGTCAGAGGTTCCTATGACTCCCAGTCTTCTGAAAGTCTCAACTTGCACAGTATCTACCACCACCACCCCCTGCCTATCATCGGGTACTCTCAGGATAGATGGGCCAGGCCCTGAATTCCTCTATTGACTCTGAGTCAGGACCCTGTCGGGATCTGGATAGGGAATATAGTTAAGCCAGCTAAGGGGGGGGGGTGTTGTGACAATATTTGGAATCTAGGAAAGGGCGCCAGATTGAATCATACTTATCTATCGTCCCGTTGGCGAAGTGGGACAGTCTTTCATATGTGACCACCTGCGCCAAATTTCCCATCAGCTCCCCTAAGTTGGTACACTGAGCAGAACACCATCTATGAAGCAATAGCCTTTCCCCCTCTGCTCCCACTATTGTTATCCAGAGCACTCCCGGGTCGAGCCTGGGAGTTGACTCTGGGGTACAGCCTAGAAGAAGGAGTGGGGCATCAATCTGAGAGAGGGGGAATATTGTTCGGGCCATGTTAATGACCGAGTTCTAAAATGGCTGTATGGAGGGACAGCTCCATAAAACATGGTGGAGGTGAGCATCAGGGAGGCCACATTTCCAACATTCATTGGTTGGAAGAAGACCCTGTTTGTGTAATTTGGCTGGTGTGTAGTACCATTGCAAGAAGGTTTTGTTCATGATCAGGTGAGACCTACCATCCCTGCAGGCCTGATGTATCCTGGCCCAGCAGAGGGACCACTGTGTCTCAGATCTGTGCTCCCAGCTCATGTTCCCATTGTGATTTGGCTGACAAGGTGGGGTCAGCCTGAATCTCCCTCATTGCCAAATATATAATACTGGCCTTGCCTCTGTCAAACTAGTTCTTGACAGTTAGGATTGGGGTGGGTTGTCGTAGGGCGGCAGACTCTTTGTGGGCTACTGGTTGTTTTATGGCATCTCTCAATTGGAGATACCTCCAGAAATGGTTAGCCGGCAGTAAGAATTTCTCTTTAAGCACTTAAAATGTGTCCGCTGTGGAAGTACCTGGAACCAGGAGGTCTTGCACCTTATGAATCCCTTGGGCCTCCCAGAGTTTCCAGTGAATAGGTCTTCCCCCCACCAGTACTGCTTAGTTGTTCCATAGTGGCATGTGTGCCCATGGGAGGTAGAGAGGGCTGCAGAAGCTTATGCACCTTTTTCCAGTATGTCGGGATATCATGACTGGGGGAACTTCAGACCCTGGTAATCTCCTGGGGGCATAAATCATCGTAGCCAGGGAGGGGGGATACCACCATGTTGGCCTCAAGACCTACCCAGATCAGGGAGTTTGCACTCCTGCATGAAAACCATTTAGCCGTCTGTGCAGTAATAAATGCCATGTGCTAGCCCTGAAACCAGGGGAGGCCCCATCCCCTCTACTCCAGTGCTGCCTTAATTTTTGTTGGCTGAATCTAGGGGATTGTCCCTCCCACAGAAAGCTTCCTATCACTTGGTCTATTTTGTGGAACCATTTCTGAGGGTTGGTCATAGATATGTGTGCAAGTGGGTACAGGAGTTTGGGGGACAACATTAATTTAATAGAGTCAATCTTCCCCACTAGGGAGAGTTGGAGTGGCTTCCAGCAGTCTAGGTCATCCCTCATGCTGTCTAACAGGGTCTTGAAATTAATGTTGATCTGTTTTTCCGGATCAGGGTGGATTACCACCCCCAAGTATTTAATGCCATCTGGAGCCCATCTTAGGCCTAGATCCAAAGCTGCTTGAGAGGTGCAAGCTCAATTCAGAGGCAGGACCTCCATCTTGGTCTGGTTAAGTCTAAGGCTGGATACCCTAGAGAATCTGTCTAGGATGTTTAGGGTCTCCTATAAGGTTTGGGGAGTGTATTTTGCTGTAATGAGCAAATCATTAGCATATAAGAAGGACTTTAGTGTGCTATTCCCCACCTGCATGCCTTGTATCCCTTTAGCTTCCCTGATGGCTATGGCCAAAGGCTTGATTGCTTTTTTTTTACCAGGAGAGACACACTAAGCTGAAAGCTTGTTTACAGGTGTGACCTGGGAGCAAAAGGAAGTTAAGTGACTTGCTCCGGGTCACACAGTATGCAAGTGGGGTCTGTGGGATTGAAACCCAGGTCTCCAGGTTTGTAGGTCAGAGCCTTAAACCACTGTGCTATACTGCCTCCATGACAAACAGCAAAGGAGGAGGGGAGAGCAACCTGCCTTGTGCCCTTTTGTAACTGGAATGGGAAGAGACTGTCCTGTTGGTAAGGACTGACACCACGGGGACTTGTAAGTAACCAGATCCAGCTCCTAAAGCTGTTCCCCACTCCCATTGCTCCTAACGCATACCATCAGGTAATTCCATTTGACACTGTTGAAGGCTTTTCAAAGTCTTTGGCAAGTGCTGCCACAGGGATAGCGAGTTTCCGGGCAGTGTGCATTATAGAGGCCATAGTTCTATGGTGATCAGAGCCTAGTCTGCCTTTAATGAACCCCGCCTGGGACAGGTGAATCAGGCCAGGCAGGAGGGACTCTAGATGAGATGCCAAAATCTTCGTCAAGATCTTGGGATCCGCATTGATGAGGGAAATCGGGTGGTACCTAGCTGGGTTGAGAGGGTTTTTGCCTTTCTTGGGGATGATAGTGATCACCACCTCTCGCAATGATGGCGGGAGCTCTCCTCTACCAAGTGAGTCCAAATAAGCCCGGAGTAAGTATTTTGCCACCTCCATTCCAGGGATTTGGTAGAAGTTAATCAGCAATTCATCTTTTCCCAGTGATTTTTGGGGGTTCATGTGGTGGATGGCCATGGCCACCTCTTCCACCAAGCGAGGTTCTTCTAACTTAGCTGCCAAACTGTTGGCCAGTCTTGGGATTGGGAAATTGTTCAGGAAGTCCTCTATATTCCCTGTGTTTGGGGGGCTTGGGCAAGAGTATAGGGATTCACAGAACTGTGCCATGACCAAATTAATATCTTTGTGGGCTGTAACTTGTTCCCTGTGCTATTCATCAGACTTTGGATGGTTCTGGCAGCTTGTCTATGCTTAAGGTGATTCGCCAGAAGTCTGCCTGACTCCCCCTCCCCCCAGTAGGAGTGTTTAATTCTTTTGATGTTGAGCTCGGCCTGTCTGGTTAGGTGGAGGTCAACACTGACCCTGGCACTAATGAGTTGTGTTATCAGAGATTGAGGTGGGTTTCTATGCACCAGTTTCTAATATTTATTTTCTAGATCAGTCAGATGGAGTTCAAGCTCAGCTTGTTCAAACTTTCTTTTCTTCCTCCTCGCTGAGGCGCAGGCGATGATGCGACCTCTTATGGTGGCCTTATATGCCTCCCACAGGGTAGAGTCAGACACCTCACCATTGTCATTGGTGCTCCAGTATTCCACAGATTCCCTGATGACCCAGTTCCAAAACTGAGGGTCCTCTAGTAGTAGTAAATTTATTGTTCAACAATATTGTCATTACACATAACACAATTTTAAATTAAGCAATAAATATTGCTATTAGATCAGCCTGTACTTAGTTAATTTTATACAATTCGTACAAAATTTAAATCTGATTAAATTATACATAAATTTGTAAATTCAGCTTACATCCATATTCCATAGCCATTCTATTCCATCCTTATACTAGCCACCATCCTCTTCCTAATTCCCATTACATTAATGAAAAAGATAGCTGCAGCTTTAATTGTCATTGGATCCTCGTTGTACATTAGGATTTCCAGAAATGTTAAATTATCAATCATCAAGTGGTCAAAAGTATCTATATGGAATGCAGTTTTAACAAGAGTAGCTCTTGGTATGACATACCATGGGCAAATGCATACTACATGTTTGAGATTCTCAAGACCCCCTAAATTACAATCACATTCACTTGACAAATCTTTGTTCTTTCTGTATCTCTTCCACAAGATATTACTATCATAAGTTTCAAATTTATAGATTGTAAAGGCAAGCCTCAATTTCAGGTCAGTCAATACTTCCATGTAAAACTGCATTTCAAAATTGTTTTTGTTATTGATTGCAAACCATAGCAGTAAGACACTGAGCCTCCAGGAGGAAGCTGGGCTCCACTCCAACCTAATCTCCAGCAGGGCTTGGTCAGAGATCACTATCTGATGGGTCTGTATCTTACTAATCTTGTGATGGGGTGCACTGGGTGTGAGCCATAGGTCAATTTTGCTTGAGGACCCATAAGAGGATGAGAAACAGGTATAGTCTCCTACCCCGGGGTTTTTGTGTGCTACGCATCTTGGAGGGTGTGCTTCTCCATTAGGGCTCTTACCACTTTAGTGGCTTATCTGTGAGGTTCCAAACCCCCTCCACGCCTCTCTATAGAGGGATCCAATGTAAGGTTGCAATCCCCCCCAATAATTATTTGACCCTGGTTAATGCTGAAGTCCGAGAGGAGCTTGTTCAGCTGGTGGAAAAACTCCAGGGCATTGCTCTTCGGAGCATAAATGTTAAGCAGAATCAAGAAACCCTGGGGAGTAGCCATTTCCACCATCACCCACCTCCCCCTTTGTCTTTCTGAGACCTGCTAATCTTCCAGGTGAGGTTTTTGTGCCATAGGATAGATACCCCTCATTTATGTGATGGTGCAGTGCTGTGCACTTCACCCCCACCCATCCTTGTTTTAGTTTTTGCACTTCCCCTTGGGCAAGCTTGGTCTCCTGGAGGAATGCTATCTGGGGTCTCAATATTTTGAGCTGAGTCAGACCTTCTTCTGTTTAACTGGTGAATTGAGACCTTTATGTTCCAGGAGACCATGCCAATCTCCATCAGGGATATGGCACTGGTAACCAGTTAACCAGATATATGTAGACCATGGGTATATGCAACTGTCCTCACCTGTGGTATTCAAACCCTCCTGTGGAAGATATTGAGTCTCCCTTTATCCGTAGAAAGCTACTGTCTAAAATGCACTTCTTCTGTGAGTGCTCTAGAGCACTTTAACAATTGAATATGTATAATACAATAACACACTGTAAACAACAGTAAATGCAGAAAATAAGAAAGAACAAATAATGCAGACAGTGTATATTGACACCTTTCCAACTTTTGTAAGATCGGCAAGCATCTTTTATATCGGCTAACCCATAGCCCAGACTCTAGTGCTGGTCACTGGGATCGAGTGGTGTCTATCTACTGAACAGCCCACTGACTGTGACTCTCCATCCTTAACTAATAACCTTTGTGGGTGAGCTCTGGAATGAATAGGGGAGAGCAACAACTCGTCCCTCTAAAAAAAGTAACAGTAAAAGTTTATCACAACCCCCTCAGAGGAGTGGGTTGAGCCTATACCTTGCCCCTGTGATATGACCACTACAGGGTGGTGGGGGGTGAGGGAATTAGGCAAGTCAGATCTCTTGCAGAACAATAAGAGATCTTGACACCAGGTGAGAGCCCCTCATGCCATCCCTTATTACATGTTGCCCCCACAGTCTCAGGGCTGTTAGTGCTGGCAATCATATGATTTTTTTTTCTTTTATTGTTTTGGTGCTTAGTTGTAGGTGCTAACAACACTGAGCCCCTTCCCCCATGTCAGTCAGAATTACCCACATGAGGACGAATTCAAGATTGGGGTGGAGCAAAACGAGTGCCCAGGAATGAGAATTCACACCAACAACCAAGGGAAAGTATGTGTGGCCCCTTTAAGGCTGCTGCTCGCACTGGGTGTTTAGCCATACAACCAAATGGTGGCACCCAGCAAGCATGCCTGTACCAACCTCAAAAGATGGGGGGTCTTTTAGCCTTAAACTGCAGCTACTATAACTTGCTGCTTAAACCAGTGACCCCCCCAAACCCCGATACCTGTATGCGACCCTCAGAAGCCACCAATGGGAAAAAACATGTTCCCAGTCCATTGTGGGAGCATAGCCATCAAGGAGAGGGTTCACCTCTGGTGAATCATACCCTCAGCCTCATGCGCAAGGATTACAGTCAGTGTAGCTGGGCCCAAATCTTGCCCTATCTCCAAATTAACTGCTGTAGCTAGGAAATAAGGAAATAACAGTCTCATTGGCCCATAAGGCGGTCCCCAAGCAGGTGCTCTGGATCACTGCTGCAGCTCTTTCCCCAGGAGGCATCGGTATCCCCAGGACCTCAGTGGGTAAGTTCATCAGGGGCCTAAATCTGTTTGAGCCAGGAGGTATGTCCTGGATTTCATCCAATTCTGCTGACTCCTGGCTCCTGCTGCAGCTCCGGGAGTGGAGTCTTGGTGATTTGTCCAAGTGGGTGCCCTCCGGTGCCTGGATCTTCCGATTCCTGTGGTTCCATTTAGCCTTCGGAGGAACTGGGGCCAGAACAGGTTTCAGTGGTGAGGGCTCCAATGGTGGTCTGGAAGGGGCCTGTTTACTTGCCGCCTGTGCTGAGCAGTCCATGCTCTCAGTTCGGCAATCCTGAGTGCCCAGTCTGATGGTGTCACCGAATTTGCCCCAGTTTATCATAGTGGCATGTGAATGGAGGAACGCTTCTGCTGCCTCCGGGGTATCGACAAATCTGGGGGTACCATTTACAATGATTCTGAAGTACACAGGATATAGCAGGGAGTATACCACCCCCAACTCTCCGCAGGCTCTCCAGGAGGAGATGAAGGCCCTCTGATGGGCTGAGAGCTCCTGAGACAAAATGGTGAATACCTGGATCTTTTTGCCTCTCCATTGTAGAGCTCCCTTCAGTCTGGTGCTTGACAGGATAGCTTCCCTGTCCCTAAAGTGCAGGAACCGGGCAAGTATTTATTTATTTATTTATTTCAGTTTGGGATTAATACCTTTGTGCCAATGACTCATTTACAAAGGTTCCAAGTCAGACATAGTACAAAACAGATAAACCAACAACAGTATATACAAAGAAAACACACTGGTGTACAAAAGATTACTTTGGTTTCGAGGTTACATTGGTTACTTGAAAAAACTATTGTGCTTATTTGGCTAGTTACACTTTTGTTACAGTTTATCTAGAAATTCACAATGAAATTTCACCGTCAGTTCAACATATAGACAAGTAGTACCAGATTGTTCTAAAGAGTAAGCTGCCCTATGCTGAGTGCATAGGTCAGCAGAAGGATTTCAGAATCACGTGCTTGGGTAGTGTAAGGCAGCCAGAAAGAAGGCTTTGCTCAAGATCCGCATGAGTGGTAGCCTGAGAAAGCGTTGTCTTGGGAAGTGGTGGGCCAGTTGTGAGAGATAGGGATGGGAAGTATAGGGAGGGGGGTGGCAGAGGGGTTGGTGGTAGGAGGAAGTAGCACAGGTGGAGAGTGAAATGAAATTAGGAGAGGGTGAAGGGGTGGGATAGTACAGGGTGGGGATTGTAATAAGGAGAGGGCAGCAGTATGGTGGTGGGGTGGGGTAGGAGAGGGTCTGGAGGTAGCAGAAGATGGCAACAGGGGGGCAGGCGGAGGAAAGGGTGGGAGGGGGATAAATCTGTAGTAATGTTATAGTGGGAGATTGGAAGGGGCATTCAGAGACTCTACAAGTGTCTGTATTAGAGCACATTGGCCTGGGTCTGCCCCCAGGAGGTGGTCGGGGGAGCCAAAGACCTATGAGCGCAATCAATTTTTCAAGCACCCTTGCCCCTGCCACCCCAGGAGACCAGGCAGTTCATTTGGCAGAAATAGAATCATGTCAGGGCCCTCAGCCCCCTCTGGGAACCCGACTAGCTGCAAGTTGTTTCTGCGGCTATGATTTTCACGGTCCTCAATACGGTTCCACATGTGATGTAAGGCCTTGTCTTGATCACAGAGCCTAGCATCCATGCAGTTAATGGTTTCCTTCTGATTCGCAAGGCGCTGCTCCGAGACACTGGTCCATTATGAGAGATCAATAATGTCAGAGGAGTTATTTTGTGCTGCTACTTCAAGTTTGTCCATCTTAGTAATCATCGCTTGGAACATGTCTCTGATTTCTTTTAGGACTGGCTTCCCCTGCTGAGACACTGCCACTGCCATGTTGGGGATTTGAAAGGATTACAGGTCGCTTCTGCATTCCCCCTCCTAGATGTGTTATCTCCCGATTCTGTTTGTACCTTGAATTTTTTATAGTATGATCCATTGGTTTTCTTTGATTAGAAGATACTGAGCAAGGTATTAATGATTGGATTTGTGACAGGGTGTAGAGAGCTTACAGTTTAAGCTGACATCTTCTCCAGGTCAGGCCATGCCCCACCACAGCCACTGACATTATAATAAACTTTACTACAAGCAATTGAAAGGATGCTTTCTCAGAATCATCCTGCTGCTGCAACTCATGTCAGGCAATGTGCACCCCAACCCAGGCCCCGCTGGATCCTCCCCGCCAAGCAAGGAAGGAACTATTAAGTTGGCTACTATCAACAACTACAGTCTGCTGTGTAAACTGGATTGTCTTCAAGCTTGGATCACTCAACAATACCCGGATATCTTGTCGGTGGTAAAACCTTGTCTCTCACAGAAGATTCCTGATAGTGCAGTTGCTATATCTGGGTACACCATCTTCAGGCTGGACAGGCTCACTAAGCATGGTGGTGGCTGTGCCATTTATCTTAAGAAGTCAATGGGGCATGCCCTACCTATTGTTGATCTAGGTTGCGCTGCCCAGGCACTTGCCATCAAACATTTACTCCGGGCACATAATAAAGCTCTTACAGTTATATCTGCTTATTTTCCCCCAAAAGAACACAAGACTGGCTTCCACTGTATATTAGACTATATTCATAGCCTGACACTCAAATCTGAGACTATAGTCATAGGTGACCTAAATGTTAATTGGCTCTCCTCTGACATAGACCCTTATAAGAATGATATCTCCTCGGTCCAGCTTTCACAACTTGTCTCCTCCCCTACCAGGGTTAACTAATATACGAGGACAAGCACCCTTCTTGATTGGATACAGTTCTAGTCACCCCGAACGAATCACCAACGTGATGGTGCATCCTGATTCATTAAGTGACCACTCCCCAGTTTCATGTTGTTGGTCTAATAAATTCCACAAGTCCCCTCCTCAGTCTATTTACTGTATAGCAGGGTGCTAAAATGTGGTCACCTGGAGCTCCTGAAACAAGACCTAATCAATATTAACTGGTCCGTACTTGATGGCACTGATGATGTCAACGTTGCCTTGGAGCATTTCATAAAGCAATTCACTAGTGGTTGTGAAATACACACTCCATTGAAAAAGATGAAACTTAAGTTAACAACAGATCTCTTAATAAGATGAAAGTCAGAGATCACCTCTGGCACCATGCTAGAGATACTGGGAAACAAGCAGATGTACAATCATACAAGAAGGCCAGGAATGCATGCACGCGAGAACTTCATCTCAATAAATCCAAACAGCACAGGGAGATGCTCACCACTTCCTGGGGAAACAGTAAGAACTTCTGGAATAATATAAAATAAGTTATTGGGAAAGACTCACAGGCTTCACCTACCATGCTCGATACTGAAGGAATCCCCAAGCTGGATCCACTAACCATAGCAGACACTTTCAATAAAGCATTCTCAGACCTGAGCAGAGTCCTCCCACTGGACTTCTTCAAAGATACTGACCCAACCAATACACTCTGTCCTGGTGTAAATCTCCAAACTCCCCCTCCTTTATATTTTAAAACTGTCTCGCTCTCACTAGCCAGAAAATATCTTAGCAAAGTGCTAGGGAAATCACAACAAAGCGGAGACTCATTGGATCTCAAACTTGTTGCCCTCACACTAGATAAGTACTGTTACCCCTCTTTAAGATCCTCAACCTGTCACTCTAACTTTCTCAGTTTCCACAATTGTAGAATTTGTCAGTGTCAGTGGCTCAGTAGGTAGCACACTCGCCTCTGAGGCCGGGAGATCAGAGGGCTGTGGGTTCAGTTCCCACGTCTGGCACTTGGGTTAATATCCCAGTACTGACACTGTAGTGCAGCATGAGAGGGGTGCTGCACTTCTGAGGTGCCGTCTTTGATGAGATGTTAAACCGAGGTCCCATCTACCTGGATTGGTGGTAGTTCAGGTGGATGTTAAAGATCCCATGGCACTTATCAAAAAGAGTAGGGTATGTTTATTAAAAGCAAAATCAAATATACAATAATCAAGGAAAAAATTACATAGATGCATACATCATAAAACTGAAAACATAAGCAGGTCTGAAAAACTAAATACAATAGAGGTGAATCAAAAAAGTCCAATATCGTTCCTATATATCCTCTTCAATATTTCCTTTCTCCTTCTTTCAAGCTGCCCAGATACAGTAGAATCCTTTTGAATAAGTCTTCAAAGTGAAACGTCGCTGAAACAAAACCACATCTGACCTGCCATACCCAATATAGAATCACAACTGCTATAATATTCAAGGTACTGGAATTACATCTGGACCAGGATTCTGAAATAAACCAAAGAATAAGGCTCTTGATCCCATTGACACCAGACCTTATCCCAGAAATGGCGCTTCCATAAAACCAAAAATGCAAAATAAAAGGGCAAGAAAAATATAATGAGTCATTGTTTCCGTGAGTTCCACACATGATTCCCGGAAACAATTTCTATCCACTAGCTGTTTATGTTTTGGTTCCTTCGCATATTGATTTTACCTATGTGCACTTAACCATGTAATATCCCACATTGATACTGGGATACTGGGATCCATAACGTGCTATTAATCTGTAGTTCGTCTACAGTGTAAAGCTGGGAAATATATTCACATTAAAATGGATTCTACTATCTCTAAATACAGTTGTTTTAGACAATTTTTTAATCATAGGGTCTAAATGTTCCATATTTTTAGCATATCAAATACCATTCCCCAGTCTATCGACAGGACATATTTCCTTTTATTTTGTGTAAAATTTCCCACTGTTCCATCTCAGGAAAATATCTTTAATAGACATATATATGAAAGAAGCCAAGTTTGAATAGAGTCTTGGACCAATGGTTTTAAGTTGGTTGTGAAAAATTTATAAAAAATACAACTGATGAATCATAGAGACCTCCTTTTCGATAGGGTTGTAATAGAACATTCCGCTGAATAGGATTACATGCTTCCCCAGCTATGAAAAAAGAGAGCCAAAAGAGGTACAAAATGACATTTAGGTATTGGAAAAATATGCGCTATATGCAAAATAGGGGTAATAAAAAAGTTTTAATCAAAAATACGCTTTTTCCCAAAGACCATCTATGCTATTTACTAACTTTTTCTCACCGTATTCAGAGCAATTTCCAATTATATTTAGCTGCATCTGAACCCAAAATACACTCCTAATAACTTATGGGAATCTACTACCTTGATTCCTTGAATAGAAACCACCGTATCAGTAGAAAGGTTAGGTCAAACACACACTTTTCTGCAAATTCAAACTGGACCCAATAACTGATAAAAAACTGGTAATACATCAGTTAACAAATGACCTTCTGCAATGTTAGGTACTAAAACACAAAGATCATCTGCATAAAAAATTATTTTAGAATGAATGCCTGAAAGACCTGAAAATCTTGGAGATTGATGAAGTAGTCGAATAATAGGTTCCAACTATCGCAAATAATAAAGGACTCAGAGGGCATCCTTTTTGCACTCCTCTACGTATATAACATGGGGTCCTAGTCTCCCATTAATATACTGCTTAACATAGGCCAAAGAATAACATAAAACAATCCAATTTATAAAAATTAGCGGAAACCAAAACATTTAAGGGTTAACCAAATAAATTCCTGAAAAATGCTATCAAAAGCTTTTGACAGATCAAAATTAAATAAATATCCTTTTAAGGAACCATGACAACCCTGAGAAAATAGTTCTCTGATCAGTATTAAGGCATCATGAATGGATCTACCAGAGATTGAACAATACTGAAATGGGGAAAGCAGAGAAGGCAAATATTTAGAAATCCTATTCCCTAACAACTTGGCGAAAATTTTTGTAGTCTGTATTTAACAAATGTAATAGGCTCCAATTCCTCAAATCCTGTCTATCTCCTTTTATATAAAAAGCATTAAACCTTCGTATATCTGATCTGTCAGTCGATCCTCCTGTAAAACCATTAAAGACAGCTACCAACTGACATGGTATGAGTCTCCATAAAACTTATAAATCTCTGCTGACAAACCATCAGAACTAGGGGCTACTTTATCCCTAAGACCTAAAATAACATCTTTCACTTTTCACAAGAGAAAGGCTTTATAAGTCCTTTGTTGTGATGTTGTTAATGTAGGCATATTTAATATTTGTAATATCATTGTCATATCTGTGGTAACAACCTCTGGGTGTCAAATGTACGCTGTATAAATTTTGTGACATATGCCATAAGTTCTTCTTGCCCTTTGACAACTTGGCCTTGTTCATCCAATAATTGATGTATTTGTTTACCACCAGCTTTCCAGCATCGACTCTAAGGGGGTTAAATTGACTCTGAGTTCCAGTCGCTTTGAATTTTTGTTCGAAAAGTATGGATTTTTGCCTATCATACTGCACTTTAGCCAATGCGGTTTTGACTTCTGTATACGGGCAGAATGATCCAAACCATATAAATGAGAGTCAGTAAAATAATGTCAATAATTCCGTCAGAGGGCTTGGAGGTATGATGTCTTCATCAGCTAAGGACCGCATATGATTTAAAATATGAGATCACATATAATTTAGTATCAGTCCACCAATCAATAATGGAATCATAGATAGAAATTATTGTAGTACGGTCCGTGATTAACTCCGAAGACCTTGAATAAAAACAGGAAGTAACAATAAAGATGAGTTAACTCTCCACACCCCAGGGCTCTGTGATAACGCATCTTCCAATTGGATTTGTATTCCTATCAAAAGATGGTCAGAAGTTGCCATAGGTATTGTAAAACCTTTGACTATGCCAGTGGTTTCAAACTAACCAATAATCAATCTGTGAGTGCAAGGTCCCTTTCCTAAAGGTAGGCCTCGGGACTGGGCAAGACATCCACTAATTTTAATTCTGTAATAAGATTATGTAAAGCATGGGTGTCACAATAAGTTTTCCTACTGGAAGGGATTTCTAACTACTATTAAAATCTCCACCCCATAGAATTATGCGATTTGTGCACAGAAAAGGTTTAATTTGGCTAAAAGCTGAACTCTAACTGCTTTCTGCTGTGGTGCATAAATATTTATGAGCCTATAAGGAAACCCCTGCCATATAAGATCTAGTAAAAACTCTGCCCGGTACTAAATCCACACTCTTTGTAAAATGAAGAAGTAGTAAACAAAACCAACACCAGAACAGAGGTCTTGTCCTAATGACCAATATGACGGTCCTAAACCCCATTCCCTGGAAGCTATTGTGATGTCTTCTGTGGTATATAACCTAATATCTTGTAAAAATAAACATCATAGGCCAGACTACGAAGTGTCAAAAGTTGCCATTCGCTTATAGTTGGAACGAATACTATTTACATTCAAACTTGCAAGACGATGATGACATGAGAAAACCACGAAAAAAGGAAGAAAGCTCTGTAGAAATAACCTCTCATTTCTTTTTTCTCACTCTAGCAGACTTTTTCGAAATAGCCCCAGAACTTTCAGTCAAAGGTAATGATGCGGAGGCCGACTATGGAAAGAATAGGAAGAGATAAATTCTCAACGCTCTCCATCTTCTTCCTCCATGGCCTCACCCCAACTTTGTAGGGGTTCATACGGTTAGATAGTGGATGGATATAGCGCTCACCTGTTTGGCAGAGCCAAGTCTCCGAGCCACTGGTGGGGAGAAGTTTCTCCATGCTCTTCATCATCCTTTGGAGTACTAGAAACACCCGCAATTCTTCTACAGAGGATTGGTCTATAATTCCCGAAATATCAGTGGGGTCATGGGAAATAAGGGATGCAGAGGGTTCAGGAAGGTTAGGAGATTCAGAAGTTGCAGGAGGTTCAGGCAAAACAGGGCATTTACAATGGAGGTAGTGAAAGAAGGAATTTTTCCATTAGTTGTAACAGGTGGAAGTAAATCCTGGGGGTCCCTATAACAGAGGATTTAGCAATATAAGCATCATGTTCTGTATAGCCTGTAGTGTTATGTGCCGCCCATGGGCAGGCTGAAAATACATGTGAAGTATCACTGCAAATTACAAGTGGGAGGAACTGTACAAGCCAACACAGTATGACCTATCATACCGCATGAAGTACATTTCAGTTTATCACAAACAGAGCTCAGATGGGACAATGAGCCACATCTAGTGCATGTGATCTCAGTTGCCCTGGGTAAAATAATATACCACGGTCTCGACCTAGAAAAACAATTAGGCAGATGCTGAATACCAAACTCATTAATTTTAAGTTGCACAGTAAATTTCACCTCCGCCCGCTAAAACCATTTACATCAATTAAAGCATGTGGTGTGCCAGTAACTGTGCAACGCTGTTCCAACCAATACAATATATCTAAAACATTTACTCCTTCATTCCTAAAAAGGACAGTAATGACTTTTGCGGTAGGCCTAGTAATGGAATAATCACAAAATGCTTCAGACAGGGTCTGCACGAGCATTATAGTAAGCAGACCAGAATTTATCTAGCAATGCAGCAGTCACGGAAAGAAACATCAAAATTAGAGTCTCCTGAAGAGTGTATTAGAGCATACACATCTGAGGGTTTAATCTTTAAAGATTGTATTATTAAAGTCTTTCCTACAAAGTCGGTCTGGAGGAAGGTCCATATCCCCTTGTAATGTATCGGGCTACAAATCTTTTCCTCAATGGGACCTCTGACTGTTTAAAAAGAGAAGCGGAGCTGGCTGGTTTACTAGCAGGCTTAACAGCAGAAGGAGCAACAACTGAGTTCTGCAAAGCAGTAACAACGCTCATGTCTGCTTGAAAGTACTGACCTTCCGACTGTGGTGGTAGCTCAATGTTCTGTTTCAGCGATGAAACGATATCCATGTCTGCAGGGGTTTGAAATGTAGAATTTGATTCTCCGTCGGTTTGGCAAATCTCCATGCTGAGAATCAGAACTAACAGCGGAAGTGATGCAGCAGTTTGGTCCGTCACTGAAAAGTGTTCTCCTGCTGCACTCACTGCATCCAAACGGTCCATCTGGTTCACCAATCCATTCCCAGGCAAGGGAAAATTAGGATCTGGTATCCATGCAGTCGGAGTCCTAATCCAGCCTGCTTTCTCTAGCGCTTGCTCAGGGGACCATGTGGAAAGATGAGCCGAGAAAGGAAATAGGTCCTCTACCGGTGTACTGGTCATCGCATCTGTTTCCATAGGGGCTGTAATTGCATGAACGCTGCTCCTTTTTACTGTACTCTTAGAAGCTGTTTGACCATTCTCTGGTCGTTTCCTTTTTTTCTCCTCTTCTGGTATAAGAATTTGGTCACCATCTGGTTCTTCCTGGGCGTCGGTGTTTCTCCACTGAAGACATCTCCTTCACAGGTATGTCATTTCAGTACATTCACAAGCTAGCGACTGGTAGGGATATCTCTGCAATCTTGCCTGGTCCTGCAGTCCAGCACTCCACACCTCCGTCCTTCCAACGGCTGAGACATACTGAGGTGGAGTCAGATGCCTCATGGGAAGGGTCCCCCACCCATCAGAGTAGGGGAATTTCCCCGGTGTCCTGGCCAAATTTCCCTCATTCACTAAAAATACCACCAACAGCTTAATCTGGTTCAAGATCAGTTGGCATTCATCTGTATCCCCCTCCCCCGGGTCGTGCCTGAAAATAGGCAGGATTTGTCTAGTGCACTTACCCGGTCAACAAAAACTAAATAAATAAAATAAATAAAAATAAATAGAAGTCAGCCCTTGTAACACCAGTACATAAGAATGGGGACAGGGTCTTGCATGCAAATTATTGACCCACATCTATCCTTCCCCCGCTATCCAAAGTGCTTGAGCACATTGCTGTTGTTCAACTGGTTGAGTACCTTGAAAAATACTCTATCCAATGCCCAGAGCAACATAGGTTCCATAAACGGCACAGCACCTCTATGGCACTGGTGGAATTCACTGGCTTCAATCATCAGTCCCTGGATCAAGGCACTTTGGTAGGGGCAGCCTTCATAGATCTAACAAAGGCCTTTTATACCATTCATCACTCACTACTCCTTCAGCAACTGACCTCCATTGGCCTCTCTATAGACTCAACACTTTGGTTTAAAAGCTACTCGGAAGACCACTCTCAGTGGATGAACATAGCCAATGACATCATGGACTGGCAGCCCATTTGCTCTGGTGTCCCACAGGGCTCTATTTTAGGACACTCCTATTCAACATCTTTCTCAGTAAACTTCCTCATTTCTGCCATCAGCAGATCCTCTTTTATGCGGATGATGCTGTCATCTTCTTCAGCAACCCGGCCCTAAGCAACTGGAGCACCAACTACAGCAGGGCTTCAAGGAAGTGGAGGACAGGTTCAACAAACACAAATTGATCATGAACTACAAGAAAACAAAAGTTATGATGCTCAGCAGCTCTCACAATAATCACAAATCCCATGCACTTATCAGAAACTGCTTTGGTGTTTCACTCAAACAAATTTAGTAATTCAAATATCTAGGGGTAAAGCCGGCCCGGTGGCACTGAGGGTTGAGGTGCTGGACACCACACCTCACGTTACTCCGGCAACCTGGGTTCAGGAGAAAGCTTGGCCCGTCAGGGGTCAGTAGGGGAGGACAGGATTGAACATCCAGAGGACTGCTCTCCTGTCCTGGGAGAGAGGGGGGACTCTGATCCCATGCTCTGGTGGCTCCTAGCGGTGGCGGGGGGGCACAGCAGCTTGAGATCAAGCAACCAAGGGGATTGGCTGTGATGGTGATCCTGTAGGGGTGCATGGGTGCGTGCACACCCATGCTGGACACATTGCACATCCAAGCCAAGGGGAGGGAACCAAACAAGAAAAAAACCCTGGCTCTTGGCGGAGGCAATGGCGGCCTGAGTGACTTCAGCCCACATCCCCAACACTAGACTTTCCTGGATGATTTCCCCCTGCCCTGCCCAGCTCCTGGCCTGGCTGTCTAAATTCCAGATGAGGACACCTGGTAAGTGGATGGGTGGCCCTGCCCCAAGGGGTACAGATCCAGGGGGTCGGCTGTGGTCAGGGAGTTGGAGTGGGGTATTCGTCCAGGGAGTTTAAGGTGGGGAGTTAGGTGCTGTGATCAGGTGAGTTGCCAGAGAGATGCCCCGAGAGTACCAGGAGATAAAATAGAATTGAAAATATATATATGTATATCTAGGGGTAACCCTCGACAGCTACCTGTCTTATGCCCTTCATACTGACAATGTCGCCAGGGCTGTAAACATCAAGATCGGTTTTCTCCACAGGCACAAGCACTGCCTAACTCTGGATGCCCTCAGATTTGCTATTTGTAGTTCTGTCCTATCCGTTGTAGACTACAGCCTGGTAATCTATTGCGCAGCCTCCCTGTCATCCATCCGTAGAATATCCATAGTTCTGAATAAGGCGCACAGACTACTCACTTGTGCTGCGCAACTCACCCACACTTGTGAGCTGTATGCTCAGACAGGCTGGCTTCAGCTTAGTGGGAGGATTCAAAATCAAACCTGTCTGTTAGCCAAAAAAGCACTTCTTGGCCTCCTGCTGCCTGTTACAGGAAACCTGCTAAGCCCACACTGCATTTGTCAACATACGCAAAGCTCTGGCAACCAATTCTTCCACGTACCTAGATGCCGAACAACACAGGCCAATGCTCATTTGCCTATGGAGCACTCCTTTGGTTTAATGCACTTCATGAGGATATGTATACCCAGCCTAAAATAGGTCCATTCAAACACATGCTCCATCAATATCTCACCTCTAACAACTCTTGTGACTCGTATGCCTGATCTCCACCGCCTGTAAGCAATGTTCTGCCTATGTGCTCTCCCAATTATTACAATACTCTACTGCCCCATCTCACTTATTGACAAGTCACTGGCTGCCTCTCCCCTCCTCTATATTCCCTCCCCGCCTCCCATGCCCTGTTCCTGCCCTCCCTCCTACTCAACTAGGTTGACAAAGCCCCTGACAGCCTCCTCCAACGTTTCTGCCTCCTTTACTTCCCTCTTCTCTCTTGTTCCACCTTCCTAGTTATAGCTCCACTGTACTTGCAATGTATTTACTCTGATAGACTGTCTTGTTGATAACAATATATTATACCTCCTCTGTATGTCTGTCACCCCTCCTAATGATGTGGAACCATTGCAAAAGAGCTATGTGTGCTCAAAGGTGCTGTAATCCGAGACTGTATAAATAAATAAATACCTTTCAGGGTGTGCTTCATCAGCAGAGACTCCAAAACAAATGTCCACAGGCAATGTAGCTTCTCTTCTGAACATAATATAATAGGGAGAATAGCCATCTGCAACACTTTTTGTATAGTTTTGATGATGATGATGAAAAATACAATTTATTTTTTAACCTGGATCATACAGATTAGGGACTTACCCTATTTTCAGCTGTTGTCCTATAATAAAAACATCTATACATGAATTACAACATTTGGACGCATTTACATACAAAAAGGATATCTTAGTAACATGCTTAAATTAATACCACAATTTAGATATATATTTTAGTATCAACAAATAGTTTAAGGTTACATATAAATCTACATTATTTGCAGTATAATTAATTTAGCCCAAGCAGAAATAGGGGTGAACTAACAACTTTTTCAAAGAGCTTTGAAAATGATGTAATGAATCCTTAGTACAAATTTCACTTTGTAAGTTATTCCACAAAGTTGCTACACTTACTTGTAAGGTTTGATTACCATATCTGCATTTTGTTCAGGGGCATGGCAAACCTTCATTTGCCTCAGTGGATAGTGCTCATTTATTTGATTTTCTGTGGCTAAAAATGTTCAAAGATGGTCTACATTTCATTTCAGCAATATAAAAACCCAACTCAGCCAGGAAATCTCCAACTGATTCTGGATTGCAACCACTCAAAATCTAAATACACTGGGGGAATTCAAGAATGCATGGGACAGACATACTGTAAGGCAATTCTGGGGGGGGGTAGGAAGAAGCAGGCTGTTGGTTAACTAGGATCTGCAGCTTATCCGATAGGTAGGGAAATGGGCAGACTAGGTGGACCAAGCGGTCCTTATCTGCCATCCAAGCCTATGTTTCTATGTTTCTATTTGCACCACAAAGTGTATCTAGCAATTTTATAATATAACATGTACATTCTAGGCACCTTGGATGCAATTAGTATAGATCAAACTCCCATACGCAAGTCCAGGTATTATCAACTGTTAGGCTGATTTAATCTTTGAGTCTAGTCAAACATCTGGAAAAGCTATGTAATGCACACTATTAATATGATCAATGTAAGATAGTTTATGATCTATTTTAATGCCCAGGTATTTGTAGCAGTCGTTATTTACTTCTGTCTGACATGATTTAAAATGTAAATCTAATATTTGGTCATTGGCTCATCTAAGTTGGTGACAAAAAGTACCTGCGCTAATAAATCACTCACCCATCTTTGCAAATGTTGTTATTTAAGTTCAAGTTCATTCAAGTTCATTACAACTGTCTGTGGAGGCCACCAACATGGTGTCATCCACTTACAGTCTGACATCACATTTTTTCAGGGCCTTAGGCAAGTTATTAACAAAAACACTAAATATTAGGGGTCCCAATGCTAAACCTTGCAGGATACCTCAATTTATGGTATGTGGAACTGATACAACATTTTCTTAGGATTCACTTTGTTTTCAATTTACTAAATATGAACAAAACCAAGTTAATGGCTCTGGGTGAACACCCATCTTCTACAGACTTTTCAAAAGAATGGCATGGTTTACCAAATCAAAAGCCTTACTGAGGTCCATGAACGCTGCCCCAATATGCAGATCTTTATCCAGAGGTTTGGATACTATATTATTAAAGTGTACAAGGGCAGTGTCTGAGGATCTGCCAGAGTGAAAACCATACTGATTGTTAGTTAACAAACAATATTTTTCAATATAATCGTACAACTAATGATGAACTCGATGCTCAAATATCTCTAATGACATAGGCAATACGACAACGGGCCAGAAATTTGAAGGATTATATACTTCATCACCTTTAAAGATCTGGGCAATTTTACTTGTTTTCCAATATTCTGGAAAAAATCCAGATTTTAAACTGCAACTGAAAAAACAAGACACAGTAAGGGCAATAATATCCAGTCCCATTTTTAGAAATGTAGTTTCTATACCATCAAAACTCTTTGCCTTATGTGTATTTGGTGCTTTCAATGTTTTTACAACCTTGGGTATCTCTATTCTAGAGAGTAACCAGAAAGGGGGGAAAAGAGGAGTAACCCCCTTGCAAAGGGGGGTTCCTAGACATGCCAGTCTGGGTTTACCTTAGCCCGTTTTGTTCTGTTCTTCTCCCGCTGTCTCTTGGGCTTCTCCTGGCTTGGCCTCTAATTTTTCTGGCTTCCCAGGTCCTGTTTGCCCTCGTGTGTGCCCCAGCTTGCAGTCAAATGAAAATCCAGCCCTCAGGGCTTAAACTGCTGACCGGCTCCGCTGAGGCAGCGGAGTCATGCTATGCAAAGAGCCTTGATGTGGAGCCGCTTGTTTTATGTCACCTGGGACTGTGCCGGAGGTCCCGGGATCCCTTCCTCCATTTGGGACCTGGTGACCGTGGACAGCCTGCTGGAGGACGCTCAGATGGGAGTTAAAGGAGTTCTGACCAGGGCTCATTTGAGTATGCCTTGCAGGGCCCCGTCATCTGAATAATGCATAACAGTGTGTCTGGCTGTCTCCAGGGTAGCTATGTTCAGCTCCAGTCGAAAAGTAAAGAATTAAAATGTTTTACATAATGGAACTGTTGCTGCTTGCTGGGAATATACTGTGCATGTGGGGAAAAGTGCTTAAAGTTAAAATGAGTACTGTTTCCCTGGCAATTCCAGTATCTGGGACTCTGTGTGTCAGCCTGTCAGCTGCTGCTGCAAGGGGAGCTCGCATAAGTGCAGTAGTGACAGGAAAAGTAAAAGAGCCATGTTTTTCATCTGTGCAGTGACTGCAAGTACAGCCTTTAAGCTATAGAACTGTGGGGCATTTGAGGCAAATACTTACTTCTTTCTGGCTGCACCAGGACATTATTCAGGACTGTATCTAATCTGCTATAAGGGACAGTGGGTTAGCAGCCATTGCCAGCAGTACAGCCAATTGGAATTGCTGCAATAGATGGCCAGGACTTGTGGGACATTCACTGCATCTCATGGGTAAGCACCCAAGTGCTTATGGGGGCTTACAGGGACATTATTTTAGGCACAAATTCCACAACCCAATTGTGCCTCGAGTGTTCTGATTGATGGGTCCTTCAGCAACTTGGAGACATGTCACCCCATCTCTGCTACCAATCAGGAGTTGAGCTAGGAGCTCTATAAAGAGAAAATGTTGCCAGTTTGTCTGGAGATTCAGAGGGAGATTCAGAGATGGAGAACTGCGAGAGAGAGCAGCCCAGCCTGCTGGGAGCCCCCATGGGGGAAGGGCTCAGGCTCCAGCCATGCCATCAAGCCTGGGCCACTTAATTCAAGCCCTTTCAGTCTTCAGAGGGCATTTGTTATTTTCTTCAGTTAACAGTTAACTAGTTATAGCAATTGTGCTTTCTGCAACAGCTAGTCTGGAGGTTGCCAGTACTGTCCTCCAGAGGCTAGCCTTCCCTCCCACATCAGGGAATGATGTGGACCGAAGAATCAGATGTCCAGCAGTGGTGAGAGCACTGACCAGACCAGATGACATCATGCAGTGGTGAGAGCACTGACCAAGTACCTCAGCGGTGAGAGAGCTGAAGAAGTCTTCAGGATGCCTTCGATTGCGGATGAGACCTGTAGAGGACCTGAGTGAGTACCCTTGTACCCCCCCCCCGGTGCAAGGGAGAAGCTAAGCAAGTAATCTTGGGGGCTGCATGCCCCATTAAGAAATGTGTGCTGTTATGTGAAGTATTGAAGTCATCAGTCTGGGCTACTAACCCCATAAGAGACTGCCTAGTTCAAATAATGGATGCATCTTGTCTGTGGCCCAAATGACTAAGTTGCAGGTGCAGCAAGATGCTGGGCTTAGTGAATCATATAAATGTGTAGCTATTGGTTAGAGTCCTGCCATCATGGAGCTGTCTGCCAAGACGCGCTTGCCACTTCATGAGACAGGAGGCCCTAAAGCATATTAATGTCTAAGATACCTTAAAGAGAATGTACCTGTGTCTGCACAGAATTTTGTCTAAGAGCGCTTGGTATAAGTGTACAATGTCTAGACGTGCTGGATAGGACTCCGCTTGTGGATAATGTTCTTGGTATATAGAATGTACTGGATGTGACTGCCTGTGACTAAAGTATGGGATGCTTGATAAAAGTATTGTTGCCAACTTACTCTGGATGGATGCCTTTTTGGTATATAAAGTACTGGATGTGACCGTATTTGAACTGCATATAGGATGCTTGACAAAAGTATCACCCTCATTGCTTTGGATGGGACTTTCAGATATTGTGCTGAATGTTCTGGATGTAAGATCCACATAGTTTGTTCTGGAATGTTCAGAAGTCTGCGAGCGCAGGGCAATCCCTGCTGTGTTTGTAAATAGTAATTTGCTGCTTTACAAAAATCTGTTTCCAAGTTGCCCCCAACCTCAAATTAATAGCTGTCCACCTCGACCAGCTGCAACTCCATCAGGCCTGCAACATCTTGGACTGTGGTATCTGTTTAACCAGTATGGTATGAGATTGCGGGGTTTCTGCTGTATCTGGGACTGGTACCAGTGTGGGATGGTAGGATGAAACACGTGTCTGTGTCTTCTGTTGGCACCCTTTGCAAACTGTGTGAGAGGCCTTTCGGCACCATGCATTTTTGCTTAAAGTTGAACCAGCATAATATTCTATGGTGATTTGCATATGCAACCCATGATGATTTGCATTGTGAGGTCATGTGTGATTAATAATTATGTTTAACATCTGATTTATCAGCAGCTAGATAGCCAGGGCTCTGGATGTCGTAAGTCAAATGGTAAAATGTGATTTATGTCTGCCTGTTAATATGTAGCCACCCAGCTGGAGGGCTCACCAGCAAAATCCAAATATTCTCTGTACACTTGTGAATATGGTAAGATAACCTCTACTCCTCCTGTTTCCCTTTCCTAGCTCCTTTATTACCCCCGAAATAAATATCTTGTTGTTGTTGTTTGAAATCCTGTGCAAGCATATTATTAGAGAGAGCCTTTAATTCAGATTGTGGAAATGTGGGGAACTGTGTATTGGGGGCATGTCTGGGGAAGGTAACTGGTCACCGTGGGTGGTGTAGCAGCTCAGGGGGCTACACCCAGTACCATCTCACCCACGTAAAGCACCCTGAGTGGAGGCACTGCGAAAAGTTTTTAAAAAATGTTATGAGTTAGCGAATCCAAACCCCTTAGCCTATGTCCAGGGTAGTAGGCAGGGGTGTAACACTGGGGGGTGGTGCCGACCAGGTGTTAAGGAAGGTTTCTCCCTTGTACTAGAAAACACAAGGGAGACTGCACTACATGGCAGATGAGGTGCCACCATACACAGCAAACTAAATCAAAGAAAACAAAACGAATGGTGCACACTGCTGAATAAAGTGCTCAAAATGGTTTATTATACAAAATTAAGGTGCTCATCAACAGATCCTGTGCCCCATGGGTGCACCTTGATTTTGTATAATAAACCATTTTGAGCACTTTATTCAGCAGTGTACGCCATTCATTTTGTTTTCTTCTTCCTTGTACCCCCCTCGCCACACACATACATCCATCCATTTTTACGTTCGATTGAGAGCATGCGCAAGGAACGTTTTGGGAGAGTAGCACACTTTGGAGGTGTGCCTCTCCCATTAAATCCACTGCTCAGTTGAGCAGGCGTGGCGGTCCTGCACCAATGGGTGCGGGAGCTGTGCATGACAGTGGTGGTCTTCGCTTCAAAGAAAACCACCGCTGTCATACAGAGCACCGCCACGCCACCCCCATCACGCCCACTCCCCGTGTCATGCCGCCTCAGTCTTGCTGCCACGCTGGGAGCCCACCCCAGCGTGGCAACGTCTCAAGCATTGTTTGCCGACGGGTGCCCAACCTCGGGCCGGCCTCGCCCCCAGCCATCCTTGTGCCACGCTGGGAGCCCACCCAGGGTGGCAAACGTCCCCACGCCATCAATTAAAAAACAAACTGTAAAGTAAAAACGGTCCCATGCAGTCTCCCGCCTCTCCCAGAACCCGCACCCACCCACTGCGCAGCATTCTACCTCCCCACACACCCCTCACCCCATACTTACCTCCAGAGCTCGGCGCGACGATCTTCGTGGACCGGGAACACGCCTGCACTCTTCAAAGCCAACCGCGAACTGAGGAAATGCCGGTAAGCTGTATAATGGGCTAGATGGGGTTTCAACTTATTGCATGACATTCAGAGTGATTTTGCACTTTCACGCGAAGTGGCCCCTTTCATGAGGATATAACATGATAGAGCCTGGCCCAAGGGTGATTTCAGTCACTGCGCCAAATCATCCTTCAGGCCCGAATAACGCCATGACAGTGACATCATTCATGAGAAGGGGTCCTAAAACCCCATGTTGAAAATTTGTCAAAAATTCCAAAATGACTGTTTTATGAAGTATGTTGAGCAGTTCCTACGCAGGCATGAAGTTCGCGAATTTTCAATATTTTCACTCCAGATTTTCAACATTGCCATTTTACCACACCTCCTTATGAGCAGTACAGCTGTCATTTTTCACATCCTGCCCAAAACATGTTTCTGCCCATGTAGCATATGCTAATGGCGAAGTCGGTGCGGAACTCAATATATGGGACACATTAAGGAAATCACAGTGACACTGTTCAGAGCAGAGGTCTTAAATGGCTGTGAAGAAAATTTGGTGAACAAATTGCTTAAAATAACTGTTTTATTTAGCCGCAGTTGTGCAGTCTTGAAGACGTCAGAAGTTTATGTAATTTTCAAATATTTTACCCAGATTTTCAACATTGCCATTTACCACACCTCCTTATGAGCAGTACAGCTGTCATTTTCACATCCTGTCAAAACGTGTTTCCACCTGTAGCGCACAATGGGGTAACAAAAAGGTCATGCTGAAATTTTATTGCAAAATACCAGCAATCGCTGAGGGCATTAGGGTTAGCACCATACGTGACAAACACCACTGCAAATACCTACAAGCGAACGTTCGGCATTGACAAATGCTTGTTATTAAATGAGTTGAATCAAGACCAGAAACATTCAGGTCATCATCAGGTAAAGAATCAAGAATGGAAGAATATGAATCTACATCTGGCAATCCAACAACATATTTATTTAAAATTTCAGTTTATTTATGTTGCTTAGTAATGGGGACTTCATTTTTTAGCAACTCACATTTGGCTCTTTTATTTGCAGGGTTCTGTAACTGTTTTATCAGAATCCAATAGTTTCTAGGATCACTACTTAGGGATATTTTAAGTTTGCAATATTTGACCTTTTCAAATCTAATAATTTTGCTACATTTATTTTTCAAATTTTTCAAATCCTTCCAGTCATCCTCAGTCTTTGTATGCCTGTTTTTTTTTAATCCTGATGTATTTTTGAATGTTGGCTGAAACCCATGGCAAATTATTCTTATTGAAGGTAATTAGGATTTGTAGCACTTGCAAATTACAGATTTGAATAAAAGTCTGTGTGAAGAGCCGGCGTGGTGGCATTAAAGGCTGAGGCAATGGTCATCTTACCTCATGCCATGCTGGCGACCCGAGTTCGGGAATGAGCTTGTGTGCCGGGGGTCGGCGGGGAGAGAGAGGATCAAGCATCCAGAAGACTGCTCTCCTCTCTCTGGGGAGGGATCCAGGGTTTGCCTGACACTGTGGCAGCCCCCAGTGGAAGCCAGAGGCACCACGTAAGCTTAAGGCAGAAGTCGAGGGGAGGTGTGTGGCAGACATCCTTGGCACTCACGCGCTGATGTCGTTGCACAGCTGCATTCCAGGTGGATAACCTAATGGAAAACCCACTGCCTTAGCACCGTGGAGATGAAGGGGGCTCCAGGGACAGGCTCACATTCCACTCCGGCCTATCACTTCGGAGGACTCCATGGCTGACCCGACGCCCAGGTAAGGCCTCTCTATTTACAGTTAGGCTGCCATGGGAGGGTGGATCCGCCCCAGGGGGTAATCCGGGGGCTAGGCCTGCCTGTGTGGCTGGGAGAGTCCATCTGAAGATGAAGGGTTCAGGCAGGGAGTAGAGGTCTCATCAAGCAAGCACCCTGGAAGGATGCCCAGGCTGAGGAGGGAGTAAAAATAGAATATATAAGAAAAAGTCTGTGTGAAGCCTTGGCTTGCCAAATCAACATTCTGTGGTAGCCGAACCAACATTCTGTGGTAAGTCTGTAGTGGTCCCAGTGCGACTCTTTTAAGCTTTCCCTAAATTTGTTCAAATTACATTTTTTTCATGTTTGTTCTAAATATTTCTGATGACATGTCATCTTTTGGCTTGATTGTTCCTACAGTGCATTTAACAAGATTATGGTCTCTGAGGTTTGGAGGCAAAATATTACTACCTAACACCTCTGTACCCTGAGAAATAAATATTAGATCCAAAGTTGCCCCTCTATTTACAGTATGGACACATCTCATGGGTGCCTTAAATATTTGTTTTAAACCCTACATACTAAAACGATCTTGTAAATGTTTCCTTCTGGCCAGATTCCAGTCAGCATTAAAATCTTGTACCTTATATCTTCTCAAGGATTCTATTAGCCAGTCAATCAAAAGTCTTTACATTTAATTAATTTTTTTTTTGGGGGGAGTGAATAAATCACACCTATGGCTAACCCTAAGGAGTATATACCGACTAGTACTTTCCAGATTCTCACAAAACAAAGTTCTAAAGTTCCCATAGTTATTTTTAATAAATAGCATCACATCCCCTCCCCTTTTGACTTTATCTTGCCCAACTGTGGTATAATCCTGTAGCTTTAATTTGTCACTATCTATGGCCCCTATGCACCAATGGGTGGGAATTACTGTACATGCCGGAGGTGCGTATCCTGCCTGCATAGGTCCGTACCTGCTGACAGGTGCATGCCAGTGGAATTCAACACTGGCCACCACCTGTCTATGGCCCCACCCCCCAGTGCATAGGATTCCGCAGGGTGGCTGGGGGCTGAGTCACGGAACCAGACAGGGTCCCTCAGTGGAACCCCTACATGGCAGGGCATGCGTTGGCAGCATGCCCCACAGATGACCAATGACCAGCAGCTGTGAAGGTGAGAGGAGGGCAATGCCACAAGCCCTCCCATGATGCGGCACCAGAGCGATGTGCAGGGACATGGTGGGGGGGTCTGTTGGTGGTGCAGGAGGCACTGTACCCCATCATATGCCCAGGGGGACCAGCAGCAGTTGTGGGCTGGTGGTGCCATTCAAGGGGGCAGCATCCTTGGGCTGTTGCCCCAGTGTTGTGTGTGTGTTGGGTGGGTGGTGCCTGGTGGGGGCTGTGCACCAATGTGTGCTGGGGCAAGTGGTGCTGGGTGGCCATAGGGAGTACAGCCACAGTGGTCCCGGTGGTTGTGTCGCTGTCCGCCCCAGCCAGGTGGAGACCCGAAGTGTGCACGGGACACATAAGGGGCTTACAGCAGGGTTCTCCCTGGCATACCCCTGCATCATCCTCCGCACCCCAGTGGACAGCACTATGCACCATTTTACATGGTGCGTAATGCTGGCATGCCCTTAGCCTGCCCCCACGCAGTGCGGTCTGCGGATATGGAGAACGGTGCATTGGGGCTGTGCACCCCCCCATTGGTGCATCTGGTCTGGGGTCACATTGGATGTGCAGTGGCTACATGCCTAAGATACGTGGTGTGTAGCCACTCCACGGGATTGTACATTGGGGCCAATATTGGCATGTAGCCATGTTTCAGACAAGCCAATCACATCAAACTTTTTAGTTGCCATCCAGACTCGAAAGTTATCCATTTTATCGAGAATGCTATCTCCACACAAAGATAAAAAAAAGACAATTAGACTTTTGTTGCTCCCTATCTGGGGTCTCAAGATTATGAGTTTCCTGATCAGGCTACAGTTTCTAGCACAAACATATTCATTTCACAACTTGTTATAGCTGTTTTTTATGTTTATATTTAGAGACTTTATCATTTCTACAATTTAAATCAAATATAGAAACAGTTTTTTATCTCATTGACTAATTTCTTATTTGAATTCCCAAATGAAATAGCATTTGATAGAACCCCAGTAAGTATATAAACAAGAAAAACCTGAAGCATAACAAATAATATATTGATATCAAAAAAGCAATGCTTGAATAAGTCATTGAACAAATTCATGTATACATGGAAAGAAATAGCTTAGTTAAAAAGTAAACACTGATACAGCAATGCTCTTAGTGTGAACAGGGACTTTCAAAAAGCAGTTGGAAGAGTATGGACTACTCCTTAAGAACTACACCTACAAGCTTTTCTACCTGAACATAACTTAAGCGTGCACAAGGATGCTTACTCTTTGGCTCCATTTTGATTTTTGTTGAGGATCGAGAGTATGAAGCATATTTAACAAAGTCTTGTTAAACCATTTTGATTTAGGGTCACTCTGTGGGTGGTACAAAATTGTTCTTGATTTGCAAATGACCAACAGGGACAAAAGTTCTTTCATCACTGTACTTTTAAAGTATGCCTTGATCCGAATTGATTCTTTGAGGCACACCACAATGAACAATGAACTTCTGCATTAAGACTTTGGCTACCATTGATGTTTTTTGGTCTTTGGTCAGAAAGGCCTGTGCATATCACAAGGAATGATCTGTCACAGCTAACACATTGACCAGTTTTACTGCTGGGTTCAAGACTGTGGAAATCAGTACAGCAGAGTTCCATGGGGGCACTAGTTGTGATATTAACTAGTGGTGCTGCAAGCTTGGGGAATGTCTTTCTTTGAATGCAACAGATACATTGTCGCAAGTATTTTCCAACTTCTGCCCCATCCTGGCCCAGTAAAATCTGTGCCGAATTAGGTCTAGCATGTGGTCCAGACCCAAATGTTCCATTTCATCATGCAGTGCTCTCAATACAGATTTACAGAATTTGGCTGGCAATGACAATTGACATTTCTTCTGCTCATCAGGACCTTGAAACTCTCTGTATACCAGTCCATAACATATTTTCAGTTTCTGCTATTCTTTGTACAATGGAGTGTCTCTATGTATGACGGTTCCTTGATCAGTTGGTTCCCCACTCTGAAGCTCAGGTATAATATTTCCAAAGCATGGGTTTTGACAATGTTTTCCCTGTAAGTCTTTTTTGTTCAAATGTGGCAAAGAAGATTTGTCAGGAGCTGTGAAACTACCATAGGCCAGAGGCAAATATTTAACAGTGGTGCCCAAATGGTCAACAAAGTGATTTGGATTTGCAGAGGATGGTTGCTCATCAGTCTTATACTTTTACACAAAGCTTGCACACAGAGTTGCTTCAGGAATTTTGACTCAGTCCTCATTTTGGATGTTACCATCTGAGCATCTCAATGCAGCACAAGCATCAATGTGTTTCAGCACAGGACGGTACTATACATAGTAATCATATGTGGATAATGCTGAAAGCCAATGATGACCAGCTATGCCAACGTTGGCTATTGTTTTGACATAGTTTAGCAGATTGTTATCAATTCTTACTGTGTGCCATACAGGTACTCAGGAAATTGGTTCACAGTTCCCCATTTCAGTACCAAACATTCTAACCTGTGAACTGGGTAGTTGCATTCAGATGGTGTCAAACTACTGCAAAGGCCACAGGTCTTAAGCCCTCTAGATAATATGACTGACAAAACACTGATCCAAGTCCCTGACAACTTCCATCTGTATGCAGAGTGTATAGTTTGTTTGTGTCAGCATATGCTAACACAGGCACACGTGTCAGTTGTTTGATAATGTCTGCAAAAGCTTCGTCACAGCTGTCGTCCCACCTGGATCCAAATGATCCACCGATTCAGTAGTAGCTTTTAAAAGCAGGTTGATTTCCAGGTGCTTTACATCTTTTGTTTATGGGTGGATACCTTTAGGTGAGGTTTAACAGTGGTCAAACAATTCTGGTGTGGTCTTTGATAAACCTCCTATGGTACCAACAGAACCTCAAAAATCTTTACAGTTCTTTCAATTGCATGGATTTTGGTCAAGAAGTTAAAGCTTGTATTTGTTAGGGTCAGTGCAAACTCCGTCTTGAGCCAACATATTTTACTGAGCTTCTGAAAAACTGACACATGCTCACACATAATTTCAGTCTGAACACCCTAGTCAATCCAGCAGTTTGAATGGATGAGTTTCCTGCTCTTCCAGCATTTTTCCAAATATGATGACATCATCCAAGTAGACTAGGCACTAGAGCTGATTCATATTACCCACGACCCTCTCCATGAGTCTTTGGAAAGTGGCTGGTGCTCCCGATATTCCTTGGAGCTGCCTCAAAAATTCATAAGAACCAATGGACAGATGAATTCTTTTTTCTCCTGGTCTGACGTGGCCATGAATATCTTTTAGCACTCACTTCTTGGATACAACACTGAAAATCACTGACTTCCACTTAAACAGTCCAGAGCATCTTGGATTCTAGACATTGTGTATTGATCAGGGATTGCTTGTTCAAAGTGGGATAGTCCACATACATCCTTTTGGTGCCATTTTTAACCACCACCACAGTGGACAAGGCATATGGGCTGCATGACTCTCTGAGGAGACTAGCTGCCAATATTCCTTGCAAATGTCCTCTGATGTTCTTAGTGTCAGCAGGCACTAGATGTCTGGATCTTTCTCTGAAAGGTCCATCGCCATGCAAACAAATTTTGTGCTGTTCTTCCATCACACATCCAACATCCCATTCATTCATGGAAAATACTTTGGTTCTCTGGGTCAGGGTTTGTCTCACACAATCTTCCCACTCCTTAGAGACTGGTGAACCTTTAAAGTCAAACAAGTTTGGTTTGATGCCATTCACTTGGGTTGTTGAGGTTGACTAAGGTTGAACTACAGTGTCAGCACTATATACTTGTGCTAAGGTCCTCCTCTTGCACATGTGCTCAGTAACATGTTTGAATTGTACTGTTATTCTCCAGACAGAAGCATGGGTATTCACTGACAAGATACTGGGCTTCACGAGCAGTCCCTCAGGCAAACCATGTTCTACTGGGCATCAAACATCAGTAACTATTTCTCTGTGTTCTTTATCAGTCAAATCATACCTCAAATGGCTCACGCAGAGTTCAGTGGTAGGACCAGTTCTTCACTGTCCCAAAGCCGCATGATACCAACAGGGTCGTCATCTGGGTTACTTTCCTTCTTTGTGCATCTGATGTACTGTATGCTCTGCAGACCAGTCCATGCAAATTCACACTCCTTCTTGAATTTTGTTTCTCTTGTGATGCTTGGCCAGCTGGTTATGATTGTTCTATGATATTTGTAATATAAAAATGTAGTGTATGATTGTCTCCATAAGGCAGCTGTGCCATGGGTCCCCCCTCCCCAGGTTTTAGAGAAGCTGCTGGATATATTAACCTGAAGCCAGGAGGTAATTAAAGGACTAGAGAGACTTAATTAGAGCTGACCCAGCTACCAGGATTTAAGGCTTGTAGACTTTTATGACGTCTTAGAGGAAAAACATTTTATACCATGGTGTGAAAAGTCATAAAAATCTTTGATGTGCCCTGGGAATAGGAACTGCTCAAGATCAAAGAGGGGATGTTAATTAAGGAGTCATATTGGGAAATTAGTTTTTGCTGAAGTCACAGTATTTAAAATATCTCCTGACAAGAAGATCATTGTTTGTATAATTTTTATATTCTGAAAGGAGGAACTAGATGACATCATAGAAGGGGGTGGAAACACAGAGTTTTAAACTGTAGTCTGTGTTTCAACTGAGTGACATTTCTTTTTGGGCTCTTAAGAAACAACATCTAACTATAAGCACTATAGAGGTAATACATTAGATAGAAAAAGTCTAATTGTATTGTGGTAGGAGTTTGTCTGTAGTTTTCCTTGTTTTTCTTTATGTGATTGTATGCTCTTTGATATATTGTTCTGTGTTTACATTTAACATATTTTTATCCATTTTTAAGTAAACCTTTTATTTGAAAGACTGCCTGGGTGTGTCTTCGAAGTTCTTTTTGCATGTGATGTATGGAGGGTTAAGACTGACAAAAACTGTTCCGTGCTTAATGGTGTTAGTAAACTGGGAAAGGGTAAGAATATACCTAAGGTCTTTTATAGAGTTTTAAGGGTTCATTTTGGATACCTGGTTAGGTGCCCTTAGGCGATAGATATCTGGCATCCCCCTGAAGAGCAGATTATCTGAGCTTGTACATTTGGGGTACACTAGCATAAGGTTCACAGTTTGAATCCCCCAGAACTTGAGACCAAAGATGATTCAGACCCACAAGCAGACAGGAGGGTTACCCTGTCTGTTACCTGTTCACATTACTGAGCTCGGAGGCTGGCACTGTGGGAGCAGAGGGCTTGATGTGCTGAGCGTGTATGTGACAGATTTGGTTGGCAGTGGTGAGGATAAAATTGGTAACACAAGTTTCAACTGTTCAGTGTGTTGCTTGATACTGTACAGCTCACTTGCAAAAAAAGGCAGTGATTTAATGTTTTAAAAAAAGGAAACAGAACTATATAATTTGGCTTACAGTCAAGTTCCTACTTGTTTTATTTTTTTTTCTAAAGTGCAAGTTAGAGTAGCCATAGATAGGGAAGAAGATGGCTTCCAACTACAGCGGCAACACTGTAGACTACTTGAGGCAGTTGTACCAGGACAGAGGAGTCCTGTATGAGGGGAGAGCCACTAAGCAGAACCTCATGGATGCCCTGATGGCAGCAGATGCCCAGAGCATCGAGTCATAGATTGTGACTGTAAAAGACCAAACCTTGAGCATGGAGGGGCCAGCGGCCAGTGCAGTGTCCAGATCTGGTGAGGATGACAGCAGGGCCAGTGCCAGCAAAGGGCCACAGCAGCAGGGAAGGTCACCAGCATTCTGGAGCCAGAAGTAATCAGGCTGCAGATTGAGCTGTGCAGAATGGAGCTGGAGTTCCAGAAGGAGGCTGAATGAGAACAGCGAGAGGTGGAGCGAGAACAGCGAGAGGCTGACCAGGAACAGTGGGATGCTGACCGTGAAGAGCATGAGCGCCATCGAGCTGCAGAGGAGAAGAGGGAGTGAGAACAGTGAGAAGCTGAACGTGAGGAGCATGAGTACTAGAGGCGACATGAACTGGAGAAGCTACGACTCCAACCACCAGCACCAGAGCAGGTAAGTGGCTTGGATTTAACTGGAACTACAGGACTGGGTTACAAATTGAATTCCAAATTGATAGCTGAATTTAAAGAGGGGGAAGATATGGATGCCTTTTTAAATTCCTTTGAAAAAGTTTGTATTCAGGCTAAAATTCCTAGAGGGTCCTGGAGCTTCCAGCTATCCCCACTACTTACCGGGAAAGCTCAAATGCATTGGATCAGATGGACAATGAGGACAGTAATGATTACAGCAAACTTAAAGCTGCACTTTTAAAAAAGTGTGATTTAACTGCTGAAGCATACAGAGCTAAATTCCATATGCTCAAGAGAAGCCCTGACATGAGTTATGAGGAGCTAGCCATGAAACAACATCATTTTTTAAAATGCTGGTGGGAAGGAATTTAAGCAAACTCTGTAGATAAAATTTAAAATGCTATTTTGTTGGAACAGTTTTTTTGGGCATGCCCAGCAGAGCTGAAAACCTGGCTGGAGGACCGAGATCCCAAAACAGTGCAAGAGGCTGCTAAACTCTTGGACCACTATGCCATGAGCAGACCTGCTCTGAGAGTGAATGGGATGGGCGTGGCAGTGCAGAAAGGGAAAAGTGCCTTCAGGGTAGTTAAAACCCTCATTGCCCCCACCGAACCCAGTTAGCCCAAGGTTTCAGAGAAAAGATTTCTCTGAGAAAAGAAACGAATGTTGGATCTGTAAAGAAACTGGGCATATTGCCAGACAGTATCCCAAAAGGACAAGCAATATACAGAATGGGACTAGGAAAGAAGTGGGTTGTTTGTGTGTCCCTGGAAGCATGCCTGTGAACATGAGGGAACACATGCACCCAGTCACGGTGAATGGTGTACAGACACAAGGGTTAAGGGACAAAGGGGCATCTCTGACATTGGTAAAGGGGGATCTGGTAGAGCCTGGTCAGCTTATACCCAATGAATTTGTAACTGTACAAGACTTTACTGGTGAGGAGAAAACATTGCCCCTCGCTAGTATTCTCCTAGACTGGGGTGAAACAGGGGGAACTGTGCAACAGGTGGCTGTAGCCTAAATTTTAGCAGTTGATGTCATCCTTGGCAACAATCTCAAACAGGGGATGGTGTGTGCAGTTACCCATAGCCAAGTGGGAAGGGGAAATTGTAGTTCCCTGGACCCCTCAGAAGCCATTGTGGACACCACTGGGAGGCTGGTTCCTCAGCCTGTGTCTCCTGATATGGAGACTATTGAAAAGGGGTTAGAAATTTCCCCAGTAGCAGCTAACCACACAGCTACGGAGGGTTACTCCAATGAAGGAGAGGTGACCCATTGTCAGAGGGTTAGGGATGACAGTGATTCTGAGTGCCGTGACGCTAGTGCTAGGGACCCTAGTTTAGAGACTGAAGGGGACTTGTCTCATGCCTTGGGAATGTGTAAGGAGTTTGCAGCTGCTCAGAAAAGTGACCCTAGTCTAGGGAAACTGAGGGCTTGGACAGACTCTGATGGAGCACAGGGAGGTGACGGTAAACATAAGGTTTATTTGGAAAATGGACTGATGTATACTCAAGCTGTGAAGACAGAGGGAAGGGTGATAGGCAGGCAGCTTGTCATTCCCCAGGGGTATTGTGAGCAGTTGCTCAAGATTGCACATGATATTCCCTTGTCTGGTCATCTGGGAATCACACACACACTATGCAGTGGTTGGCCCAGAATTTCTATTGGCTCAGCTTCACCCAGAAGGTGAAGGAGTATTGCAGGTCTTGTCACCGGTGCCAAGAAATAGGGAAGGCAGGTAAGAAAACATAAGCCGCCTTAATTCCATTGCCCATAGTGGAGGAGCCATTCCAGAGGGTGGTAATGGATATTGTGAGGCCTTTAAATACCCCCAGCTCCTCCAGGAAGATGTTCATCCTGACTGTGGTGGATTATGCCACCCAGTACCCAGAGGCAGTCACCCTATCCTCACTGAGGACAGACAAAGTGGCAGATGCCTGGCTTGGGATTTTCTCCTGTGTTGGGTTTCCGCAGCAGGTTATCACTGATCAAGGGGGTTCCTTCATGTCGGACTTGATGAAACTTTTGTGGGAGAAGTGTGGGGTGGTGCAGAGGTGCACAACACCTTATCACCCACAAGCCAATGAGCTTTTGGAAAGATTTAATGGTACCTGAAGTCAATGCTCCAAGCATTTGCTGAACAGCATGGGAGAGACTGGGAGAAATACCTTCCCCACCTGTTGTTTGCATACAGGGAGATGCCCCAAGAGTCGATAGGATTTTCCCCTTCGAGCTCTTATATGGGCGCTGGTGTGTGGGCCCCTAGACTTGATCTGGGAGGACTGGGAAGGCAAGTACACCACCCAGGGAACTCCCATAGTGGATTATGTCCTTAGATTTAGGGAAAGGCTGAAGGAGCTTATGGGGACAGCCCAGAGCAACCTGGCAGCTGCCCAACAGAAACAAAAAGTGTGGTATGACCGCAAAGCCAGAGCTCACTCGTACACGGTGGGTCAGGAAGTCATGGTCCTTATTCCAGTCCAGAAAGACAAGCTGCAGGCTGAGTGGGCAGGACCGTACAAAGTAGTTAGGAAGGTAAATGACGTGAACTATATCATAGAGTTACCTAACAGAAGACAGACAGAAAGAATGTACCATGTCAACATGATGAAGCCATATGCTAATAGGGCTGACATGGTGTCCGCAGTATGTAGTCCTGGGGAGGAGATGGATGAAGGAGACTCCCTTCTGGACTTTCTGGAAGAAAGCAAGTGGGAGTCCTCTGTGGAGGCAGTTAAATTGTCTCCCCAGCTGGCCCCAGACAAGATCCAGGAAGTAAGGGATGTTTTAGCAGAATTTGCCCCTCTGTTTACCACCAAGCCTGGACTAACCCCCCTAGCGACGTACGATGTGGAGACAGGGACACAGACGCCCATACGGCGGACAGCATATCGGGTGTCAGAGGCTGTCCAAAAGGATGTTAGGAGGTAGGTGGAGGAAATGCTGGATTTAGGGGTAATCCAGAGATCCCACAGCCCCTGAGCCTTACCCGTAGTCCTTGTGTCCAAGCCAGATGGCTCTACTCATTTCTGTGTGGACTATCATGGACTGAATGCAGTCACAAAGTCAGATGCCCACCTGATGCCCCGGACGGACAAACTCCTGGACAAGTTGGGAGGGTGACATACCTTACGACTATTGACCTGACAAAGGGGTATTGGCAGATTGAGTTAACTGACAGAGCTAGGGAAAGGTCGGCCTTCATTACTCTGATAGGCTTATTTGAATTTAAAGTAATGCCTTTCAGAATGAAGAATGCCCCGGCCACTTTCCAAAAGTTGTTGAACCAGGTGTTAAATGGTGCTGAGGAGTACACCGTGGCATACCTGGATGACATTGCCATCTTTAGTGCCAGCTGGGAGGGACACCTGTCCCACCTTAGGGAAGTGCTGGACAGGATACAGAGGTCCGGGCTCACTGTCAAAGCTGAGAAGTGCAAGGTGGCCATGGCTGAAGTGGCATACTTTGGGCATGTTATAGGCCTGGGACAGCTCCATCCTAACCAAGTAAAAATAGAGGTGATCAAGGCATGGCCCAGACCAGAAATGCAGAAGCAGGTCACTAGTTTTCTAGGGACAGCAGGGTGCTATAGGAAATTTGTACTCAATTACAGTGCCCTTGCTGCTCCCCTATCTGACCTGGTAAAGAAAAGGATGCCTAAGAAAATTACATGGGAACCAGCCTGTGAAAAAGCCTTTACCAGACTGAAGGAGGCGCTATGCAGTGCTCCTGTATTGACAAGTCCTGACTATAGCAGACCCTTTATAGTTCAGACTGATGCCTCAGATGTGGGTATTGGGGCAGTACTGAGTCAGACATCCAACCAAGGGAAAGATCACCCTGTAGTGTACCTGAGTAAAAAAGTTACTTCCCAGGGAGCAGGCTTACTCTACTGTGGAAAAAGAGTGTCTTGCCATAGTTTGGGCCCTTAAGAAGTCAGAGCCATACTTATATGGGCAGTATTTTGAGGTACAAATGGACCACAACCCCCTGGTTTGGCTGACCCAAATGGGAAAAACTAATGGTAGACCTTTAAGATGGAGTCTTGCCTTGCAAGGGTATGACATGACAATCTTACACAGGGCTGGAGTGACCAATCAGAACGCTGATGGCCTTTCGCGTCTGTATGAGGAGTGACCTGATTTGGGAAGCTCATCCCATGCGGGGGATAGAGCCCCCAAATTCAGTCCAGGTGGGGAGAATTGTGATGCTTGGCCAGCTGGTTATGATTGTTCTATGATATTTGTAATATAAAAATGTACTGTGTGATTGTCTCCATAAGGTAGCTGTGGCATGGGCCTCCCAGGTTTCAGAGAAGCTGCAGAATATATTAACCTGAGGCCAGGAGGTAATTAAAGGACTAGAGAGACTTAATTAGAGCTGACCCAGCTACCAGGATATAAGGCTCATAAACTTTTATGACGTCTTAGAGGAAAAACATTTTATACCATGGTGTGAAAAGTCATAAAAATCCTTTGATGTGCCCTGGGAATAGGAACTGCTCGAGATCAAAGAGGGGATGTTAATTAAGGAGTCATATTGGGAAATGAGTGTTTGCTGAAGTCATAGTATTTAAAATATCTCCTGACAGGAAAATCACTGTTTGTATAATTTCTATATTCTAAAAGGAGGAGCTAGATGACATCATAGAAGGGGTGGAAACACAGAGTTTTAAACTGTATTCTGTGTTTCAACTGAGTGACATTTCTTTTTGGGCTCTTAAGAAACACCATCTAACTATAAACACTATAGAGGTAATACATGAGATAGAAAAAGTCTAATTGTATTGTGGTAGGAGTTTGTCTGTAGTTTTCCTTGTTTTTCTTTATGTGATTGTATGCTCTCTGATATATTGTTCTGTGTTTACATTTAACATATTTTTATCCATTTTTTTGCATAAAAGAATTTATTCAAACTCCAATGCACACATACATACAGTACAATCATGTCCACATACATATTCACCTATTACAGTACATATGAGTTATGGGTTTAGTTTATCCATTCATATGTGTCTGGTGTTAAATTTTATGCTACCCAAACACTACATATCTTTGTATATGTATGTGGTACAATTCAAAACCTTGTGATTATTAACTACATTAATTAACTAATAAGGTGCTCAGGTGTCCTCTGATACGGTGTCCTTATCACCTATATTTCCAATCCATCCCATAAAACCATACTGTCCTGCAGGGTCAGATCTGCCAGGAGGACGGCCCACTCTCTAGTAAACTATTCCAGCCTATCATTCACCAGGAGAGTCAGCTTCTCCAGAACTAAAGTATTCAGGACAAATGTGTGCCAACTCTGTATTGTGGGAGGTATACAGGATACCCAAGTATTTTGGATACAGTGTCTGGCTAGAATCAATAAGATTCTTACCCATCTAGGCAGTGGTTCCCAGTCCCCTTCTCCATCCAACTCTACTCCAAAGAGACAGACCAGTGGGTCTAATGGAATCACTCTACCCCACATCCTCCCTACCTCCAAAGCCACCAATTTCCAGAACTGCTGTAGGATTCAACAGGCCCAAAAACAGTGCATATAGGTACCCATCTCTTACCCACAATGCCCACAATAAGGTGACATAGCAGGGTGGTATTTATGAACTATAACCGGAGGACTATATTTCCTGTGGATAAACTTATAGAAAACCTCCTTAAATCTATGACAAAGCAAAAGCCCCATATGCATAGGCAACAGCTCCGCCCAGTTCTGATCACTTATCTGGATACCCATATCCCTTTCCCAGATTCTCCGGGTTTTACCCGAGAGGTCCGAAAAACTCTGTCTGGAGTCTCTCACCACCTTCCCTATAAAACCCTTAGGATCCCACTCGGACAGTTGGATTAGTGCTTCAATTTTCCTGAGCTCCCTTATCCCAGATCCTTCCCTACTTAACCCTGCCACATAGGCCCGAATCTGGAAGTACCAAAACAAGTGTCCTCCCTCCAAGTTTAACCTTTGGCGCAGTTCCAAAAAAGGAACAATCCCTACCCTGCTACTTAGATCTTCCAGACTCCATATGCCTCTTCTCTCCCACATCCTGGAAATCCTGGATCTTCCCACCCCAGCAGAAAGTATGGATTTCCAGCAATCGGCACTAAATACGTATCTACCTCCTTCACCCCTCCTCCGCTTCAAAAGCCTACCCCAGCTATCCAATGTTGCTTCCACCAATGGATTCCGATTCTCCTGCCTGTGATACGCCACCCTACCCCTTCTTTCAAGGTATGCTGACAGTCTTGTCACACAACCCCATTGCTCAAGGTCTAGCCACCTTGCTGTCGGGGGCAAATGTAGCCAGTCACTGATATATTTCAGTTCAGCTGCTAGGTGATAGGATTCTATATCCAGAAAATTTAATCCCCCTCTCCCTGTGTCTATCTTGAGATGTTGCAAACTCACCCTGGGGTGTTTCCCTTTCCAGATAAATGAGGAGAACCATCACTCCAGTCTCTTAGTATCCTTCCTGGTCAGTCCCAAATGCAACATCTGCAGAATATGTATCAACCTGGGAAGGATGTTCATTTTAATTAAATTTATCCTCCCAAGCCATGAGATTGGGAGAGACGCCCACCGTCTCAAGTCAGTTTCTATTGTCCTTAAGATTGAGCTATAATTCAAGCCATAAAGGGAGCCCAGGGACCACCCAATCTTAATTCCCAAGTATGTAACGTGCCCTTCTACTCTCTTAAAGCCCCATCCCTGATTCCACCCCGTACCTTTGGGAAGCCTCATTATTTCAGATTTATCTAAGTTAAGTTTGTACCCTGAGAACTGCGCGAACCTCTCAACCAGCTGCAAGAGAACGATCATGGAACTCTCTGGTTCTGTGACAAAAAGCAGCATGTCATCCACATACATTGCAAGTTTATGTCCCCCCCCGAGAACCCCCTCACTGCTCATTCCTCCGAATGGCTATCGCCAGTGGTTCTATCGCCAAGGCAAAAAGCAGCAGAGACAGGTGGCACCCCTGCCTTGTACCCCTACTCAGCCCAAAGCCCTCAGAGAGGGTGCCATTTACCAAAACCTTCACACGGGGAGATCTATATGATGCACGTACCCATCCCACGAACGTGTCCCCCAGACCAAACCGGGTTAACGTCTCAAATAAATAGTCCCATTCCACCCGGTCAAATGCCTTTTTGGCATCTGAGATAACACATGTATCCTCCTTCTGCTTTTCTGCCCCCCATAGCACATGCAGGAGTCTCCGCACATTATGATAAGAGAGACACCCCTTAATAAACCTGGTCTGGTCTGGGTGGACAATATCGGGCAGTACCACTTCCAAATGACCTGCCAATACCTTTGCAAATATCTTGGCATCGCAATTCAAAAGCAAAATTGGACGATAAGAGGAGCACTCCAAAACATCATTCCCCACCTTGGGAATCAAACAGATCACTGCATCCAAAAAAGTGTCTGGAAGTCTCAAAGCCTCCCCTTCCTGCTGCCGGAAGGTATCACACAGTGGCCCAGCCAACTGCCCCACCAAGCATTTGTAGTACTTCACTGGGTAGCCATCTGGTCCACTTGCTTTACCACCCTGAAGTTTTTGTATGGCCCCCATCACTTCCATCCTCGTAATAGGGCCATTCAAGGCCTCTTTCTGCTCCCTCGTTAGTTCGGGCAGCTGCAGGGCATCTAAAAAGGCCTTCCCCTTCCCTTCCCCTCCATCCTTCATATACAATGTTTCATAAAATCTTTGGAAACATTCCCGTATCTGCCTAGGGGACCTGTGCAACACCCCCTTCTATCCTTAATTGCCGAAATATGGGTTGCGCCCTTTCCACCCCTCATCAGCCAGACCAGCAAAGGACCGGGCTTGTTTCATCATTCATATAACCTCTTCCTACCGAATGTCCAAGCTGTTCTGGCTTCTCCCCTGAGTAATGCATTCAGGGCCTCCTGAGCCACTTTCAATTTCCCTCGTACCGCTTCATCCTCCCTGTTTGCAGCCCGCCTCTCTAACTCCCTTACTCTAATTTCTAGCTCCACTCTCCTGGCTTGTTTTTGCTTTTTTACCTTAGCTACATATTTTATGATCATCCCCCTTATGTACGCCTTTCCCACATCCCATATAGTTGCCCTACTAGTGGGGGAATTTACATTAGCTGTTATATATGTTTCCCATTGCTCCCCTAAGTAGTCTTTAAAATCATTGTCAGTGAGACAATCACCATGGCGTGGTCTGAAATATGAATAGGACTATGCCGAGTCGCCCATTCCCTTCCATACCGTGTCTGCAGGATAAACACGTAGTCAATTCGAGACCAAGTGCCATGTGGATTAGAGTAAAATGTATATTCTCTCACACCAGGGTTCACTTCCTGCCAGCCATCTACCATCTCCAACTCTACCATTCCCTTATACCACTGTCGTATTGCCTCATGTTTCTGGCCTCTACCCTGGGAGTGGTCTAGGTGGGGATCTAGGATGCAGTTTAAATCGCCCCCTAAAAACAGGCCCGGAAATTGCTCCTTTATTAGGAGTGATAGGATAGTATTGTAAAAGGTGGCCTCAAATACTGCCGGGCATATACAGACCCAAATGTTTCTTGTTACCCCCATAATTCTCCCACCACAAAAATGTGCCATCCCCCAGTCTGATGTCTAACAACTCACTGCACCTGAAATGGAAGGTGTTTATGCAAAAGGACAGTGGCCCCCCTCTCTTATGCACCAAAAATAAGGCTGCAAAGCATTTCCCCACCCAGCCCTATGCCAATTTCACATGTTCTGCCGCCGTGAGGTGTGTTTCTTGCAGCAATGCCACCTGGACCCCCTGTCTTTGTAGAGCCGTAAGGAGGCTGGATCATTTCACCGGGGTCACTATCCCTCTAACATTCCAGGAACATACATTTAAGTCTTGTTTGTTAGCCATTAGGAGGAGACAATCTTGTCTTAATATCCCCACCAACAGCCAAGATGTATCTCCTCTCCGCTCTAATACATTGGGTAAATGCCCCCCTCCAATTGGTCATATCTTTCCACTGCACCTGAAGCACCATAACCTTATGATCATAGCTCTGTGTGCAACAACATGTAGACAATAAAACATTAACAACAAACCAACTATTTGAAAAACATTCAAACATACCCCTCCCAACATCTGTAGCAACCAAGTGAACCAATCCCCTTCCCCCCTTATGTCCCTTTTCCACAGTAATTTTCCAACCAAATCCCCTGGTCCCTTGTTTTGAGACAGATCTCAAGTATCTCACCTCCAACACTATCCACCAACCATGCTTGAGTGCCATTAATATACCTCTACGTAGATGTGCCCTGCCCCCCCCCCCGAGGTATATGTCATACTCGCCCATCCATAATCCGTTCTCCTCTGGGCTTCCTCCGGTGTCAGCCTTTGAGTTTAAATCCAGTGTAAATATATATGTAAAACCCCCTGTTTGTTTCTTTTTTTTTTATGCGTGAGGCCACCACTTGCCATACGAACATACATTAATGTAGGCCAGCCTCTTCCAATCAGGTATCCCTGCGAGCAAGCCCACAGCCACCAGTGGGGCCTCCACTGAATGGCAATAACCCAGCACAGCAGGGGCACCACCTTACTGTTCTTACATGACATCTAGCCCAGGCCCACTGCTATGCCCTTATCAGCAACTCTACTTCTCGAGTCCCACCACCCCGCCAACATAGCAGGCCTTCTCCCACTCACTCTCCCTTCCAGTACTGTCGTGCGTCCTTCCCCATTCCTCTGCAACTCTCTCCAGGTATTCTTTTAATTTTAGAGGCCCCAAAATGTGTCCATAATTCAAAGATGACATCCAAAAGAACAGTCATATGACATCTCGTAATAGGCTGCAAAATAAGCATGTCGAAATCCCTTTTTGCCCAGTACACTGCAATGAGGACCCTGCATCTCCTAACATCGGAGAGCGGGAGAAGGATAAAGGAGTCCATCCCACCAAAAGGAAACATGGAAAGACTTTCCCCGCCATGATGAAAAGGAAACACATGTCCCCTGAACATATCAAAGTCCTACAAGTAAACTATTAACAAAACAGAGCTATTTACATCAGTTAGCCCCTCTTACACCTACAGGCCCAAAATTTGCAACTCTGTTCAGGGCTTATACTTCACCCATTCTTTTTATGCAAGTCCTCCACAAATTTTGCCGCTTTGTTTGCTTCCCAGAACGAGTATGCCGTACCCTTGTGTTTCACCTTAAGAGTTGCTGGATAAATCAGAAAGTTCTCCACTTTGAGAGAGCGAAGAATAGCCATTGATTCATTAAACTTTTTATGTCTATTCAAAAGCCTTGCAGAAAAGTCTGGGACAGAAATATGCGATGACCCTCCATTGTAAGCTGACCTTTCTCCCTATAAGCACGCAGCACCGTTTCACAGTCTTGGTAGTGGTGGAACCACATGATGATTTGGCGAGGCGTTTGCCCTGTGGGAGGCCTGGGCATAACAGCCCGATGTGCACGCTCCAACTTCAGCCTTCCATTCTTTATTATAAGACCCAACAGTTTGGGTAGAGTTTACACACAAATGTCCAATATATTCCCTCTCTCCATTCCTTCTGGCAGGCCACGCAGCTGAAGATTGAGTCTTCGGTGGTAATTTTCTTGTTAATCCGCCTCCTCTTTCATTTGCTCTAGTTCTTTTTGCAGGGCTAAGATCTGTCCTGGAACCCCCTGCAGCTCATTTTCCATTCTGGATATTTGTTCTTCTGCCTCCGTTAAATGTGTCCCTTGGGGTGCTTGCTGGGTTTGCACCTCCTGGAGCCAATCATCGATTCTGGTTTCCAACTTATAGAGTCGTGGCTCCAAGGCCGCTAGGATCTGGCCGGTCAGCTCTCGACCCAGTGCACTCACTCCTGTGGCCAAAAGAGAGACAACTTGGTGGCTCTCAGCCTGTGAACAGGATGCATTTTTCTTTGGGGCTTTGCTGGTTGTTCTCTGGCTTTTACCAGTCCCCGATGACAGATATTCGTCCATACTGGAGCAATGCACGGTCTTACAACAAAATAAACTGTTAAAAAGGGTGATTTAACACTTTCTTAACTTTAATTTACCTCGGCGAGGAGGAGCGAGGTGCAGACGCATCTGTTCTTTTCAAGTGCTCATTAGCATCCCCCCCGTTATCCATTTTTAAGTAAACCTTTTATTCGAAAGACTGCCTGGGTGTGTCTTCGAAGTTCTTTTTGCATGTGACGTATGGAGGATTAAGACTGACAAAAACTGTTAAGAGCTTGATAGTGTTACTAAACTGGGAAAAGGTAAGAATATATCTAACGTCTTTTATAGAGTTTTAAGAGTTCATTTTGGATACCTGGTTAGGTGCTATTAGGCGAAAGATATCTGGCATCCCCCCGAAGAGCAGATTATCTGAGCCTGTACATTTGAGGTACACTAGCATACAGTTCACAGTTTGAATCCCCCCAGAACTTGAGACCAAAGGTGATTTGGACCCACAAGCAGACAGGAGGGTTACCCTGTCTGTTACCTGTTCACATTACTGTGCTCGGAGGTTGGTGCTGTGAGAGCAGAGGGCCTGACCTGCTGAGTCCATATGTGACATCTCTCACTCTCTCTTCTCATAACTGTTTTAGGTATCCAAACAAATTTGCATCAGTATAGGTGATGACTGGCATGCAGTCATGTAATTTAGCTTGGGAGCACACCAATGCACAGGCCACAACTGGTCCCTGAACCACAGTCACGTTTTCAGGGAAGGTGATCCAGACTTGGATAACTCCTAGGTATGGATAGGCCCCACACATCTAGTTCTTATGAAGGCTCCAATGGTAGAACTTGTTATAGGGATCTTTGAACACAATCGTTACTTGAGTGCCACTATCCAGCAATACTCGGGTAGGCTTACTTGAGTGCCACTATCCAACAATATTCGGGTAGACTTCCCCTCAATTTTTCCTTTCATTTTGGATAAGGGTCCAACAATGTTCTCCTGGTCAGTTTCTTTGCAGTCTGGCTTGTCTGAGGTACAGCTGTCCTCATACGGGAACATCTTGCATCTGGGGCTCCAGTGCGTTCCCTTACCAGGCCCCTTTGGAGCTCCTGTCATCTTTTGATCAACAGTTCATTCACCCTTCTCAGATCTTCAGGACTGTGAAACTCTCTCCTCAAATGTCCTTCTTCACCACATCTGTAGCAGAAGATGTCATCTCGCCACCTTGACTTCCATGGATAATTTCTGAGCCATAACTCTCTTTGAGGACTTATGTCAGCTGTCCATATGGCTCCTGGGACATGGGCCACTCCAGTATCAGCAGTTACTCATACGGCCTGTCATGTCTTCACCATCAGTTGTGTTAGCTTATCATACGTTCCAGCAATTCTTCATTACTCTGCCCTGTAGGGGTGGTCACAGGGGCAATCCTACTTGCATGTTTGGGGGTCATGGCTTTCATCACTGGCAACAGTCTCTCTTCTTGTTCTCGCACCTCTCCCATAAGCTCATCATAGTGGGGTGGCTTGTCCATGCAGTCTCTCAAATGAATATTTAACCAGATTTGATCAGAATTTATTGCACCATCTAATACTTGAGTGGCATGGGTAGGATCCATGGTGTCAAGCATCCTTTCCTGTAGGTTCTTTGTACAGCTTTCTCCAACCTCACCAGAAAATCAGATAATTGTTCTCCTTCATGCTGCTTGGTCAATAATGGCATTGTAAGGAGAGTTCCAGGTATTTGTACATTGTTAAATGTCCATTCTAGGGTGGCTATATAATCATGAGCAGTCACGTTTGAGTTTGTAACTCTGAGGGAAACAACTACATCAAGAGCAGGACCATGAAGGCACTTTCCCATTTGAGCTCTTTTCTCAGCACCAGAACATTGTATATCTTGCACCATCTGGGTGGCTGACTCAGTCCAGGTAACAAAGTCATCCTCCCCAATGATAGTCAGTTTTGCACTAGAAAATGATTGAGGCATATATACTTTTTGTACTCTCGTGCTGCCTGTCATACATTTTTCATTAATCTCCCCACGGTATCCAACAAAACAGTTGTTTGAGAATTTTCCTGATGAGCCACATTCAACAAATCTTTCAAATCCTGCTCTGATTTATACGAACATACAAATTTGTCAGCAGATAATGGCCTAGAGATCTATCGAGTCTGCTTGAATGTGCAGCTAGCACCCCTTATTCTGCAGCTGCCCCTCCCTTCCACCCTTCCCCTTCATTAACCCTCCCCCTTGTCCTGTCCCATCCCCTTTTGAAGCAGTCCACTGTTCTACTGGATACCACTTCTGCAGGTAACGCATTCCACCCAGCCACCACCATCTCTGTAAAAAAGTGTCTCCTCATCTCCCTCCTGAACCTTCCTCCCTCCAGTCTCATATCATGGCCCTGGTGGCCCTCCCTCCTTACTATGAACAGCCCCTCTGTACCCGTCTTGTTTATTCTTTCATGTATTTAAAGGTTTCAATCATGTCACCCCTGTCGCTCCTCTCCTCCAGTGAGTACATGTTCCACTCCTTCAACCTCCTCTCGTATGATAAGTCCCCCAGCCCCTTGATCATCTTTGTCTCCCTGTGCTCCACCCCCTCCAGTAACTTAATGTCCCTCTTCAGATACGGGTGCCAGTACTGCACGGAGTACTCCAGGTGTGGTCTAACTAATTTATCTTTCTGTTCTACAAGTTTCTTTACTTTCTCTCTCAGCTTGCTGAGGAAGGTGGCCCAGACAAAGTAGCTACAGTGTTCCCCATGTTATAAAGGTACCAAACCTCATCTTCATTGGGTGTCAAGGATGCAGGCAATTCAACAACAGTTAGATCTTTTCAGGTTTGCACAAATAAACTTAGGCTCTTTTTTCAGGCACATATACCACATGCTGTATTTTCATCTTACCAAGACCAGTCAATTCACGTTCCAGCACAGACAACAATTCAGAGGTGAGCCCTCCCTCAGGGATATTACTGACCAACAACACATTCTTGGGGTCCAAACCTTGTTGCAAGCAGTATTTCTCAATTTCCTTATATGCTGTTTTGAATTTCTGAATTTTTTCAAAATTTTCCAAAATGTCATACTGGATTGTGGGGCAATCATCTAGTGGCCCCAGGTGTGTCCAGTGGGTAAGCAGAAGATCTCAGCGGTGCCTCAAAAGATTTATCCTGGTCACAGTGCAGATGTTACAGTAGTTACTTTCTTGGTTACTAACCCTGCCTTGCACCACTGGGGGCCCAGCAGGGTTGAGGGGCCTGCGGCGCGTTAAAGTCCTCGCATGGGGGGTTTCATTTGGAAAGGGGGACAAGGGAAATAGCACACTGCCTCCACCCTGAGAAAGAAATAGTGAACCTGATCACACTTGGAATGCTACCCCTGGGATGCAGTATCAGCTCACCTCCCTAGCTGTCAGGCACCACCTGGAAAGCAATCTGTATCAGTACCCACACTTTAACTGCAATTTCAAACACATTTGTACCAGTTAGGCTAGCTCACTAAAAATATGCTCAGACACCAGATTTCAGAAACTTACAACAGACTTTACTGGTCAGCAACACAGATCCTGCGAACAGAAAAGGGGTCATGCAAAACAGGTTTAGCAGTGGTTTAGGCAATAGCAACATGATTACTCCTTTCAGTATTTTCGGAGTGTATCACCCCAGTAAGGCATTCCCTGATGACCAGGCCTCTCCACAGTGATAGTGTAGTAGGCCTCCCAGCTCCCACACACACAAGATTTCCAGCAAGACCTCTACTGTAGGGCCTGCCATACTCTCAGTAGCAGATCCCCACAGTTCCAGATAACTTAACAATTATGCTTTCCAAACTGCAGTCCTGTTGTAACTACTGGGTACACAGGTAAATTATATATGGTTGCAAGCCTAATGTATCAATGCCCAGGATCTTGCATGGGTGTGCTTTACCCCAGCCAGCTGACTTTTGGCTAGCATTTGTTGTATCAGAATAAATTTGTAATCCAACAGGAAATCAAATACTAAATTGTAATCAAAACAAGGGAAAATTCTTCAGCAGCATTTTCTGGCTGGCTAGGTGAGGAAGTATTTTTTTCACAGAGAGGGTGGTGGATGTATGAAACGGCCTTCCTGTGGAGGTCATGGGGTCAAAAAGAGTGGGGGAATTCAAGAATGCATGGGACAGACATAAGACAATTCTGGTGGGGGGTAGGAAGAAGTAGGCTGTTGGTTAACTAGGATCTGCAGCTTATTCAATAGGTAGGGAAATGGGCAGACTAGGTAGACCAAGCGGTCCTTATCTGCCATCAAAGTCTATGTTTATATTTTATTGTAACCCCCTAAAAATGGGGTTCCCAAAAAGTCTTCCTTGAGCTTGCCTAAATGCTCACTGCCAGGCTGGTGTCCTGTGTTTTAGCAGTTTAAATGTGATTAACAGAGCCTGTATAGCCTCTGTGAACTGTCTCTTTAAGAGCTGCCTGATTGCAGCTTAAGTAATCTGAGAGGGAGCTCTGTTGAAAGATGTAACTATTTACTGAAAATCATTTAGTGTGATAATGATAATGTAGTTTGTCTAACCTGCTTTCTTTGTAGCAAGGACTGTTTTGTTCGTTTCCACTATCTTGGTCCTGGAATGCAAATTGGACCAAACAGTACTGGTGAGACCTAAAATGTAGCCAGACTACAGGAGCTGTCTGAATTCAAAATCTGTAGGAACTGTCATTTGAAGTTTTTTTGTGCCTTTTTTGCAACTGAAGGGGGAGCTCTTACTTTGACTGACAGCCAAATCAGCCAACCAAATCTTTTGGATCTAGGGGAAGTCCCGGGCTGCTTGCAGTTTTCAGTCAGTTCTGAACTGGGAAGTGAAATGAGAGGAGCTGAAGTGTATTTTGGGCAACAATCCTGAGTGGATTCGCATGGGAAAACTGTGAAAGGTCTGATTTTTTGGCTTGTATGTCTGCCTGCTGCTCCTGAGAGGGAGAGAAGAGAATTATTGTGGACTAAATCCAAGTTTGTCTGACTAAAGTAAGCTACTGAAGTGGGCCAGGCTCAACCTGAAGATGCCCGAAGATTTTGTTGAATGCGATCGGCCTGTCAGGAGTTCCAGCTACCCCTAAGCTCCCAGTGTGTGTAGAGGCTTTGCGATTGTGACCAGGGAGCGCTTTGCCTGGTACAATAGAATTCCCGTACATGTAAATGTGCTATGAGCTGCTAGTGTGTTATGAGTTAGTTCCCCACTGTGTGAACTGTGTTCTGCTTGCTGGAAGCTGTATCTAGCCCAAAATGGACTGCATCCGAATTTGTCTCCATATGGTCTGGGCCTTGCCAGACTGGCCCAGCCACTGCACAGAGAAGCCATCGACGAGAGACCTGCCTGGGGATCAGCCCCCTGCTCCTCGCTTGAACAGGAATGATGCCTCTGCGACTTGTGTGGGCCCTGCTTCTCCTGGCATTTCAGATCAACCACCTGCAGTCTCGATTTTCGTCCAGCCTGTGTCCAGTCTTAGGTATCGTGAGTAAATACCAGGGTAGCTCCCTGCAACAGCAGCTTAATCTGAGTGTGTCATCTGATTGTTTTGTTGTTTCATTTCCTTAATGAACTGAGCCCTTTGGCTCCGGATTACAAATATTGTGTACTGTGCATGTTGTGTTTTCCATCACAGGGCCCCAACCAGCTGCAACCCCGGGCAACGGTCCTGGCTAGCCCATCTCTTCTCCACCTGGGTACCAGATGTGTACTGTGTGGGGGACTCAAGCACATGCATAACTGCTTGATTGATATAACCTTTAAGCAATTAATCTGATTTTGCCTCCCTTGTTCAAGTCCCTGAATAAATCAGATCTAACTTTTCTGCAAGTAATCTGACTGTGGTTCAGTTTGTGCTCAAAGTACTGTACTGTTGCTATTTGCTGTGCATAACATTGTTTTACAGGGGTCCCCAGGGTCGAGCCTGAGGAACCAGTCCTGGTGGTAAGTGCAAACAGTGTGGGTACTTGTGTGGTGTACCACGGGTATTGTGAAAGTGATTATTGTATAGTGTTCAGGCCACTAGGGGGGAAAGAGGGGGGTTACAGTGTCCCAGAGGGCTGTACCCAGGTTAGCTTGACCACTACCAACCCTGACCTCTGAGTGGAGGCACTCGTTTCAGAACTCAGGCCGCTTAACCTGCTACTAGCCAAGCAGGCAGGGGTAGTAGCCCTTGGGATAGTACCACCTCTTGGAGGCTCACCACTGGGATTTTGTGTCTTCTAGTGGCCGAAACTACGAATTATTGTCAAACATAAATGGCTACTCCAACAGAAGTGGCTGTGCACCAGTTGGTGGGGTGGTGTACAGGGCAGGAGATTGACCCTCACAATGCCCTGCTTGTATTGGATATTCCCCTGAACATTGGTAAAGACACTGTAGAAAGACTACTTTCCAAAGTTGAATGTTTAACAAACGCTGTGGTGGTGGGGCGACAGGCTGATTTGACCACCCAAACTTTCATGGCATTAGTAGAGTGTAGTAACCCAGTGGACAGTTCCAAAGTGCCATGGACTATTGCCCCAGAAGGGACCCCAGTGGCCTGGAGAGTGATAACTAGAGACAGTAAAAACCCCGGGGAGGTTGAGCTCCCCCTATTATCTGAGACTTTTGAGGAGAAATTTGCTAAATTGTTGCTGGAGGAAGGGGAAAACCATAGAGGATTTTAAGAAACGTTTCCTGCCACCTGGGGGTGTTCCCTCCCCAACACCTCCTCTCACTCCAGCACCGTTACTGCCCCGGCTTCTGTGCCCTTGACAATGCTGGCCCCTAAATCTGTACCTGCCATTAGTCACAACTCCTACCTCAGGTTAAGAATCTTCTCGGACACCCTCCCCACCCCCCGGGGGAGGATGACTGGGAAACCTGGATAGACTATGTTGCCCCTCTAGTACTTGAATGGCAATGCTCAGAAGTAGAGAAATGAAAGAGGTTGGTGAGCCTCAAGGTCCTGCCCTGGCTACCATCCATGCCAAGCGGGCCAATAACCCCAAAGCAACTACACAGGAATATCTTGATGCATTGGAATGTGTGTTAGGAGCCAGTTCAGATGAGGACCTGTGGTGGAGAGTAAGAAATGCCCAGCAGTACTCAGGAGCCATTGTCTGTGTATGTACCTCAGCTGAAAGCTGCTACAAGAGTGCCTCAGAAAGGGTAGTTGCTGTCAAACAGATTAGATCAAACCAGGCTGGACCAGATCCTAGAGTCTGCTCCATTTTCAGAATTGTTACTGCTTCAGTTGCGCCTCGCCAACCGACTGGAATCGCGCCCCTCTTATGACGAGCTAATGAAAGAAATTCGGGGGGTTGAGCAAAGGCGACCCCCGGGAGGGGAATTTCATCAATATCTGCTGCTACTGCACAAGTGACAGAGAGTGATCATCCAAGTGGGGTTCAGGGGCAAACGTCAGCACCTAACAAGCAGTCTGAGAATGCAAAGGACTTCCCGCCCTGGGCCCAGTTTTTGAAAGTTGAGCTATTAAAGGAAGTCCGAGAGTTGAAGGCGGGCACCTTTGCAAGGGTTCCCCCCATGGAACAAGATTCTGGTTCCTCTCAGGACATGACTGCCATGGGGTGGGAGTGCACCCTCCGCATCCTCTACCAAGGATAGCTCCCAGGCTGAAATCAAAGAATTAACTGCCACCCTAAAGGAACTATTGAGACACGTTGCACCCCTCTCACCGCTGCAAGCAGATAGTGGACCCCAATCCCTTACTACTACTTCAGTTCCTCATGCAATGTTCTCTCCAAGGATGACCCAGGAGTCTATCATTTGTCACCACTGTGGAAAGGATGGCCATATGAAGAGGGAATGCCGGTCTTAGAAAGACTTAGAGAAAGTGGTGATCCAGCTTCAAGGAGAGGTTCGGAAAATGAATCAGTGGTCAAGGGGTGCACAAAATGACTGCAGTGAAGGCTTCAGACATCCTAACTCAAACCCCCTTTGTGGCTAAATTGTCCATCCAGGCCCCTGCTGCTGTCCTACCAGACTGGTCCAAAATAGTGGGCCCTTCAATGGAAATTACCGTGGCTGTGAATGGTATTCCTACTCGGGCTGTGCTGGACAGTGGGTCGCAAGTGACCATTGTATTTAAGGACTGGTATGACAAACACTTATCTGCTGTGTCCTTACAATCCCTGGAAGGCCTACATGTGTGGGGGCTGAGCAACAAGTCTTATCCCTACCTAGGATATGCCCACCTCTGGTTGTCATTTCCTGCAGCTGTAACTGGTGTAGAGGAGCAAGTCGAGACACTGGCCTTAGTGTGTCCCCCTACTGGACTATATGATGGGGTTCCCCTGTTAATTGGGACCAACACGCCCATATGTTTAGGAGACTGGCACAACTCTGTCACGAGAAACAAGTTCGACGGACTGGGAGGGCCCTAAAAATTCCCACTCTGATCAAGAGGGCCTATGATTTGCAACAGAACCCCAAAGGAGTGGACCAGGATGAACCTGTAGGAGTCGTGTGGAAGAAGGATCCTGACTCAATGGTACTGGCCCCTAATGCCCAGTGTACCATTCAAGGGGAGGTCCACCTCCGCAAAGATGTCAAGAACAAAATACTGATGTTGGAGCGCAGGCAATGAAAATTGCCAGAAGGATTATTGGTTAAGCCAGCATCTTGCCAGCTCATGCTCATGCCTATGCACAAAGAGTGATGGTCCAGATTCATAATGTGTCAGATCGGGAGATCCAGGTGAACAGAGGATGCACCCTAGCTATGGTACACTGCACAGACACTGCAGTGTTGCCCAGCAACAAGCACCCTGGCAAGACAGATAGAGTGACTCCCGACTTGTTTGATTTTGGTGACTCCCCGTTGCCAGCTGAATGGAAGATTAGAATTAGCCAGAAACTTGTTCAGAGAGATCAAGTGTTTTCATTGAAGGAATGGGACGTGGGATGTGTCCAGGGTGTGGAGCATCACATACATCTGTATGATGAACGGCCATTTCAAGAGAGGTCTCGACGCCTAGCCCTTGCAGACATAGACGATGTGAGAAGACACTTGCAGGAAATGCTCGCAGCTGGTGTGATACAAGAATCCAGGAGCCCATATGCTTCTCCCATTGTGGTTGTGCATAAGAAGAACAGATCTGTGAGAATGTGTGTTGATTATCAAACTCTGAATCGGCAGACCATCCCCGATCAATACACCATGCCCCATATACAAGATGCTCTGAATTGTTTGAATGGGAGCAAATGGTTCTCTGTGTTGGATCTTCACAGTGGATATTACCAGATTCCGATGGCTCCGGACGACCATGAGAAGACAACTTTCATCTGTCCTTTGGGGTTCTACTAATTCCTAAGAATGCCACAGGGGATATCGGGCACCCCAGCCACCTTCCAGCGACTGATGGAATGAGCAGTGGGAGACATAAATTTGCTAGAATGCCTGGTGTACTTGGACGAAGTCATTGTGTTCGGGAGCTCCCTAGAAGAACATGAGAGTCAACTGTTCAAAGTACTAGACCGACTGGAAGATTTCTGGCCTTAAGCTGTCCATCAACATGTGCCAGTTTTTCCAAACCTCTGTGAAGAATGTGGGCACATAGTGTCTACAGAATGGGATAGAGACTGACCCTAGTAAAGTTGAAGCCTTGACTACTTGGCCCCAGCCCCACAATTTGAAAGAATTACAATGTTTCCTGGGATTCTGAGGCTACTACCGACAGTTCATAAAGGACTATTCCAAAGTGATTTGGCCACTCTTAAATCTTACCCAGGGTTATCCTCCTACCAATCAGAAATACAAAAAAGTGTCCATCAAAGAACCAGATAAAGCATATTTCCACCCAGGTGAACTTTTCGAGTCTCGTTGGACACCTGACTGTGAAGCAGCTTTCCACAAAGTCATATACCAGCTCACCCATGCCCCCATCCTCGCTTATGCTGATCCCACCAAACCTTATGTGCTGCATACTGACACCAGTCTGCAGGGTCTAGGAGCTGTACTGTATCAAGACCATGAGGGATGGTTTGAGACCAGTGGCGTTAGCCAGTAGGAGCTTGACCCCGTCTGAGCAAAACTACCCTGTGCATAAGTTGGAGTTCCTTGCGTTATAATGGGCCATTGTCGACCAGTTTCATGATTACCTCTATGGGGCAAAAATATTGGTGAGGACTGACAATAACCCGTTGACCTATGTACAGACTTCAGCTAAGTTAGACGCCACAGGGCACCAGTGGCTTTCTGCATTGTCAACAAATGATTATGCTGTCGAATACAGACCAGGCCTGAATCATATTGATGCTGACGCCCTATCCTGGAGGCCCATTTCCAAGAGCGACTAGGTCAGGCTGTCTGAACCTGACATCCAAGCATTGTGCCAAAAGTTTGATAGAAATGAACAGATGTCTACGGACACAGCAGACTGCTTAGTAGATTGCTTGGGCCCCTCTGACACCTGCATATCGGCTGCGTACTGCCACTTCTCTGCTCCAGATATTAGTGCACTACCTCAGTTTTACAATGACAGCATTCAGTGGGCTCAGTCCCGAGATCCTATGATTCAACCAGCACTTGATGCCCTTCGTGCAGGAAAATATGTGTCTAAGTTGTGTTCCTCTGATCTGTGAACCGCTTTATTGTTTAAAGAAGGCCCCAGGTTGAAGCTGCTTAATCATTTATTGTATAGAGAGACTGTAGATTGAGGTGGCCAAATAGACAAGCAACAATTGGTCCTGCCCACAGCCTTCAAAGATTTGGTACTGAGGTCCCGCCACAATCATATGGGCCACCTCGGTATCGACCGGACCCTTGGCCTAGTACGATCTCGATTCTACTGGCCCAAGATGGGGGCCAATGTTGAGCACCATGTAAGGACCTGTAGTCGTTGCCTGCAGAGAAAATCCCTGCCTCAGAGGGATGCCCCCCTTGTCAGCATTACTACCAGCACCCCAATGGAACTAGTCTGCATAGACTTCTTGAGTTTAGAGCCTGATCAGTGAAACATTGGCAATGTGTTAGTTTTTACTGACCATTTCACACGGTATGCACAAGCCTTTTCCACCAAAGATCAAGAAGCATCTATCGTGGCCAAGGTGCTAGTGGAAAATTTCTTCGTCCACTATGGTGCCCCACCAGCAAATTCACTCTAATCAGGGCCGGAACTTTGAGAGTCGGCTAATCAAAGAAATGCTCTCTCTATGGGGGGTGCAAAAGTCAAGAACCACCCCTTATCACCTGCAGGGGATCCTCAACCAGAACGCTTTAACCGCACCCTGCTAGACAGGCGAACCTCCACCCAAAAGATAAGCACAATGGAGCCAGCAGATTAGCACCTGGTACACGTGACAATTGCATGAAGAATGATGCTACCGGGTTCTCTCCCTACTGCCTCATGTTCAGGAGAGAGGCCCGGCTGCCTGTTGATGTCTGTTTTGGGGTTTCTCCTGATGGGGTCAGAGCCGAAGATTACCTGCAATATGTACAAAAACTGGAAGCTCAATTGAACCATGCCTATCAACTGGCCCAGACAATGGCTGCCAAAAGAAATCTAGCCAACAAAAAGAGACATGATAAAAAAGTAAAGGCTCAAGAGCTTAGGCCTGGAGACCGTGTGTTGTGAAATTTAGGATTGCATGGTAAACACAAAATTGCTGATCGATGGCACCATCTTTCCCATGTCATAGTTGGAAAGTTGGATGATTTGCCAGTATACAAAGTGCGCCCAGAGAATAACTCCAAAGCTGTCAAGACCATGCACTGTAACCACTTGCTATCTATTGGTCAAGTTATAATTGAGGCTGAACCTGTCGAGGTTGATTCCCCTGGACCAATGACTCATGCTGCTGCAAGAAAGAAACAGAGTCAGCTTGTCCCCATGGCTGTCGATTTAAGACTTCCCCCGCAGCAGGCCCAGAATGATAGTGACTGCCAGTCTAACTCGGATGACAACGAGTGTGATAGTGCCTATTACCCCTCATATGAACTGAGTCAGTTGTTTCATGGAAATCCTATTTTGAATTATGGGGATGAAGCTGGGCCTTCTGGACTGTCTAACACCCCAACATCATCCTTGGAGCCAATGCTCCCTGAAGGTGACGTGCAAAGTATCACGTCTGAGGATGCTGAGTCTTTGTGTATTGTGGAACTGTATGATTTGCCTGAAGGAGAGGCTGATGGTATGAGTCTTTCTGGCGACATGCCAGAACTTGAGGAACACTTTGAGAGTGCTGACAACCCCCCTTTCAGTGCCAGAGTGTCTTCAAAATGAGGCAAGTGTTGTAGAAACAGAGACTAAAGAGCAAGGGGCTGACAGTGCTCCCAGCTTGGACATTCCCCTTCATGCAGAGGCACCCCTCATAAGTGATGAAAGCTCCAAGACCATTGCTGAAAGTACAGAGACTGTGGTTGTTCACCCCAAAAAGACTGGCTGAGCTGTCAAGCCAGTGGTGCGATTCAGTTACGATTCCCTGGGAGGCCAGTGGATTTGCCTCTCAATTTAGTCCACAAAGATGTTTATGTCTCTCAGAGCTCACTGCCCAAATTGAGCTTGATGGCCCATTCCAGGTTACTTGTTCTGCCCTCTCACCATGGTGCCCCTGCCCCATCCAGCCCCAAGTTAGCTGATAGGGAAGGGCCTCCTATTGCATTGTTTAGAGTACAAGAAGTTATTACATGATTCTATATAGTAATGTTCAATTTACCTGTGTGAAATATGCATAATGTATTGTCAGAATGGAACTGTATAGTAAAGTGACAAGTTATGCCAACTGATGAATCAGATAGTACTTGTATAACATGCTAATGGTATAAATATCTTATATATGTTGCATTTTCAATGTTATGATAGTACAGACTTGATGCAGAAACCAATTTTTCCCAGGCAGCAAAGGGTGTAACCCCCCTACAAATGAGGGTTCCCAAAAAGTTTTCCTTGCGCTTGCCTAAATGCTCACTGCCAGGCTGGTGTCCCGCGTTTTAGCAGTTTAAATGTGATTACAAGAGCCTGTATAGCCTCTGTGTACTGTCTCTTTAAGAGCTGCCTGATTGCAGCTTAAGTAATCTGAGAGGGAGCTCTGTTGAACGATGTAGCTATTTACTGAAAATCATTTAGAGTGATAATGATAATGTAGTTTGTCTAACCTGCTTTCTTTGTAGCAAGGACTGTTTTGTTTGTTTCCACTATCTTGGTCCTGGACTGCAAATTGGACCAAACAGTACTGGTGGGATCTGAAATGTAGCCGGACTACAGAAGCTGTCTGAATTCAAAATCTGTAGGAACTGTAATTTGGAGTTTTTTTGTGCCTTTTTTGCAACTGAAGGGGGAGCTCTTGCTTTGACTGACAGCCAAATCAGCCAACCAAATCTTTTGGATCTAGGGGAAGTCCCGGGCTGCTTGCAGTTTTCAGTTAGTTCTGAGCTGGGAAGTGAAATGAGAGGAGCTGAAGTGTATTTTGGGCAGCAATCTTGAGTGGATTCGCATGGGAAAACTGTGAAAGGGCTGATTTTTTTGGCTCGCATGTCTGCCTGCTTCTCCTGAGAGGGAGAGCAGAGAATTATTGTGGACTAAATCCAAGTTTGTCTGACTAAAGTAAGCTACTGAAGTGGGCCAGGCTCAACCTGAAGAAGTCCGAAGATTTTGCTGAATGCAATTGGCCTGTCAGGAGTTCCAGCTACCCCTAAGCTCCCAGTGTGTGCAGAGGCTTTGTGATTGTGACCAGGAGCGCTTTGCCTGGTACAGTAGAATTCCCGTACATGTAAATGTGCTATGAGCTGCTAGTGTGTTGTGAGTTAGTTCCCCACTGTGTGAACTGTGTTCTGCTTGCTGGAAGCTGTATCTAGCCCCAAATGGACTGCATCTGAATTTGTCTCCATATGGTCTGGGCCTTGCCAGACTGGCCCAGCCAGACTACCCACTGCACAGATAAGCCATCGACGAAAGACCTGCCTGCGGATCAGCCCCTTGCTCCACGCTTGAACAGGAACGATGCCTCTGCGACTCATGTGGGCCCTGCTTCTCCTGGCATTCCAGATCAACCACCTGTAGTCTCGATTTTTGTCCAGCCTGTGTCCAGTCTTGGGTATCGTGAGTAAATACCAGGGTAATGCCCTGAAACAACAGCTTAATCTGAGTGTGTCATCTGTTTGTCTTGTTGTTTCATTTCCTTTATGAACTGAGCCCTTTGGCTCCGGACTACAAATATTGTGTACTGTGCATGTTGTGTTTTCCATCACAGGGCCTCAACCAGCTGCAACCCTGGGCAACAGTCCTGACTAGCCCATCTCTTCTCCACCTGGGTACCCAGAGGTGTGACTGTGTGGGGGGACTCAAAGCGCATGCATAACTGCTTGATTGATGTAATCTTTATGCTAATTAACCTGATTTTTCCCCTTCCTTGTTCAAGTCCCCTGAATAAATCAGATCTAACTTTTTTTGCATGTAATCTGACTGTGGGTCCAGTTTGTGCTCAAAGTACTGTACCATTGCTGTTTGCTGTGCATAACCTTTTTTTACAGGGAGTCCCCAGGGTTGAGCCAGAGGAACCAGCCCTGGTTGTAAGTGCAAACAGTGTGGGTACTTGTGTGGTGTACCAGGGGTATTGTGAAAGTGATTATTGTACAGTGTTCAGGCCACTAGAGGGGAAAGAGGGGGGTTACAATGTCCCGGAGGGCTGTGCCCAGGTTAGCTTGACCACTACCAACTCTGACCTCCAGGTGGAGGCACCCGTTTCAGAACTCAGGCCCCTTAACCTGCTACTAGCCAAGCAGGCAGGGGTAGTAGCCCTTGGGATAGCACTACCTAGGGGCTACACTATGGCAATGGAAAGCAGCCTCAGATGCTTCTGGATCAGTGATGCCACAACAGCAGGCAGATGTCGACTGTAGGCCTAGGTTAGTTCAGATCCCTACGTGCCTGCTCTCTTTCCTCTTGTTTAGCACATGGCAGCATGGCAAGTTCAGAAGGACCAGGATTGATGAGCCACCCTGCCTCACTCCAGTGGGTGCCCACTCAATCATGGGTACAAGTACACTGGAGACATGCTCCTGACCACCTCCTTCCATGGCACACAAGGCAGAGTGGAATGGCTTGTTCTCGCTTCTGATTTCAGGATTCTGCAAATGATTTCAGCAGATTTGGTCCTTCACAGTATTACAGATGTCACAGTACTTTCTTCAGCTCAGATTGAACTTCCAGCACCAAATTCAGCTCACACCAGGATTGCTGGCTCTGAGACCTGGCTAGGCCCTCGGCTCTCAGCTTCAACACCTCTCACCTCTCCCCTCTCCATCCACTTGGAAAGGACTGTCTGAACTCCTAGGCTTGAGGAAGGGTTCAGATCAGCACACTCTCATCTCAGTCTCTTACTGGTTATCAGGCTTGTCATTCACACTCTGGCTCCCTCAGTGGGAGCAAAAGGGGCCAAGCACTCTGTTGCCTTTCCTTTTAAGTGCCTGTGTCCTTACCAGGACCCCTTACATTCTGATTGGTCCATCATGGGCCTCAAGGGCCAACAAGATGGCAACATCCACCTGTTTACATTCTGATCCATGCCTCGCTGTTCTTTACATTCAAGTCTTTGTTCTTTTCTGCTTACTTAAAACACTTAATCCTGCTCAGTTACAGTCCAGCTTACCATGATGATGACAGCAATCTCTCTGGTTTGTCTTCAGGCACAGGGGCACCCCTTTCATTGATAGTGTACAATGAGAGAACAACAATACAACTCTTACTCTTCTGGCCTCTAGCACCACTTCCAGCCAGAAGATGCATGCCTCGCGAGTGAACCCACCTCGGGCCTCCAGGGGCTTGAAAATTAAGCCCCAACTTTTCTGAGGGGTTACATTTGATTTCTATAACTTGTGAATGATTCATTTTGTATAATACATAGTGTTGGGTGTACACATTGTAAGTGTTGTTTTATCCTATTGTTATCATACAATCCACCCCCCCCTTTTACTTTCACATTGCTTGGTTACTTTCATGAATTCTTCTCTGTTTTATATATTATTGTAGCTGGTTAGTGTTACTGTACAATCCCACGCCAACTCCCCCAACCCCATTTTACTTTCACATAGCTTGGTTACTTTTGTGAGTTCTTCTCCATTTGTATTTTTATTTTTAGATCTGAAAATATTGTAAATGCCTACACTTACTTTATTTTTTTTGTGTAGAGGACAGAGGCATCTGTGAATTCTGGCAAGATTGAATCAAAGATGTGTTCATGGCATGTAACAGGAATAAAGGCTATGGTGGGTGGAAATTTACTGATTATGTGCCCATATGTTCTTGAAGGGAATGGGATGGAACAGTTAGATTTTATTTACTTTCCAGGTTACGACATATTTTGGATGAATGTGCTGTTGAAGTTAGGCAGAAAAAAATTACATCTGTTTTAGAGGAAATTGAGTTCTGTTGCCATACACTGTAGTGGAAAGTAGAGAGAAGCAGCAAAGCTTGATTTTTTAATTATGCTCTGAGCTGGGAAAAAGGAAGCAGTATAGCGCAGTGCTTTAAGGCTCTGAGCTGCAAACCTGGAGTCCTGGGTTTGAATCCCACAGCCCCCACTTGTGTACTGTGTGACCCTGAACAAAGTCACTTAACTTCCTTGCAGTCCCAGGTCATACCTGTAAACAAGCTTTCAGCTTAATGTGTCTCTCCTGGTAAAAAAGATAAATAAAAAAAAAGCATGGTAATTCAATCTGATGTGGGTTTGTGATTTTAAAAAAGAAATAGTGAAAGGAATAGGGAACAGTGTGAAGTGAAATATTTTAAGTGACAGTTCATAAAAGAATTTGTGATACAAGGAACTGAGATGGCGGTGGTTATTTTTATGTTTGCTTGAGCTTGCTCAAGAAACATGTTGTTACAATGAATGGCATTTCAGAATGTGTCACACTGGGCCATTGCAGCTCAAGCTGCAGTGGGCTCAGCAGTCTTGAGACTAATGACCAGGCAGTCTGGTCATGACACTACTACTGCTTTCTGGGCAGAAACATAGAAACATAGAAGTTGACGGCAGATAAGGACCGCAAGGCCGATCTAGTCTGCCCATTTCTTTTTCTACTTTTTAAATGTGCCATCGGCCTTTGCTCTGCCAGTGGCCTATCTATTCATACTCATCTGTATTGCTCCCTTATGCCTATCCCATGCCTTTCTGAAGCACTGCACTGTATTCATATCCACCACTTCCTGAGGTAGGCCGTTCCATGCATCCACCACCCTTTCTGTGAAAAAGAACTTCCTCACACTACCACATAATCGACCTTCCTCTAATCTCATGCTGCGTCCTTTTGTCCTGCTGTTTTTCTTATATTGAAACATGTTAGGCTCTTTCATCTTGTTAATGCCCTTAAGATGTTTGAATGTTTTGATCATATCACCTCTCTCCCTCCTTTGCTCTAAGTTATACATATTGAGCTCCGTTAATCTGTCCTCATATGTTTTCTGATGCAGTCCCTGCACCATTTTGGTTGCTCTTCTCTGGACTGCCTCCTTTTTGTTAATGTCCTTGTGAAGGTGTGGCCTCCAGTACTGCATGCTGTACTCCAGATGGAGCCTAACTAGTGTCTTGTAAAGAGGGATTATTACCTCCCTTTTACAACTTGTGATACCCCTACAAATACACCCCAACAGGCCCCTAGCCTTACCTACTGCTTTAGTGGTCTGCTTGGATGATTTCAGGACATCTGTGATGATGATGATGCCAAGTCTCTTTCTTCCCTTGTGATTGCCAGCAACTCCCCTTCTAACCTATAGGTGGCTTCAGGGTTTCTCTTCCATATGTGCATGATCTTGCAGTTTATTTATTTATTTTATTTTTATTTATCAAGTCTAGGATTACAAATATCTTTGAGCCAAGGCTCTTTTACAAAGGTTCCACGTCAGAGAAATACAAATTATGGGGAACATCAAGACAGACATTACAACAATATGGACATTGCAAACAGAATACAGATTAATACAATTCAAGGGTAGCATTGTAAGCAAGGCAGCCAGCTGCATTTGTCAGAGAAAATAGACAACAGATAAGAAGTGCCAGAGTCATAGGAAGAGGGAAGAGGGGAAGGGGCAGAAGGAATGTAGGTAGGGTGGGGACAGGGTGAAAAGTGCAGCATTGGGTATACCAAGATGTGAGGGTAGAATCCAGTGAGGAAGGGAGGGGGGATCACTAGAGCAGGCAGGGAAGTGGAGAAACAAGGTTAAGTTGGGCAGTCACAGGAGCTGTTGGTAGTGAGATAGTCCCGAGCCTAGTTTAAACATGCCAATTGTTGGGGAGCAGAGGAGATGGTGGGGCTGAGGCCATTGAACCAGAGTGGCGCTCAATAAGCAAAGAGCGTTGCCCTGTGAATGTGACAGTGGGGACTTTCGAGTAGCGCATGGATCTCCGAAGGCACCATTTGTTAATTCGGTGTTGTAACAGAGTTGAGACCCCAGGGGGTGCAAGGCCAAGGTAGATTTTTTTCACTATGGTGCAGGTGAGAAACTTTATGCAGTTTGATAATTGGAGTCAGCCAGTCTGGGTGTACAGGTCACATGTGTGGGTGAGACAGTGAGCACCAGTGATGAGCCGACATGCCTTATTTAAGGCAGTTGAGAGGCATCTAAGGGTTGTGGTTTTGGCCGAGCCATAAATGATGAGACCATAGTCTATTACAGAGATTACAGAGCTCAGGACTGCAACCTTAAAAGCTTCTGGCATGAGGTGTTGTCTGTGTTTGTAAAGGAGACCAAGGCGTGTATTAGCAGCTCTAGCTACATTATCTACGTGAGGTCCATAGGAGAGATTAGGGTCAAGCTGTATCCCTAAGTATTTGAAGGACCCCACCTGATCTAGAGTGTTCCCCTGGGTGGTGGAGATAGCGAAGTAGTGTAGCTTGTGTGGGTTATGAGAGCTGCAGAAGCGCATAGATTTGGTTTTCTTGTCATTGAGGACCAGTTTATGATTAAGAAACCATGTCTCTACAGAACTGAAACCAAGTTGAAGGTTGTGTTGAAGAGTTGTAAGATCTTTGTGAGTGGAGAATACAACAGCATCATGGGCATATAGTATGATTTGCTCACAGCAGTGGTAAGGGAGGGAGTTTAAGAAAAGGCTAAAAAGGAGGGGGCCCAGTATGGATCCCTGTGGGACACCCAAGCAAACAGGCAGGGTGTCAGAAACAGCGTCCGCAGTTTTTACTTTCTGTGACCAATTTTCTAAGTAGCTTTTAAACCAGTGAAAAGAGTTAGGTGATAGCCCAGCATTCAGTATTTGGTCAATTAGTAGTCAATGGTGTACTGTATCGAAGGCCTTGGAGAGGTCGACAAAAATGGCCCCTGTGAGAAGGCCGTTGTCAAGGGATTTGTGCAAAGCTGCAGTGAACTCAAGAAGGGCTGTGGTGGTGCTGTGACCTTTCCGGAAACTGTGTTGTTGTGGACAAGGTATATTGTATTTATCCAAGTGGTCAGTAAGTTGATCAGCCACGATGCACTCGAGTGCCTTAGAGAGTGGGGGCAGTATGGAGATAGAGCGATAATTTGAGTGATTCATCTTATCCCCACTTTTATGGACTGGTGTCATGGTGGCTGTTTTCCATAAGTCCAGGAATTTTCCACAGCTGAGAGAGAGGTTTAAGATTTTTGTTAATGGATGAATTACCTCATCGAGGGCGAGCAACAGAAGCTTAAGGTCCAGGGTGTCACCACTAGATCTAGATTTAGAGATAGCTGCAGTAACATAGCGGCGAGCTTCATTCAGCCTTACCTCCCTGAAGTCAAAGAGGGGATGGTTAGACTGAGGGGCTGAGGTATTTGGGGAGTAGGCCCTGTTTTCGGAAAAGTCATGGGGTAGGACAGCACTAAGGTCTAAAAAAGCCATATTAAAGATGCTTGCGATCACCTTGGGGTCGAGGATTAAGGATCCATCAACCATTAGCAAGGCCGGAGAGGTTTTTGGCTGCTTCCCTGTGACATCCTTGATATTGTCCCAGAAAGCACAACCATTTCCCCATGTATTGGTGAGAGCGTCTTTATAATAGGTGGCTTTCTTTAGCCGGATGGCTTTTGTGCAGGCATTTCGTGCTTGTTTGTAATTATGGATGTCCAGTTGTTTGCCAGTGGCCCTGGCAACTGCCCAGAAGTGGTCCCTTAGTTTCAGCTGTGAGAGAAGAGCCACGGTGAGCCATGGGTTAGAGAGATATTTTGTTTTGCGCCTTTTAGCAGGGGCAAAGAGGTCGCAGGCTTTGTTGAAAATTGAGATGAAGTGATCAAGAGCCAGTTAACATCTGTTGCTTCATAGATGGGTAGCCAGTCTTGTAGAAGCAGGTATTGTTTGAGATGTGGAAGTTTTCCATGAGGAAGGACTCTGCTAGCGATAATTTTGGGAGGCGGCTTAAGGAATTTGTTAGACCATGCACACATGACTGGGGAGTGGTCACTGAGAGAGTCTGGGAGAACAGTTGTACGAAAAATCCTTGTGGGGTGAGTGGTGAGGACCCAATCCAAGAGGGTACTGGTACCAGTCTTGTAGTTAATCCTAGTAGGGGAGTTTACCATTTGCCAGAGGTTAGCAGCTGAGATGGAGTCATTATAGGCACTGGCACTTGATGCTAACCAGTTTATGTTGAAATCCCCTAGTAGAATAAGTTCAGCTTCAGGAGGATGAGAGTTGATAAAGTTTAGGACGTCGTTGAAGCCCTGTTTAGGGTCCCTGGGCGGGATGTATACGGTGACAATAGTCAGGGCTTTATGGCTGGGACCTAGGACGATTTCTATTGGCAGAATCTGGACCAAGGCAGAAAGTGATGGAGTTGCTACAGGGTGCCATGACAGGGAGTCTTTGATATAGATTGTGCAACCACAGCTTTTTTTTGATATCCGGTCCAGCCTGTGGACATTGTAGCCCTGTATTGTTACTGCTGAGTCAGGAACTTTAGGTGTCAGCCAAGTTTCCACCACTGCAAGGATGTCAGGGTTGTGTTGGCATATGAAGGCTTGGAGTGCATCCAGCTTTGGTAGAAGGCAGCAGATATTAATGGTTGCAAGGATAAGGGTACCTGGAGTTTGTATGTGGCCTGAGCTTCCAGGGCCAGGACTGGGATGGACGCTGCCTGAGATGAGAATGAGGAGGAGTAGGAGTTTTAAGGAGCAGAGTCACAGCTCTTTGAGGGATAGTTTTGATCGTTGTTTCCGGGAGTAGAGGTTGCAAGGTTCCAGGCGGTATCCCATATGGACTGCAAGGTGGTACAGTGTAGAGAGGTGGCCACACTTGTTGAGAGCAGTGGTTGGTGTAAGTAACCAGGAATATCCAAACGGTGCACCAAGCACAATTCTCGAGTGGAAGTGGAGAGTTTCCTTGGAGTAGCAGTGGAAACCAGAGTAGAGGGGTGGCAGGGGCGTATGGGGGTGGTAGGACCAGGGAGAGAAGAGGGGGGCAGGGCAGGAGGAGAAGGAGGCGAGAGAAAGGCAGAGAGAACTCACATGGCTTAAGGTGACTAGATAGAGAATAGAGATATAGCCCTCTAGTGGTGGCGGATATAATCTGCTAATGGAAAAAAAAAGCTCAAAATTCACTTCTAATATCAACTCAGAACTTAAAATGACTGTAAGGATTAAACAAATAACCATGGCACGTAAATTCAAGTAGAGAGACACAGAGGGAGATACAGTAGTTAGAGATGTGTTCAGCAGGAGATAGTGTGGGCCACTTGGAAATCAGCTTCCACTGGTGCCAAATCCAAAAGTCAGTATAGAGGATTTCTGAAAAACTGTTTGGGTTCCAGAAATTGAGGGGTCCGTGGCCTGGTCAAGGCACGCTGCAAGAGAGAGCAGGGCTGCCTTCCTCGCTCTCTCTCTCTCTCTCTCTCTCTAAGGTAAAGCTGCTAGTGCTGCATCTCACATTTATGTACCCTGGGGCTGAAAGAGCACTTCTTTGAGTTAAACCCCAGTTGCCACTCTTCCGACCATTTTGACAGTTTATCCAGATCTCTTGTCATTCTGCCCACCCCATCTGGATTATCTACTCTGTTGCAGATCTTGGTGTCATCTGAAAACAGACAAACCTTACCTTCCAGTCCATCTGCAATGTCATTGATGAAGATATTGAAGAGGATTGGCCCCAGGACTGATCCCTGACGTACCCCACTTGTGACTTCCATCTCTTCTGACTGAATACCGTTTACCACCACTCTCTGTTTTCTGCCCGTCAACTAGTTTGCTACTCAGTTGACCAACTTCTGACCCACCCCGAGCCTACCCAGCTTATTAATCAATCTTCTGTGTGGAACAGTATCGAAAGCTTTGCTGAAGTCAAGGTAGGCGACATCAACTACTCCCCCTTGGTCTACTATTCTGGTTACCCAGTGAAAGAAATCTATGAGATTAGTTTGACAGGACCTTCCTGCTGTAAACCTAAGCTGTCTTGAATCCAGTGATCCTATGGATTCCAGGTATTGCACTATCCTTTCCTTAAGTTGTGCCTTCATAATCTTGCCCACTACTGAGGTAAGACTGACTGGTCTGTAGTTTCCTGCCTCCTCTCTGCTACCACTCTTGTGGAGTGGGATCACATGAGCCCTTTTCCAGTCTTCTGGGACCTCTCCTGTGCTGAGAGACTCACTAGACAGTTCTGATAATGGTTCTGCTAGTTCCACCCTTATCTCCTTTAGTACCCTGGGATGTATGCCATCAGGTCCCATTGCCTTGTCCAACATGAGCTTATCGAGGTCTTGTAGGACCCTTTCTTTTGTGAAGGGCTAGTGCACTCCTCCCTCCCCCCTGTGTCCATGGTGCTGAGCTGTGGGCCCCAAACTTTGTATAGTTGCAAGGTCTGAGACACTCCTACGACAGAGTGCTTCAGTCCTTTTATTTGCATGAAGCTGGTCAGCCAACAGCTGATTGACTTTATGATGTTGTTGGGGAAGGGGGGCTCCTCAAGCTGCACCACCACATGTTTCAACATATTGCGGTAAGGAAAATGAGGTAAATATTTCTTTAAAACAATGCTGACCCTTCAGTAACCATGCAGTCATTCCCTAGCCCCAGGGTAGATAAATATGAGATGCAGCACTAGCAGCTTTACCTTAGAGAGAGAGAGCGAGGAAGACAGTCTTGCTCTCTCTTGCAGTCTATGTGGCAGGCAGCAGTTCTGGCGCAGCTGGTTGCCTAGCCACTAGCAGCTGTTCGCTCGGATTCAGCTTCACAGCTGCTCCATGCAAAGTTTCATTATGTCGCCTACCCACAGCTATTCCAGACAGCTAGAAGGAAGTATGGTACAGCAGTTAACCTGTCAGTTTGTGGAAGCACATGGTCCCCAGTCAACAAAACTTTAGTGCATTTTGCGAGTTTCCCGTAGAGAAAGTAACAGTGAAAGGAGAAATAAAGGACCCTCTGTCACATTTTGTGGGTATAACAGACAGACATCACACAATCAGTTAAGGTTCAAGATGCTGTAGTGTGGTTTTAGTTACACAATAGGTAAGTAAAAAAAAAAACTAAAATAAAGAGAACACGGAGTACACGGAAGTACAGTAGTTAGTACACAAGAGAGGATCACTTTACAAGGCTATGTAGATCCTACATTCCCATTGTTCTCTGAGGTATGATATTGCCTCCTTTGAACAAGACATGAAGAACTGCATGTCCTTCCCTTTCCCAGCCTAGGGATACACTGGGCAGCAATCTGGGGTCCAGCTTAACAACCAGGGATTTAATACCCTCTCCCATGTCATAAGAGCCACTCCTTTCTTATCATATTACAATATTTTATACATAACTGACTTTTATATAACAAACACAAAGGGACTGAAAGCACCATGGATGATAGTCCAATATTTATTCAAAAACATACTCAATATTTAAATAGTGTAATACATGAGAGACATGTTTAACTAATGAGCCTTAATGAAGTTTGGCTCCTCCCACGACTGTGATATCGTGGATCGTCCCACGTTTACCTACAAGGATAAATATCCTGACACAAAGGGGCCTCTGTCTCCTAAAGAGAACAGGAAGCATCCACCACCATAGGCAAGCAAACCAGGAAATAGTCACGAAAATTAAGTAAGTGCTTCTGCATAGTAAAGAACAATAAAGACAATAAAATCAGTTTGGGAATGTGGGCAGACTGTGGGGAACAGAGTGTAACATTAACGTTAGTTTATGCATCTATGTATATGTTGTATTACCATGCCTTCATTTACATTTATGCCACTCAAGCAATAATAATGTTGTATAATAAGCTCACAGCTTGAGAGGTTTACAGTTGCCATGGCAACCATGAGAGGTGATTACATCTGTGGTCGACCACCTTTACTCAGGCATTGTATTTTATAGTGTATGGAAAAACTAGCCCTCTGTGGGGAAAAAATACCATTTTTTTTTCAACGTGCATTTGTTCTGCCTGGCTATGAATGACTCCTGGTTTGTATGTTGAGCAACTGAAGTGCTGCAATTAGCCATTGCGATCTATACTGCAGTGGGTCTGTACTGTCTGAATGGAATGTGTGTGTTTTGAACGAATGTCCAAGCAGCAGATCACCTTTCCTTTCCAAGAATTTTGAAGGTGGTGACATTCTATCCTGTAATCCTATCATTATGACACAGTTAAGCAAGGTTTGCAGCATACTGATTTCATAACGATGGGATTATCAGGTTATAAACTGATTGAAAACAGGGGTTAATAGACGCTGTCCATACATTATAACATTATTATATAATCGGTGCTTAGTTTCACCAGGATTTGTTTTGGAACATGCAGCAATGAATGCTGACTGCTGCCCTTTCGAATGCTAATAGCAGCATGAGGATTTCCTGATCAGGCCATGAGGTGTACCTGGCATCTGGCCGCAGATAAGACAAACCTGTTTGAGGTCTTATTTAATTTCACCTTCATCTCACAGTACACCCTTTAAAGCTTTTCCTGTTTTCATTTATCTCCTTAGTTCATTCACCTTTTAAACATGCATTTATCTTATCTCTAAGTCTATTCTCAAACAACTGTTTTTATGTATCTGTGATTTTGCATTCAGTCCCTCCTTGTTTCAGTTCTAAGTCAGGGAGTTCTGGCTGAGAAACACATAAAGGGCGTCATAACCGTTATGTACTGTACATGGCTTTAACACTGTTGCTGGGTTTGGATGGATTGCCTGCTAGTTCAGTTCAGCATATCAGACACTGATATACAGGATAGCAGTCTTTTTACTTTTTATGCACCTGTGTACACCATAAGGGACAACTGAAAAAAAAATTAAGCAGAGAAAGGAAACAAAATACAGAAGAGGGGATGCAAGTGGCCATCCTAGCAGAACAAATAGGAGAGAGAAAAAGGACAGCAAAGGAGAGAGTAGGACAGAAATGCTGCTGCAACCAACTTTGAAGAGAAAAAGTTCCCTTTCACAAATTATTTTGTTTTGATTTTATTATTATTATTTTGAATGCTGTATCAAATCTATTTTGGGGAGCCTTGACGCAGTTGCTTTCTACCAATCTCCTTAAGACAGGGCAATCAGGCCCTGTCACACCCTCTCATCCTAAAATATTCGGTGAAAAATAGAGACACCACTCCTCTACAAACCTAAGGAGATGTAGACGTCCTTGAAAACTGATGTGTTTTGTGCCATCAACTCAAACAAAATAGGGTGGCTAGACATCAGTTAAAACACACAGACACACAGACAATCCAAACTGAAGTTGACAGAAGACAATCCCACTCTCATTTCTGCTGTCTTACCCACAGCAAGCCTCTGCAGAGCGCCATGGGACATGGGGGACACAGCAGCTGCTCCATCTGCCTCTCCATGCTTACCCCCTTGGATGCAACTGGGATTCAAGTAGTTTCAGTCTGCTTGCTGAACTAGGCGGCACCCCCCAACACACACACACACACACACACACACACATTCCAGCTGAGATCTCAGCTTACCCAACTCCTGAAAGGCACGATTCAAGAGAAGCGAGTTTTTTTTTTTTCCCAACAGTTCACACTGCCAGCAGTAACTGCGCAGTCATCCTCTAGCCCCAGGGTACATAAATGTGAGAGGCAGCACTAGTGGCTTTCAGGACCACTCTGTCTGGCATCTCTAGTACCTGAGCCTTGGTCAGCTGCAGATTCAAACCACTCCTTGAGTTACTGGGACCTTGCTGTTTCCGGGTACATCCACTTGGAGTAGAAAACGTAACCAGATTCCCAATACAGTCAAGCCTGATCATTTAGGGTGCAGGTCCTGCAGCTCACAGCTCTCCCTCTTGAGCCACACTTCTCAAACCTTCACAGATGCTTTCTACTAATAGATATAAACATCTCTGGATTGCAGAACTGCCACTTATTGTGACCCACAAATTTAACTGTCTTCAGGATTTACTGAAAGCCTTATTTTCTGAAGTACTGGTGCTTCCAGAGCAGAATCTACTGTTTATAAACTGGGCATTTCATTCACTCATAACAGATTCAGAGCATTTCAAAACAAATGCAGCATCAGAGCAGCAAACACCTGGAGAAATACATATCCGAAGTCCGAGATTATATGTCCATTTCCATATGAAAGGTATTGGAAGATCGTCATCTAAGCAGCCTGCTCAAAACATGCCTTACTTTCCCCCTTCACAAACATTTTTATGTGATCACGTGAACTAACACTTCCATATGAACTGGGGAGGCAGTATGATCTAATGTTTGTTCCCAGAATGAATGGGGAACTTTCATGTTCTAATGCCACCACCACAGACATCCCTGTAACCTTGAGCAAACCACTTAACCTCTCAGTTGTCCCCTCCATCCTTTGAGCTGTACAATGAGGCAGAAATGGTCCAAGATGCACTGAAAAGGATATGTTTGCTTTCACAAACTGGGAAAAATGTCTGTGTGTGTGTTGGGAGTGGATTTGCATACAGTGGACCAATTCTATGTACTAATCTAAAATTAAATGATATCACTTGACCACTGATGGACTTAAGTTCAGAATCAGAAATTAAACATAATTATTTTCAAACTAATTCGTATCTGAACTTTTAATTTATCAATACAGAACTGGTAATCTTGCTGCAGGTAAATACAATTTAAATAAATAAGACTATTACAAGAGACCAGAGATATGTTTCACAGGCACAGAATAAGCAAAATGCAAATTTGTTTTCCTTTAAATATTTTCAGCAAAGGGGATCAGATGATCCTTTTTCTCAATACCATTTTCCCTCTCCATCAATTCGTGAGCACAAAAAAGTCCCATTGTTGTGGATTGCTGCATGAAGTGATGTACAGTATCAATGCAGCAGCAACCCTCTTGTTTTCCATGTAAGGTTACACACACACATGCATGCGAACAAACACATGTGCACACATGCATGCATGCACATTAACACACACACACGCATGCACGCATGTGAACACACACACACACACACACACCCCCAATACGATCAACTTTTTCAACTGGGTCACCAGAGCAGTCGACCGTGGGGAGCAGTGGACATTGTGTACCTGGACTTCAGCAAAGCCTTTGATACCATCCGCCACAGAAGGCTAGCTAACAAATTAGAGCATACAGGAGTCAGTCATAAGATAGTGAACTGGATCACCAACTGGCTGCCAGATAGGATACAGAGAGAGAGCTTGTTAATGGATCATTATCACGGGAAGGCAAAGTGACCAGTGGTGATCCACAGGGGTCTGTGCTGGGACCTATCCTCGTTAACATATTTATCGGGATATTGCAAATGACTTGAAGAGGAAGGTTTGCCTGTTTGCAGATGACACAAAACTCTGCAACAGAGTAGACACACAGGAGGGTGCGAAAGGTATGGAAGCAGACCTGAAAAAACTCAAGGAATGGTCCAGGGATTGGCAGCTGAAGTTTAATGTCAAAAAGTGTAATGTTATGCACATAGGAAAAAGAAACCCAGGGATAAAGTACACACTGGGAGGGCATCAGTTAGAGGAGATAAAGACAGAAAGAGACCTCGAAGTAGTCATCATGGATGACTTAAAGATTGGATAATAGTGTGAGAAGGCAGCAAAGAGGGCAAGTGGCATCCTTGGCTTCATTGGTAGGGGAATTACAAGTAGAATGAGCAAGGTTATCATTCCTCTCTACATGACCTTGGTGAGGCTACATTTAGAGTACTGAAGTCAGTTTTGGAGGCCACACCTCAAAAAAGACATAAACCACTGGGAGAAGGTACAGAGAAGGGCTACAAAGATGGGCGGCTATTCTCCAAGGTGCACCTGCACCGCGCAAGAGCAGTGCATATGGGCACGGCACACAAGGTGTGCACGGTATGTGGCATTCAACAATAATGCTGTGCACGGGGGCAGCGCCAGGCATAGTGTGCAACAAGACACACAGCAGCATGCAGGGGTGGGGCAGAGGTCTGCATGGTCCAGGGACACACCCCGTGACCCTGCCAAATAAGGCAATGCACAAAGGCGGTGCACATGCATGAATGCAGAAGTGAGTGCACAATGGCAATGCCAGTGAACAATGCTGGGATCCCAGGGGGGAGACCCGCTGCTGAAGACCGGCCCAGATGAAGTGGCGAGGGCATGAGCACCACAGGGAAGAAGGTGAGGTCCAGCAACTTCACTACCACCCAGGTGACATCCCTGGTAATGGACATCCAGGCCAACTATGGCATGCTGTATGATGAACAGTCACTGACAGCACCCACCGAGACCAAGCAGCGGCTCTGGCTGGAGATCTAGGTGGCTGTCAATGCTGCCGGACCCGAGGCATGGACCCTCACCACCATTAAACACACATGGAGGGACCTCCGGTCCACCGTGAAATAGAAGTTTGACACGGCGCACAGGGCATTCTTGGGAATGGGGTGGACCACTGTTGCCCGGAATAAGGCTGTCACCCTTGGAGAGGATCATGGCACAGACTGTCGATGAGGTCTCCTGACAGGGCTTTTTGGACGAATGTGACACATTGGCAGGTAGGCATGGGAGGGCCATCAAGGGGGAGGGAAACACTGGACAACACAGCCCACTGACCCTGCCACATTTCACCCACACAGGACACCCACACAGAACCAGTGCAGCATCCAGCAGCAGCACAGGTGTGGCTAGGAAAACACCAGATACAGAGGGTACATATGCCACTGCATGCCCACTGGCATGCACTCATGCCTGGCACACTAGACTGACACTGTCACCCCTGTCCCCCCCAACAGGGTCCCTGCGTCAGGATGCACCAGAGGAGGTGGAGCCAGAGACAGGGGTTGATACCAACTTGGACAGCCCAGGCAATGCTGCTGTGATGGATGACCAGCTGCTGACTCCAGACGCTGAGCTGGAGGACAGGACAGCAACGCAAAGGATAAGTGGCATGGGGGCAATGTCCCCAGTGGGCATGGGACACAACATGCGCCCTGTGTCCCCAACCATCCCCATGGCACATCCATGTACAGAGGCACCCACACTGACACCATGCCCATCCACAGGCCCACCGGCAAGTGGTGCCCATGGGACAGGGCATGCCACCACAGGACAGGGCAGTGGACAGGGCCGGGTCACACAATAACATTTCATGCATCCTATGGGTGCAGGTGTGCTAACCATGCACTACACAGAGCTGTGGCAGCTGGAGGAGGACAGGCTAATGGCACAGAGGGAACAGACAGAGGCCATCCACGTGCTCACCCATGTGGTGAAGGGTATGGCATAGGGCATAACCTGCATTGGGGATGTGCTGGAAATGGTAGCAGCCAGAGAGTGCCAGGCACCCCATACACACACACATATGCCCCTGTGTACGCCCATACCACGAGGGCCACACAGACATGCGGGGATGCGAGACATGACGTGTCAGAACCCACAGCTCCACCATGCACAGGACCCACCGGCCCACTGCTGTGCAGTCCACTGGCACACCACAGGAGTGCTGCGGTGGCTGCCCCCCCAGCAGCCTGCCCCGGTGGACCTCTGGGACTCTGATCCTGATGGCACCTGTGACCCCCTGAATGGACTACTGAGCCCCACACAAGTGGGGCGTCCCCAGGTGACATGCCTGACACTGGGTACTCTGTCCAGGAGATGTGCGACCAGTGGGGGGATGGTGTCCAAAGCCACCATGCCATGCCATGGACCACGGACGCATGGGCAGGGCATGCCCAGGGGCAAGTGAGTGTGGCCATGGCACACCACATCACTGGGGGGGTGCGGGCGGGTGCCAGCCTGCAGGCAGCACACACACACTGCACACACCGAGGAGGATAGGGTGGTGTAAACGGCACACCCTGGGGTACACCTGCCATGCAGCACTGTCCATACGCAGCCCCACTGCAGTGGCTGTGCTGGACAGCATGGGCCACGGACACAGACATGGCCAGGGGCACTCAGAACATGGGATCATCACTGCACCCATGGCTCATGGGATGCTCAACTGAAGGTTCCGTGCACCACAGTGAGGCAGACTGCATGGCCGGTCGGCATGTCCTGATCCCCGTCCAGTGCCGGTGGCATGTCAGGAGGCTGCATGTCGCATGGGGGAAGAGAAGGGCATGGCAACCCATGGTGGACACAGATGCTATGTTGCATTGCACACACGGTGAACACTCTGCAGATGAACCCAGGTACATGCATCATCATGCTCCCCTTGTGGTCCAAGCACCGAAACCTCATCTTCAGGATGCCAATGGTGTGCTCCACGCACCCACGTGTCTGTCAGTGTGCCTCATTGAAGGCCACCTCTGCCCTGTCCTGTGGCATGAGGTATGGTGTCATTAGGTAATGCCACAGGGGTTATCTGCTGTCACCTGTGGGGGGAATCAGAGGCATGAGTGCAGCTGCTACAGCCCTGGGGACACACACCGACCTGCCGTCTGCAACACACGGCCATGCACACATGCAGACACACATCAGCACACATGCACAGCACTGCCATCCCAGTTGGGGAACTCACCTATCAGCCATCCGGAACCTCCAGCCAGCTGTGTGCCTATGCCGGATTTGTCAAACACATAGGTGTCATGGCATGAGCCGGGGTACCGAATGCACATGTCCGTGATGCAGCAGCGAGCATCACACACCACCTGGCAGCTGAGGCTGTGCAAGCCCTTCCTATTTCGATATGTCACCTCTTTCATGGCAGGCATCAACACCGGCATGTGCATGCCATCCACGTCGCCCAGCATGTTGGGCATGCTGTGCAGAGTGAAGAAGACTTCCTTGGCAGCACGCTGTTCCTGCAGTTTTGCAGGGAACTGTATGTGGTCACCCACCACCCACAGCAATGCATCAGTGACCTGGTGTACAGCCCTAGACACCAACAACTGGATTACACCTGTCACGTCCCCTCACACCTGCTGGAGTGAACCGGTGGCGTAGTAGGACAGGGCACAGAGGACCTTGGTCTCCACGGACATGGTGTTCAAGTGCCACATCTGTGGCTGCACTGTTAGCCCAACGATGCTACACAGGTATGCCACTGTACCATGGTTGACTCAGAATCTGTCCATGCACTGCTGCACCCTGAGGTCCATGGCCCTGAGCTGGGAACAGTTATGTCCTGGGCCTATTCTGTGCTCATCGGTCCCGTCCATGTGTGTTAGTGGCGTCCAGCAGTGTGATGTTGAGCAGCAGCCTGGGGCACATCGTGGTGGCCACAGGTGTGTCCAGCTGTACTCAGCTGGCAGGCAGCCCTGGATGCCACCCTGGGTCTGTGCTCCACCCCTTATACCACCCTGTCATCTGCCCACCACTGGCGGTGGTGCACTGCGCCTGCACACCACACCCTGTGGGCATGGCATACACTTGGGCATGGCCTCCTGTTGCCTGTACATACAAAGCCATGGTGGCAGCAGCAGGTGTGAGCAGGCGTGGCGTGCATGTGGGTAGGTCCGCTGCCTACCCACAAAAACTATAGCATGTCACCTCACGGTGCTACCAGAACTGCCTCAAGGGCAGTGTGATCTGGGCTGTCACTGAGCCCCTAGAGGTGACAGTCTCACTGTGCTCCCAGTCCATGGTGTGGCCATCACTGTGTGCTTCTGCTGCCCATTACCCTGTGCTGTTCTCTGTTGCAGATTGCTCCTGGGTGGCCGGAGCGCTATGCTGTGGAGCTCTGCGACCTCGGGATGGCGTCGCAGGAGAGGTCATGGCAAGGTGGCAGGAGTGGCCCCTACAACTGCTGGGGTTCATCACCCTGAGGGTTGGCAGCAGGGACATCTATTACAGGGATGACTGTGGATGGTACTGGCATGTCATGGAGCCATCTAAGGTAAGGTGTTCACCATTGCGGGTGTCTGGGTGGGGCTGGGGCTGGCAGCTTGCATGGGGCTGATGTGTCCTTTTGTCTGTGTTTTCTCCATACAGGGGTACCAAGGCCCAGAGGATGCTCCTGGAGGTGCGGGACTACACTGCCAGTACACCTGAGTGGTCATCAAAGGACTCAGAGGAGGAGGATTTGGTCAGGTAAGACTGGCCATGTGTAGGCCGCACCATCAACTTGGCTGGTTGAGGGCATTGCTGGTGAACTCCCACTGCTGGACTGTTCTGGATCTAGCACTACTGTTTACCTGGGGGGGCTGCTGCCTGTGTGCTGGAGGGACTCCGTTGCCATTGCCACCTGCATGTTTGTGGGGTCATCCCTTGTGTTGTTCAGGTCCTACTGGGGGGGCCTGGTTGTGTACATCTGCAGTGGGGGGCGGTTGTACCCTGTGTGGTGGTGCTTCGGTGGGTGGGTGTGCCTGCTGTTGTCTTGTGTTTGCACTGCCTCTGTGTTCTGTTCATGGTGTCGGTTTGTGGCATTAAACATACCTATCCTGTGCACCCTTGTCTGTGCCTCTTTTGTGTGCCTGGTGGGTCCTGCTATGTTTAGGGCCATAAGGGAGGCCCACTGTGCTGGCAGCTGCACACATCTCTGCCATTGCCCACTCACGCACCTGATAACGACTCCCCCATTGGGGCATATGGCTGTGTTCCCCGATGTATGCCATTTCCTGTCATATCAGCGTTTGTGCATGTGCGTGGGTGGCTGCCATGGTTTACACCACATGGCCATGCCCCTCTGCCTGTGCATTTCACTGGGTGTGCAGAGGCTCTTCCACACCTCTGCTATGCTGTCCTGTGTGGCATTTGTGAATGCCGCATACCATGTTGCACCCTGTGTGCTGAGTGGTTCCCAGTCTGCGCGCTATTTGCGTGCGGTGTGCGCCTTGGAGAATAGCTGCCATGGTGCATGTACTGCATCGTGAGCCATACAAGGCAAGACTCAGGGAACTAAAGCTGTACACCCTTGAGCAGAGAAGAAACAAAGGGGACATGATCAAAACTTTTAAGTATGTTACGGGAATCAATACAACATAAGCAGGAAACCTCTTCAAGCAAAACAGGGATGCACATACAAGGGGGCCCAACTTGCATCTGGTGGGAGGCAGGTTCCAAAGCAACCCCAGGAAGTATTTTTTTACAGAAAGGGTCATAGACCCATGGAACAGCCTACCTCAGGAGGTGGTGGAATCCAAGACAGTGCGCGAGTTCAAACTTGCATGGGACAGACATTGTGAACACATCAGGGTACAGTCTAAATAGGAGGTGGACAGAAACATAGGCAGACTAGATGGATCATGCGGTCCCCATCTGCTGACATGATTCCTATGTTGTTATGGTAGGTAGGTAAAAACTTAATTTTTATACAGGAAGAAACATGTCATTTGGACTAAATGTCCAGTTTACAAGACAGTCCTGTGCAAAAATTGTGCAAAGTTGCAAAAGTTACAAATAGTTAAACATTATGACATATTAACATAACTAAAAAATATATAAGCATCAGACAATACATACTGTGTTATACATACACAAAATTATAAGGCTGATTAAAAACAATTACATGTAAAAAACATAAATTCTTTTATGGCATTTATAAATAATGAATGATCAGAGATTTCACGAATTTGGGGGGTGGGGGGATTATATTCCAAATAGTAGCTGCCCTTTGAACTAAGGTTCTATCACCAAATTTATTGAATGTACAGTACACACACACACACACACACACACACACACACACACACACACACAGTCACACATGTGCCTGCGTGCACAGACCACACACACAGTTACACACACACGCGCGCACACACACACACATAAACACAGAGAGAGACACACAGACGTGTGTGTGCTCACAGACACATGCACACAGAGTCACACACACACGCACACACACACACACACACACATTCACACACACACACACACTTCTCTACAAACTTCAGAATCTTGGTGGACAGCTATTGCTTTGTTCTGTTTTTTACCTTCCCTACACAACCATCCCTTACCTTTATACTACGTAAATGTTTACTTTTATCAACCTTCCCACTACTTCTATGCCTTCATTTCAAATAAATGACTCATCTGGCAATGCATCCCTGAAACATACACCATGCAAGCAAACATTTGTCATTGACAAATGATTGTTCCATTTTGAAGTACCTTTCTGTGTAGATACTAGGGAAGGGGAACAGAGGAAGAGATTGATCTGGGAGAGCTGTCCATCAGATTGACTCTCCAAAGTGTACAATAAATGGCTTTTGACACAGCCAAGTGAAAAAAAAAGTTTATTTTTCCTTTGGACACCCAACAGTGAAACTAACTTTTTTAAGTGATTGTATTTTAGCATGCATATGTTGTAAAACTAGGGAATATTCCATGAGGCAGCTTAAAATGATTGTAATTCAGTGTAGCATGTTGCTGTCATTGTTCCCATGCAGCAAGTGGCTGAGCAAAGCAAAGCCATGAGTGCAAGGGAGCACGGACATTAACAGTTCACTCTACACTGAATACCAATCATATTTTAAGCCACCTGTTGTACAGCATATTCTTTTATACCATGGAATTCAAATAATATAACTTCTAAGAAAATACCAGAGCTACCAGTATATTAACATTAAAAACTACTAGAACAAATTCTGGTCAGAGCCAATATGGCTGCTTGGTGTGATGAGAGTGTGGCCAGTAAAAGAATACTCGACCCTCTCGCTGGTCTCTCACCAAACAAGAGTCTGCCGTTTCCCAACCCTCACCAATGAGTTTCTTCTCACTCAAGTAATTCTCTTTGTTTTTGTCTGCTTTGACATCATCGCAGCTAAAGTGGTCATGGCCCAGCATCTTCAGTGAGGTTAGACAACCCAAATTAAAAAAAAAAAGGGAAAGAAAGTGATTTAAAAAATGTATGTAATAAAACTGTACCCTCTGGTCCCGTTGCATGACACACATGACCAACACCCTTCAGGCCTACACAAGCGTCTGATTCCCTGGATCCCACCTATAAATATCATCAACAGAGTCAGCACCTTTGGAGCAGAGGTCCTGGGCCAACATCCTTTGTGGTGCAGCTCATAAATATTAAGACATGACAAAAAATAATCTCCAAATATTCAGTAACTATGGGGTAGCACATGCTAATGACGGCACTGCCGTACCAGCGCAGAGTACTTTGGTACTCACCACATGAGAGACCATCAGGAGTGAAGAGGTTCATGCAAGGGAAGCAGGTAGCTGGCTAGCAAGCAGTGCTGTGCCAGCCAGAAGCTGCAGTCTGCAGGTGTTGCATGTATCGTATGTTTTTCTCCTGGCTGGTCTTGGGTGAGTTACCATGGGACCTTACTTTCTGACCTCTTTTTGTGTTGTGTCAGACAAGTTTATTACTCAAATGGGTGCAGATGGGCATGCTGAGCTGAGCCTGAAACAGCTCTGTTTTGGGTGCCTTGCTGGGGAAATAGAAATGTGTAATTCAACAATGTTTAATTTAATACAGCAAATAGTACTGTGGACATAAATTATATGGTCAATGATGACTAAATGTTATGTTACCAAGATGGCAGTGCCAAAAGAACTGCACATGCATAATACTTGTGCATGCGCAGTTTGTGTCAGTGGGCACGGTGGCCATCACCTTCGCAGTTACAGAAGAAAAAGTAGTGCCCTGCGAAGGGGGTGCATTTACGCATCCTGCAGAGGGGAAGTGCTGCATAAACAGCACCAGTGGACATTTGCCAGAGCACTGTGGAAGCACACCTGACAGTGGTCCGGTCACATGCTTCCACAGTGCTCTTCTAAAGATAATATGATGGCATAACATCTACAGATGTTCCGCCCATGCAGCCATAAAAATTGCAGGAAAAAATGTGTCCAGGAACCTCAGGTCCAGCCATGTGAGCCTGTAGCTCAGTGGTTAGAACACTGGGATGGTATGTTGGGGGCCTGGGTTCAATTCCCAGTAGATCGCATTTCTTTCTCACTACAATTTGTGATTTCAGTTGCTTAGCAATGGCTAATACTGCACTAAAAAAAACATCTAATTGTTTTCTTGATTATTTCTAGTTGCAGGATTTGCAATACCAGAGATAGGAAGTGTGCCTCAGGTCCAATCATGTGAGTCTGTAGCTTAGTAGTTAAAGTACAGGGATGGAAATCTGGGAGCCTGGGTTCAATTCCCAAAAGGTCACATTTTGCTTTCTTTTATTTATAAAAACAAAAACAAGGCACTGCATCAGCACAATGTCCAAAAAAAACAAAACAAAATGGCGGTGCTACCACGCTGGTTCGACATCTCTAATGTCGACTGGCGTTACAGCGACAGGAATCATCTCGACCGCAAATCACAGTTGGCATGATTCCTTGCAGGCTCCCAGTCCTGTTTTTCTATAAAGGGGCTTTGCCCCCCCCGAACCCTCATGTGGGGGGCTCCACCCCCACACCCCTTGACTAAAGGATTAACTCCAGTCAACGTTAACTCGGGGTAGGGGTGCAGGACCAGGAGACAGCATGCCCCTGTCTCGGGCACACCGTCACAGCGACCTGTCGGCAAAGTGTCGATTTTGCCGAGAGGAGCGTAGTTCGCTGTGTTGGTGTCGCCGTACGGGGGGCATACCCGAAAAGGTAATATTAAATGCATGCTGAAAATAGAAAATAAAGTTAAAATCAAGATTTCAACCTTGGGTATTCTTCAGGAAATATCTAAAAGAGAAATAAGCAAAGTTAGTGTAGAGGGGAGGGAAAATAAGGGATATATAAATGGGGAAAGAAAAAGAGGGAGGCTCTGGGAGAAGAAGTGACAAATGGCAAGATAAAAAGAGAATCTGGAAAATGAAAAAGGTGATGATGGGAATGAGAAGGCATAATAGCAGTGGATGTGGTGTATTGTATTCTTTACATGAAGTGTGCAGCTGTTTACATCTGAGAAACTAGTAGACGCCTGGCTGACCGATTCAGAGAACATTACAGAGCAGTCTGGAATGGAAACACTTATAAACCCATTGTATCCCACTTTACTTCCAGGGACCACAGTGTCAACGATCTTTCTGTTTGTGTCCTTTAGCAAGGTTTCTGAGATGCTGACCAAAGAAAATACATGGAAACCAAGGTAATCATATGCCTTGGTTTCCAGCAGCCCTCCAGTTTAAAAAGCACCTTTCTTGATGCATCAGAAAACAAATAGGAGGCTCCCTTACCTGCAGAGGAGTTCCTCTGCAGCACTTTTAAAATGATAGGCTTTGCCCCCTACGGAAGGGAAGGGATTGTATTTTGCCCCCGAAAGGGGTAGCCACTCGATCCCTTCTACTTCCTTTTTGCCTACACTGTCCCCACACTTCCTTGTTTTGTGACATCACTATAGGACCAGCATGGGGATGGCATCAATGTAAGAGCCTTGTTACAAGAATACAGGCATCCATTTGTGCCAAAAGTCCGATTTAAATACTGAAAATAACTTTTAAAATTAGGTTCCATGGACTTGCATTGATGCCATCCCCACACCGATCCTATAGTGACATCACAAAACAAGGAAGCACGGGTACAGTGTAGGCAATAAGAAAGTGGAAGGGACTGAGTGGCTAGCCCCTTGGGGGCAAAATACCATCACTTCCCTTCCATGGGGGGCAAAGCTGATCATTTTAAAAGTGCTACAGAGGAACTCATCTTCACATAAGGAAGCCTCCTATTTGTTTAAATCCAGGGGAAAGGTGCTCGTTAAATGACATACTTATTTTATACTAACATCTTTCAGCCACCCCTTGTTTTACCCTACCGTCTGTTTGTATTTGTGCACATCTATTTTCATTTTCCCCAGATGTCTCCATCTCTGTCTCCTTCCCCCATATTTGTCACCTTTCAGTCTTCTTACTAGGCCCTGTTAATTTGTCCCCACCTGGGGACTTCTCTAGCTCATTCACTGATATTATGCCTTGTCATTCCCATCATCACCTTTTTTGTTTTACAGATTCTCTTTTTATCTTGCCATTTGTCATTTCTTCTCCCAGAGCCACGCCCTCTTTTTCCCTACATATACAGTATAGCCTTTATTTTCCCTCTCCTCTGCACTATCTTTGACTATTTCTCTTTTAGATATTTCCTGTAGAAGACCCAAGGTCAAAATGTTGATTTTTACTCTGTTATTTTCAGTGTGCATTTAATATTACCATTTTGTTTTATTTATAAAAGTTGTAAACTCTGAGAATTTCTATGTGAATTTAATGTATTGCATTTAATTTAGTGCTGGTATTGATACATTCGAAATGAATATAATCAGAACAACATTGAATATTTGGAAGTTTTTTGATGTAAAAGTTGTTAAGAATGAGATCCTCTAGTAATAATTCCTGCATATATATTTTGGTTATAGCAAAATGAAGGAACCTGTGAAACATTAGAGTAAAGCAAATGTGCATTCTGGTGTGAGAACACATAAGGTAACCTGGAGTTTTGCTCATTCCAAGTTTACAACTTTTATAAATATTTTGTGATGATAACAAAGTAAATTTATCAACTGCATTTTACATATATTTATTTAGCCTTTTCCCTGAAGAAGAGATCAGATTCATAAGTCAGGACTTTGGATGGATTATTAAAAAACTTTTGAATGAAGGCTATGCAAGAAATTAATAATATGCACATAAAACCTATCTTGAACTGACTGGTCCTGACGTTGCTGGTTATCAGCACATTCAGAACAGAAGACAGACAGTATTTAAAGGAGCAGTGTATGAAGTTCACTGGTATTGCGTGTTGCTGATTTAACTCTAGGATGTGAGTGTTCTTAGAAAGTTATATTTCTAGAATTTGAACTGTAACTCCCTTGAGACAGCAGCATATCCAACCATTTTACCAAAAAGCCCATGTCATTGCATAAATCAAATATATCATGGGCCCAATAAAAATAAGCCTGATATTTTACTTGTGAACTGTGACTGTTGAGACATCACTCGTGGCTTCACCACTCGTGATGTCATGGGGTCACAGACCACTCATACAGAATTATCAAGCATATTTCTACTAGGCTCATGACATATTGCATACATATTATACTGGCATGGTAGTGTCCCTATATTAGGGTTTAGTAGACAGATATGTGCACCTTAATAACGTGGCCATCCTAGGACTGAACAGCCTGAAATTTGGAGAGCGTGGAACCTTGAGTGGAAAGCTGAAACCAGCCAGAGAAGATGTTGTTGCTGTGCCACTACACTCTGCTTATTGAGGGACATACAATTTTATATAGGTGGAGCCATAGGAGTAGGAGTCCTGTCAGCATATGGCCCCAGCTATTTTATATAGAAATTCCCTATATAGTTCTAGTGCCTGCTGACTCTAGTCCAATTATGGCTGTTTGGAGGATCTTGAAGCTCTACTGTTACTTGTAAAAAAAAAAAGCATTTCCCTTCTGATGCCCTCAAGCTTCTACTGGTGAAGGCCACAGGTCTTAAACCTTGGGGTAGGTTTGGTAGAAGACTTATCTAAGCACACTAAGGGTGGCATGTGTATGTAGGGTGTAAGACTTGTCTGGGACTGGTATATTTGTCAACTGATGAATGATTTCTAGGAACTCTCTCTCACATGATATGTCCCATTGAGATCCCAAAAGGTTCATCGACTTTAAAGTAAGATTTGGCATCATCCTTTGCAAAGGCACTCTTGGATTTGTTGGTCAGTGGGTATCCCTGAGTTAGGCTCAGCAGTTGTCTCACTTCTTGGGTGTAGTCTTTAATGAATCACTGGTAATACCCACAAAATATGAGTGACAGCTGCAGATCTTTCAAATTCTGAGGCCTAGGTCAGGTGGCCAGGGCTTCAACCTTGCTGGGGTCAGTTTGGATACCACTTCCGGACGTGGTATGTCCCACATACATCCCAGAACTCTTGAGAAATTGGCATTTAAGGATGGCGAGCTTGAATCCAAACTCCTCCAGTCGATCCAGCACCTTGAACAAGTGTGTTTCATATTCCTATAGGATGGCCGCTAAACAACTAGCCCCTATAATATACATATAATAACACACATATTCAAAAGGAGTCTAAAAGAGAATTATTTTTCACAATCATGGAGGGTGAGTAAAATTACTCCAATATTTAAGGGGGGACAACCAACGGAGCTTAATAATTACAGGCTGATAGCACTATTGTCTGTCCTGGCTAAATGCCTGGAGAGGCATGTGCATACCCAACTGATGGGATAGTTAGAAAAACATAAACTGGTAACATCATACCAATCTGGATTCCTCAAAGGACATTCCACTACATCAGCCTTATTAGAATTCAATGACTTGGTAAACACACCTTTACATAAGGGGTTAGAAACTGCAGTAATTTTTGTGTATTTATCTAAGGCCTTCGACCTGGTGGACCACTCCCTCTTACAACAAACTGCTGAAAAAATGGGGATTGCTGATGGACCGTGGGAGTGGTTACAATCATACCTCAAGGACTGTACTCAATTTGCATCAATCTGTGGGAAAAATTCCCCTAAGAGAGTGGTGCTTAGAGGTGTGCCACAGGGGTCAATACTAGGACCCCTGTTGTTTCTAGTAGTTAACAACAGCCTCCCACAGGTAATATAACACTCACAAATGAGATCATATGCAGATGATACTGCCATAATAACAATAGGGCAAAATAGTATTGAACTAGAAAATAAAATGTAGTCAGATTTTGACTGTGTGAGGGAGTGGTTCACCATGTCAAGCCTTATCATAAACACAAAAAAACAAAAACCCTTTATTTCACACACAAAATAAATAAAATAAACAAATAAAAATCCAAGCAGACAATAATTCCTTCCTGGAGCAGGTGTCACACTATACTTATTTAGGAGTTACCTTTGACAAAGGCATGAATTTTTGGGAACACACAGGAAGTTTAATAAATAGGGTAAATAAAAGAGTTGGAGCTCTGCGTAGGATAACAAAGTGTTTGACTAAAAATAGCAAGAAAAGAGTTGTGGAACAGTTAATACTTTTTGTCCTAACATATGGAGACTTGCTCTATCGTGTTGCAAAAAACACTTTATTAAACAATTTAGACATGACCTATAATAGAATCGCAAGCTATGTTTTGAAGTGTAGCACAAAAACATACCATTGTGATTTACTAATCTCACTACACTGGTTGCCATTAGACCTAAAATGCGCCATCAAATGGCAAAAAATAATTTATAAATATCACATAGGTCACCTGAAGCATTACATAAATATAAACTTATTTGGCAGAGATGATAGAGTGGAATTAAGATCAAAGAGAATTAACAAAATTAATAAAATTCCTATTCCAGTTGTTAAAAATAAAAATAGTGAAAAAACACTTCAGTACCAGGCTGTAAAACATTGAAATATTTTGCCTTCTTCAGCATGAATTTTCCCAGCTTATAGTTTGTTCCTACAGGAACTAACAACATTAAATTTCTTTAGTTGTATATGTTGCAAAAATAAGGTGTGAGAGGAAAACTTAAGGGTAGGTTGTGGGAAATGTGACTGATAATGTTTGCTATTGTAATCTAAAGTATGGTTTTGTCTACATTGATTAGTGTGTGCATTGGATGGGAAATGGTGTGATTCACAATGTTGTTTGCTATTGTAATCTAATGCATTGTCTTGTTTACTTTGATTAGCGTGTTTTAGGGATGAGATTGAGACTTACTGTATCGAATATCTGCAATTCTATGTAAATTTTAGTTAAACTTTTATGGTTATTGTATTTTACATGTATAGGCAACTTGTAGAAACAGGACTGTCTTGAAAACTAGAAACATAGAAACATAGAATTTAATGGCAGATAAGGACCGCTTGGCCCATCTAGTCTGCCCATTTCCCTACCTAACGGATAAGCTGCAGATCCTAGTTAACCAACGGCCTTCTTCCTCCTACCCCCCACTAGAATTGCCTTATGTCTGTCCCATGCATTCTTGAATTCCCCCACTGTTTTTGACTCTATGACCTCCTCAGGAAGGCTGTTCCATGCATCTACAACCCTCTCTGTGAAGAAATACTTCCTCACATTACCTCTGAGCTGTCCTCCCTTTATCTTCAAATTGTGCCCCCTTGTTCTTGCCCATCTCTTTTTTTGAAAGATGCTACCCTCTCAGACTTTGTTGATTCCCTTGAGGTATTTGAAAGTTTCTATCATGTCTGCCCTCTCCCTCCTTTCCTTAAGGCTATACATCTTAAGCTCCTTTAGTCTTTCTTCATATGTCTTCTGGTGCAAACCCTGCACCATTTTGGTTGCCCTCCTCTGGACAGCCTCCACCCTGTGTATGTCTTTGTGGAGATGGGGTCTCCAGAACTGTACACAGTACACCAGATGTGGTCTTACCAACTGTCTGTACAGAGGGCCAACAGCTTTCTGTTTTCTACTGGTGATGCCTCTCCCTATGCATCTCAGTATCCCCACAGCCCTCCTTACTGCCTTCCCACATTGCTGGCCCACCTTTAGGTTATCTGATATAACTACCCCCAGGTCCCTTTCCATTTTTGTTGTTGTCAGTATCTCACCCCCCTTTGTGTCCTCTTGCCCTGGGTTTTTGTTTCCCAGGTGCATTACTTTGCACTTCTTTGCATTAAATCTAAGCTGACATACATTTGACCATTCCTCCAACCTTGCCAAGTCCCTTTTCATCCTTCCACCCACCTTGCTTATCAACCCTGTTGCATATATTTGTGTCATCTGCAAAGAGAGATTCCTTCCCCTTCAGTCCCTCTGCAATGTCACTTATAAAGACATTAAAAAGAACTGGCCCCAGTACTGAACCCTGCGGTACCCCACTAGTTACCCTCCTTTCTTCACTGTGGATTCCATTTACTATTAACCACTGTGTCCTGTTGTCCAGCCAGTGTTTTACCCAGGCTACCACCCTGGGACCCACTCCCAGGCTGGTTAATTTGTTTATTAATCTTTTGTGTGGGACTGTGTCAAATGCCTTGCTAAAGTCTAGGTAGGCCATGTACACAGCCTCTCCTTGGTCTGTTACTTTGGTCACCCAGTCAAAGAAATCAATTAGATTTGTTTGACATGACCTTCCTGCTGTGAATCCATGCTGCCTTGGGTCCTGTGCCCCACTGGCCTCTCGGTACTCAACAATTATTTCCTTCAGAAGTGATTCCATCATTTTCCCTACCACTGAGGTCAAACTGACAGGTCTGTAGTTTCCTGCCTCTGTCTTGCTCCCACTTTTGTGAAGGGGAATCACATCCACCCTTCTCCAGTCCTCAGGTACCACACCATCCTCCATGATTTATTAAAAAGGGTAGTCAGTGGTGTTACTAGTTCTTCCCTTAATTCTTTTAGAATTCTGGGGTGAATCCCATGCTGTCTAGAAACAATCAACTACAACTCTGACCCTCCACCCCAGGGAGTGCCTTACTTCCTTTCAGACACCTATTTCACAGAGGTTAAGTACCAGGTCTAGTCACAAATGACTGCAAATATCTCCCAGCTACAGTTCCTCCCTGGCAAATTAAAGTTAAAACTAAGACAAGCCAACCCCAAAAACAGAATCAATACTAGTTACTTACACAGGTCCAAAAAATAATAATTCAGTTCAGTGTAGTCTAGAAAGTAACCTCCTTGATTTAAGGAATCTCTGGCTGCTTTCTCACTCTCTGTGTCTCAGCAGACAGAGACCACAAACAACTCCTGTTTGAAGTCCACAGTTCAACTAGGCCCCTTTCAGATCCTCCCCTTAACAAACACCTATTTCACAGAGATTAAGTACCAGGTCTAGTCACAAATGACTGCAAATATCTCCCAGCTACAGTTCCTCCCTGGCAAATGAAAGTTAAAACTAAGACAAGTTAACCCCCAAAACAGAATCAATACTAGTTACTTACACAGGTCCAAAAAGTAATAATTCAATTCAGTGTAGTCTAGAAAATAACCTCCTTGATTTAACATCTGACCTAAAGACATGCTTTTCCCTGTATAAAAATACAATTTTTCCTACTACTACTTCTCAAACAGGATGACATTGAGATAGACCAGGCATTCATATAAGTTCATGTCTCCCACAACATGACCCATTAGACACTGAATTGTGCCTGGGTGCCAGCTATACCTTGGGGCACCAGTATGACTATGTAGAAACCTAGAGGGCAAATTAATGTTTTTTTTCTCATGCTCTCGGCAGGCCATATATATCTGGTAATACCCACGCCTCAAGTTCAGTACTGTTGAACCCCATTAAGGCAATCCAAGGCATACTGCATCCTAGGCATTGTGCATTGGGCCTGGCATAGTTCACTTACTGAGCAATCTGTAATTGACACACAAGTGTACGGTCCCCATCTTCTTTGTGACAACCTCTATGGGTGACTCCTGCTTCTTGATTCCTGGATGATTCCAAAAGCTAGAAGCTCTTGCAGTTGTCTTCCCACATCATCACTGTCTGCAAAATGCAGACACATTTCTTGGAAAGGATAGTGGTCATGTAAGCAGATGTGATGCTTTTCCCCTGTCATGCATCCAACGTCCTAGTCGCTCAATGAGAATATGTTGATTCTTTTGGCTAACTTCAAACTCACACTCGCCTGTTACTCATCAGGCAGGGGTAAGTACCCAAATCAAATACTGTGGGGTAAATACCTTGCTTCACTCCTCCAATTATAGATTTGGGTTGTACTGCCAAGTATGCACTGTTCACCCTGGCCAAGGTGCACCTTTTCCTGATGGTGATGTCACATTCTGCCATGTTTTTTACTTGCACAGTAATCCTTCAGATGAATGCATGCATGTGCACAGGCAACATGCTGTGCTTGATCATCAGTGTCTCTGGCAGGCCATATTCTTCTGGGGTGTTAATCAGAGGATATGGTTCTTCACATCTTTCCTTAGCCTCACTACTTCGCTGATTGCACACTCTGGTCTGGATTCACAAAGCTTTCTGAAGGTGCAAAACCTTCCTTAAGTCCTCAAAACTGCTGTAGCTATGGAAACAAGGGAGAATTTGCACTGAGTGCTATTCACAAACCCTCTGCAGCTGCAAAAACAACACTATGGACTGTGGAAAAAAGTACAGGTGTGGAAGTCCCTGAGGAAAAAAAAGTGTGTGAGATAAGTAAGGCACAGCCCCTGAAAGGCTGTTCACAACCAATTTTTGTCTGCAGTTGCAGAAAAAATGTTACACACAGTGGAATGAGGAGTAACTGTCCCTCAGCAAACTGCAGTAGTGCCCCAACAATTGTAATCAATTAAGATGGCGGTGAGGCACAGGTAATAGCATCCCAGATAGTATAGCAGTGGCTGATGTTACAGCAACAAGAGCACACATTGCCACGATATGGCAACAGGCAACAACCACCAGACACAGTGCAGCCCATGACGGAGCCCCACAGGCAGTACAGCCTGGCCAGCCTGCAGTGAGTGCTACCCCTGCAGGCAAGAGGAACACCCCAAGGAGGGAGGGAGGACCAGCAGTGACAGTTGTCCACTGTGGTGCCATGGTATTGCTGGTACCTGTGGTGCTGCAGTGGTCCCAGTTGAGGGACTGGTTGCTGGTCTCATTGTGGGTGCTTTTAGCTTCATTCTATGGCAGCACTGTTAAAGTCTGCTGTTCCAGCTAATTAAGTTCACTGTTGCTGTGCCTCCTAAGCTATTTCTGCAGCTCCAGATCCGCAGTTGTAGATTTTCAGCATGTGCGCAATTTCTGCAGCTGCTGAATTTCTGCAACTGTGGGGATTTTACGGAATTATACACCTGCTCAAAACTTCTTTATGAATATCATACAACTGCATTTCCACAGTGCTGCAGGCCTTTTTCCAGCAGCTGCGGGATTTTTGGCTTTGTTTGTGAATCCTGCCCTCTGCATCTGGTGAAAATATTAACTCTTCAGTAAATAAATTCCCAAATTACCATGCCTTACTACTGTTTTATTCACAAAGTTCAAATCACATTTCAGATGAGGGGTGCTACTGGTTTTGTAGCAAGTAGCAAGAAACAGAGTCCTGTGCACACACACCCCACCCCCATGGTAAATTTGAGAAGTAAAATTGTAGTTCTGCCTAAATTTGCTACTTTGTTTTACTTTTATCTCCATGGAAAAGGGGTTCTCTTAGTCTTTATTTTACAGCTATAATGTGAACCGGCCAAACCACCAGACGCCAAGGTGAAACACCACAGCTTGTTCAAACTATGAAATGTTTGTAGTGGCTACTCTTGCACAGAGTGCATTGACTAAATTGCCTCCTTTAAAGTAAAGTGCTTCTACCTAGTCCTAGATAATTCACAGGTGATCAAATGGAGCATGCTAGAGGAGTACTATACACCTCCCAAACTCTAAACAAATTCTAAAACTAGTATGCTCTACCCTTGTGTCATTCACAAAGTTCAAATCAAATTTCTGATGAGGGTGCTACTGCTTTTGTGTCAAGTAACAGCAAACAAACATCAAACAGAGTTCAGTGCACACCTACCTCACCGCCCCCCCCATGGTAGTTCTGAGAAGTTAACATTTCTTTCTGCCAAAATTGGCTATTTTATTACTTTTATCTCCATGGAAAAGAGTTTTTCTTAATCTTCTCAACTCCAGTATCCCAGTACCACACTATGCCAAGTCTTTGCTGTCTACAGGCATCTTCTTTGCCTCCTTTTGCTAGGCTTGCCTCACCAGTTCATGCATGGGTAGTGCTCATCTTTGCTGTTGGGCTGCTCGTTCTTTGTATAGATGGACCTGGCACCCAAAAATGTGAGTGTTTATTTCAACCAGGATGGGGACATTCTGTATGAACTTGTATTTCATTGTGCTCTCCCAGATCGTACCTGAAAATAGGCAAATGTCTTGTCTAGTGTACTTACCTGGTCAACCAAAGCTAAATAAATAAATAAATTGTCAAACATTCCTGATTTTGGCATACCAATGCCAACATCTCCACTGGTATACCAACTCCAGCTACTTTTGTGGGAAAAGGAATCCTTACATTCTCATAGCCTAGGTAGGAATAAGATTTGATATTCAGCCCCCACTCATCCAGTAGTTAATCTCGCAGTTATAACGTAAATCTCTGAGGAAGGTCCCACAAGTTCAGTTAATGCTGCAGATAAAGATGCTGTTGGTTTGTCTGATGATTTTGCAATTGCTTGCATGGAGTGTCTGATGTCCAGGAATCCAATGTGTTCTTTTTTTTGTGTTATAGCATTTGCTCCCCATAGCTACTTATGCCTGTCATTGGACCTCCCTCCTGCCCCAACCCCATCATCCTCTTCCCCACCTTAGGGATCAATGAGAAGTGGGATTCGAGGGCATCGGTGCCATCACAGTTGTCCATGGGGAGACATAGGTTTTTCTGTGGTTTTCTCCCATCCCGCTCAGAACAGCAGGGTGCACAGGTGAGTGCATGTATGTGGAGGTGTGCACATGCTCCCAGAAACCTTGTGCTCCTTCACCTCTCTTGACTTTCGTCAGTTGCCCAGACCTCCTTTGCTCTGACATCTGGCCTCCACCAGGTGTCAGCTGAGAGCAGGAAGACTCACCTCCTTGGTCCAAGAGATGAGAGCAGCCCAGCATCCACTACAATCATCTCCCAGCCCTCTCCCCATGCTGACCTCTGGCAGACCAAGCTTGCCTCCAAACTTGGGTTGCAGGCATGATGTGAGGTGTGGCATCCAGTGCCTCAATCCTCAGCACCACTGGGCTGGCCAATGTGTTCCTTTGTTGGGCCCCACTGAAGTTTCTCTGCTTCATAACTCATTTCCTGCACTGATTGTTCACTTTCCTCAAATCCTCTAGGGATGGGCACTCTCATTACAGATGATCATCTTTGCCACAATGGTAGATCCTTCCCCTATTTGGCCAATCACATGCAGGCCATCTTAGGTTTCCAGTGCTTCCACTGCCTTGGTGTAGTTCCCACTCATCACCTTGACAAGGGCACTCACAATAGCAGGTCCTTGCTCAGTTGGTCTGATCATCACACCATAGGGTTCAGTTTCAGGGCTCCCACACAAATGGACCTACCCCTTCAGAGATGGTCCGGTACCGCCCTTTAAGGGGAGTTACCCCGGATGGTCTATTGGTGATGCTGGACCTATTGGGATTGCTGGGTGAGAGCACAGGTCCTGGGGATCTCGTTCTAGCCTATAATAAGGCAGTGGGAGATGCCATGGACTTGATTCCTCCTGTTCGCATTTGACCGATCATTCTTCATCCAAAGTCCACTTGGTGTGATGGAGCCTTGAAGGAGTTGAGGCGGTTGGTCGAAGGCTGGAGACAGCATGGCAGAAGTCCAGCCTGGATGCTGACAGGCTTAGATTGATGGAACATCATAAGGGCTATCAATCAGAAATCACCCGTAAGAAGGCAGAGTTCCTGTCCAAGGAGATTTCTGCCATGCAGAACTGACCGGCTCACTTTTTCAAACCACTGACAGATTGTGCAATCCAATCTGTCTCCAGTCCAGAAGAGCTTTTTCACAAATTAAGTGTGATGAGCTAGCTCAGTTTTTCACAGATAAGGTTGCCAGCATCAATTTCCGAATCGGCTGAGCTCTATCCATGAGGGACTGCAGAGGTCGATGGGAGGTGATGGGCACCCAGTCTGTCTGGATGGATTTCAGCCAACGGGAATTCATGAATATAGTAAATATTGCCCAGATTTTGTGCCCAACCTGTTGTAGTTTGGATCCAGGCTCTACCTCCCTACTAGTGGGTTGTGTAGATGTTATCTGCCTGATCCTAGCTGAAATTGTTTGGTGATCCTTGAAGAGGGGAGTCTTTCCAGATCCCCTAAAGGAGGTGGTCATTTGACTACTTCTTAAAAACCCTCCTTGGATCCCGATGACCCAGCTAACTACTGACCTGTCTCTAATCTTCCCTTTATGGGCAAGGTTATTGAGAAGGTGGTTATGTTGCAACTGGACGATCACCTTGTAACCCACAATGTCTATGAAGCTGTCCAGTCTGGGTTTAGGAAGAGGCATAGCACGGAGACTGCCCTTGTTCGGGTATTAAATTACCTCCTGATGGTGAGAGATCGAAAGGCTCATACCATCTTGGTCCTTCTTGATCTCTCAGCAACCTTTGACACTGTGGACCATGAGGTGCTTTTGGAGACCCCTGCAATTCCTTGGTGGACTGTCATATACAGTCTTCGAATGGTTTCAATCTTTCCTTGTAGGCAGATCTCAGAGGGTGGTCACTGGAATTTATTCCACTGTTGCCCTCCCCATCTTGCAGGGTGCCGCAGGGCTCCATATTGGTACCCATGTTGTTCATAGTGTAATATGCTGCCATTGGGAGATATTATCAGGCGATACGGCTTGAGCTTTCACTGCTATGCAGATGATACTCATCTGTATATGTCCTTTGTGCCCGGGCAGGTTGATGCGATCTCTGTGCTAAATTGTTATCTCTTTAAGATCAAAGACTGGATGAGCTTGAGTTGGTTGAGATTGAATCCGGATAAGACTGAGGTGTTGGTTGTGGATCCAGGTTGCCCTGGGGTGGGTTTTGGGGCTGAGCACATGTCAGGCCTGTGGCTTGATGGTGTCCGACTCATTACCTCAGATCAGGTACGTAACCTGGGCATTATTTTTGATGATGGCTTGACCTGGAAGTCTCAGCTGTCAGCTGTGGCTAAATCCTCATTTTACCTTCTGAGAAATATCACCTGGGTGAAATACCTGATTCCACTGGGTGACCTTCCAACATTAGTCCACACCTTCATCACTACCCGCCTTGACTACTGCAATGCCCTCTACCTAGGGCTGTCTGGGGTTGATATCCGCCGCTTCTAGGTGGTGCAGAATGCTGCTGCCAGACTGCTGACTGGTACTTCTAGGACCAGTCACATTACGCCTGTGCTGCGTGAACTGTACTGGCTGCTAGTCAAGTGGCAGATCACCTATAATATAGGCTTGCTTACCTTTAAAGCCCTATATGAACAGGGACCCGACTACCTGAAAGATCTTCTGACTCCCTACTCCCCCAATTGCCCTCCCCAATCTGCCAACGAGGGATTGCTAGAGATTCCCAGGGTCCATCTTAAAACATCTGGAGCTCATGCTTTCTCATTTGCAGCACCAACCCTGTGGAATTCTCTACTTCGTCGGTTAAAAGGTACCTAAACAAGCAATTTTTTAAAACTGCAAATTCCAAAATCTGGCTTTATATTGAGGTATAGTAAAGGCTGCTGTTTACATTGATGCTAAAACTGCATTTATGTAAATAACAAATGCAGTTTCATAGCTTTTGAAAAATGTAAACATCAGCCTTTCACTTTCAAAAAACAACCTTGGTTTCTCCCTAAGATGTCTGCCAAGTGTGTTAAGTGATGAGTCATGATGACATCATAGCAGCCAGAGACAGAGATCCACATATATACAGAGACACTGGTTTACCGGGATTGAGAAAGGGCATATTCTGTTTTGCACATTGTAAACAATGGTATTGTCTCCGGTGTCTGCTAAGCCAAAATCCAGTTTTACAGGTGTTTTGTTTTGTGTACTTTATTTAACAATTTTTAACTCTACTAACATGCATTTTAGCAATTTTGACCTCCACTATTACACATCCTTCCATCCTTGTACCAATTTTATTTCAGGTACAAGACGTGATGGCAGCAGCAACACTACAGCCCCCCGTCCCTAAGGTGTGATGGAAGCAGCATTACGGCCCCATCCCTCAGGTGCGATGGCAGAACCAACAGCACTACAACCCCCATCCCTCTGGTGTGATGGCAGCAGCAATAGCACTACAACCTTACTCAGATGTGACAAAAGCAACAGCACTGTGGCCCCCATCCCTTAGGTGTGATGGCAGCAGTACTACGTTTACCATTCTTCAGGTGTGATGGCAGTATCAGCACTATGGCCCCCATCCCTCAGGTGGGACAGCAGCAGTACTACATTCCCCATCCACCAGTGGTGATGGCAGAAGCACTACAGCCCCTACCCCTTCGGTGTGATGGTAGTAGCAACAATGCAGTCCACATCCCTCTGTGGTGATGGCAGTATATATCTATAATGCTAACTGGTTCTTCTTTCCCTCTTTATTTCGAATTGTACCAGAATGATCAGCACCACGTATTAACTTGTGGATTATTTTGATCAGCACACGTGTTAGGCTATGATTTTGTTCATTTTGTTTACTTTAACTTGTGGAAAATGTTTTGCAATCCAGCTGACTTTTTCTTTGGCAAACTGCATTACAGTACACCACTTCAAATATTTGATGATCTAGTAGTTATATGATGTACTGAATTTTGTTTTTTTGTAAACCAGGAGAGATGCAATAAGCTGAAAGTTTATTTACAGGTGTGGCCTGGGAGCACAAGGAAGTTTAATGACTTGCTCAGGGTCACACAGCAAAATACCTGTCTTGTTCAGTTCCAAAGCTCATGCTCTCTTGTTAATCCACAAATAAGGCTTTCTTTTTCCATGTGAACCCCTGCACCTAGCCTGCCTTCTGTTGCACACCCCACCATCCATACACTGTCCTTAGTACTGCCTGGGGCCGCATATGAGCTTGCAGTCTCATGAAGAGAATTATCACACCTCAGATTGTAATCTTGTACCTCAGAGAGTTTTGCATGCCTATACTGATATGCATCATCAGCTGGCACTGTTAAAAATACCTCCCAAATCAATCACTCTCCAGTCCACATTCTCAATATTTGACTTCTGCTCCCACCGTAAACAGAGTGGATCACCACCCTTCTGCACAGTGAAGGTAGTATTTATAGTTCCCTGTTGTGCTTTTTTTCCCAGCTCATTAACCAACAACTAGGTCTTCCTGGAGGAGCAAGCAATAAGCATCATGACCCACCAGAAAAACTGCTGCTCATGCCCTCATAAGGGCTGCACTTACAATGGATAACAATGTTATTAGCAGGAGAGGAATACTAATACCTTGAGTGAATCCACCTGACTTCCAGTGTCAGTCTACTCCTTTACCTGTGATCTGCAGAACCCTGCAAGACAGGTCCCAGCAATTCTTCTCCAGTACTTTTCTGTGCTCTACTCCCAACGCAGAGTTGGCTGGCTACCACCCTTCCAAATCTTGAATGAGCTATACACAACTCCTTCAATACTGTCCTAACAAACATCAACATCCCCCCACCCAAGGGTAATCTCCCTACACTGAATTCAAGTACAGTTTAGGTGCAGCCATGCCACTCCGAGTATTTGTCTTCACTGGCTACTCTCATCCACAGTCAGGAAGTGATCATGATGCTGACAGACCCACATTTCAGATCTCACAATGATCTGCTCAGCGTCCTCCTTCATGTCTTCAACTAACCTGAATATAGCTGTACCCTGCTGAAATGGCCTCTTCAGTCCCTCTCTGGCATTCATTCTTCTCACCTGCTCCCCACACCAAAAACTGGTGAGTTCATTACCCTTTTGCATCATGAATGTGCTTAGTACAGCCTCCGTGTTATATTTACATATTAATAATAAACATGATCTTCTGGTAAGCCTGACTGATAGCAGCATGGTACAAGTGGAAAAATAGGCTTTCCTACCAATATAAGATCTAAGCCACCTATGATTAGGCACTATTAAATGACGTGCATAATGATGTGCGCACCCATCATTTAATAGTGCCCAATCAAAGGTAGCCTAGATCTTTTAAGGATAGGAAAGCCAATCATTCTCCTTGTTCCCTGCTGCTACGAGCCTGACATACTGGAAAGATATGTTTGGATTTCATATGTCAAAATAAAACGGGGACTGCACTACTTGCATTCATGATGCAGAAGGGTGATGAGTTCACCAGTTTTTAGTGTGAGGAGTACTAGTGAAGAATGAATACCAGAGGGGACTGAGAAGGCCAATCTTGCAAGGCACTGCTATATTCAGGGAAGGAGGAAGGCAGAAGGAGAGAAATATGAGTAGATTACTGTGAGAAATGAGATGTGGGGCTGCCAGCACCTTGATCATTATCTGGCCCTGTTGTCCTGACCAACATTCCCCTTCCTATAAAACCAGTTCATGCAATTGTCCAAGGCTGTGTGTGGATATTAATGTATGAAATGGCTGACACTACACATTCAGTCACTTCACTACCAGTTTAGTATTGCTTGTAAAGCACTTTGGGATGCAATGTGTATGAAAACCACTATATAAATGCTGATTCTTCTTCTTCTTATTCTTTCCCATGGAAAAAGAAGATGAGACAAGCATATATTTGAGTTTCAAGAAAGTATGAACTCTAACATTGGACTGTACAAGAACTTTACTACAAAAACGTGATGGCTCTAGGGTGTGGCTGCACCCCCCCCCAGTAATGTACTTGCTTGCTGCAGCTGTATTTCACTTTGCTGAAGAAGTCTGATTTATTGATTGTACAAATGTTTACATTCAAACCATGGATTACATTTGTAGGCTCTGTCAAAAACGTACTAGAAAAGAATAATAGCAGAAAATATAAAGGTTTAATAAACATTTTAAAAAGTGCATATTAAGCATGAACACACCCCCAGCACCCCCATTGTCGCACCCTGGATCCACCATATCCACCAGACCACCAGGTTATTCAAAATTTGTACTGCACTGTGGTTTGCCACAAAGAAATCAGTTGGATTAAAACACATTTTCAGCATGTTAAACAAAATTAACAGAACCATAGCATAACATGTGTATTATATAAAATAATGCACATGGTTTTGACCATTTGGGTGAAACAATTCTATACAAAGAGAAATAAGAACTAATTAGCACTACAGAGAGCCATACATCTCTCTGACTCTGGCTCCAAAGACGTCATCACATAACAGATTTTGCGGCCATTTTAGGAAGCAGGTAAAACAGTTTTTTTTTGAAATTATAAGGCTGATTTTACAATTTTCAAATGCTCTGGAACCACATTTAGGTAAATTATGTAAATGTAGTTTTTGCATTAATGAATACAGCAGCCTTTCTTTAGTCACGTACGGAGTCAGATGTTTGAATAGTTTGATGTCAAAATGTTGTTTAGGTATCCTTTAAGAGAATGCCTGACCATTAGTAGTTTTAAATCCATGTTAAAAACGTATTTCTTTTCTTTGGCCTTCCCTGATTAACCATTTAATTATCGGTTTTTAAATAATCTATAACATTATTTGTTTTATTGTGGTTTTTATTATTCAAAGCGCCTTGATTTTTGAAAGGCGCTATATAAATAAAGTTTTGCTTTGCTTTGCTCGCTTATATTGTCAAAAACAATTGCTAAGGGTTGCACCGTCTCAGCTTGGTCACTTGCTCATGCAGCTCCTGAAGCACCTGACTCTCAGTAGTTGTACAACTCACAGTAGGTTCCAGAACAGTGGTTCCCTTCAAAGATGGCCTCACAACCTGGGAGTTGCTGCTGTGCTCACTGAGCCCCCATTAAAAGCTCCTTCAAATCTCTCATCTGTTCTTGCAGATCACTGACAGCTAACCAGCTACTTCTCTTGATGTAACAATGATGGGCATTGAACTGTGAGCCACCCTTGGGGATGCTTGAAGAGTCTACTTTCAAAATCTGTTTTTCTTACTCCCATAATGCTCATATCAGTTCTCCGTATGGCAGCAGCAGATTCATACGGTCCCTTAGGTGCAAACTGGTCTGGATTTGATCAGAGCACACAACTCCTTGTACCACTTCTTCCACTTAGACACAGTCCATATCTGCAGCTTGTAAGTGTCCTTTCCAGTATGTCCCCTGTGCAGCTTTTTCCATCCTCAATGGAATGGTGGAAAGCATTCATTTACTCTTGCTGTTCCATCGAGGTTAATGTGGTCAAACACGTTTAGGTTTCTTGGCACTCCTAAACATACCTAAACAGATAGTTGAGTGGGGCAGCCTTTGGTCTGGTAACCGTCAACCTGGTAAGCAGCCACTGCTGGTCCTCACAGGCACTCACCCTTCTGGGCTTTCTTTTCCTCACTGAAAAACTGCAGGACCTTCACCATCTGTGTGGCCTGTTCAATCCACGTGTCAAATTCCTCCTCCAAACTGGGGGTAAGCTTGATTCCTGAAGCTGTACAGAGCTTGTTATACTCCTTCTGGTCTCTCAGTGGTAGCTGGGCCTTATTCATCAATGATTTCACTATATGCAGTAAGGGCGCAGCTGATGCCACTACGTTTCCACTAAGTGTCACGAATGTGTGCAAGTTCTGCAAGTCTTTCCTTCATTGACAAGTTAATTCTTCAACTTTGATGTACTGTCCTCCATCTGAGGCTGGCTCAGAGGGTGGTCCATGGTGCTCCCCCTGCTAATCAGGCTCCACTCTTTGAGGTACCTGTAGAAGTAGATGTGGTTGGTACATTCAGCATATCCACATCCATGCTGCCTTCCAGTATTGCAGTTACTGTGCTGAGTATGTTGGTGGCCGGATTATAAGACAACTGGTGGACCTTCAATTTTCCTGTCCTTTCAAGTCCAACTTGTGACCAATAAAAAAAAAAGTCTTTACTGACCCTCTCTTGGATATTCTTCACTAACAACATTTTCTTGGGGTCCAAACCCTCTGCACAACACTAATTCTCAACCTCCAGGGAGGAAATGTAGATTTTCAAAAATTAGGCCAGGGTATCAAACTGTTCCTCAGCCACACTGGTGGTTCACATGGGTAAACAGAAAATCCAGGTGTTGTTTTCAAAGATGTAACTTGGTTGCTGTGGTTGTTGATGGCTACTCCCCCTGCCTTGTGGGCTGTAACAAGGTTGAGGGACCTTGGTCAGTTAACTCTTGACTGGGCTCTATCCAAGATTCAAGTTACTTGCATGGTGTATCTGCCAGGAGAAAGGTTTAAGTAGGCCTGATGTTAGTATGGCACAACCCCTGGGATGCAGTCCCTCCGCAGCAACCCACAGGATCACCCCACTAATGAATCAATGGAGTGCCACAAAGTTAACCCAATGAGCATATAACTTACACTCTGTAAACGAAACACACCCAGGCAGTAAATATAAACAAAAAACAAAGGCTTTATTCAGGCACAGGAACTGGTCCTTGGTGAAAGGAAAAACGAGGGTTGGGGGTATTCAGTATGGTAGCAATGTATAAGCCTTTGCTGGCTCTTCAGTGCCCATCCAGGCCCAGGGTACACACATACACAGGACTGCTCTTAATCACCCTTTTAGGTGTAGCCAAAATATACCCAGGCTGTACTTCAAGTGCCCTTCCATGCTCAGTCCAAAATGAAGCCCCTCTCCCCTTCAAATCACCTTTGCACAGAACATTCACTTTCTGCTTACCTGTACTGGGAGCGCTACTCTCTCCCTACTAATACCAGTGTAAACCAATAAGATATAGTTAGTGAGCTTTGAATGCTTCACTGGGTACCCAGCCATGGAATCATAGCAGGTCCAGTGAAGTTACAGGTGGTTGGCTGGAGGTGGTGCACTAAAAAACACTTAGCAATGCTTTGCAGCTTAACCACAAACCCAAAGGCTCATAAACACACAAGGGGTACTTGTAATTCCAGGATCAATGGCCTAGTCCATTACTTGCTTTTCCAAGTGGTGATATAAAGATACAGGTGCAGACCTAAGCCCTGATTTATTCATGGGTCTCCCAGACTAGGGGATTTCCCTCGATGATCAGTGGTGAAGTCACGGTTGCAGCCAGCCTCTCTCTGACTGGTTTCATTCTCTCTTCTTTTCTTCCACAGGCAGCTGCTGTTTCTCTAGTTCTAGTCAGGTCTCTTCTGATCACGACAGTCAGCAGATCATTTTCTGATGGGCAAAGGGCAAATCAGCCTGTGTAAACCTGGTCCTACCCAACCAATGCTCCACATCCTGCCATCCAGCTCCTTGTATGTGGAGGTAACTAGCATTGGCTGTAGTACTGGCTGGGCAGGTTTACAGACTATCTGTGGTCAGTTTGTCTTCTTTGGCTGCAGAACTGCAAAAGGCTCTTGGTCAGCTGCTGCAGTCTTCAGTTTGCATTCGCACTGAGCTAGCCCATGATTACCTTCATTTTTCACAGCAGGAGTTCTGCTTGTACCTTCTCTCACTCAGTCTCTCAGAAGTATGATCTATCTCTAAAGAAGCATAGCTTCAGTTTTTCTCTCAACAGCGTGCAGGCACATCTCACTTCAGGATCATACACAGACCAGCATCAGGTTTGGAATTGCTTCTACTGTTCACTGCAGAATTTCAGCTTCTGATTGCTCCACTGAGCTGTCAATCACTCTATGGGAAGCCTGGAAATCCATCATTTGGCAAACATTGGGCCAATTTATTCCAAGATTCAGGCAGCCCTCCTATTCCCTAAGATCTCCTTGTGGACCCCCTTCCTGGCCGTGCCTCCTGATTGGCTGAAATGCAACCCTTGACTTTAGTTGTCATGCTAATGGAGGTCAGGGTGCACAAAAAATGGTAGCTGCTTTTGCTGTTGTGTGCCACTGACTCCCAAATTCTTTATTTCTGAAGGGCTCCGACCTTAAATGATTGTTCTGTGCCCCTGCTGTTTTTGTGCAATTGTGCTTGCAGTTTATTTTGGTTGGAGCAGTTGATGGGGACCTCCATGGCCGCTGTGATTGCTTGCTGCATTGGCAGCTGGTAGACGACTTTTATGTGTGGGGAGCAGCTTTCATATGCTGACACGGAGCCCTGAAGATGTTGCTGTGGTCCTCTTCGCTGCTGGTCTCTGTCAACAGTCCTGCACATTGGCAAGCAACAAAAACTGGCAGTCCTGGCAGTGCTACAAGGAGCCAGGTAAGCTCCCACACTCTGGTGGGGTGTGTGTCACACATGTATGGAGTGGCGTGGCATGATAGCATGGGGAGGCAATTTGCCATGTCAGCAACTGGGGTTCATGCACAGAACCTGGGTAGATGCTGCTGGCCAGCAGGAAGCTGATGGGGCAACAACTCAGATACCCTTTGACTCTGAGTGAAGGCTGGGGAGACAGAGCACTAGAGACACATCAGAGGGAGGCTGGATCACTGATTGGCTCCCCTGTTGGCATGCCATTGAATGACCATGTTCAAGACCCTAACAGTTGACATCCCAGGGGAAGCTTGTGACAGGAACAAAGTGGGGAAAAATTAGTACCAGTCATGAATGGTGGCTCTTAGTACCCCTGGGCCCCACACATTAACTCTGGTTGAACTGGTTGCCTGTTTACTGAGGAGGAGGAATACCCTGAGGGCCACATCACAGGAGTAAGCCATAGTGGATGCCAGCTAGTAGTGAGGATGTTGAGGCTGGGAGGTGGTCTGGATGGGGGACTGAGAGCATTCACTGTTAGGGAGCATAAATAGAAGTTAAAAAAAAGAAATATATACTGTGTTTTTTTTTTATGAATGATTTTAAGACAGTCAGCAACACCCAATAGTTGGGTCATGGCCAGTGAAGAAGAAGCTCATAGATTCCGGTCCCCCTCCCCATTGCCACTGCCACTGGCTCCCTGTGAAATTCTGAGTAAGTCATTTTGAACCCACTTTGCTTAATTTCTTCCCACTGTAACACTGGATAGAAGCAGGACCACCACATAAAATGAGATCATGTATCTCGGCTGAACTATGCTGAGTAAATAACCTGCAAATAATAGGCTGGCCCAGTGACTAATATGTCAGGGAGTAATGCTACCGCCTGGGAGACGTGAACCTTGAAATCCCACACTGAGGTCATTGGGGGGTTGGGGGTTGGATGCATCATGAAGGTGAAGTGCTAAGCTCTCTGCTTGGCTGCAGGTCTTCTGCCATTCATCCCCTTCCCGCCAGCTGACCAAGGAGCATCATTGGTGGTGGTGAAGGCATGTGGTTCCCAATCCTCCCAGTGTAGGAAGGGTACAGCCATGGCCAGCATCTTCATAGGTGCTAGAACCTAGGGGTGAGGGGTGGCAGAAGCTCCCTCACTCTTACCCAAGAGCATTCAAAGTTCTCCTTTAATGAATGCATGGTCAGAAGGGAAGCAATCATGATCTCTTTTGTTATTATTACAGCCCCCCACACACTCACTTTTCCCCATGTTCCTGCATGCCTGGCCATCCTCCATCATCAGAGTGGGATTGAACAGGAGAAACCATGGGAAAAATGTGTGTTTGTGTATGTGTAGATAACTTTTAACTTGAAGATAAAGTTACTTTATTTCTAGTCACACAAGGCAGGATGCCATTTCAATCAATGGCATACTTTTCCAATGAAGTTTTCACAAGTCTGCAGAACTCAGTGGTTTCACAATCTAAAAAGGCATGTTATATGTTCAACATTTAGTGTGACCTCACCTCATCCTCCCCCCCATACTGATGACTGATATGTTTTCCCTACAGCATTTCAAGTCCAAGCAGGACCTTGTTCCGTGTGACCTTTAATGCTTCCTGTTCCTGAAGCGTCTGTATGCTAATGGCCCAGTGACTCAGGGCTCGTGATAATCACACTCAGTACAGTATGTACCATCTCCTTCCCTTAACAAGTGGATGTTATCTACATAGGAAGATGACAGCAGCTTACCCATCTTTGAGTTACAGCTCAGCTGTGTCAAGAACTTGGTGTTAACAGTTCAGGGTGATTGATCAGTAGTAACGCTTTCACCTTTGTGTTCTCTTCCTCATAAATCTTTCAAGGGTACTAAGGATCTCTTATGACATACTGGGTTTGTACATGTGTGCTTTGTTTTTTCTTGCAGTCGCAGTATGATCAACAGTGGGCCGCTTGAGCTCCTTTTTTTCTGCACTACCCCCCCACCCAATGTTTTTCCAGAGAAGCCCTCACTCTTCTTCGCTGTACAACTCTGCTGGCACTAGGCCAGGCAATCAGTACATGATGGGACTGAAGATCCATGTCCAAACCACTTACAAGGAAGGGCTGCAGACTGATAGTTTGCTGCATTTCTGAGAAGAGCATAGGCAAGGCAGCAGCCAGGATCGGGGAACTCTTCTTTTTTTTTTTTCCTTTCTGTTACGATTGTTTCCTCTTGGTTTCCCCCCTTTTTCCCTGCCTGCCACCCTGATGATCAGGGTCACTACAGCTGCACCTGTCCTCCCGCCAGAAGGGAAGGTGAGCTGTTGTCTTCATAGCTGATGTGACTCAATGGCCGAAAAATCAAAGACATCTGGTGCACACCAAAAGAGCTTTCATAGCCAATAAATACTTTATGAAAGTGCAATGCCAAAGTGAACAGGAGAATTCTGTGTGTCTGCTACTGCCAGACCAGACTGGGTCAAATTGGTACATGGGCTGGTGGCTAGTTGATTGCTAGCTTTCAATATTTGGTGGCCGAAGCAAATTATTTTATTGACCATCATTTTAAGGGTTCTAGTCATCATTATTCCCATTGAGTGAAAAATCCCTTTGTGGACTGGTTGCCAGTTGATCACTACTTTCAAAATGTGGTAGCCAAACCATTCTTTTAGTGTGCTTTGGCCACCTGACTAGTTCATTTTTCTTACCCTGAGTCAAACACCCCAACATTGTACTTGACACCCCTGTCAAAGCCTCAGAGCGAGGTGCAATGTTTGGGTGCCTGGCTGCAGTAGACACACAGAATGCTAATGTTCACTCCAGCGTTGCACTTTAATAACATTTATTTGCCAATTTAACTCCCTTGGTGTGCACCAAATGTTTTGGGTTTATGTTTGTGGCTGCTTTGGTAAGATTCACAGAAAATGGTAGAAGCTGAATCTGAGATGCTGGGAAAGGCCAGCTACAGAATAACCTGAGATGCAGAGTCTAAAAAGGGTTCTGAGTCAGTCAGTCAGCTTAGAGAGATGCAACAAGGCTCTGTATGAACTCCATGTGGACTACAACCAAAAAAGACTTTCCTAACTGTTTAGTGATCTTTTAGAGACACTCACCTGTGTGAGAGGTTGTCTTTGCAAAAGGCTGTGAGGTAAGACAATGAGCATTTAGTTTAGTTTAGTCTTTTTTTCTGTTTCTATCATCTACTACTTGTGTAACCTCCCCCCGGCTTACTTTAATGACCCCTTGTTTCCCCATTTCTTCCTGGTTGCCTCCGTTTCTGGGTGTTCTCCTTGAGCCTGCTGGTGCCCCTAAGATCACCCCGAACTATGCTGCCCTTGAATTCAGCTCTGTTGGGCTTGGGAACTTGATCATGAGTCGCTGGCATTATTTTGGGTCTGCCAGCGATCGTGCATGCATGAGATGCGCTTGATGTACCGACCACAGATTTGTGGTCAATTGGGGAGCAATGCAGTGGTCCCGGTGCACCTGCAGAGGTAAATGGGCACCAGAGACCTCTAGGAGGCCCAACAGAAGCCTCTGTAACATGTTTTTTTGTGTCAATTTTATTTCTCGCCCTTTCCCGCTGGACTCTTTCCTGCATGGTCATGGGGCTTACTCGGCTGATCCTGTCTGCCTGAAGTCCTGAGTGTTCCTCCTGGTGTGGGCCCTCTCTCCGTAGTCCACCTCCATACCCCCCCCGGATCTAAATCCCCCAGGAGCAAGGACCACTGACTCCAACTGGTGCTCTTTCTAATAGTGTCAGGTGGAGAACGAACATGGAGAGACTGGGAGGGCACCCCTAGCCTGACAGTGGATGTGGTGCCTGGCGCCGCTAGACCCGCCTTCATCTACCAATGGGAAGGGGGTATTTTGGCTTTCTTTCTCCCCATTGGCTAGGTAGTGCAATGCACTCCAACTCCAGCGCGGTGCATGCTCACTCCCGAACACACCTGCAGAAGTACCACCATAGCCAATCCCCTGCAAGCTGGTTCCCATCTGCTAAGTGCCCCAAAGTCTCTACTAGAGGTTACTAGATGGCGAGAACAGGACTCCCCTCTCTCCCAGTAAAGGAAAGCTGTCCTCCAGATTCTCAATCCTTTCCTCTCCTGCCAACCACCGACGACCCAGGTCCGTTCCCAAACCCAAGTCGCCGGTGTGGCGTGAGGTGTGGCATCCAGCGCCTCAACCCTCAGCACCACTGGGCTGGCCTCTGTAACATTTTAAAATAAAGTTTTAAGTAGGGCATGTAGCAAGGACTCATGAATAATTAATGAACCATCATGAATGTTAATGAGGGTACTGCATGCCGCCTGAGCTGACAGTGGTGCTGCGGCAGCGACAGCAAAGATGCTGAATGTAAATATTTACTAAGGACAGCGAGTGAGAGGGCACATTTTGGACTTCCTGTCTGTGGGTTTGGGTTTTAATAAAAGTATTCTGGTGGGCTGCAATATGAGTTAAAACATGGGGACAGTGAGAACTGCTACATAGACTGAATGGAAGCCACCATGTTACTGATCCTTTGACCTCCATCAGCAGCCAGTCACCTCTTTAGGCTCCAAAAACAGTGACAAAGGGACTCCTGGGAAAAGGAGGGGACTAATTCAGGCACCTAAATCATGCCCAATAAGTCAATTGGAAAGATTGGTCTCTATGGTTATGGACAATTAATAGGCTCAATCAGCCAATCAGAACATTGGATTCTTGAGTGAAACCCCTGGACTTTCAGGTTGATCTTCAATCTGTTCCTGGGCTCTGTATGAGTCACAAGTCTCCTGTGAGAGTGGATCTGGACTAGGGAGGTTTTTCCCAGGCCTCTAAAGGAGATTGCTGTGCTCAGGAAAGGATATGCAGTGAAAAGAGAGCAAGAGACTGAACTGACACCTTGATTCCCCAGGTACTGTGAGCTATTTGATTACTTTGGAGATGATAAATGCTGCAGACATGACACCCTGCACTGGTGGACTGAGTTGAGCTGAGAGTACTGAGCTGTTCTATTTGAGTGCCACAGTTTGCTGCTGAGAGTTTGTTTTACATGTATGAGATTGCAACTGTGATTCTGAAGAGGCAAAGTGTCTCCGGACATCAGGGTGTTAGCAAGGTGCTATACATTTCTTGGAGGAACTGGTTGAAGTGGCTGAGAGTTGTGTCCCAGCTGCAGCCGAAGGAAAGGTTGTGGACATTTTCTAACTAGAAAGTGCAGACTGGTGTGCAGGGGTCAGTTGTGTTTGGACCCCCCTTGTTGATGGCACCTCTGCTTCCCTGATTTAGGGCTAGCACCCACTGCTAACTGGCACTGGACTTTGCTTGAGCTACTGCCTGTGATTTTCAAACTCAGTGCAGGGACTGCAGGAGGACCCCCACCATTTGGGAGTTCTCACCCAGAGCCAGGGAAGGAATCAGCTAACCCCTTCCAAATAGAACTCACTGTCTCAAGAGGTCACCAGCGCTTGCTGGGGTGCTAGGGTACCTGTGATCCATTGTGGGGAACTGGGCTATGGAGCCATTCCTAGGTCTGGGCCTTCTGGGGCTGGTGTGGTCCTGCCACAGAGCTCTGCAATGGGCCAGAAGCAGCTGAAGGTGACAAGTGGCCAGACCTCCAATCAAGGGGATAAACTGCATGATCCCCAAGCAAGATTCCATCCATCCATTGCAGCACAGAGCTCCACATGCTTGGACATCTGGAGGAAATCACCCCAAGTGATGTTTAGTTCTGCAAAACTGTGAGTAACTAGGATCTAGTTCCCAGAAATCAGGAAAGGGAGTGTAAAAGGGATTTTGCTGCTTCTTCAAATAATTTTTCTGTTTCATCAGGGCCCCAACAGCTGGCCAACCCACAACAATGAACAGGCCTGCACCTCGTGGGTACCCCTAGGGACTATTAAGGTAGACACTGGTGCCAGTGGGGTGAGCCTCCAGGGGTGGGCTTGCCCATATTGTTACTGTTACTTGTTCTCTCTAACCATCTTTTTATTCACAGCCATCCCTTGTCGTGGTATCCCTTCCCTAGTCCCTATCCCCAATAAAACTATGATTTATTATTTGAAACTGTGTGTTTGCAGGAATTCTCTGAGTCTGTCAGATCATTACTGCTTATGGTTTATGATGTTATTGAATGGTTGGGTATTCAGAGTGCGGGGTGGTCGGTAGGAGAGGTGGGTAGGTACAGCATCCCAGGGGACTGTGTCAGCCAGTCACCTGACCCGCTTCTACTTTTCTCTGAGTGGTGGCACCACGCTATTTTTATTATCTTTGGGAAAGAACCCCCGAACACCACTGTCACAGGACCAGGCCCTTTAACCTGTTAGAGAGCCAACAGGCAGGGGTAGTAGCCCACTGGCACATGGTGCCTGGGCTACACTTGTTTTCCATCTTGATGTTTATCCCTCTGTTCCTCTGTGGTGGCCTACAGCTGTGGTGACTCCCAGCCCCGTCAAACCTGCCTCACAGATGGGTTGTTGGTGCCGCGGTAGAGCTACCGCTCGTGACGGTGATGCCCTGACTTCATTAGTGAGCTTGGGGTATCGCAGGGCTGTCGGGTGGTAGGAGAATTGAGCATCTAGAAGACTGCTCTCCTCTGGGGGGGAGGGCTTGCAGAGCATGATTTTTGCTTGGCCCCTAGTAGTACGCTGAGGAAAGGCACCCGGGACTGCCTAGACAAGGCAAGGAGGTGGTGCTAGCATCAATGTGTGGCTCATGGGAGCATGTGCCACATGTCATGGCATCAGTGTAGGTCATGCCGCTCATGGGAGAAAACAGGGAAACAGCCTCCAGTGGCAAAATGGTGCTTGGACCCTCACTGGCCCCACACTAGACTAGCGGGGCTCGCCTATTCAAATACTGGATCCACTTCCCAACAGGGATTAGGGTACCCCATTGATCCCACTGAGGGGTAGGGGCAAGCCCTGGGAGTACTGGCTGGCAGGTCCTGGTGGATGCTGGGGTGATGGAGCTGGGGAGGATCCAAGCTGAAGGGGGCCGGCGGGAAGAGAAGAGAAGAGAAGAGAAGAGAAGAGAAGAGAAGAGAAGAGAAGAGAAGAGAAGAGGGACAAACAGTAAATAAACAAAAAAAGACTCCCCAAGACATATCCATTTACTTGCTAACCTCACTGGGTAAGTGGGTGCCCAGTAGGTGGTGCAGAGATTGTGGGGTCATCCGTCATCATCCTGCCTTTGGAGGAGCTTTTTCCTCCCATTTTTCTCCATATCCAGGGCCGGCATGTGTGCAGTGGCACACACGAACAGCATGAAGATGCTGCATGCCTCTACGCCCATGCCAGGCCATTGAATGAGGTGACCACTGCTGTACCACCTAGCATCTACAAAGGAAGAGAGCTGTCTGCGGATTCTGAATCCTCCTTCCCGTGACTGGCTTCTGAGTGACCCTGGTGCATTTCCAAATCCAGGTCACCAGTGTGGAGTGGGGTGCCTTAGCCCACCACTACACTCTGCTGGCCATGTACTGCTTTGTATTTGTAAATTTCTCTAGTGTATAAAGGGCACTCCCATATGCGATTTGCATATCCTGTACATTTTGTACTCATACTTCACTATTTTTTATTTAATCCCTCTGTAACTAAGCTTGCTTTAAAAGATATACTGTAAATTATTTGTTTTACTGTCCAGTTTGTGTTTGATCTCATAGAGCATGATACCAAATCAGACTGAGGCTGTTTCATGTGCCCCACACCAGGAACTTGGGGTAAAATCCCAATACTGACACTGCAGTGCATAATGAGCGGGATGCTGGACTCTTGAGGTGCCGTCTTTTGGATGAGAAGTTAAACCAAGGTACCATCTGCCTGACATTGGGATCCCACAGATGGCTGATCCTGGGGGATTTCAATGCCTGGGTTAATGATAAACTCTCGCAATTTGGTCAAGACTTCCTCCAGCTAATGAATTTGCTGGACTTCACACAGGTTATTTCCTCCTCGACCCATAGTGGTGGACATTCATTGGACTTGTTGTTTCTCCTGGGGATGGAGATATCTGACTTGGTGGTGGAACCAGTCTGGTGGTCTGACCCTCATATCATTGGGTTCAGTTTCATGGCCACCCCCCGAGTAGGCCGGCCCCTATGGAGATGGTCCAGTACCATCCTTTGAGGGGTGTTTCCCCAGATGGCCTGATGGCGGTGCTGGACCTATCAGGTTTACCGAGTGAATGCATGGATCTGTGGGACCTGGTATTTGCCTATAATAAGGCGGTGGTAGTGGCCCTGGATTCCATTGCTCCTGTTCGTGTTTGTCCCCTCACTCTTTGCCCCAGGTCTCCCTGGTTTGATGAGACCTTGAGGGAGTTGAGGAGAGTGGGACGAAGGCTAGTGAGGTGTTGGCAGAAGTCGGGCCTGGAGTGTGACAGACTTAGATTGATGGACCACTGTGGGCTCTATCAATCAGCAATTACCCGTAAGAAGGCAGAATTCCTGTCCAGGGAAATTGCTGCTGCGCAGAATTGACCAGCCCAGCTCTTCAGGACTGTGGACAGATTGTGCAATCCAATCTGTCTCCAGCCTGGAAGTGCTTTTTCACAAGAGCGGTGTGAGGAGTTTGCTTGATTCTTCACAGATAAGGTTGCCACAGTCAGGTCCAGTGTCCATTCGACCCTCTCTAACAGGAGTTGTGGTAGTTGGCAGGAGATGTCAGATGCCCAGTTTGTGTGGTGTGACTTCTGCCTGCCCACAATCAATGACATTGTGATGGTCATCCAGTTGTTGCGACCGACCAACTGTAGTTTGGACCCGGGCCCCACATGCCTCTTTGTAGGCTGTATGGAAAAAATCGGCCAGGTCCTTGCCGAGATAGTCTGGATGTCTTTGGAGAGGGGGATCTTTCCGGATCCCCTGTAGGAGGCCATGGTTTGGCCCCTTCCTAAAAATCTCTCCTTGGACCCAGACAGTCTGGCAAACTACAGGCCTGTCTCTGACCTACCCTTTGTGGGTAAGGTTATTGAGAAGGTGGTTGCATCGCAGCTGGATGATCATTTGGCCAGCCACAATGTCTATGATTCTCTCCAGTCTGGAATTAGGAAGAGACATAGTACCGAGACAGCCCTTGTCTGGGTACTAAATGACCTCCTAATAGCGAGAGATCGAAAGACCCGTTCAATCTTGGTCCTTCTAGATCTCTCTCTGGCATTTGACACTGTAGACCATGGTGTGCTGCTGGAGTGCCTGCAGTTCATCTTCAGACTGTCTGGTACAGTCCTCAGATGGTTTTGATCATTCCTCGAGGGTAGGACTCAGAGGGTGGTGTCTGGAACTTTTTCCTCGGCACCACTCTCCCTATCCTTCGGGGTGCCGCAGGGCTCCATCTTGGCACTCATGTTGTTTGCGGTGTACATGCTGCTGTTAGGAGTGATTATTAGGTGGTGCAGCTTGAGTTTTCACTGCTATGCAGATGATACTCAGCTGTACATGTCCTTTGTGCCTGGTCAGGATGATGCTGTTTTGGTCTTTAACAACTGTCTCGCCGAGATCCAGGATTGGATGAGCGTGAGCTGGCTGCAGTTAAACCCAGAAAAAAACTGAGGTGTTAGCTGTGGACCCAGGACATCGGGAGGTGGGTTTGTTGGCAGGATTACCCTCAGGATCATGGCTTGGGGGTGTTCAGCTAACTACCTCAGACCGGGTGCGGAACCTGGGCGTATGTTTGATGACTGCCTGACCTTTAAATCTCAAGTGTCAGCAGTTGTCAAAACCTCTTTTTACCATCTGAGGAGTATCGCCTGGGTGAAGCACCTGGTTCCTCCTGATGATCTTCTAACTTTAGTCCACATCTTCGTTACCTCCTGCCTTGACTACTGCAACACCCTTTACCTAGGGTTACCGGGGGTTGATATCCGCTGCTTGCAGCTAGCGCAGAATGCAGCAGCCAGGCTATTGACTGGTACCTCAAGGACCAGTCATATAATGCCTGTGCTCCACGGACTACACTCGCTGCCAGTACAGTGGCAGATCACCTTCAAGGTCAGTTTGCTGACCTATAAGGTCCTACACGACCAGGGACCTAGTTAAACTACCTGCAAGATCTCCTTCATCCCTACCGTCCCCACGCCTTCTCCGATCCACTGATGAGGGATTGCTAGAGATTCCCAGGGTACATTTAAAGACATCTGGGGCTAGGTCATTTAGTTTCATGGCCCTGACCCTGTGGAATTCTTTACCTCATCGGGTGCAAGATTGCCTGACTGTCCAAAGTTTTAAAATTGCTCTTAAAACCTTCTTATTTAGCCTACCGTTTCCTGATTTTTAATGCCGCTGCTGTGTTTATTGGTTTTATTTGCTGTTCTTGTTATCTGTTGATGTATTTTATTTATTTATTGTGTTGTACAAGCCCCTTGGTTTTTAGAAAGGTACTTTTTATAAATAAAGATTGCTTTGCTTTGCTTTGTTCTGGTGGTTGTTTAGGTGGATGTTAAAGATCCCATGGCACTTCTCGAAAAAGAATAGGGGAATTTCCCTTGTGTCCTGGCTAAATTTCCCCCATTCACTAAAAATACCACTAACAGCTTAATCTGATTCGGTTTCAGTTGGCTACCATCTGTGTCTCCCCCCTTCCCAGGATGAGGCTGAAAATAGGCAGAATTGTCTAGCCCTCCTTTTCCAGTCACCGATTACTAACTAACTAACTAACTAAATACAGACCCAGAGACAGGCGTGTCTGGAGTGAATTGGTGTCCCTATGTCCAGGTCTTACACTATGTGGGCAAGTGCACGAGTAAAATGAGAAGGGAACGTTCCAATGGTGAGTTTGCAACAGACTGGTGGCAATGAAGGTACAGTTTCCTAACCTAGTGCCAGTAGTATGTGAGATCTCCCATCTCAGCATCGAATGAAGCAGTGACAGAATAAGCCTCAAGGCTGAAGCTTCATGTGATGAAATTATCAAGTAGTTCCCAGGCGCTCATGTTTTATTACTTACTTTATATTGTTTGGTGAGTTTTAAAACACTTAGGGGTACTTAGTGTAGGCGTGAGTCATTTTCTTTAACAAGTCATACTCTGTTCTCTGCAGTTCACACTGATATTCACGGATGTGATGGCACAACCATGAATAAGTGTTGACTGATTAACAGACTGTGACCTGATAAGTGCAGCTTTCCTCACTTCATTGAAAACAGTGAGCAAAAGAGTTAACCACGTAATATAAACATTATTTTCCAATTAGGTATATCATACTCATGTGTTTTCACTTTAAATATGTATATCACATTGCTTATCCGTAGCCTAATCAAACCACTCCTTGGCTCACTGTGCTTGTGCTCACCAGTCATTGTATTCAGCCAACTGCACTAGCACCAGTCGCTTGTTTTTTTTCACTTAGTCTAAGAATGTTACTTGTTCTTAGCCCTACCTATTGGGACCAAAACTTCTCATCTGCCATTTCTACCCACTCTACTATTTGCACCAACTTTTTGTAAATCACTATAATCCTTCTCACCATGGTCTACACCTTTCCTTTCTATTTTGCCTTTCTCTCCCTTCTATCCCTGTTCCCCTTCTCACTCCTCCTGCCTACTCATTTACCTCTGTTCCCCTCTCCTCCCCTCCCATCACCTCTCCCCCTCCTCTCCAACCTCACCCATCTCTCCATTCTTTCCTACACCCTACACTCTCCTCTCTCCGCTTCCCTTCTCCCCTACTCCCCATCTACCCTGGCTTTCTACATACTCCCTTCCTCAATCTTGAATTTCCTCATTGTACTTGTCTCTCTCTTCTCCACTCTCACACCTCTCTCTCCCCCCTGTTCAAAAGGGCGGCAGTCTCACTCTGTTCTCCTCCTCCTTTTTCTTCTCCTTCTTCTAGCTGGTGATGTAGAACCTAACCTCAGCCCCTCCAGACAGTATAGCACAGTGGTTTAGGGCTCTGAGCTGCAAACTTGGAGACAGGGGCCACAGACTCTACTTGTATACTGTGTGGTCCTGAGCAAGTCACTTCACTTCCTTGTGCTCCCAGGTCGCACCTGGAAACAAGCTTCAGCTTAGTGTGCTTTTCCTAATTAAACAATTTCCCCTTTCCCTTCTCTCCCTCTGCTTCTCATACGCTACCCAAAGGCCTCAGTTTCTTTCATCTCAATGCAAGGAGTCTTGTCTTCAAGCTTGACTCCCTTAAAGTTTGGATCTACCAGCACTCCCCTGACATCTTGAGCATCACTGAAACCTGGCTGTCCTCCAGGGTTCCTGACTCCAGTTTACCTCTCTCTGACTTCCACCTCTACCATCAAGACCGAGGCATGTGTGGAGATGGGGTAGCCCTCTATGCCCATCAAACCCTCTCATGCTCTGTCTCCCTCTGTGAGTCACGCACTTCCTCTCATGAACTCCTGTTAGCTAAGCTCTGCCTCTCTTTCTCCCTCCCTCCCTATTTTTGTCAGTATTGTCTATTCCTCTACAATGATCTCTCCCTACTTCCTTGTCAACTCCCTCTCATCTCTCATCTTCCATGGTGCCTCTGGTGAGCTCATCCTCCTCAGGGACTTCAACTTAAATTGGCTCGCCCCTGCTTCCAAGCCCGCTCTCCACAAGACTGGTCCCTGAAACTTACACAGCTAATTACTGAACCCACCCAACTCCATCCGCACTCCCATAACCACTCCCTCCTGCACTGGGTGCTTTCTTCCTACCCCCACCGCATCATTGCTTCAGGCGTTCTCCTGGACACCTTCAGTGAATATTGTCTAATTTACTGTGTAAGGAAAGTGTGTCCCCCTCAATCTGCCCCCAGATACCTTTGGTTTAGGCTTCTTAGGTCCCTTGACACTGAAGCCCTTCTAAATAACCTTGGTGCCTCTGATTGATCCCTTGTCTACTCGGCCTCAGACATTGATACTGCCCTCTCCCTCTTCACTCTCATTTTTAACAAGAACTGGAACTCTCATACCCTCTTTAAAAAGGCCAGGGTAAAATGCTCCCACCACCACTTGATTGCAACTGACCTCACTGATTTGTGCAAGTCTCAGGACCTTGCATGGTCATGCTTCAAGTCATCCCAATCCCTGTCTGACCTCCAACACTACAGGTCACTCAGCAACACTTGCCCACACCACAAAGGCCCACTATTTCAAGGCTAACCACCAATCCAATCTAAACTCCCCCTCAACATTTTGGAAGGTTATCCACTTCCTACTCAATCCATCTGCCCAGTTTGCCCCCCCTCCCATCCTCCTGGTGGATAGCTTACTGGTCTCTGACCCCTCCTCCATTGCTGCTCACTATAACAAATTCCTTGCAACCTGTGCTCTACGCTCTTACTGATCTCCAGAGCCCATGATCCCACCTACACCCTATTCTTCAGAAGGCTTCCACTTTCCTCCTGTCTCCTTGTCGTATTGACACTAAACCCATCAAAGTCTAGCCCTGATGGTTTGAACCACAGACTCCTTCAAATCTCTGCTCCAGCCATTGGCCTTCCTCTCACTCACCTTTTGAACCTCTCTTTTTCCCTCAGTGCTGTCCTTCACACCTGCAAAGTCACCAAAGTTCTTCCCCTGCACAAAAGGAGTGGTCCCTCCTCCCCAGGTAACTACCAACTGATTTCACTTCTCCTCTTTTGCTAAGCTTCAAGAATCCATTATCTACTCTAGGCTTGCTGACTTCCTTTCCTCCTTAAACTTCTTCTTACCTTTTCAGTCTGCTTCATGAAGAACCACTCCATTGTATCATCCCTGCTGCATTTGTCTTTTCCATATTTATGCTCCACTCCTTGGAGCTTCCCCCATCCGACCACTCCTACGGAGTGCCTAGGTCCTCTGCCCCACCTGACCTCTGCCACCAGCCACCAACTCCTATCTGCAACCCCCCACTAGGTAACCCGATGTATCCCTTCATTGGGAGGTCCTTCTCTTCAGAGGGAGAAGAGCCTTACCTGCGGAGTCAGCCTGGGCTGTCCCCAGGGCTTCGTGGTGGTGGGGGTTGGCACTCGTCATCCAGCCTGGCAGGGAGGCCCTTTTTCTGTTTTTTGACCCCAACCATAGCAGTTCTCGGCCGTGCGTGAGCATGGCAACCCTGGGCAGGGATGTGCAGGGGGCGTGTCAAGGCATCATGTCCCCCAATTCACCCACAGATGCCAAGGCCCGACCCCCCCGGAGGGAGGCATCCAATGGATGCTCTGGAACCCCTTCCTGCCAGTCTCCACTCCTGGTACCCTGGCTTGGGGTGCGAACTCAGGTCGCCAGCATGCCAAGCAAACCCCTTCACTCAGCACCATGGAGCTGGCATCCCTGCTGCATTTAACCAATTCTATCCTCTCAGGGATGGATCAAGGACACATCACTGCAGCCATCTTTATTGATCTAGCCAAAGCTTCTGACTCAGTGTCCCACTCACTCCTACTGGATAAGCTGAACTCTGCTTGCCTGTCAGCATCCACTGTGGGCTGGTTCCATTCATACCTTACAGACCATCAACAATCAGTTTAGGTGGGTGGTTTTCTGCCCCCCCATCCATGCAGGGGTCCCACAGGACTCCATCCTGGGCCCAATCCTATGCTCAGTTTTCATAAATGAACTCCCCTCAGCCTGTGCCTCTTCATGCATGCACATGCACATGGATGGCATGGTCATATACATTTCTGGCACAACAACCAGCTGTGGCGGTCCCACTCCAGCATGACTTCCATAATGTGCTGTACTGGTTCCAAGCCAACCATCTCAGGGTTAACACAAAGAAGACTGGGTTCATGACCTTCGGCTCCAGCCAGAAACTGGCAAGACTCTGATCTTCACCTGTCTGCTTTACCTTGGATTGCACCCTCCTCAAGGGTGGCCCCATCTTTAAGTATCTGAGGGTTTGGCTTGATAGTAAACTTAACTTTTCTGTCCATATTGACACCATCGTGCCAAACTTCACCCCAGACTTGGCACTTTATCCTGTAATAATGACTGCCTCTCCCTCCAGATTTGCTGGGAGCTGGCAACTAAAATGGTAATTCCGGTTTTGACTATGCTGATGTGGTCTATGGCACTGCTCCCTCATCTTCCCTTGCCAGACTGGATACTTCTGCATTACCTTCTGTCACTTTGTCATCAACTCTCCACTCTGCACTCATCACTGCTGTCTCTATTCCTCCCTCTCCATCCTTCCTCCCTTTCCATTCTTCCTCTACCTCTTCATCACCAGTCCCACTCATTCATCGTTAAATACTGGTTTGATTCCCCTTTTCTCCTACCTCTCCTCACTCCTCTCCCCTGCCTCTTCCTCCTCCTACCCTCTGCATTCCAGGGATTCTCATACCTTTGTCATTCCCCATCCTCACTCATGTGCTGGGCAAGTTGCCTTCACCGTCTCCCCTTCCTCTGGAATCTACTCCCCTCTTCTCTTAAGCTCACCCCCCATCGTAGCTTCAAGACGCTTGATTGAGGCATACTCCTGTTCCCCATGCTTGTCCCTCCCCTTGAACCTCCTGCCTCCCTCCTGCTTCTCCTGTTCCCTTCCCATTTTTCCCTAACTGGGCCACCTGTGCTCTTGGCCCCTAGTCTGCCCAATAATCTAATAGGTGCATATTCTTATGTGCTCTTGTATACTTGTTTACTGCAGCCATGTCATGAGCCCATGTACTGTTCATTTCTCAAAGCTAGATTTTAGGCTGTTGCTAGATCAAGCAGGGTATCCCCACTTATTTTCACCTGCCTGTACTGCCAAAGTATTTTGTATAGCACTTTTGAAGTTTTGTAATACCTCTTTATGTCTGTACTCCCCTTCTTCCGGGTCATACCTGGAAATGATCCTTGGCTCAGTGTGCCTTTCTCAGTTACCCAAAATTTTAAATAAATAAATATCACAGGCCAAATTAGGTTCATCTTAAGAACTTCATTTTCTCATCACACACACAGACACACACACACACACACACACACACACACACACAGCAGTAATGCATCTACTATAGAATCCACTTTAAGTAATAATAAAATGGCCCACATTAGCTATAACATGCGATGATGTAACCTACATTAGTTATTTTATGGAGTTATATGATGAACAACAGTTAGGTTATAGTCTTCCTTTTGTTAATGATTATAATAGAAACATAAGTACTACGGATTGGAGGGAGCCTAATGCCTTTCTAGCCTGTTCACCATTTTCTCAACAGTACAGACCACCAAACCTTCCTTATTTAAAGAACTGGTTCAACCTGTATTTATATTCAAGTTTTCACTAGTAGCCACTCCTTCAGGTAAACTGTTACAAAAATGGACCACCCTTTGATGAATCAGTATCCTCTCTTTACAGTTTTAAAGTGTTTGGCCTGCAGTTGGAATTTATGCCCTCATGTTTCCCTACTGAAAGTCCTTCCCTCCAAGTGCAAACAACTTCTTATGTCATCATGTTTCAAAGATTTATATACTGCAATAAGGGCCCCCCTTAATCTTCTCTTCTCCAACAAATATAGTCGCAGACTGCTTAATCATTGTTCATAAAATGACTTATTCTCCAAACCTCTAATTAGTTTTGCTGCTTTCCTCGGACCAGAACTGACCATAGTACTCCAAGTGAGGCCTCACCAATGTCCTATACACAGGCAACACCACGTCTCTACTCCTTTCTGTAGTCTTCCTAATACAACCTATTGTCCTATTACATTTTGAGACAGCCTCATTACAATGTTTGATAAATTTTAGATTGTTTGTTGCAGTTATTCCCAGATCCATTTTACTTCCAGAGACTTTTTGGACCGTATTCCCCTAGTCTGTGTTCAGTTCTAATAGTCCTATGGCCTGTGTTCATTACCACACACTTATCAAGTTTGAACGCAATTTTATACTTAATTGACCATTCATTTAGCTCATCCAGTTCTACTTGCAAAGACTTAAAGGGACACTGTCAACCCATTTTTCATTATATCATTTCTAATTAAAAACTCACATTTTATGATTGCTTACCTTCACTAAAATTCATTGATGTTGCTGTTTGTTTTGTCTGTCTCCTTGTTTTTGTTTTTTTTTAGGTTCAGATGTATTTCTAAAAGGGTTATTTACTTTTCTGATATTTGGTATATATCAATATATGTTAACCCTCCTTTTTACTTCATCATAACCTCCTACTCTGTCTTATGGCAGTGATCTTGGATTGTGAACATATATTACTTTATTGTTTAATTCTTCTTCCCTTTTTAACAAATCATGGGAGGATGGGGTGGTACCCGAGGACTGGAGGAGGGCAGATGTGATTTCCCTTCACAAAAGTGGGAGCAAGGCAGAAGCAGGAAACTATAGACCTGTTAGTTTAACCTCAGTGATAGGGAAAATGATGGAATCACTTCTAAAGGAAAGAATTGTCGAGTATCTAGAGGCCAGAGGGGCACAGGACCCTAGGCAGCATGGATTCACAGCGGAAGGTCATGCCAGACGAATCTGATAGATTTCTTTGACTGGGTGACCAAAGTAGTAGATCAGGGAGGGCTATCGACATGGTCTATCTAGACTTTAGCTAGGCATTTGACACAGTCTCACACAAAAGATTAATATACAAGTTAGCCAGCCTGGGAGTGGGTCCCAAGATGACAGCCTGGGTAAAGAATTGGCTGGAGAATAGGACACAGAGAGTAATAGTAAATGGAGTCCACTCCAGAAGAAAGGAGGGTTACTGATGGGTACCGCAGGGTTCAGTAATAGGACCGGTCCTCTTCAATGTCTTTATAGCGACATTGCAGAAGGACTGGAAGGAAAAGTATGTCTCTTTGCAGATGACACTAAGATCTGCAACAGAGTTGATGCACAGGGTGGGGTGGAAAGGATGAGAAGGGACTTGGCAAGGTTAGAGGAATGGTCAAATGTATGGCAGCTTAGATTCAATGCTAAGAAGTGCAAGGTAATGCACCTGGGAAACAAAAACCCAGGGGAAGAGTACACAATGGGGTGAGATACTAACAACAACAAAAATGGAAAGGGACCTGGGGGTAGTCATATCAGATGACCTAAAGATGGGCAAGCAATGTGAGAGGGCAGCAAGGATGGTAGGGGATACTGGGATGCATAGGAGAGGCATCACCAGTAGAAAACAGGAAGTTATTATCCCTCTGTACAGACAGCTGGTGAGACCCCATCTGGAGTACTGTGTGCAGTTCTGGAGACCCAATCTCCGCTAAGACATAGACAGGATGGAAGCTGTCCAGAGGAGGGCAACTAAAATGGTGCAGGGTCTGCACCGGAAGACATCTGAAGAGAGACTTAAGGAGCTTAATATGTATAGCCTCGAGGAAAGGAGGGAGAGGGGGACATGATAGAAACTTTCAAGTACCTCAAGGGAATCAACAAAGTCCAAGAGGGTAGCATCTTTCAAAAAGAGTGTGCAAGAACAAGAGGCACAATTTGAAGAGATAGAGGTTGGGCAGCTCAGAGGTAATTTAAGGAAGTATTTTTTCACAGAGGGTTGTGGATGCATGGAGCGGCCTTCCGGAGGAGGTTGTGGAGTCAAAATCAGTGGTGGAATTCAAGCATGCATGGGATAGTCATAAGGCAATTCTGGGGGGTTGGGGTAGGAAGAAGTAGGCTGCTGGTTAACTAGGATCTGTAGCTTATCCAGTAGGTAGGGAAATAGGCAGACTGGGTGGGCCAAGCGGTCCTTATCTGCCGTCAAATTCTATGTTTCTCTGTTTCCCTTTAGCATGCTGGCGTGTAATTTCTTTCATTCTTCTTACGGATTTAGACATACCTCATGCCTGAAACTTACAGTTTTCCCAATTACTTTGTTTGCATTCTTATCAGTTCTGCCAGGCGAGCGTTACACTAAAAGGCTTTACCTATTTAGTCAGGAAATAAACACCGTAAGTATTTAGGCCAGTTACATATTTGTCAAGTCCCCATAAAGAGTACTCTGTTCAAACTATTTTACCGCCATTAACACCATATTTGTAAGTTTTTCACTGCCCCCCAACACTCTCTCCGTAAAACTAAAGAGTATGGTACGGTATCATATGTGGTATTCATTTCCAATTGTAAGAAGTTAGAGCGAAGAAATAAAAGACTTCCTTTGTACTTAGCATGTTTCTTCAGCGTTCATCCTACTGTTCTTTCATTCACTGGCATTTCTTTTCCTAAGCCGCCATTCACTCGAGCTGCTGCCTCCTCGGTGTCTTGCTCAGCTTCAGCCTAGTGGAACTGATGTCATCCCCGTCTCCTTGTTTAGTAGAACTGAAATGCATGGCAATGTATATTTATAAAAAAGTTTGCTTTTGTTTACAGTCCCAGATCTGTTCTTATTGCATACTTCCTTAGCATTAGAAACACACCCATATAGTGCAGTCACTCATGAGGCAGTAGCCTCCTAAACTCCCACTATATCATAAGTGGCAAGACTGTGTTGTGGGTGTTCCCAAGTCTGGGCAAGATGCAGGTGGAGCTGATCAAGGACTGTAAACAAACCTGTGTTTTTGTGGTAACACCAGTATGGTGGGCAGTCTGTTTTTCACTTTTCTTAAGAAAAAAGAGTCAGAATCAAACTAACAGCTGCATCAGCAATCTTTACAGAATGTTGGCAATCATAAAATGTGTTTTCTATACTAGGGATACTTTGAGACCTAATGGGGGTTGACGGTGTCCCTTTAACATGTTCCACTGTATTTACTATATGGCCTAGCTTGTTGTCATCAGCAAACTTGGATAGCAAACCCCCTCAATTTGTTTTCATATTGGCTACATAAATGTTGAACAGAGTTGATCTCAACACTGATGCTTGTGGGATTCCACTAGTCACTTCTTATTTCCCAGAATCTTGCCAGTTCAATCTTGCCCTCTGTGATCAATTACTAAGCCAAGATCTTATCCATGCTATTGTAACTCCTAGGTGGTGCTATCCCAAGGGATACTACCCCTGCCTGCATGACTAGGTGCAGGTTGAGGGGACTGAGTTCTGTGAATGGGTGCCTCCACCCAGAGGACAGGGTTAATGGTAGTGTAGCTGCTCTGAGTACAGCCCTCCAGGACACTGATACCCCCTCTAACCCCTCTAGTGGCCTGTACTGGTCAGCTAATAGATCATTACAATTAACACCAGAATGCAATGTTAGACCCACACTTGGCACACTTACCACCAGTGCTGGATCAGCTGCACTGGCCCTGGAGACCCCCTGCAAAATAAGACCTGCAATGGAGAAAAGCAATAGCAACACAGTATCCTCACCACAAAAGTACACAATAGCCAGTGGAAATGCAAAAAGATTTAGATCTGATTTATTGGGGGACATGAACAAGGGAGGGGCAGTAATCTGGTGTTTGATTCTGGATCTGATTTGATCAGGCTAAGCATGCATGCCTCTAAGAGTCCCTCTAACACAGTCACACACACTCTGGGTACCCAGTTGATCTGCAGGCTAGCCAGAAGCACTGCCTGGGTCGGGCCAGCATTGCAGCTGTTGTTGGGTCTCTTAGGAAGGAAAAAACACAACATGCACTTTAACTCACAATTTGCATTCTGGAGTCGGATGGCTCAGTTCATAATGATTAACCAACACAATTAAATCAGATGATACACTTTAATTTGAGCCCTTTTGCAGGGAGCTAACCTGATGTTTACTCACGCTACCCAGACCAGGAGGCAGGATGGATGAAATGAAGACCTCAGGATGATTGACTGCTGTGCCAGGAGAAGCAGGGCCCACACAACGCACTGTGGTGGTCGATCCTGTTTGATGGTGTTGAGCAGGGAGCCGAATCCCCAGGCAGGTCTTTTGTCAGACGTAACTCATGCGGCATGAGCAGCAATCTAGGCTGAGATGGTGAGGCCCAGACCAGGTGAACATTTCGGATACAGTCAGGTAAAGTGCTGGATACAGCTTCCAGCAAGCATGACACATTCAAACAATGTGGGGAACCAGATCACGACCCACACTGCACATTCAGCACAATTATAGTAAAGAATAGGCAAACATGACAGTTTGGATGACAGTCCGGTTGCAATCAACAGTGTCTCTATGCAAACTCTATGCTCTGCAGTTGTCTCAAGTCCTGACAGGCCGATTGCACTGAGACAAACTTCGGATCCACACCAGACGAGTTTCACTTTGTCACAATTCAGAATTCCAGTCACAATCGCAGCAAATTTGGATAAAGTCCAAGATATTAATGCAAACTTGTTCACTCGAGAAGATGGTAGCAGGCAGGCCAGACACAGCCTTCCTGCTGATCCCCCCGCACTACTACGCCGGAGCAGCTGCTCGAATCACTTAAGCTGTTCACTCTCTCACCTTCAACTACACACTGACTCACTGCTGCAGGCAGCTCTGGGACTTCCCAGTGATCCAAAAGGTTTGGTTGGTGGATCCATCTGTCACAGCAACAGCTCCCCCTCCAGAGCCATTTAGACTCCAAACAGTAAAAACTACAATTACTACAAAAATTCACTCCCACGAGACCCCTGGGGACAGTCTTTATTTTAGGGTCCCCAAAGGTATTGATTGGTCCAAACTGGCAGTCCAGAACCAAGATGGTGGTGCAAAACAGAAAGTCTGTGCTGCAAAGGAAGGCAGGTTAGACAAACTACTATATCATTACTATTAAAGCAGATAATCATCAAAGAATCATAGAGTCTAGTAAAGCTTCCTCTGTGCAATTAGCTATGGCAGAATGAAGTGGCTGATTTGCAGCCTGGGTGGGACTCGAGCCTGAAAACACTCAGCCCCCACCCAGATTAATTATAACCATACGAAAATGATGCCTCTTAAAGAGACAGGCACAGAGGCTAATAGAGCACTCACATGCAAGCACTTTTACAACTATTAGAACACAGAACACCAGCCTGGCAGTGGGCATTTAGGCAAGCTCAGGAAGACAATGTAGGAACCCCCATTTGTCAGGGTGTTACACCCTTCCCTGCCAGGAAAGAAGTTGGCGTCCCTGTCAAGTCTATAATCACAATATATTTATAGAACAACGTTATGCTATATGAGACATATGTTCCATCACTATATGAGACAGCAAGTAAAAACTGATGCATCAGTAAATGTAAACTTACAACATTACTATACTTATTCATGATACTCTATAGCTACTCTGCAATGACAACAGTTATGCATTTTTCATACACATTATTATTTTACTACGATTCACACAATAATATTACTGTACTTGTTCAGGTAATTGTTTCCTGCACTGTAAATAACATAGATGGGGACCCATCCTTATCAGCTAACTTGGGGCTAGATGGGGCAGGGGCACCATGTTCTGAGGGATGAACAATTAACTTGGAAGTGGAAGAAAGGCTCAGTTTGGGCAGTGAGCTTTCAGAAATATACTAACATACTATTTGCCAGCAGATTAGGCCTTACGGTCTATCGAGTCTGCTTGAACCTTAGTTCCTTAGTTGGGTGCCGAGACCCTCCCATCCCTTGTGCTCCAGAAACCCCTATCATCCATCCCCAACCCCCTGGGACAGGCCATCATCTGATACATCCACTTTCTGTGTCTGTCCCACCCTCTCTTGAAGCCCTCCACTGTGGATCTCTGAACCAGCTCACCAGGCAGTGCATTCCAAGGGTCCACCATCCTCTCAGTGAAAACCTCCTCCTCTTTTCCCCCCTCACCCTTCCACCTTCCAACTTCAAACCATGCCCTCTGGTGATACCTCCCTGCTTTAGTCTAAAGATCCCCTCCATGTTCACCCTATTTATTCCCTTGAGGTACTTGAAGACCTCAATCATGTCCCCCCTGTCTCTCCTCTCCTCCAATGAAAACAGGCAGAGCTCCTCTGGCTGGTGTTAAAGGGAGGATGTAGCTCAGTGGTAGAGTGCATGCTTTGCATGTATGAGACCCTGGGTTCAATCCCTGGCACCTCTAAAATTCAATTTATTTGGGGGGTGAGGATATAGCATGCACCAAGCAGGAAAGGGATCTTGGGGTTGTCATCTCTGATGACCTCAAGGTAGGGAAACAGTGTGACAAGGCATCAGGTAAAGCAAATAGGATGCTGGGATGTATAGGCAGGGGCATCACCAGCAGGAAAAGGGAGGTCATAATTCCGCTATACAAGACACTAGTGAGGCCCCACCTGGAGTACAGTGTACAGTTCTGGAGACCATACCTACGTAAGGACATAGACAGGGTAGAGAAGGTTCAGAGGAGGGCAACAAAGATGGTGCATGGGTTGCATCACAAGTCCTATGAAGACAGGTTGAAGGAACTGAACATGTACTCCCTGGAGGAGAGGAGGGAGAGAGGGGATATGATAGAGACATACAAGTATCTTACAGAGAGGAACAGGGTGCAGGAAAACACTATTTTTAAGCGAAAAAGATGTTTCAGGACTAGAGGGCATGGGATGAAGTTGGAGGGAGGACGATTCAGAGGAAACATGAGAAAGAATTTCTTCACAGAACGGGTGGTGGACAAGTGGAACACCCTGCCAGAGGAAGTGGTGGGGACTGAAACAATCACAGGATTTAAGAATGCATGGGATAGACATAAAGGAATTCTAGAGGTCAGGGGTAAGGGGAAATAGACTTCTAGGAAAACAAACTTAACTTACAAGCTCAAATGGGCAGACTAGGTGGGCCATAGGCCCTTATCTGCCGACACTGTCTATGTATCTATGTATCTATGTATCCTCAAGTCTGTCCTCATACGTCAAATCCCCTAGCCCTCGTATCATCTTTGTTGCCCTCCTCTGTACCCTCTCCAGGAGCTGTATGTCCCTCTTCAAGTGTGGTCTCCAGTACTGTACACAGTACTCAAGGTGTGGTCTAACCAGTCCATTGTACAGTGGCAGAATCACTTCCTTGCTCCTAGAGGTGATCCCCTCACGATGCATCCCAACATCCTGTTTGCCTTGCTAGCTGCTCTCCTGCACTGCTCAGAGTTATTCATACATGTATCCACCATGACCCCTAGGTCTTTTTCCCTATTGAGGCCTCCAGGCCTCCCCTCCCAGGGTGTACCTGTGTTTAGGGTTTTCCCGACCAAGATGCAACACCTTGCACTTGGTGATATTGAAATTTAATTTCCATGTGTGAGCCCAGCTTTCCAGGGTGTCCAGGTCCCCTTGCAGGGCCAACCTCCCCTCTTCTCCCTCAACTACTGCTCCCATCTTGGAGTCATCTATAAACACCTTTGTGGACAACATTTAAGGGGAGATCTACGGGCCTCCCAGGGGAGTCATAGCTGAGACAAATTACTGGTTTAACAGCTCTTCCAGACTTTCTGGGGGAACAGACACATTCTCAGGAGTATCAGCATTTACATTAGTCTCTTCTCCAGTAGGGAGGGGTACCTCTGCATTGGGTGAAGACTCCAGTAATTGAGCATTGTCGGCTCCCTGCTCCGTTGACTCTGTTTCCTCCAAACTAGGCATATCATTGTACTTTGTAGAAGACTCAGAATTATCATCCAGGGAGAACTCTGAAACACCTTGATCTTGAAGCACTTCGCTGGCACTTTCAATAATAGATGGTACACTCTGGTCATTCAGAACAGCCAGGTCAAGCTCATTTTGCTCATTAGTATCATTATGGTCATTCAGTTCAATAGTTTCTGGTATGTCACCAGGAAAGTTCATGACATCAGGCTCCTTCTCGGGCAGCTCAAACAGTTCCACTAAGCACAGTGAATCAGCTACTTCAGACGTTATACTTTGCACCTCACTCTCAAGGGGCATTGGTTCTAAGGAGGAAGCTGGATGGTTAGGCAGTCCTGAAGGCCCAGCTTCATCCCCGTAATTACACATAGGGTTACCTCAAAACAATTGACTCAGTTCACAAGTGGGATAATGAGGAGTCTCACACTCACTGCTGTCAGATTCACATTGACTGTCTCTGTCATGTTGGGCCCACCGGGGGAAAGGCCTAGATTCTTGAACAATTTGTGAAGGTTGACTCTGCCTCTTTTTAGCAGCAGCACAAGTCAGTGGTCTGGGAGGGGCAGCATCTGCTGGTTCAGCATCAATAATCACTTGACCAATAGGCAGCAGGTGGCTCCTGTGCATCGTCTTAACAGCTTGAGTCATTTTCAGGACGCACTCTATACACAGGTAGGCTATCCAGTTTACTGACTACTATGTATGGGAGATGGTGCCACCTATAAGCAATTTTATGCTTTCCATGCAGTCCCAAATTGTGGTACAACACATGTTCTCCTGGCAACAACTCTTGAGCTTTACTCGACTGTCATGTCTGTTTGTTAGCGAGGTTTCTTTTTGCAGCCATAGTTTGGGCCAGTTGGTACACATGGTTTAACTGAGCTTGCACTTTTTGTACATATTGTAAATAATTTTCAGCACAGACCCCATCTAGGGACACTCTGAAGCAGACATCCACAGGCAACTGAGCTTCCCTGCCTAACATGAGATGCTAGGGGGAAAACTCAGTAGCATCACTTTTGGTGCAATTGTAGGTGTGTATCAAGGTGCTAATCTGCTGACTTCACTTAGGTTTATCTTTAGGTTGAAGCATGCCCAACATATCCAGGAGGGTCCTGTTAAAATGTTCAGGCTAAGGATCCCCCTGGGGGTGGTAAGGAATGGTTCTAGACTTCCACACTCCCCACTGGGAGGGCATCTCTTTGATCAAACGGCTTTCAAAGTCTCTTCCTTGATCAGAGTGGATACGTTGGGGTGCACCATAATGAAAAAAGAATTTCTCTACAAGCACCTTGGCCATGGTAGAGGCCTTTTGATCTTTTTGGGATATGCCAGAGCATAACATGGGAAATGGTCTGTCACAACCAGCACATTTCCAATATTTTTCTGGTCAGGCTCCAGGCACAGAAAATCAATGCAGTCCAACTCCATGGGGGCACTGGTGGAGATATTGACTAGGGGAGCAGCTTTTTGGGGTAAAGCTTTTCTTTGAAAAGAATGACTGCAGGTTCTAATATGCATTTCAACATCTGCCCCCATTTTCGGCCAGTAGAACCAAAAGCACACCAAGTCAAGTGTCCGGTCATAACCGAGATGCCCCATGTGATGGTAAAGAGATTGAATTATTAGTTAATTGAAAGCTGTGGGGAAAACACCAACTGCTGCCTGTCCAGCTGGCCTTGATGATTCACTGTCTCACTATGCAACAGTTGGTCACATAGTTTAAGCCTGTTGTCTTCCCTGAGCAATAAAGCAGTTCTTCAATCAGAAGCTCGCAGTAGGGATACATCTTTTCCAGCATGCAGAGCATTGAGCGCAGGCTGGATCACTGGGTCTTGGGACTGAGCCCACTGGATGCTGTTGTTATCAAACTGAGGTAAGGCACTGATGTCCAATGCTGAAAAATGACAGTATGCTGCAGGGATGCAGGTGTCGGGGGGGGGCCCCCAAACAGTCTATCAGGCAATCAACAACGTCTGCAGATAGCCGGTCGTCTCTATCAAATATTTGCCATAATGCTTTGATGGACTGTTCAGACAACCTCACCCAGGTGTCAGCAGGGTTTGGACATCTTGAGAGGGCATCTACGTCTATGTGATTCAAACCAGGTCAGTACTCTAACGCATAGTCATATGTTGACAAGACAGAAATCCACCTGTGCCTGGTGGCATCTAATTTTGGTGAAGTCTACACGTAAGTCAATGAATTATTATCAGTCTTCACTAGAATTTTAGCCCCATAGAGAGATTCATGGAGCTGGTCCACCACAGCCCACTTGAGGGTGAGAAAGTTAAGTTTATGGACAGGGTAGTTGCATTCAGATGGTGTTAGACTTCTACTTGAGAAAGTCATAGGTCGCAGGCCCTCCTCATGCTCTTGATATAACATAGACCCTAGCCCCTTCAAACTGGTACCTATATGTAGGACATAAGGTTTGGTAGGGTTGGCATAAGTGAGCACTGGTGCATGTGTGAGTTAATGAATGATCTCAAAAAAGGCAGACTCACACCCAGAAAACCACCAAGTCCCGAAAGACTCATTGGTTCAAAAATACACTTTCTCTTCCACTTTAATAAGACTCTTCTTATACTTTCAGTTAGTAGGAGAATAGCCTTGGGTGAGATTAAGTAGGGGACAGATAACTTTTGAATAGTCTTTAATAAATCAACGGTAATAGCCGCTGAACCCCAAGAAGTGTTGTAACTCTTTTAGATTGCTTGGCTGTGGCCAGGTGGTTAATGATTCCACTTTGCTGGGGTCTGTTTGAATTCCATCCGCTGACTCTATATGCCCAATGTACTTTACGGATGTTTGAAAAAAATGGCACTTGCCTATAGATAGTTTCAGGCCGAAGTCCTCCAAACAGTCAAGCATTTTGAACAATTGGGCCTCATGCTCTTCCAAAGTATGCCCCAATACAATGACATCGTCCGGGTACACCAGACACTCCAATAAATTCACGTCTCCCACAGCACGTTCCATCAGCCACTGGAAGGTAGCAGGTGCACCCAAAATACCTTGAGGCATCTGCAGGAACTCGTAAAGCCCCAGGGGACAAATTAATACTGCCTTCTCATGGTCCTCTGGGGCCACCGGGATCTGGTAATAACCCCTCCTTAAATCAAGTACTGAAAACCACTGGCCCCATTTTAAGCAGTCAAGGGCATCCTGGATTCAAGGCATAGTATACTGGTCTGGTACAGTTCTCTGGTTTAAACTCTGATAATCTGCACACATTCTCACTGATCCATTCTTCTTGCATACCACCATGATTGGGGAGGTGTAGGGGCTCCTTGACTACTGGATAATCCCAGCTGCCAACATCTCCTGCAAATGTCTCCAGACATTGTCTATATCAGCCGGTGTAAGACAACGGGACCTCTCTTGGAATGGTCTATCATCATGGAGTCGGATTTGGTACTCAGCCCCAGTGACGCATCCCACATCCCATTCTTTTATTTTATTTATTTATTTATTTAGTTTTTGTTAACCGGGTAGGTGCACTAGCCATGAAATGACTATTTTCAGGCATGACCCAGGAGAGTACAACAATCAAAGACCGGTACATAGCATGAGTACAATGAAATTACATTAGCATAGGTCAAACAGTCAGTAGTAATGAATACATGCAGCCAGGACAATAATAATCAATGACATTCACATAGAATTTTTAGGCATAAAAAAACCTACACAGTCTAGGAGGAGATACCACAGCATAGCAGCAAAGAAATATTGTTCAAATTAGTCACAACAATGAAGATTCAAATAGGCAGCAAAACAAGGCAAGGGCAAATTCCTGACTGGGCAGTATGCATTATCACGGCCTCCGAAACAAGACTCAGGTGTGGGGGGTTGGGGTAGATTGGCTCTCAAGGAAATAGTAAGGGTAAGAAGCACTATGAGGTATGGAGGTTAAAGTTAGGCCATGCAGTGAAAACACTTGGTTCTTCTGGGATAGCTTCCGACTGATCTGGGTCTTCCACTCAGCAGGTAATGAGGAATCTCCAAAATCAAACAGGTCCGGGGCCACTTCCTCTTGCTCACCAGAGTACTTTTTGCTAGGCAACACTGCAGTGTCCGCGCAGTACACCTTGGCTAAGGTACATCCCCGGTTTACCCGAATCTCTCGATCAGACACATTCTGGATTTGCACTACCACCCGCTGGGCATAGGCATGGGCTTGAGCTGGTAAAATACTGGGCTTGACCAATAATCCTTCTGGCAACTTCCCCTCTTCTGGGGCATCCAGCATGAGAATTTTGTTTTTTACATCTTTCTTGAGCCACATTTCACCACAAATGGTATACTGAGCATTGGGGGGCAATACCAAGGAGTCGGGGTCTTTCTTCCACACTATCCCCACGGACTCATCTTTCTCCTTTTCACTGTTCTGTCTCTGTAACTCATAAGTCTGCTTCACTAAAGCTGGAATTCGCATGGCCCATCCAGTTCGCTGTCCCTGTTTCTCTTGACATAGTTGGGCCAACCTTCCAAACATATGAGCATTGGTACCAATGAGTAAGGGCACACCATCATACAGTCCTGTAGGTGGACACACCAAGGCCAGTGTCTCTACTTGCTCATCTATTCCAGCTACAGCCATGGGAAAAGACAACCATATCCGGACGTACCCCAGGTAGGGGTAGGACTTCTCACTCAGTCCCCACACATGCAAACCCTCCAGAGGTTGTAAGGGCACATCAGGTAAGTATTTGTTGTACCAATCTTGAAACACAATGGTTACTTGTGATCCACTGTCCAATACAGCCCAAGCAGAAACACCATTTACAATCATGGTAGTCTCCATTGAAGGGCCCACCACTTCAGACCAGTCAGGTGAGGTTGGTTTAGTAGTCTGACCCACAGCAGTCTTAGACGAATAGGACTTTTTCGAAGGCCGGGTCCTGGGCTTTATGCTGCTCCGCCAAACTAGAACTAGCAGCTGGGAAGTGACTTTTGCAAATTCTCAGGGAGGGTGCAATTCGATCTAGTGTGTCCATCCTCTCCACAGCGATAACAAAATACTGGTTCCTTTGAATCTCCGGGGGAAATAGGATCATCCCTCACTTTAGGTGAACTAGGAAAACCCCGAGGGTCCTCTTTGGGTCGGGACTCACGTTCCCTCTCCTCCTGTCATCTCCAAGGATCCGTTACCTGAGTGGCCCGGTTGAGGGCTCACACAAGGGCTCTCAGCTCTCTTACTTCCTCCATCAACTTAGTCTCAACCTGAGATTCAGGGGCAATGATGTGAACCCCCAACCCCGGGCGCAGTCTCACTTCTAATCTCAGGGGAAGTCTGACAAGAGGAGGTACTTTTGACCATCTTAGCAGCTTGTTGACTGGCGCTTATTTCTTTCACTTCCTTAATTAGCTCTCTCATTTGTAAGAGTTCGGACTCATCATTCTGTTCATCAGGTCGATCAGAGGCTTGACTGGTTCGGGCAACCCCAGCATAGGGCTCCCAACCCTCTTCATCATTCTCAGCTTCCCGAATTTCTTTCATCAGCCAGCAGTACTCAGGTGGATTTGACTTGTGATCTTGCAAGTTCAGTTTCAACATCAGCACACTAGAGTACCTAGCGGATTTCAGAATATGTTCTAATTGGACTCGATTTAGGTCATGGGCAGGCACCCATCCTTTCCTGTGAGCCCCTCTGCAAGGCCCTTTCAATTCGGGTGACAAACACAGACAGTTTTTCATTTTTCCATTGTTTGGCAGATTTAAATTTCCACATCAGGTCATCCCCCGATTTGGTGCTGCTGAACAGCTCCTCCAGGTTAGAGAGGTACTCTGATGCAGTCGCCACTGGGCTAGTGGAACAGAGGTAACGGATAGCCTCCCAGTGCAGGGCCCCTTAAGCTCTCCATAAGTCTCTTCCTTTTCTCTCCCTCAGAGCATTGCCACTCCTGGACTAAGGGGGCAGCATGGTCCATCCAGGTTTCCAGATCATCCTCCCCCACAGGCACTGGGACTGGGACTGTGCCCGAGAACAGTCTGAGCCTACAGTAAGAGTCCAGGTATACAGAGGGTATCACAATGGGGGAGGTTACCAGGGGGAAACTCTGGAGGTAGCAGGAGAAGTGATAGGGGACTGTATAGGGGTGGTCTCTTCAGAGATATCTAACATTTTCACTAAGTCTTTAGCAGCTCGCCCCTCAGTAGCCAATAATCTGAGCAATTTGTCTTTGAACCCTTCTACTTTAAGGGAACCCCCAGGAGTGGATGAGTCACTGTGTAGATTAATAACCCGCCACCCCTTCTGGGATCCCTCGGGCAGAACAATAGGGGGCACTCTCTCAGGGTCTATGGGGTGGCTACAGGAGAGAAGGGCCACCATAGTCTGGTCAGACAGGTCCGAGTCACTTCCCTTCACTTCAACCTTCCCCAAGCTATTTATCTGTTTTGCAGTCTCTATAATAGTAGCATTATCGGTCCCTAAAGGGATATCCAGCAATAGTATGGCATGCTGGGAGTCTACTCCCTCAGCCTTGCTCTACAATGCATAACCAGCTTGTGGGGGGCAATCTTAAGTTTAGGCGTAGTGAGCGCCTCCATGTTTTGACAAGTTCCAAGTGTTTGGGTTGTAGTTCCTATCCCACTTCTGACCACTAGAGGGTGCTAATCCCAGTGGTGTCTCCAAGATGTAACCCCTAGGTGGCACTATCCCAAGGGATACTATCCCTGCCTGCGTGACTAGGTACAGGTTGAGGGGCCTGAGTTCTGTGAACGGGTGCCTTCACCCAGAGGACATAGTTAATGGTAGCATAGATGCTCTGGGTACAGCCCTCCGGGACACTGATACCCCCCTGTCCCCTCTAGTTGCCTATACTGGTCAGCTAATAAACAGTCACAATTAATACCAGAATGCAACGTTATACCCACACTTGGCACACTTACCACCAGGGCTGGATCAGCTGCACTGACCCTGGAGACCCCCTGCAAAACAAGACCTGCAATGGAGAAAAATAAGAGCAACACAGTATTCCCACCACAAAGATACACAATAGCCAGTATAAATGCAAAAAGATTTAGATCTGATTTATTGGAGGACGTGAACAAGGGAGGGGCAGTAATCTGGTGTTTGATTCTGGATCTGATTTGATCAGGCTAAGCATGCATGCCTCTAAGAGTCCCTCTAACACAGTCACACACACACACACTCTGGGTACCCAGATGGTCTGCAGACTAGCCAGAAGCGTTGCCCAGGGCAGGCCGGCTTTGCAGCTGTTGTTGGGGGCCCTTAGGAAGGAAAAACACAACATGCACTTTAACCCACAATTTTTTTTCCGAAGTCGGATGGCTCAGTTCGTAATGATTAACCAACAGAATTAAATCAGATGACATACTTTGATTTGAGCTCTGTTGCAGGGAGCTACCCTAATGTTTACTCATGCTACCCAGACCAGGAGTCAGGATGGATGAAATGAAGACCTCAGGATGACTGACTGCTGTGCCAGGAGGAGCAGGGCCCACACGACGCACCGTGGTGGTCGATCCTGTTCAATGGTGTTGAGCAAGGAGCCGAATCCCCAGGCAGGTCTTTCGTCGGATGTAACTCTGTGGCATGAGCGGCAATCTAGGCCAAGATGGTGAGGCCCAGACCAGGTGAACAGTTCGAATACAGTCTGGTAAAGTGCTGGATACAGCTTCCGGCTAGCATGACACATTTAAACAATGTGGGGAACCAAATCACGACCCACACTGCACATTCAACACAATTATAGTAAAGGATAGGCAAACGCCACAGTTTGGATGACAGTCCGGTTGCAATCAACAGTGTCTCTGTGCAAACCATACACTCTGCAGTTGTCTCAAGTCCTGATAGCCGATCACACCAAGGCAAATCTTCGGTCCACACCAGGCAAATTTTACTTTGTCACAATTCAGAATTCCGGTCACAATCACAGCAAATTCGGATAAAGTCCGAGATATTAATGCAGACTTCTTCACTTGAGAAATTGGTAGCAGGCAGGCCAGACACAGCCTTCCCGTTGATTTCCCTGCACTATATGCAGGAGCAGCTTCTCGAATCACTCGAGCTGTTCACTCTCTCACCTTCAACTACACACTGACTCACTGCTGCAGGCAGCTGTGGGACTTCCCAGTGATCCAAAAGGTTCGGTTGGTGGATCCATCTGTCTGTCACAGCAAGGGCTCCCTCTCCAGATCCATTTAGGCTCCAAACAGTAAAAACTACAATTCCTACAGAAATTCACTCCCGCAAGACCCCTGAGGATAGTCTCCATTTTAGGGTCCCCAAGGTACTGATTGGTCCAAACTGGCAGTCCAGAACCAAGATGGTGATGCAAAACAGAAAGTCCATGCTGCAAAGGAAGGCAGGTTAGACAAACCACTTTATCAGTACTATTAAAGCAGATAATCAGCAAACAATCACAGACTCTAGTAAAGCTTCCTCTGCGCAATTAGAGATGGCAGAATGAAGCGGCTGATTTGCAGCCCGGGCTGGACTCAAGCCTGAAAACACTCGGCCCCCACCCAGATTAATTATAACCATACGAAAATGATACCTCTTAAAGAGACAGGCACGGAGGCTAATAGAGCACTCACGTGCAAGCACTTTTAGAACCATTAGAATGCAGAACACCGGCTTAGCAGTGGGCATTTAGGCAAGCCCAGGAAGACAATTTAGGAACCCCCATTTGTAGGGGGTTACACTATAATCTAGCCATTTATTCCAACAGTTTGCAGGCAATTTATTAGTTTGGCATTTGGCATGGTGTGAAATGCCTCTTTGAAATCCAGATAGACCACATCCTCTGATTTACCTACAGCCAGTGCTAGACTCACCCTCTCAAAAAAGTCAATTACATTAGTTAGGCAAGACCTCCCCTTCATGAAACCATTTTGTGATTCATGCCATAGGTAGTTTGTATTCAGAAGTTCCTGTATTATACCTCTTACAGTCTCCATAGTCTTCCCCAACACAGACGTAAGGCTAGCTGGCCTGTAATTTCCTTTACCAGCCCTGCTCCTCTTCTTATGGGTGATGACAACAATGTCTGATCTCCATGCCTCTGGTGTTTCACCTGTAATTTTTCTTCTGCTCTTGACCATCTTACCCTGCCTAAAACTTGTACTGTTTTTCATTCCTCCTAATCACCTTGGTTTGCGGATCATCTTCAAAGTCTCAGATGTAATTAGGAAAGACAGAAATGAGAGAAAAAAGGAGGGAGAGTGGTCATCTATGTATGTGACACCCTCCGAGCAACAGAACTTCCCTTGCCTTCTCTGGACTCCTCACCATATTAAAGTGTTCTTGTAAAGCTGCTCCTTGGAAACGTCAACCATTAATCATAGGCTGAAACTATAGCCCCCTTCCCCAGCAGAAGCTAAGCCAGTACTTGGTGAACTCCTGGACTGCCTGGAGAGAGGTCACTCTCTGAATTCATACTGCTGGGTGACTTCAACCTAAACTGCCTGGACAAGGGCCCTTGTACTGTTAAAAATACAGTAAGTGATAAATAATACTAACTCATTGAGGAATTTACAAGACAAAATACCAAAACCAGAAATCATATTCTTATCGACTGGATTCTGGTAAGCTGGCCTGACAGAATCCATGCAGCTGGGATCTTCCCTGACTCCTTAAGTGACCACTCCCCGGTGTACATTTGGAGCAATATTTTCCCTGGAGTCCCCCCCTAGGATTATTCTCCTAGGGACTACTGAAAGCTACACAGTAATGCCTTCCTGGAAGACCTCGCCCAGATGAACTGGAAGGGTATAAAGACAATGCAGGATGTCAACCTTACCCTTGACTTTCTGTTCAACAATTTCACCACTATAGTGAATAAGCACATCCCACTAGTGCAAAGAAGGTACAAAGGTCTCTGCTCAAAGTGGTTTACACAAATGCAAAATACTTGCAAGTCATCCTTAAAAAGGGCCAATATAAACTATACAAAGGACCTGCAGGTGAACAACCTACAAAACTCCAATGGTTTTTGGACTCAAATTAACCACCTTTTGAAAGGGTGGTTAGTCACATCAACTCAGGAAATCTAAATCAATAATGTCTACGTAAATGACCCACTATGAACTTCTGAAGAATTAAACAGATTCTTCAAAAACCTTGATGCCTACAAATACCCTTCTGCTAACCTCCCCCCCCCCACCACTCCTCTGCCTGAGCACCCTAATTTCCACCTTAAACTGATCACGAAAAAGGAAGTCCTGGAGCAGCTACTCAAGATAAAACCTGGTAAGTTAGCTGGCCATGATGGTATAGAACCAAGGCTTTAAAAACTCACTATCCCAGTACTGGCTTACCCACTAGCCAAACTACTTAACCTGTTCCTTCTCCAAGGGGGAGGTTCCCCAAAAATGAAAAGTGGCCCATGTTGTCCCTGTCCACAAAGGTGGATGTAAAGAGCTAATTGAATACTATGGTTCCATTTCAAAACTCAGCACTCTTTTAAAAATCCAAAAGAGGCTTATCTGCAACCGGCAGTCTCTACTGAATCCAATTCCCTGTTCCCTGATGTTGAGCACGGCTTCTGAAAGCATCACATAACCTACACAGCACTTGTTCAATTCACTACAGACATCAACAAGGCCATTGACAATGGAAAGGCCCCAGGAGCTATTTTTATTGCTTTAACCAAGGCCTTTGACTTGGTTAATCATGAACGCCTGCTAAGCAAAATGGAGAGACTGGGGTTTGATCAATTATACTCTACCTGGTTCAAGAGTTATCTTACAGACCATAGCCAATCTGATAAATGGGGCACCAGCTGGAGTACCGTAAGGCTCCATCCTAGGGCCCCTTTTCTTTTACCTATTTGTCAATGAACTCCTTTCTAACTGTGGCCAGGCTAAAGCATTACAGTATGCTGAGGATGCTGTGCTTTATAGAACTATCTTGGATGTAAAATTAATAAAAGCTTGTCTACGTGCAGACTTTGTTCTACTGGAAAAGTAGCTAATGGCCAACCACCTTTTCCTAAATACCAAGAACACTAAGGTAATGCTCCTTGGATCCAGAAAACTAGGTGCAGATAGGGCAGAGTCCTTCAACATTGTCACCACCAGGGGTGCTACACATGAGGTGGTAAACAACATAAAGTGTCTAGGCAGCCTAATAGATGAAGAACTTTCCCTCAGACACCAAGCAGACCATACAGTTAGGTTAGTCTCCCAAAAACTAGGCCTACTCTTTTGGCTCAGGGCTTAGTACCCTGGGGAAACCATAGGTTCCACTGAAGGTTACAGGGATTATAGGGAGTATAGGGAATATTGGCAGACTGGATGGACCACTGGTCTTTTACTGCTGTCATGGTTTATATTTCTATGTTTCCTTCCTCACAAAAAAGAGCCTGCCACCAAATAGTTACTCCCAATGCGTCTCTATGGAATTCCTATTCTTTCCATGCGGAGGGAAACTGAGTTAAGTAGACTGAAACTACTCTATCACAAAGTAGGCAGGTTTGCTGCATGTCCTGATAGTAAGGAACACCACTGCACTGTCCTTGCTTTTCTAAATTGGCCTACTCTTGAAGAGAGGCTAAACGACCCTGTACTTTGCCTTACATATAAAATCCTAAGTGGTTACCTCCCTAGTCTCAAGGGTGTAGTGGTAAAAATACCTCACAAAAGAAACCTCTACTCCCCTGCCCAGCCTCTCTTGGAAGTTTCCCAAACCAAGACCTCAACTGGACAGCAGTCTTTCTCACGTAAAGCCTCACAGCTCTCGAATGCACTCCCACTCTCTATGCAGGGGAGTACTTCGCTAGTGGCATTCAAAAATCTCATCTAGGAGTGCTTACCCCCGTAACAATGTGCACTTGTACTCGCTGAGTGACAGGTGTGGTGGCTGCCACCTCCCATGTTTCTCCCTTCCTCACAAACTGAGGAACCCAACTGTGTCTAATTACTGGTAGAGTCGTGTAATAGCAGTATTGCACTTTAGACCTCATGTGATGCACTATACAACTCTATGTAAATCAATTAACTGCATTGTTGTTGTCATGTCACCCGTTCTCTTGTGTATTCCTCTTGTATCTGAGCATCGTTATCCTTGTAAGAGTAAATTGATTTCCTCTGTTTAATGTAATTAGCTCTGGGTCACTCCTGAAAAAGGGACGTCGTGTTTCTGTGAGCCAATGCAGTTAACAAAATTCAGTAAATAAAAATAAAATAAATAAATGGTTCAGCCGATGTGGTGGCATGTGTCTCATCTTTCTATTTGCCAGAATGATTGGAAAACCTACTTTATTAATTATAGAAATACAGTACCTGGCATAAAGCCAAATCTGATCTCTGTGCTTCACCTATGGCTAAATATGATAGCAATCCTCATATTCTCTTTCTCACTTTCAACTCACTCCTTTATCCTACACATTGCACTGTGGCCATTCTATTCCCGTGTATGAAATATGGTGAATTTGCTTCTTTCTTTACCTCTAAAATTAGATGCATTCATGAATTCATATCATTTGCCTCTTCCTTTCCTTCTTTAACCTGTGATCTGTATCCTCCATATGCTTCACATAAATATTGATTCCTGTTAGCATGCCTCCCCATAGTCTTGGGAATCTCCAATTAGTAAAATGATTGGAGCTGCTGCCTTTAACACTCGGTCCCAAGTTTGATTCCTAGCAAGGTGCGTCTGTGAAAAAGACAGGACAGACATAAATATCACTTCTGTTAATATGCTATACATTACCTGCTTGCTACATCCAAACAAAGTATTGGCCAGAGTAGAACAGAAAGGGCTGCTTCGAGAGTGACTGTAGTGCCATTGGTCAAACTGCAATTAGAAAAACAATAAAACCCGCACATGCTACTGCCACGATACTCTCTGACGAAGCACTACGTGCGAAACGTTAGACAGCTTCTGTCCATTTTTACCACTTCCTGGTAAGCTGCACTGAAATAAATGTTTCGCATGCTTCTGTTACCAAGTAGCATGATGTGTGTTTCTGGCGGTTGCATGCGCGGGTTTTATTATTTCTCTTCAAAGTAGTGCTACTGTACACTGTGTGCCTGCTTCAGAGTCCAGCCTGTGATAACCCTTAGATATCTTTCCTCATCTGTCACTGTAAATTAAATCCCCCTTTTCACGTGTGTTTGATGGTAGTGGATGCAGTACTGCTCCACAAAGGGGGCAGGGTGACCTGAGGGCTATAGACCAGTAAGCAAAATTTTTGCAATTGGAAATTGATTGGAAACTATTGCCAAGGAGCACAGAGTGAACTTCCTGGAAGCAAATGAATTGCAGAATATGAAGTAGCATGGGTTTCTGAGGGGCAGGTCATGGCAGACAAGTCTGACTAATGTTTTAATTTAGTGACCCAAGCCAGGGACAGTGGCCAAGCAATGGATATCCTTTACCTGGATTTCGGTAAGGCCTGTGATTTTGTTTCACACAAGAGGTTGGTAAAGAAAGTGGGGGATGTGGGGCTTGGGCTTATACTAACTAGATGCATTAGGAACTGGTAAAAGGGCAGGACCCAGAGGGTGGTCCTAAATTGTAAGTTCTGTGGGCTAAATGACATTAACAGTGGTGTACCTCAGGGGTCCATTGTGGTCCCTGCCTTCTTTAACATGTATCAGCAACATCAGTGAAGGGTTACAGGGCAAGGTGTGTCTCTTGGCGAACAACACCAAACTCTGCGGCATTGTGTATAAGGAATGTGTGGGATGATGTGGAAGGGTTGGAAAATGGTCTAATATCAAGTCCATGCTCCTTAAGACTCATAGTGAGTCGAGGCGCTAGGGGCAAGCATTGCGCCACTGCTACCTGCTGTTACTTTCAAGAAGCTACAATAAACCATTTGGTTTGGATGTGAATATTTGTCTCCTTGCTTTCCTTTAAGTGCATACCTCACTTTTTTGGACCTGTTTGATGTGTCGGAGGTGAGCCATCTTAGTTGTTTTTTGCACGGATTCATTCCCTGCTCGCAGCTTTTCCTTGAAGTGTTTGCCCACAGGTCTCAAATCTGACATCCTGATGTTCCAGGAAACTCATCTAGTATGCTCAGAGGCTGAAAAAGTGGAGCCTTTGTATAGCAGCGTCTATGTGCATGGCTCTTATAACAAATGTAGCCCCTCTCCGGTGCCATCCGGGAGAGGGTCACTATCATTACCCCTACCTGGGTGGCCACTAGCCAGAATAGGGGGCTTGGGTTCCCATAGATATAACATGGGGGTTCATTCCCAAAGTTAGCAAATAAAATGGCGGTGCCTCCACCCAGAGCACATATTAGTGGGTCTGATTACCTGCAGTACAACCCACTGGGGTGTCGTACCAACCCACCTCCTCAACAGTTATCCCAAACATGGACGTAGCAGGATTTGAACCTCCCAACATTCAATTACATCATTTACATGTCTCATTTCATCCAATAACATGCTCACTAAAATTAGGCTCTGGAATCATCTCTGCTGCAAAACAATACCATCACGGTTTATTGACGGGGGATGGCTTAGGATGGGGGAAGTGGAATAGAGTTCAAGCATTTTAAAGATTGGCATTTCCCCAAATTCACATTTCCCTTTTTGATTTCAATCCTATGTTTCAATCATTGCAGCCACCAGATCTAACCAAACTAGTTAGCTGCTGCAGGTGTACTCAAACCCAGACCCACAGGTCCCCGTCCATTTAACACCAAAGTCCTGTCACTGGGTACCCACATTTAAAGTTGCAGGCCTAGGGTGCAGCTGGTAGCCAGTATTGGTATGCTTTCTTAAATTAAATTAACTTTTTACATCTCCCCTTTGCTTTTACTCCAGCCCCAAGGGGCATACTTAAACTTTATACAGTTCCCAGGCCTTGCAGGGTAATTCCTGCCGTTACTCATGGCTCTGTGGGATCAGTCCATTGATGACACAGTTCGTTGAAGTCCTGGGGGTTAATGGAAACACAGGCAGAACTGAGCTCCAATGCTTGAAACAAGGGCACAGAGGCTGCAGCTTGCTCTTTCTTCCTCTTGCTTGCAGATCTTACAGCTTGTCTCCTTCAGCCCATTACAGGCCCATTGCAGGGCATGTGCGCAAGGCCTGCCAACTACAGAGGACCCAGACCCAGGAGTGGCCACACGGCCTAGCTCCCTCGATAAGAGCACCCTAGCACTCAGGAACAAGACTCATGATCCCCTGCAGTGGCAGACCCCACTTGATGGGGGTTAGCGAGTTCCCCACCTGATCCTGGGTGTGAGCAAAAACATTCGGCACATTCACTTCCGATTCTCTTTCTCTTCCTTTCTGTTTCCTGCCACAGTGTGTAGCCACAGCAATCTGTTTCTTTTCCTCGCTGTATCTCAGGAGCAGATAGCAGGTACCCGACCCCAAAAGGCACCTGTCCATCTGTCTGCTTCCACGTTCTCTCAGCTTCAACACAACCACATTCTCGCTGTGGCGCACACATATTTCCTACACTCAAAGTCCCTTTTTCTCACCATGCAGTCAGATAGCAATTGTCCAAGTGAAAAGGCTCACTTTTCTTTTTCTTTTTTCAGCACATTCAAAGTTTCTTGTTCCTCATCATTCCTCTGCATTCCCATCTTTTCCCAGGCTTAGACGTAACCTTTGTCCTTTTACGAGGCTCAGGACACAACCTTTGTCTTTTCACAGGCTTAGACACAACCTTTGTCCTTTTTTCAGGTTCAGGACACAACCTCTCTTCTCCTCTTCCCACCGCTCTGGTGCATCTTCAATTCAACGCAAGTTCTTGTAAACTGCAGCTTTCCCTTTTCCATTCGAGCTGCCTTTATCTCACCGCTGTGGTGCAATTTCAGAACAATGCACAACATTCAGCAACCTGCAGCTTTCCCTTTTTTCTTCAAAGCTGTTCCTTCCTTGCATCTTCTCTCCCTTTTCCTGATGGGGCAGGCACTCCCTGTCCTGGGGAACAAATTGCTGGCAGCCCCCAGGCAGACCCATCCTGCAGCCCCATTCTGTCCAGGGGCAAGAGCCCCTGTCTTCCTGGAGGGGATTCCACCGAACTGACCCAAACTCTAACTGTCCTTAACTTTTGGGAGCTCTTTGGTAGCTCCCTATTGACTGGAGCCACTGTCCACAAGAAAAATTAATATGTATGGGGCTGCCTCGATGCCTTATTGGTGCAGAAAAAGGCACCTAAGCATTCCCCAGTCTTTTCCCTCAAAAGTCTGTTCTCACAGTCCCAGAGTCCTTGGCAAGAATCCTGACGTGGTGGTTGGCTGGCTGGTGTCACATGGCTACTAACGTAGTGGCTGGAGTAAACAGCCCCACTGAAGTTTATACAGTGTCCCAAGTTTTAATTGTTCCTGCAGTCAAACTCTTTAACATAGAATCATAGAAGCTTGACAGTAGAAAAGTACCATACTGGCCCATCTAGTCAGCTCTTTTTTCCCCCCTACACCTCCCCTCTCTGCCAGCCCCCACCCTCCTGATACTCAGCCTCATATGCTTGTCCCATGCCCTCTTGAATTTTGCCACCGATTTAGCCCCACCACTCCATCTTGTAGTCTGTTTCAGGGCTCCAACACCCTCTCCGTGAAGAAACGCCCTCTCACATTGCCCCTGTATCTTGCTCCTTGCAGTCTGAGGCTGTTCCCTCTAGTTTTGACTCCCTTTTTCCTCTTAAGTAAACCCTCTTCTCCCACTTTATAGAGCCCTTTACATATTTAAAAGTTTCAATCATGTATCTCCTTTCCCTTTTTGTCTCCAGCATGTACAGATCCAGCTCCTTACACCTCTGCTTGTATGACTTTCCCTGCATACCCTGCACCATCTTGGTTGCCCTTCTCTGAACCCTCTCCAATGCATCTATATCCTTGCGGAGATGTGGTCTCCAGAACTGAACCCCATACTCCAGGTGCGGCCTCACCATGGCTTTGTACTGGGGCATTATTACCTCCCTCCTTCTGCTAGTAATGTCTCTGCCTATCCATGCCAACATTCCATTGGCCTTTCCCGCTGCCCTGCTACATTGGATTCCTACCTTAAGGTTCGAGGAGACTATGATCCCCAGATCCCTCTCCTGTTTTGTTTAACTTTGTATTATTATTTCCCCACTGTTTAGTAGCCACCTCTGTGCCCTTCAGAGCAACTGCACTCTTCAATACATTTCTCTAGCTCTTTCCCAGTCACTGCTGGCATTTCTTACTGCCTCTAGGCAGCTCACATAGTCCCTTTGCAGTCATATCATTTACCTTACTGCAGCCCAACATATACATTTTATTCATTTAGTTTTCCCAGGGACTGGAGGCAACCCCTTTTCCCTTTCCCACCAGTGCTTCAGTTATTTAGTTGATCTCCATTTTCCTCTGTTGCTAGCATGACTAACTTGTGCCCCTAGATGCTAGACAGATTCAGCTCATCTTTATTCATAAGCTGCCTCATGAATGTTAATGAGGTGGCTCCCATATCTCGAGCGTGGTTGGAGCTCACAAAAATCAAGCTCCTTTCTCTCCTGCTGGCCTCTCCGGTTCTGCCCATGTCTCCATTCCCTCGCTTACATTTCCCTGGGACCGAGACCACTGGAGAGGCACACTGAAAGCTGAACAGTCGATTGAAAATGCACGTCTGCACATGTGTGGAGCTTGCCCCAGTACCAGAGTGCTATTCAAAACAGGCGATGGCTCTGCAAATCAACTCCTCCAGCCACCCACCTTCTAAAAAAAATGTGCAGGGGATGGAAGGAAAGGACACTGGGGAAGCCAGGAAAAACAGGACCCAGGACAAAAAAGAATGAAGGTGGAACCAAAACCCTGGGGAAAACTAGCCTTTTTGGGGGCTCAAAGGTAAGCCCCCGACAGGGGGAGTTACACAAACGACAATGAGGGTTATGCCCTGTTTTGGTAAGGGGCTTGTGTAACCCTCCCTTACAAATGGGGGTTCCCAAAAAGTCTTCCTTGAGCTTCCCTAAATGCTGACTGCCAGGCTGGTGTTCTGCATTTTAATAGATTAAATGTATTGCCAGAGACTGCCTGTATAGCCTCTGTGTACTGTCTCTTCAAGAGCTGCCTGGATTGCAGTCTTAATTAGTCTAAAAGGGAGCTCTGTTAGAAGATGTGCTTGTTTGCTGATCATTTGTTAGAGTAGTAATAATATTGCAGTTTGTTCTAACCTGCCTTCTTTGCAGCAAAGACTGTTCTGTTTATCTCCACCAGCTTGGCCTGGGACTGTCAGAATGGGCCAATCAGTACTGTTGGGGCTCTAAAATGGAGCTTGCCTACAGGGGCTTGGTGGGGTCAAAACTTGTAAGAATTGTAGTTTTTTGCATTTTGGTGCCTACAGTAACCTGGAGGGGGAGCCCTTGTTGTGACTGACAGACAGATCAGCCAACCGAACCTTTTGGATCTTGAGGAAATTCCCAAGCTGCTTGCAGCTAGTTTCAGTTCTGAGTTGGGAAGTGAAGAGATAACAGCTTGAATGATACAAGCCAGGGGCGCCGACAGCGTGGGTGCTCGGGTGCTTGAGTACCCACAAAGTTTAAATGAGCACCCCCATCGTCCATCCCGACTCCCAGCCATGACCCTGCACCACCCAGTCCACAACTTTCACAAGTCGGTCCCCCCCCACCCCCCCGTAGCAGCAACCGTTACCTGGCACTGGCGCAACGAGTTGAAATGATGATGACAGTTTGCAGGAGGACAAGACCCACTCCGACCGACAATTTGCTCCTGAGTACCCGACTCGATGCGACTGTGTCCGACAGATGATTTCAAAATTACAATCCCTCTGATAGGTTAAATTGTTGTATTTGTCCCCTTCCTATGGTGAAATGATCCGTCTGTCTGACCCCAAACAGTTTGGCTCCAGGTCTCTCCTGCAGCCCAACCGATCCAGCAATGTTATCCCTTATCCCCGACCCCTTGTTTGTCTGAGCGAGGTGAGTGCTGTGCAGGCACGATGTTACTCCGACTCTAGTCCCGTCTCTCCGTGGGAGCAGAAGTGTTATCCCTAGTCCTGTCTCTCCAGTTGGTGCAACCACCCCCCGTCCCATCTCTCAGGTGCAGGTTGCAGCGATATTACCCCTAGTCTGACTCTTTGGTGCAGGTTGCAAGTGCAATGATATTACCCCCCTACTCCAGTGTCTCTGTTGGGTGCAGCTACCCGCCTCTCTCCTGTGTAAGTCACAGCGATGTTACCCCTAGTCCACTCCTATCTCTTTGGTGCACTGCAGGTCACATCATCACAACAATGTTGTTACCCTGTCCCCTAGTCTCGTGTCTCCAGTGGATGCATCTACTACCCCTTAGTCCCTTCTCCAGTGCAGGTTCAGCGATTTTACCCCTAGTCTGTCTCTCTGGGTGGTGGGTGCAGTGAATTGATGTTACCCCGGCCCCAGTCGAGTCCCGTTTCTCCGGTGGGTGCAGAAATGTGCCCACTATTCCATCACTCTGGTGCAGCTTCTGCTTGCAGCAGTGTTACCCCCCCCAGTCCCGTCTCTCCCTTTCATGCAGTGATGTTAACCCCACCCAATCCCTTCTCTCCGGTGGGTGAAGAGATGTTGCCCGGAGCCCCTGGCTGTTTCTCGGGTGGGTTCTGAGGAGGGTACAACAGCCGTCAGCCCCCCCTTGTCCATCTGTGCTGAAAGCACCGAATGGAAACTGAAAGTACAACCAACAACACAATGGGAATAGAAGTGGCTTTGTGGCTAGCTGTTTAAGCTGTAACAACTGGGGACCTTCGCGGAGCTTAAGGCACAATGGCAGCACATTATCCGATTCCGACACATCCCATACTCCAAGCAAACAAACAAACAAACACACACTGTATTGGGCTGGGGGGGCCTAGGGCGGGTTTGCCCTTCTCCGTTCTCCCCATAATAAGGGTATTTACCCGAACCACCTGCTGCGTGCCGTGCGCTCATACTGTACTCCGACTCGAGTCCGCTCCCTGCAACTGTCTGGCTCCTCTCCGATCTCCACCGGAATGATACGATATAGACTAGAGACACATGACTCATCAAGGAGATGGTCATGTGATGCAGGTAGAGAGCAGCTTCAACTGAGAGCTGCATATCACATGCAAGGAGTGAGTTGCAATTTGCGTTCGCATGCAGTGAGGATCCTCCATTGCTGTGTGAGCTGAGTGAGGAGGAGCAAGTCATTTTTTCATGTTGTGGACGTGATCATTGTTGCGTGGACCTGCTGAACCAATTCTTTAGCTCTAGCTAGCTAACTAGGGACCAAGCAGCCTGGGAGGGAGGGGTACTACCCGCCGCCCTGTTGCAGACTTAAAAAAAAATAATTTTAAAACTGCAGACAGTGCTAGAGGCGAGCCTAGACTAGATATAGTGTGTTCAGTTTGGTTGAGTTTTTGTGACACACACTGTAGTCTGCAGACTGCAAGTGGCTAGTTCAACACTGTCTGCAGGACTCAGGACAGTCACATACTAGTAGCAAACAAAAACAGCATCTTTAAAAAAATTCTGCAGTGAGTTTGGGCTAGGGCCAGGCTCAGGCTATGTGTGTGTGTTGGTGTGGTGTGTGTGGGTTGGTTGTCTTTCATCTGCAGACTGCAGCAAAGTTAGCCAGCCGCAGTGGGGGGAAGGGTCTCAGTCTGGAGAGGAAGGGAGAGTTGCTGGCATTGCTGCTTCAGTTTGAGTGAACTGAACAGTCAATTGGTTGGTCATTGTTTGCTGACTGTGACACTGTTGATGTGCTGCAGCCTAGTACTTCTGTCTAGTCGGGACTCGTGCCCGTACCACCAGTGGCAGAGCCTGACCATCCAAAAGTGAACAAAGTCAGAGAGGGGTCTCCTGTCCAGTCCCTACCAGTGTCTGACCGTCTGAAAGAAAAAATACAAGTAAAATAGTAAAGTCAGAGAGTGCTGATTGCACAGCACCGAGGTGTCTTCTGGGCCGTATAGTCCAAGTGACAGTAGGCAGTAGTGCTCTGTCTGTGGGTGCTTGTGAAGTCTGTGTGAGAGGGTGAGCAGCTGAGTCTTATCCAGCAGCCAGTCACAGTCCTCCTGTCCAGTCCCTACCAGTGTCTGACCATCTGAAAGAAAAAATACAAGTAAAATAGTAAAGTCAGAGTGCTGATTGCACAGCTCCGAGGTGTCTTCTGGGCCGTATAGTCCAAGTGACAATAGGCAGTAGTGCTCTGTCTGTGGGTGCTTGTGAAGTCTGTGTGAGAGGGTGAGCAGCTGAGTCTTATCCAGCAGCCAGTCACAGTCCTCCTGTCCAGTTCCTACCAGTGTCTGACCGTCCAAAAACCAATAAAAAAACCCCAAATAAATCAGACTATTAGGATTTAAGAGGGGTCCTTGTGTCAAAAACAAAGTGCTGTGAACTGATTGTCTAGTGTTATTCTGACCTACACTGAGTTTGACTTAATGTTTTAATCATATTCTGTCCAGAACAGTAACTAACAGTGTAACCTATTCCGAATCAACACAAGAGAAACACACACTGTAAGTTAAAATGGACAAGTTTATTAAAAAATGGGCTAAACAGAGTGAGGCAAGCAGCAGTACAACAGCGCACCACCATCAACAAGTGACGTAGCAAGTTGTGAGACTGAAGCTGAGGAAACAGCAGCTGGGCCAGCTGCACAAGTTCACATTGCTAGGGATGTGGACGTGGTTGATGTTGAGGAGCCATGTAGCAGCAGCAGCACTCTGTCTGTAAAAGAAATAACAAGACAGTCACAGGAGGAATCATTAGTAGTCGCCAAGAAAAAAGGCAGAACCTTTCAAGAAAGGTGGCTTGACCAGTTCAAATGGTTACTGTATGATTCCAATCAAAAAAAAGCCTTCTGTTCAGTGTGTAACGAGGCAAGAGAAAAAACTGCTCACATTTTCCAAAAGCTGATGAAGCATTCACAGTTACTGGTTATAGTGCATGGCATAAGGCAATAGAAAGATTTGAATCCCATGAAAAAGTGGCTGCCACAGTGAGGCTGTAATGAAAACACATGTTAAGCAAAATGTGTACAGCATTATGTCTGATGCCAGTAGGCAGCGAGCAGTAGATGCAGGATTGCACTTTTAAAAATGATGACAACTTTAAGATTACTGGCCTGACAGGGCTTGCTATCAGGGCCATACAGATGAGAGTTCAAATTACATGCAAGTGCTAAAAGTGCGAGCCACTGATTGTCCACAGTTGCAGCAGTGGTTGTTAAGGATTGCCACAAGTGGTTGTCTCATGACATAATGAATGAAATGCTGGACATTATGGGACAGGATGTGCAAAACACAATTGTTTCCAAAATCAAAGCAGCTCAGTATTTTGCTGTAATGATGGATGAGACAACGGACATTACTGTTCACGAGCAAGTCTCAATATGTTTTTGATTTGTTACTGAGGATTTCGGAATTGAAGAAGCATTTTTAGGATTTCATGAAACACCAGCTGTAGATGCTGCTACACTATTCGGTATCCTTAAAGATGTTTTGTTACGTTTTGACTTGGATATAAATAAATGCCAGGGTCAGTGTTATGATGGAGCTGCTACTATGGCTGGTATTCACTCTGGAGTGCAGACTAGGCTAAATGCTGTTGAGCCTAGGGCCCTTTTCGTACATTGTTTGGCACATTCCTTGAACCTTGTAGTACAGGACTGCATCAGCAAAATACAAGAATGTCGAGACATACTAAATCAGTTATGAGAACTCATAACATTCATTAGAGACTCTCCAAAACGGCTAACTTTTTTTGAAAACATACAAAGTGGTATGGAAGACACTAGGCCTGGCTCTTTACGACCATTTGTTCCAACAAGGTGGACAGTGAGGGCAAATAGTTTAAATTCAATTCTAGAAAACTATTCAGCATTATTGGAATTTCTGGACAGTGTGTCCTCAGAGAATGCTCGGGAATGTGGGGCAAAAGCTGGAGGGTTCTTGGCACAGCTACGATCATTTAAAGGATTTTTCTTCTTGAGTCTTCTCTTAAAATTTTCTCTCACTGTGATAGCATAAACACAGCCCTTCAAGCAACCTCTCTTCAATTTCTAAAAGCTAATTGTATGATTCAAACTCTTCTGACACTATGCAACAATACAGAGGGCAGTTTGACAACTTCTGGAGTACAGTGGATGGAAGAGCTGAGGAACTGCAGTTAGCAAGACAGTTCTTCGCGTCAACGCAAAGTTCCTCGTCGTATAGATTATGGCTCTCAATCAGTTACTGATGCATCCCCAAAAGACCACTTCAGGAGAATATTTTCCAAGTGATTGATCAGGTTGTTCTTTCAGTCAAAGATAGATTTCAGACTCCAGCTCAGAAGCTTATGTTAGATGCAGAACGATTTGCGATAGGACAAGGCCCATTAGATTCCATATCTAATTTTTATGGCAATGACTTAGATGCAGGGTGTCTGCAACTACACCGTGACATGTTCATTGACATTGCAAAAGCTAGTGGGAAAACTGTTGATTCATTGCAAGATGTGTACTGTGTCATCACAGAAAAACAAGCCATTCATGATTTACTGCCAGAGTTTATAAAATTTATTCAGATCTTACTGAAAGTACCAGTATCAACTTGTACAGCTGAGCGTTCTTTCTCAGGTCTCAGGAGACTGAAAACATATCTTAGATCAACAATGTCACAGAGATGCTTAAATAGTGTTGCTCTGCTTCACATTCATCAGGAACACACTGATGCATTAGACATGGACAAAATAGCTGATGAGTTTATTGGGAGAGCAACAGTTCGTAAGAACACCTTCTATATGGTCAAATAATGTGTAATCATTCATGGCTTTGCCATTTACAGTTATGTTTACTATTGAAAATCATCAGCAACTGTCTCTAGCAACTTACAATTACTCCTGCTTTTGACCTGGCTAGTCCTAAAAAATTGTAATACCATTACACTGACACATGCTTCCCCTTCCCTGGTCGTTTCTGAAATGAGCTCTGCTCATGGTACCTTTCCCGGTTATCAACTTTAAAATAAATAAATAACATGCTAAGTGAATCCTTTGAGCACCTGGTGGCATCAAAGAGCCATTCAGGGCACTCTTCCATGTCTTCTTGCGCCACCTGGAGGTATCAGAGACTTCCAATGGAAGAGTGCCATGGAGCAAGGGCTCTTTGATACCCCCAGGTGCTGTAAGGTTGCCCTTTGTGATTTAAGATACAGCATCACCACTCCACAGAGTGCAGGAGTGCCCTCTTTGTTGCTTCCATGTGCTGCAAGAAGACATGGAAGTTCCTTGTCTTTTACAACACCTGGATAATGCATGAAAGTGCCTTCCAGAGCACTCTTGCACACTGTGGAGTGGTGACACTGTCTGCAACCAAATTACAAAAGACATCCTAAGAACGCAGGGGCATGAAAGGCCCTCAGGGCACTCTATGTCTACTTGCAGCACCAGGATGCATCTAGGAGCCCTCAAGGGCATTCTTATACCCTGTAGAGTGGTGGCACAGTACCTAAAGTCACAAAGGCATCCTTAGAGCACCTGGGAGCATCAAAGAGCCCTCCATGGCACTCTTCCTTGGAGGGCTCTTTGATGCCTCCAGGTTCTGCAAGAAGACATTTAGAGTGCCCAGAAGAGCTCTTTGATGCCTCCAGATGCTGCAAGTAGACATGGAAGGAAGAGTTTCCTGGAGGGCTGTTTGATGCCTCCAGCCTCCAGGCTCTAGCTGCTGCAAGAGACATGGAAGTTCCTTGTCTTTCTGCAGCACCTAGTGGAGCAAACTAAAATCTCAAAGGGCAGTCCTTTTAGCACCTGGAGACATCAAAGAGCCCTCAGGGCACTCTTGCACCCTGTGGAGTGGTGGCACTGTTTGCAACCTGCAATCACAAAGGACATCCTTAGAACACCAGGGCATGAAAGGGCCCTCAGGGCACTCTTCTGTGTCTTCTTGCAGCACTAGAGTTATCAAACGAAACAGCCCTCCAACCCAGGGAAGAGTGCCATAGGGGCTCTGAAATGCCCCAGGTGCTCTAAGGATGTTCTTTGTGATTTTAGGGCACAGCACCACCACTCTACAGGGTGCAAGAGTGCCCTAGAGGGCTTTTTGTTGCCTCCAGGCCAGGTGCTGAAAGAAGACATGGGAGAATGTCTGACTTGGGCTCTTTTATGCCTCCAAGTGCTGCAAGAAGTCATAGAAGAGTGCCCTGGAGGGTCCTTTTATGTCCCCAGTTGCTGTAAGGGTGTTTATTGTGATTTTAGGTTGCAGACAGTGCCACCACTCCACAGGGTGCAAGACTGCACTGGAGGGCTCTTTCATGTCTCCAGGTGCTCAAAGGATGCCCTTTGAGATTTTAGTTTGCCTCCATTCAATGCTGAAAAAAGACAAGACTCTTCCATGTCTTCTTGCAGCACCTGGAGGTGTCAGTGAGCTGTCCAGGGCACCCTTGCACCCTGGAGTGGTGCCACTGTCTGCAACCTAAAATCACAAAGGTTCCTTAGAGCACCTGGGAGCATGAAAGGGGCCTCCAGGGCACTTTCCTATGTCTTCTTGCAGCACATGAAGGCATCAAAGAGCCCTTGCTCCAAGCCAGGGAACAATGCCATAAAGGGCTCTGTGATGCCCTGGTGCTCTAAGGATGTCCTTTGTGATTATAGGGTACCGCACCACCACCACTGAACATGGTGCAAGAGTGCCTTAGATAGAGGGCTTTTTGTTGCCTCCAGGTGGTGCATGAAGACATGGAAAAGTGCCATGGAAGGCTCATTCATGCCCTCAGGTGCTTTAAGGATGTCCTTTGTGATTTTAGGTTGCAGACATTGCCACCATCCCACAGGGTGCAAGAGTGCCTGGCTGGAGGGCTCTTTAATGCCTCCAGCTGATAAAAGGATGCCCTTTGAGATTTTAGTTTGCATCTACCAGGTGCTGAAAAAAGACAAGAAAATTCCATGTCTTCTTGCAGCACCATCCTGGAGGCATCAAAGAGTCCTCCAGGGTACTCTTCCATGTCTTATTGCAGTTGCAGCACATGGCTGAGCCTGGAGGCCTCAAACAGCCCATGAGTGCACTCTTCCATAAAGTTCCATGTCTTCTTGGAGCACATGGAGGCATCAAAAGCCCTCAAGGCACTCTTGCACCCTGTGGAGTGCTAACACTGTCTGTAACCATCACTAAGGGCATCCTTAAAGCATGTGAGGGCATCAAAGAGCCACCACCCAGGCACTCTTCCATGGATCCTTAACTGGAGGCATCTAAAAGCCCTTCAGGATACACTTGCACACTGTTGAGTGGTGGCACTGCGTCTGCAACCTAACATCAGTACTCTGATATGCTTGCAAAACTGAGAGCATGAAAGATCCCTCCAGGCGGGCACTCTCTTATTGATCTTAGCACCTGCTCAGACATCAAATAGTCCCCAATGGTACCCTGGCATCCTCTACATTGGAGTAGTTGTGATGGTAGCATACTCGTTCCAAAATGTATCAAAAAAACCACCAAAATCCACCAGAAAGCATGAAAAACCCTATAGCTTTTGTGGGCCTAGGCGGCTCCCAGACCCCCGGCCTTTTATTAGGACTCTGAGCACCCACAAACTTTTTAAAAACCTGGCACCCCTGATTCAAGCAGCAGCCCCAGCGTAGATTTGCATAGGAGAACTGTGGAAAGGCCTGAGTTTTGACCTGCATGCCTGCCTGCTGTCCCTGAGAGGGAACTCGTGCCTTTTTCAGACTGAATCCGAACTTGGACAGCGAAGTAAGCAACTGAATTGTGACCAGGCTCCTACCTGAAGAAGACCGAAGAGTTGCTGAATGTGATCAGCCTGTCTGGACTTCCAGCCATCTCTGGACACTCGGATTGTGCAGAGACTCTGTAATTGCAACCAGAGAGCCTTTTGCCTGGTATATTAGAATTTCCTTATGTGAATGTGTTGCGTGCTGCTAGTGGGATGTGATTTGGTTCCCCACTGTAGTTTGAACTGTATTCTGCTTGCTGGAAGCTGCATCCAGCCCCACGGACTGAATCCAAAATCATCTTCATTGGGCCTGGGCCTTGCCACACTGGCCCAGCCCGACTACCCACTGCACAGAGAAAGCCATCGACGAGAGACCTGCCTGGGGATCAGCCCCCTGCTCAACACTTGAACAGGAACGACGCCTCGGTGATTCGTGTGGGCCCCGCTTCTCCGGGCACTCCAGCTCAACAACCTGCAGTCTCGATTTTGTCCTGCCTGTGTCCAGTATTGAGTATCGTGAGTAAACATCAGAGTAGCTCCCTGCAACAACAGCTAAATCTAAAGTGATTTCATCTGATTGTCTTGTTGCTTTTTCTTTCACGAACTGAGTCCTCCGACTCCGGATTACAAATAGTGTGTGTTGTGCATGTTGCTTTCTTCCATCACAGGGCCCCAACCAGCTGCAATATTCCTGGTTAGCCCACCATTTTCCTACCTGGGTACCCAGAGTGTGTGACTGTGTGGGGATTTAAAGCGCTTGCATAACTGTTTGATTAATATAGCCTTTAAGCCAATCAACCTGATTATGCCCCTTCCTTGTTAAAGTCCCCTGAATAAATCAGATCTGACTTTTTTGCTGCATTTAACCTGACTGTGGTTCCAGTTTGTGCCAAGAGTACTGTACTGTTGCTATTTACTGTGCATAACCTTGTTTTACAGGGGGTCCCCAGGGCCGAGCCAGAGGAACCAGCCCTGGTGGTAAGTGCAAACAGTGTGGGTACTGGTATGGTGTACAAGGAGTACTGTGAAAGTGATTATTGTATATTGCTCAGGCCACTAGAAGGGAAAGAGGGGGGCTACAGTGTCCTGGAGGGCTGGGCCAGCCCGGTGGCGCTGAGGGTTGAGGCGTGGGATGCCACACCTCGCTACATGCCGGCAACCTGGGTTCAGGAACGAGCCTGGATCATCGGGGGTTGGCAGGGGAGGACTAGGATCGAGCATCTGACGACAGCTCTCCTAGCCCTAGGGAGAAGGGAGGGATGCACGCCACGCTTTGCTGGTCCCTGGGGACGCCCAGTGGTACTGCAGTAGCGTGGGTGCTAGTGGGGGGAGGGAAGTACAGCAGACGTCTGTACGTTAGTGCGCTGATGTCCTTGCACATTCCGTGCTTCCAGAGAAAACAACATGGAGGAAAAAGCAACACACTGATCCGCGGCAGCTTGACAGCAGCAATTTCACTGGCCGACGATGCCTGGACATGTGCTGGTAATGGTTCCTTGCTGGGTGCAGGGGCTTCAGGGGGGCCCCCTTTGCAGGCAGAGATGCGCCTTCCAGCTGGGCATGGAGCTTCGGGGTTGGAGGTGGAATGGAGGAGCGGTGGCTGGAGGTAAGGCAGGACTGTGGTTGCAAGGGAAGGAGAAATTGTTAAATGATAAAAAAACAGTGCCCCGGAGGGCTGTGCCCAGGTTAGTTTGACCACTACCAACCCTGACCTCCGAGTGGAGGCACCTGTTTCAGAACTCGGCTCCTTAACCTGCTACTAGCCATGCAGGCAAGGGTAGTAGCCCTTGGGATAGCACCACCTAGGGGTTACACTTGCATCAAGAATGACAAACCAGGAGGCAGGTTCTAATGGGAGTTTCCATTCTGGGTTGAGATGTCTACTATTGCAGTGTTTACAGTCCGAACCAAGTGGACCTGAAGTTCTTTCATACCCTGAATCAGATGTCAATCCAACGGGAGATGCAAACTATTATGACAGGTGGGGACTTCAATCTCCCACTGGAGCATGACTTGGACAAAATGGTGAGTATAGGGGTGACCAAGCTTAGGACAGACTGAGAGGTGTTGCAGACCGTTCTGTCTGAGCACAGACTGTGTGGCATCTGGCAGGTGTTCTATCCCAATTCCCCCCAGGATTACACCTTTCACTCTACCCCACATTCCACTTACTGTCACGTGGAGTATTTCTCAGTCTGAAAGGCTCTGGCCCCCAAACTTTGGATAAGGTCTTTTGGGAAATCTCCCTTCCTTATCTCACCCCAGTCACGCTATATCTGCAATGAGTGAGGTACGGGAGAAGTCTCAAACTTGGTTTGCAACAGTCCAAGGAGGGTGTGGCTTGGCTTAAGTAGGAAACATTATTGTGCTTCAAAGGACAAGAACCTCACTGCAAAATGTCTGTATAGGTCTGTTGGAGCAAAGGTACTTATTGCAGTTAGTCACCCTTGCGAAAAAGGTGACTCTTGATCGTGTCCCTGCATCATTTCATACTATTTTAAAAAACACCTTGGCATTGTTTCTGCTCAGTCATCTTTTAATTTTTAATTTACTGTTCCCAGGAGGAGAACTTCAGTTGGTCAAAAAACAATGTTTTATAAATTGACATCTTTTTGCAACTCTTTATCGTCATCCTTATCCGGTACTTGTAACACTGTTGTGAGTTTAAGACATGCTTTAAAACATTATCTTATTGTAAACTGTCGATGTAAATGCTATTCTGGATAGATATATATTGCCTGTGAAACTGTATATTTATGGTTGTTGTTTTTTGTTACGTGTATGTTTTGTACATGTTGTTATATGTTCTGTTCACCCTTGTAAATGGGTCTTTGGGCCAAGGTCTTACCAGGCTTCAAATAAACAAAAACAAAACAGAGAACTTTCGTTTGGAGATGGTATACAGAATTCAGAGAAATTTGTCATTGGAGACAAGAAGATTTTTTTTTGTTATTCTTTGGTAACCAGGTAAGGCTCATTAGGCACAGGTGTCTGTTTTCAGGGGTGACCCAGGAGCACTGGAGAGGTTATGTGACTTTCTCAGAGTCACACAGTATGCAAGTGGAGGTTGTGGGAATCAAACCTATATCTGTCTGCACCAAGTTCATTTACAGCTTATTACTCTAACCTCTAGGCTATACTGCCAGCCCAGATTGACTATTCCTGATGGCCCAGTGCATAGTGTGATGTGCTCCCATGTTGGTAACCTGAATTTGGGAGCAGACTCAGGAGCTGTCCAAGCAGACTGGGGGGGGGGGTGGCACAGACGGATGGCAGTGCTCCTAGTCTGGGAAGATCCTGCCTCATTAGCCATCCCTGTTGCGGGCCAGGGAACTTGCTTCTCCACAGGGACATGCTATGTGCATGTGAGACCTGCAGCAGCACTGCCTGTCATCAGGGTTGGTAATGGACGTGGAAAGGTAGAAAAAAAAAAATGAGTACCAGCTGCCATTAATTATGTTACCAGTACCTTCAGATCCCACCCCATGTATATACCAACAGGCATGATAGCAGAGGGAGTGGTAAATGAGGTTGAGGGAACCAGGCAATCACCTGAAGCAGGCACATAGCAGTGCTAGGAGGCCAAACAGTTGGATGAAAACAGGAAGAAAAGTTGGCTGCTCCGAGTTTATTCATGAAATTAATTGATTATAGTTTAGTTATTCACTCGACTATTAATAACATGGTACTATCTAGGAAGTGGGTGTTGCTTGACTCAGTATGTTGTTTTATTTTAAAACCTATGAGATTTAACCCATCTTTGCACTCTATGATAGTCTGAATTGGTGTCCTCTTAATTATTATATAAAATGTACGAGGGCTATGGTGAGAAAAAATATCTTGGCTAATAAGGTGTCAGCTCTGAATGATATTTTGTTTTGCTTGTTCAACATGTTATACCATGTCTAATGATCTGAAACTTTTTAGAATTCCTCTTATGAGAACAGCACAGGGCCTGAGGTCTACTAGATTGGCTGCAGCCAAGCTTTGGAATGAAATACCACTTACTGTGCACAAATGTAACACAGCTTCTGTTTTTAAAGTTCATTTAAGGAGATATTTTCTGGATTAAGTGGTTTGTTATGTAATGCACAAGTGTTTGTATTTGTCCCATCTGCACCTGTCTAGTCATCCTTGAAAATAGACACTGGTTGACCTTGGATCAACCCAGTAAACAAACTAAAACAAATAAACTGGAAGTACGGAAGCAACGGTTACCCTGGAGGGACACTGGCAATAAAGCCATGCTTCAAATAAACGCAAAATTACTTATACTCCACTAATGCAAAGCATCATAGGAAGTATATGCAAATCACCATGTGCAGTGTCAGTGGCTCAGCAGGTAGCACACTTACCTCTGAGGCTGGGAGATCCGAAGGCTGGGGGTTCTAGTCCCACACCAGGCACTTGGGTTAATATCCCAATACTTGCAGTGCAGCATGAGGTGCTGTCTTTTGGATGAGATGTTAAACCGAGGTCCCATCTGCCTGTTCTGGTGGTAGTTCAGGTGGATGTTAAAGCCAAATTTCCCCCATTCACTAAAAATACTACCAACAACTCAATCTGGTTCAAAGTCAGTTGGCATTCATCTGTATCCCCCTTCCCCTGGGTTGTGCCTGAAAATAGGCAGAATTTGTCTAGTGCACTTACCGGTCAACACTAACTAAACTAAACCATGCATGAACTGAGGGTGACTCGGCTATAAGCAGAGAAAGGAGAAGGGGAAATTGTTTAACCAGGGAAGGCACACTAAGCTGGAGTTTGTCTCCAGGTGTGATCTGAGAACACAAGGAAGTTAAGTGACTTGCTTGCTCAGGGTCACACAGTATGCAAGTGAGGGCTGATGGGATTCAAACCCAGGTTTGCAGCTCAGTGCTCTTAACCAGTATGCTATACTGCCTCTAAGCAAGACTGAATGGTGCTACAAAGTCCAACAAGCTGTCTGCAAACATTGAAAACAGCAAGCACAAACAACATGTTTTGTACTACTTAGGACTCATCAGTGTGTCACATGTTGGGGGGAGGCAGAGTATCAGTAAAGAGTCAATGTTTGCTCTTGAAAAAGCATAGACGCTGCCAACATAAATGGCAAGAAAATAGGGAAAGTGAGTCTGCACAGGCAAAGTTTGTGGGAGGAACCGGAAGAGAACAATGGACTGATATCTGACATCACAGGTGAGGCTATGATGCACATACAGTAAATAGCCATACCACACCCATGCTTCCCATGATCCTGTCTATGGATTGCAAATTCCAGGATCCTGATCCTCACATTGCCCACTCAGACAGAGACCCAAAAATCACCGATGACCAGGATCTCAAGCTGGTACTGCAAGACCCACAGCCTAAGTTGCTTAGGAAAGAGACTCCTGGTGTTCAGGTGGGAAATGCTCAACCCTTTTGGGGAAGGGGAAGGGACAGTGGGGAGGAAGGAGGGCATGAAGAGCCTGACTGAGTGGGATTTCCATCAACAAAGAGGTTGAGAAGAAGAGCAGTGTGGATGGACTGGATGGATAGAGATAGAGAAAACCCTAAAGAGGACTTCCAAGTTTAGAGAAGGGGAAGGGAGCAGGCTCAGATATGTAGATACATAGGTCTTCACCAGTCTAGCACTGGCTAGACCTCTGGAGGATCATCATCCTATAGTTCCATTTGAACAAACCCCCATCCCCACTTGCTGCAACCCTGCCCCGGTCAACTTCACCAGTCCGATGTGCCTATACAACTCCATCTTAAAACACACCACCATATTAACTTTGAACAGTTTCACTGACAGACGGTTCCACTCTTCCATCTGTCTCTCATAAATAAGTATTCCTCATATCCCCCTAAATCCACCCCCCCGACCAGCTTATACATGTAGCCCCTTGTAATGGATCAGGAGTATCAGAGCAGCCTAACCTGCTGCTCTTGCTGACGTGTTCGCTAAACCCGATCATGCTTACCCCCAAAGGTCTAGTGATCTATCACTCTTGTCCATTCCCAAGTGCTCTGAAAATATGGGTGAGCAGGCTTTTTCCTTCTTTGCTCTGAAGCTCTGGAATTGTCTTCTGCCTAACTTTAGGGTCTCTCCATCACATCTAATTTACAAAAGTGAGCTTCACAAGTTCCTAAGGTCCTCTGATATATGCTCATGTACCTGATGCACTGTATTGTAATTATAATCATCTGTTGCATTTGCAGTTGTACTTATCATGTATTTGGCTTAGCTGTTTTACACTACTGAATTGTTTGACTTCTACAGTTCATGTCTCTAAAACTGTATTTATTGTACCCTTCTTTTGCCACTGTGCTAATGCTGTTTGATGCTGTATTCCACCAGGTCATGCCTGACAATATGCATTGTGTTGTTTAGTGCTCCAACCTGGTAAACAAAACCAAAATCAATCAATCAATCCCCTAAAAGTACCTGACTGTTTCAATCATGTCTCCAATCTCTCTCCTGGCATCTAGTGAATACATAATGAGGTCATAAGTCCTACCCTGCTGGACATGAATAATTTCAGTCACTTCCTTTGGATTGACTCCAGGTGCTCCTCGTCCTTTTTTAGGTGAGCATTCCAGTAACAGTACTCCAGATGTGCCCTTACTAATAACCTGTACAGGGGTAGGAACACCTCCTTCCATTTGCTTAGCCCTACCTATGCACCCCAGCATCCTGCTAGCTTTCCCATATGCCTTGTTTCACTGGGCCTGTAGCTGTCATTAAAGGAGAACTCCTATTTAGCAAAATTGCACAGTCCCCCCAAAGCCTCACCTCATTAAGCTTTTTGCAATGAAACAAAAACTGTGTTTACACTTACTTTATTTGAGTCTCATAAACTCCACCAACAAGCAACATGACAAGTGCTGCATGGTGCCAGCTTGTGTTAAGAGTGCGAAGCCGCACTGCTGGCTTTTGTTCAGAAGAACCGCACATTTAACTTGAAATGGCACTGCGCGGCACCCACCATGTTGCCTGACAGAGTTTGTGACACTAAAATAAAGGAAATGTAAATGCTTACAATTATTTTTTCATTGCAAAAAGCCTAATTGGGGGGAGGGGCAGTTTTGCTAAATAGGAGTTCTCCTTTAATACGGACAACTACTCCTCTTCTGCAGACTGCTCCAATCATACCTTTCCATCCAATGTTAAGTCCTCAGATTCCCCCTCCCAGAGTCCCCAAGTGCATAACCTTGCACTTTTTGGCATTGAATTTTAGTTGCCAAATCTTGGACCGCCGCTCCAATTTGAACAGGCTTCATTTTTCAGTTCCCTACTATTCTCCCCCCATCCACCCAGCCACATATCTTTGTGTCATCCGCAAATGGATATATCTTGTTTTGAATCCCTTCTCCATGTCATCAATTAACTTATTGAAGAATACTAGGAAAAAGACCAGCCGTTGTGGGACCAGGCTCGTAATCTCCTGACCTTGTAATATGTACTGTTTAGTACCACCCTTTGGCTTGTCCCCACTAACACATTTTCTTATCTGCTTGCAACCATCTGCTGCTATATTTATTTATTTAATTAATTAATTTATTTATTGAGTACTAGGATTACAAATACCTTTGAACCAGAGGTTCTTTTACAAAGATTCGGTGTCAGGAAGCCAAATTGCTGATGTGTTGTTGTTATACACACTATCTTGTACAATTTGACACTGTAGTGCAGCATGAGGGGATTGCTGCACTCCTGAGGTGCCGTCTTTTGGATGAGACATTAAACCGAGGTCCCTTCTGCCTGTTCAGGTGGATGTTAAAGATCCCATGGCACTTCTCGAAAAGAGTAGAGGTAAGTTTTATTAAGCACAAAATCAGAATACATCCAAAAGACCTTATAATCCAAAAAGATAAAAGAAAAAGAGAAAACAAAACGAAACTTGTCCAAAGTATAGTACAGTGCAGACTACATAGACTTGGTCTGTCTAACAACCCTTATTATTAATCATGTAACTGCTGCATCTGAATCTGTGATCCAGGGTAAACTTTTCCACAACTCTAATATCTCACTATTTCAAAGCTGAGTACATTCTGTGAGATATACATTCTGAACATCTTTCACAATTTTTCTGATTAATTCAATATAAGTACAGTCTTTTTGTTGCAAAGTAAATAGACATCTGGCCATCCAAATATTCCAATTAATTATAGTAAAAAGGAGATGAAAGGTACTCAGATTCCATTTTCCCGATACAGCAGCAACATGACCATATATAATATTCATATGTCAGTTTTTCAAGCAAGGGTTCTTTCTATAACTTTGCAGTATAAGCCCAAAAATCTTTAACAAAGGAACATTGAAAGAAATGGTGCTCTGTTGTTTCTAAAGTGTTGATACAATGCAATCTGCTGCATATTCTGTCCTGAATTTGTTTGTGTTTGTGGTTATTTCTTATACTTATCTTTCCATGACATGATAACCAACGAAAGTCCCACATGTGAGCTGGAACTCTTGAATTACCTAACAAAGTTTGAAGTGAACTCCTATGCTGGGAAGGGCACGCTTCAAAGGGTACAGAACTCACAGAAAGAGAGAGAGAGGGGCCAGAATATTTTTATGAAGACTTTTATGTGTAGGGGCTGAAATAATCTGTTGAGTGGTAACATTCCACTGTTTTAGTCGAGGAAGGTTTCTTTAAGATACTGAAGGGAGTCTGGACCTTTCATTACCCTGAGTAAGTGCTATTCTCATTGGTAAAACCAAGGTTTGCAATTTTCATATAACCAGGGTTCCCACCCCTTTTCTACATTAATTATTAATTGCAGTAGATAGGACATAAAAAATACTGTTAAAGAATAAAATAGGATTGATCATATTCAATCCCCATTCTTTAACGGGCAAATACAGAATGTTCATTTTAAGAAATATAGAAACTTTGATGGCAGATAAGGACCGTTTGGCCCACCTAGTCTGCCCATTTCCCTTCCTAATGGATAAGCTGTAGATCCTAGTTAACCAACAGCCTACTTCCTCCTACCCCCACTAGAATTGTCTTATATCTGTCCCATATATTCTTGAATTTCCCCACTGATTTTGACTATACTGACCTCCTCAGGAAGGCCGTTCCATGCATCCACAACCCTCTCTGTGAAGAAATACTTCCTCACATTACCTCTGAACTGTCCCCCCTCTATCTTCAAATTGTGCCTCCTTGTTCTTGCCCATCTCTTTTTCTGAAAGATACTACCCTCTTGGACTTTGTTGATTCCCTTGAGGTATTTGACATTTTCTATCGTGTCCCCCCCCCTCTCCCTCCTTTCCTCGAGGCTATACATCTTAAGCTCCTTTAGTCTTTCTTCATATGTCTTATGGTGCAGACCCTGCACCATTTTGGTTGCTCTCCTCTGGACAGCCTCCACCCTGTCTATGTTTTTGCGGAGATGGGGTCTCCAGAACTGTACACAGTAATCCAGATGTGGTCTTACCAACTGTCTGTACAGAGGGCCAACAACTTCCTATTTTCTACTGGTGATGCCTCTCCCTATGCATCCCAGTATCCCCCCAGCCCTCCTTACTGCCTTCTCACATTGCTGGCACACCTTTAGGTCATCTGATATGACTACCCCCAGGTCCTTTTCCATTTTTGTTGTTGTCAGTATCTCACCCCCCATTGTGTACTCTTCTCCTGGGTTTTTGTTTCCCAGGTGCATTACTTTGCACTTCTTTGCATTGAATCTAAGCTGCCATACATTTGACCATTCCTCCATCCTTGCCAAGTCCCTTTTCAACCTTTCCACCCCACCTTGTGTATCAACCCTGTTGCAGATCTTTGTGTCATCTGCAAAGAGACATACTTTCCCTTCCAGTCCCTCTGCAATGTCACTTATAAAGACATTAAAAAGGACAGGCCCCAGTACTGAACCCTGCGGTACCCCACTAGTAACCCTCCTTTCTTCATTGTGGACTCCATTTACTATTACCCGCTGTGTCCTGTTGTCCAACCAGTGTTTTACCCAGGCTACCACCCAAGGACCCACTCCCAGGCTGGCTAATTTGTTTATTAATCTTTTGTGTGGGACTGTGTCAAATGCCTTGCTACAGTCTAGGTAGGACATGTCCACAGCCCCTCCCTGGTGTTATCCCCCTTCTTAACTGAGTTGGCTATCTTTTCCTCAGTTTGGGCCTTTGCTATTCTGACTGCCTTCCCCGCTTCCTTCTGCTTGAACTGATACAGTTCTCTGTCCTGCTCCTTCTGTGTTTCCTTGTACTTCCTGAATACTATTTTTTTCTCCTTTACCTTCCCCACCACTTCTTTTGAGAACCATAGTGTTTTTTCTTTTATTTAGATTTGTTTATTTGCTTCACACAAAGGCTTGTTGCCTCTGTGATGGTGGTTTTGATGTTTCCCCATCGTTGCTCCACTCAGCCTTCTTGCCTGTTTGCTAGTGCTTTTCTGAGGCACTGTCCCATTTTGACAAAATCAGCCCTCCTGAAGCCCAGTACCTTCACTTTTGTATGGCTTGACTCTACAGCTAAGTTTATCGTGAACCACACTGTTTGGTGGTTGCTTGTTCCCAGGTGGCTACTCACTTCAAGATCAGAGATCTTCTCTCCATACCCATTTGAGAGTACCAGGTCTAAGATTGCTCCCTCCCTACTGGGTTCCAAAACTAGCTGTCTGAGGCATGCCCCCTGTAGGGCATTGAGAATTGCCCTGCTCTTGGATGTGGCTGCAGCAAAGGTGCTCCAGTTAACATCTGGCATATTCAGGTCCCCCTTCAGCAATATCTCCCCTTTCTCTGCCATCCCAAGGATGCCATCTATTAATTCCTTGTCCATTTCTTCCCCCTGAGATGGGGGGGTTGTATACATCCCCTGTGCAGATTGTGGTACCATTTTCAGTCTCCACGGTAACTCACAGTGCCTCCTCTCCTCGCTGTTTACCCTTTAGTTCTGTTACTTTGATTGCTTCCTTACATAGAGATCTACTCCTCCTCCTGTTTTCCCTCCCTGTCCCTCCTGTAGATTGTGTACCCTGGTAAGTTGACATCCCAGTCATGGTTCTCTGTGTATCATGTTTCTGTGACTGCCACAATCCAGGCATCCTCTTCCATCAAGGCCACCTTTTCAGGGAGCTTTTTACCTAGACTATGTGCATTGGTATTCATTACCAATTTTACTCCATTTTTATGCTTTATTTCTTTTTGCCCCATCTCTGTTCTTACTGCTTTTGTCTTTTTCTCCATTTACCCCTGCCCTTCTCCTATCGACTGCTCTGTCTTGGGTGTTTACCTCACTAACTACCCTGATTTTCTTTGGGGGGCTAGGATTTCCCTTCTCCTTTTCAGTGCCTCCCCCCTTGGCTAGTTTAAATGCTTGCCAATGAAGCATTTAAACCTATCACCTAGGATCCTGGTTCCCCTCCTGGATAGATGCAGACCATCACACCTGTATAGGCCTGCATCCCTCCAGGTGGAGCCCCAGTCCCCAATGAAGCCAAATCCCTGAGCTCTGCACCAGTTTTTTAACCAGTCATTGAATCCCATGGTGTGGAGTACCCTAGCCTCCTCCATGCCATAGACAGGTAGCACTTCCGAGAAAGTTACTGTGTGTGCTACTTTTCTAAGACCCCTCCCCAACTCCACAAACTCCTGCTCCACTGTGCTGTCCCATTCTCAGCCAGGTCATTTATCCCCTAGGTGGATAATGACATCCAGCTCACTCTCCCTTGCAGCTGCTCCCATGATCCTGAGGATTTGTTTCCTGTCCTTCCAAGCCATGGCACCAGGCAGGCACCTTACCTCCCTTTTACCTCCCTCCCCCAGTTCTACCCCCCTAACAATTGAGTACTCCAACAGGAGTTGTTTCCTTCCCCTGTGGGGTCCTGTGCCACCCTCCTGTGGGTCTTCATTGTGTAGGTTCCCAGCATCCTCCTTGGTCTCCTCTGCAGGTGCCTCCATGGAGGAACCATGCTCCTCCAGAGTGGTAAATGAATTGTGAAGAGGCACAACTGGAGGGGTGTGCTCAGTTCCACCACCCTCACCCTTCCTGAGCTCACTGTGGTCCAACCACTCCTCTTTCTTGGAACCTCTGAGGTAGTGACAGTGGCCTGGGTGGTCCCTGGGTGGGGGGGAGCAGGTTTCCCAAATCCTTGCTAGGTCAGCATGGAGACGAACAACCTCCTCCCTCAGACCAGTGAGGTGTCTGCAAATAGGGCAGCAACACAGTCTCCAGAATGTCTGCAGGAAGGCTGCTGCTCCATGGTCAGTGCATTGCACCACTCCCCAATGTCTGTGTCCATTCCTGTTACAGATGCTTTTTTGTTCTTGTTTTAGTATGTGCAAGCTTGTGGTATCTCTACCCCATTCAGTGAGCTATGCCTTTAAGGATATGAACAGGTGTATGTTGTTAGCAGTTTTGGGAAGTGATGTCAGAACCCTGCTATAAAGGAAGTTATGCGCTTGGGGTGGGTGGGGTAAGGGAGTAGGGTGGGTGGGAATAAACCTATGCCCTCCAGAAACAATCAACTACAACTCTGACCCTCCACCCCGGGCAGTGCCTTCCATCCTTTCAGACACCTATTTGACAGAGGTTATGTAATGGGTCTAGTCACAAATGACTGCAAATATCTCCCAGCTACAGTTCCTCCCTGGCAAATTAAAGTTAAACTAAGAAAAGTCAATCCCAAAAACAGAATCAATACTAGTTACTTACACAGGTCCAGAAAGTAATACTTCAATTCAGTGTAGTCTACAAAATAACCTCCTTGATCTGAGGAAGCTCTGGCTGCTTTCTTTCTGTTTCTCTCTGTCTCAGCAGACAGAAACCACAAACAACTACTGTTTTAAATCCACAGCTCAACTAGGCCCCTTTCAGCTCCTCCCCTTAACAGACATCTATTTGACAGAGGTTAAGTAACAGGTCTAGTCACAAATGACTGCAAATATCTCCCAGCAACAGTTCCTCCCTGGCAAATTAAAGTTAAACTAAGAAAAGTCAACCCCAAAACCAGAATCAATACTAGTTACTTACACAGGTCCAGAAAGTAATAATTCAATTCAGTGTAGTCTACAAAATAACCTCCTTGATTTAAGGAAGCTCTGGCTGCTTTCTCTCTCTTTCTCTGTCTCAGCAGTTTTGATCAGATTAAGGCGGCTGCCTCATATGGCTTGGTAAAATAAGCTCATAAGTGAGGTTTCTAACTTCTTGGGAATTGGGAATACGTAACTTAGATATAAAAAAACAGGCACTAAACAGGTTTTAATCAAAAATATTCTTTTCTTTTTACCTATCTTGCCCTTATTCCATTGCGATACTTTATACCTTCTAACAGTTAGTTTTTCTTCCCAGTTCAATATGTCCATCCCTGGTGGGCCAAATTTAGTCCCTAAAATTGATACTGGGTGTGGGGTGAGCTGAAGAGGACCAATGTTGGTTTCCTGATCAGGACAGTTCCCTAATGACATTCCACTGTATTTGTCTAGGTTTAGCGAAGCCCCAGAAACTGATCAAAGGTGGAACATAAAGAAATAGCTAAAAGAACAGAGGTTTTATTGGCTACCATGAGGCACAGATTGCCAACACATGCTAGGGCCTTAGAAGGGGCCCAACTATTGGTTTAATAGACTGAAGACAGTTCATCTTTCATAGTAATGGGTCTATGAAGAAAGCATACAGGAGGGGACTCATGGGTCATCCCTATCTGATCCCCAGTTTGATAGGCACCATTGGTCCTAGTCTCCTATTTACCACTGGTGCTATAGTAGCTGTGTTATATAACGATTTAATCCAGTCAATCACCCCAGGAGGTACCTTATAATGTTGCAATGTCTCCCAATAAATGTTGTGGCAGATAGAATCAAAGACTTTTTGTGATCCAATGAGACAACATAACCAGGGTAAGTATTAGAATATCCTTTTGTAAAAACCTCTCTTAATAGAATAAGATGGTCTTGTATTGACTACTGTGGAATGGCACAGGCTTGTTCTAAAGAAATTACTTTTTCTGCCACAAGGAACAGTCTTTTTGTTAGGATTTTGGATAGAAGTTTGAAGTCTGCATTAAGCATGCAGATTGACCTCCCATTATTTAAATCTGTTCTCTCCCTTTTTTGTGCAAGAAAATTAGAGTTCCTTTGTTAAAGTTAAGCAGGATATTGCCAGACTCTAACATAACATTAAACATAGATGTAAGCTCTTCAGTTAGAAATTCTCCTATGATTTTATACAATTTATTATGGAGACCATCAGGTCCAGGTGAGAGGTTGTTTTTTAACTGATGAATACCGTCTAAAGCTTCCCCCAGTGTGATAGGTTGACTCACTTTAGATAGAACCTGGGGAAGGGGACTACTGGGACCTGGATATCCTCCAGATATTCCTGAATTTTCTGGGGATCAGAGGGAATATCCGCAAATAATTTCATAGAGAAGTCAGTCAGTATATGTAAAATTTTATCCAGTGACTTCTGTAGGGAACCAGACGGGCGTTATAATCAAAAGGGCATCTCTCCTGCGCTGTGCCTTGTGTACCAAACTTGTGCTGGTAGTAAAGTTGTGCAGCCTTTTGTTTCAAAAAGGTCATCATATCTTTTTGAACTAGCTAGATCTGTTTACTCAGATCCTGGCCCGTGGTATGTGTAATGGTGAATAAATTTTGCTAGTGGTGACGCTGCTGTAAGTATGTGAGGTATGCTGAATTATATTTGCTTTTGCGATACTCTTTTAAAAGAAAATCAAATCAGCTTTGTATCTTCCCACCAACCTATAGAGTCCTTATAACAAATCAGCACTGATTTTCTAGCTGCCAAGAGTTGTCCTGGGGAGCTGAGGAAGGCACTATCCTCTAACAATGAGGTGTTAAACTTATATACTCCATGCCCTATGTGGAGGGTTACTCCCCACGAGATCGAGACCCTCTTGTGGTCCAAATTCTATGGGACAAATCATATAGCTGCTGAAACATTTAAAGATTGGGATAGAAAATATAATCAATCCTGGTTGCCAGAACTCCTTTCTGGAATGTAGGGTATGTTTCTTAGTATGCTCCAGATATGCATCACACAAATAGAGTAGTACAGATAATGGTATTCAAGAGCATGAATCACACTATATTTTTATGTTGTGGCATAGAAACTTTTGTCTTGGAGACTCAAGTCACAGTTAAAGTCTCCAGCAAACACTACCAGTTTGGAAGTATGTAAATAGGGTTGAATGAAGGATAAAATGTAAATTCTTGCTGATTTTGTTTGGGTGCATATAAATTAAAAAGGTGGTAAGGGAACTGATGAGTTAAAGAGTCAAGTATAAGTACTGACCAGGGACCAAATCATAGAGCTTTGGAGCTTAAAGCCTATAGAATGAACCAATATGCCAACCCCAGAACAAGCCTTCTGGCCAATAGACCAAAATGAAGGTCCACTTGAGCCAGTGTCTTTGAGTTTGTTTAATTTCATGAAATGTGTGAAAGCGGATATCTTGTAGAAAAATAAATTCTATCGGTAAAGATGCAAGAAAGGGCAAACACTCTATTCCTTTTGTCTATTCTCTTAATACTATTAACATTAATAGTGTGGTAATAAAAAGAGTTGTGAGATATAGGAATATTAGCTAGGTAAAAAGGAGCCCTTCACTAGGTATAAAGCTGAAAATAATTTTTTCCTTCCAGACCCAGCAGACCCCTTTGTTTTCATCCTTGCTTTCTATTTTTGTGCCCCTCTACCCTTAGTGCAAATATTTGTGTCAGGTGTGCCTTCTGGATGAGAAGAGAGGATAGAAGAAGAATCTGATTCCTCTCCTGAATCAGCCGAAGGCAATTGTAAAATTTCATAAGGGTTAGACATCGGAATGGGAGCGATTCTGACAGTTTTTTTGGGGGGTGCTTTCAATTTTGTTCTCATAGAGCCTACATTTCATTTGAAGATGTTCTGGAGGAGGGGCATTTCTACATTTACCTGGGCCTGGTCATCAGGAGTATCCACCATAGTCTCCTGTGGTGATGGTGGTGGGGGAGCCCTCTATATGCACAGCAGAAGATGTATTCACCAAAGGAACAAAATCGTGGCTCAGTGGAGGTTGATAGTTCCACCTGGCAAGGATCAGGTTGTGCTGGACTAGGTCTATTTCTAATCCTGGCTTTTTGGGCCTGAGAAATAATGAAATGTTGGTCTGCCCCTCCATTATGGTACTCCTGATTATGAGCCGCCCAAGTACAATTTTGAAACGTGTGGCCTAGTTCATCACACAGATTGCACTTAGACTCATTCAGGCAAGCAGTGCTTACATGACCCAATTCCCACAGAGATTACACCTCACAGTATCACAAATACTACTCAAATGGGAGGGGTCCCCGCACCTGAAACAGGCCTTTGGTTCTCCTGGATAGAACAGAACCCCCCTATCATGGCCCAAGGAAAAAAGAGTTTGGGAGATGAACTACCCCAGAATCATCAGTTTTTAATAACACTTTTATCTTCCATCCCCCAAGTCCAAATATTTTCTGTGTCCAAAATGGCCTCAGGGTCACCAATAACAGTACAACAAAGCTTTAGCCAGTACAAAACATCCAACAGATCCACCCTTTTTCCTGCATAAGATAGATATTTTCTTGTATGCTGGTTTGATCAGTGGAATGGCCAAAAAATGGGGTCCAAAGTGCTGTTCATTTCAAAGAATGACATTTTGACCAAAACCTCTCCAATCCTTGGGAGGTTTTAAAACTAATATCATGTAATTTCTCCAGAGATGTGTATCAGAGTGTATAGTTCATGAGAAAAAAACGTCATGAAATCTTTTAGTAGATTTCTGGCAATATACACAGTCTGGCGGTTCGGCAAGCCACCCACATAAGAAAGTCTCACAGCATTATAGCTCTTAGCTGGCATGATAGGCAGTTGAAATAAAGAAGTAAATATTTTTTCTGTCTGTCACGAGCTTGTTTAAGGAGCTGCTATCTGGGGCTGCACAGTACTTGTGTAACCCCCTACAAATGGGGTTCCCGAAAAGTCTTCCTTCAGCTTGCCTAAATGTTCACTGCCAGGTTGGCGTCCTGCATTTAGCAGTTTAAATGTGATTGCAAAGAGTGCCTGTAGCCTCTGTGCACTGTCTCTTTAAGAACTGCTTGGATTGCAGTCATAAGTAATCTGAGAGGAAGCTCTGTTGAAAGATGTAACTATTTGCTGAAAATCATTTAGAGTTATAATGATAAAGTAGTTTGTCTGACCTGCCTTCTTTGCAGCAAGGACTGTCTTGTTTATCCCCACCATTTAGCCCATGACTGCGAATTGGAACAATCAGTTCTGGTGGGACCTAAAATGGAGCTTTCTACAGTCAAAATCTGTAGGAATTGTAGTTTTGGGCTGTTGGCACCTTTTTGTAACTGAAGGAGATCTTGCTTTGACTGACAGCAGAATCAGCCAACCGAACCTTGTGGATCTGAGGGAAAGTCCCCAAGCTGTCTGCTGGCAAGCCAGATCTAAGTTGAAACCTGTAGGAGCAACAGCTTAGTACAGTCTCGAGCAGCAGTCTGCGTAGTTTTCATGCGGGAGAACAGTGGAAAGGCCTGATTCCTGGCCTGCATGTCTGCCTACTGCTCTGAGAGGGAGAAGGAATTATTTTTGGACTGAATCCAAGTGTGTGTGATTAAAGTAAGCTACTGAAGTGGGACCAGGCTCAACCTGAGGAGGACCAGAGTTGTGCTGAATGTGATCGACCTGCCAGAAATCCATTCACTTCAGAACTTCTGACTTGTGCAGAGAACAGTCGATTGGGACCAAAGAAGAGATTGCCTGGTACTGTAGAATCCTTTGCATATAAATGTACTGTGTGTTGAAAGTGGGTCATGATTTGTTTCCCCACCGTGTGAACTGTGTCCTGCTTGCTGGTAGCTGTATCCAGCTCAAGCGGACTGAATATGGTTAACTCCATGTGGCTGAACCTTGCCATGAGGGCCCTGGCAGACTACCCTATTGCACAGAGAAAAGCCATCAACGAGAGACCTGCCTGGGGATCAGCCTCCTGCTCCACGCTTGAACGGGAATGATGCCTCGGCGAAATCGTGTGGGCCCTGCTTCTCCTGGCAATCCAGACCAACCACCAGCTGTCTCAAATTTCGTCCATCCTGTGTCCAGTCTTGGGTATCGTGAGTAACTATCAGGGTAGCTCCCTGCACCTACAATATAATCTAAGTGTTTCATCTGATTTCTTGGTTATTTCTCTTTACTCACAAACAGAGCCATCAGGCTCCGGATTACAAATAGTGTGTTGTACATGTTGTTTTTCCATCACAGGGCCCGAACCAGCTGTGATGCCAGCCTACCCTGGGCAACGATCCTGTCTAGCCCATCTGCCTACTACCTGGGTACCCAGAGGGTGTACCTGTGTGGGGGGTTCTGAACTGCATGCATAACTGTTTGATTAATGTAGCTTGTAAGCCAATCATCCTGATTATGCCCCTTCCTTGTTCACGTCCCCTGAATAAATCAGATCTTACTTTTTCTGTATTTAAATTGACTGTGGTTCCAGTTTGTGTTAAAAGTACTGTACTGTTGCTGTCTGCTCTGTTTAATCTTGTTTTACAGGGGGTCTCCAAGGTTGAACCAGAGGAGCCAGCCCAGGCGGTAAGTGCAACCAGTGTGAGTACTTGCAAAGTGTATCAGGGGTATTGTGAAAGTGATTGTGTGTACTGTTTTGGCCACTAGTGGGGAGCGAGGGGTTACAGTGTCCCGAAGGGCTGTGACCAGGCTAGTTTGACCACTACCAACCCTGACCTTCAGGTGGAGGCACCCGTTGCAGAACCTAGGCCCCTTAACCTGTTATGTGTAGGCAGTGGTGGCGCCCTTGGGATAAGCATGCCTAGGGATTTTGCCAGGTTCCCAGTTGGGTTTTCAGGAGGATGCAATGTTAAAATGGGATTTTGAGTTAATGTTAGGCCTTCAGGAATAGCAATCAGGTCGTCATTTGAATCTTGTACCAAGGCCTCTTGCATCTGAACATCATTTACAACCTTGGAGAAGACGCCGAAAAATCATCAAGTGATGGCATTCTAACTGGTGACTTGCCAGAGATCCACTGGGTTGAGTCAGGCTGCTTCTCCCAACCTGCGCCCCGGAGAGCTTCCTCAACAGACCAGGGTCCAGACCCAGGGACTGCATTTCCCTGTGCTGCAATATGAGTGACATTTGACTTGTTTTGAGAAGTAGAAGCTATAGATGTACTCACAGAAGTATGAGGCAGTTCTTTGGCAGTAGAAACACTTGCAGACTCGCTGCTACCCCCGGCAGATGACGGATCCTTTAAGGGCTTTACTCCCTTGCACAGCTGTTGTTTTTTGACAGTGTCAACCGCTTTTTCAGCCTTCAACCACCGAATCTTCTGCTACAGGGACATTTTCTTAAAGAGAAACTTCCGTTCTTCAGCTTCGAGTAAACGCTGCAATTATTGTGTTTCTACAGAGTCCATGGTAGGAATTTCCACAGGACTAAGTTCCTCAGGCAAATCAGATTCAGTGTCCAAATCCATATAATTCTCTTGTTCTTGAGAAGCCACAGAACTCTTACTATGCAATTCCTGACTTTTTTTTCTGGTTCTACCATCACCTTAGCTGTTTTCTTATCTTCCAACTGAGTTAAATCTGCAGTCTCTATCAAAGACGAGGTGTGAGAGAAGACTGCCTCTCCCACCTCCACAGCAACCATCCTCACTCCAGGGCTATCGTCTGCCATCTTGGATGGACAGACTCTCCACTACAGGTGAGTTGGTGAATTTCACTGGTGCCCTGGCCAAATTTCCCCCCATTCACTAAAAAATACCACCAACAGCTTAATCTGGTTCAAGGTCAGTTGGCATTCATCTGTATCCTCCTCCCCCAGGTCATGGCTGAAAATAGGCAGAATGTGTCTAGTGTACTTACCCAGTCAACAACAACAAAAAACCTAAATAAATAAAAATACCTGCCTGTACCCTTGTATAATGTGTTATCTGCCTGTCTTTTTGCACTTCTGAATTTGTAATACTGTATTTTTGCTCTGTACCTGTACCCCCCTTCCCCTCCCAGGTCGCACCTGGAAATGAGCCTCAGCTCAGTGTGCCTCTCCCGGTTACCAGTCTCTTAAATACATGAATAAAATTCCCCACTCATCTACTGACATTCTCCCTTAAACCTAAGTCACCTATTTTGTTAGTCTTCTGTGAGGTACAGAGTCAAAGGCTTTGCTAAAGTCTAAGTAAAGCGTGTCCACCACTTGGCTCTTATACAATGCTTGCAACACCGCATTGCAGAAATCTACAAGCTTAGTCTATTATGGACTCTTCCCAAAGCCATGCTGCCTGCTGTCCTGGAATCCATGGGACTCTAGGAAGCCGACCTACTGCTCTTTGGTTACAGTCTCAAGGAGCTTCCTGACAATGGAATTCAGGCTAACCAGTCTATAATTCCCTGAGTCCCTTGGTCTTCACTCTTGTACAAGGGGATGGCGTCTACTACTCTCCAGTCCCTGGAGAAAATGCTCATCTTAATTGAACAGTTAAATAGATCTTCCAGGGGTGCAGTAGAGCCTGCCCCAGCTCCCTAGTACCCAAGGCTACAAACCATCCAGTCGGCGGCTTACCCACCTGCAGCCCATTTATCCCTTAAGTACCTTTTCCACTGTGATGCTGCCTACCTGAATGTTGCCCTCTAGCAGTGGTTCCCATTCCTTGACTGTGAAGACGAAGCTGTTCTAAGTATCCATTTAGAATATCAGCTTTCTGTACATCCCCCTCTACCCATGCCTCACCTTTCCTCAGTGTTGCTAGTACATCCTTGTTCATTTTCCTTTCTCTGATATACTTAAACAGGGCTTAGTTATTTTCCCTCACCCCTTCTGCAGTCTTTAGTTGTCTCTGCCTTAAGTCCCTCCTCACTGCCTTACTGTCTTCCTTTGTCTTAACAGTAGAGCTTCCTGCCTTCTTCTTTCTGTCCAGCCTTGTACACTTTGAAAGCCACCTTTTTCCCTAATTGTTACCACAACTTCCCATGAAAACCACATTGGCCTAGTATGCTTCTTCCTCTTTCCCACTTGCAACCTTTAGTTACAGCTAGAATGCCTTCTTTGACTTGCTCCCACTTGCTCTCTGCCCCATCTGTCTGTTTATACCCCATAACTCTCTCACTTAGCTTCTCCTCCATCTTCTCAAAGTCAGCCCTCCTAAAGTCCAGGATCACTGTCCAGATCAGTTGCTTCTGTGATTTCAAGGCTAAGTTGAACCACACTGTCGTGGTCACTAGATCCTGGTGGCTCTTCCACTGTAAACCCCCAACCCTGTCTTGGTTGGTCAGAACTAGGTCAAGAATGCTCCCATCTCTGGGCTGTTCCTCTACTAGTTAAGGCTGGAAGGTGTCTATCAGTGCCAATTTCTGGTGCATCTTTCCATCTGTCTATCTGAATGCTCCAGTCAGTGTCTGGTATGTTGAAGTCTCCTAACAGGACTACTTCCCTTCCAACTAAAACATTCCTGATCTCTTTGTCTATAGCCATGTCTATCTCTTCTGTTTGATTAGGAGAACTTGGATCACTCCCAAGCAGGCAACTCTCCCTCCATTTATTGTAAAGTAAGCTTATAGCATTTCTACCCTCCCACTGTCTCCTTACGCTCCATCACTCTGATACCTTTCCTGACTACTGTACAAACCCTTCTCCCCCCAAGACCATAATCATGGAGCAGCTGCTCAACTTCTGAGACTCCCATGGACTACAGAACAGCAAGCAACATGGCTTTGTGAATGGGACATTCTGTCAGACTCACCTCATGTATTTCTTCCATGCCGTGTTGTAAGCATTGGATAAGGGCTCAGGCATTTTTTACCTGGACTTTAGCCAGGTGTTTAACTCTGTACTCCACAAGAGTCTGGTAATGAAATTGGGGTACTTAGGTGAAGGACAGAAAGTTACTAGGGTCCCTGTCAGTCAAGCGGTCGCTTTGATTTATTTAAACCTAAACACTAGGTGATAGTAAAATGTATAAAAAAATCATCCCCGTTCATCTCAATGGAGCGCGCACATGCGCCCTTCATTTTATAATATCACAAAACAGGGCCGTGTGTGCCTACATGGGAGCATGTAAGGAGGTTCGGAAAGTGGCTCAGTTTTTACAGAGGACAAAATTACGAGCAGTAAAACTTTTTAAAACAGTGGAAATATAGGGAATGACTTATACCCATCAACTCTGGGCAAGGTGAAGTATTGTATATGTTTGAGGGGGTGGCTACTGGACAATGTGCACCTGCTCTTTAAGGTCCTATGGCTGTATGTTTCATCTGATGTTCTTATAGCAAGAAACAAATCACCAGAACCCTTCAGATATTTAATTGCTGATGGCCAGAGTGGCTGGGCCTTATTCTTGCGGTTTTGGGTTCCCCAGACATGATCCCAGTCACTCCAGCATGCTCCACTCATGCAGCAATTCCAACCTCTGAACTGGCTCATCAGAGGGACCTCACCCAGTGCCACCCAGATCATCTAATGGACTGCCACCCGCTTGGGTCCCAAACATCACTCCTTCAAATGGACTTTCCCTGCCTCCATAAGTGGCTCACCCTGTGGGTCCTAACTCTGGGGCAGCCTTCAGCCTGGGGAATAGGGGTAACTTCCATGGTTACACCTTCAACTGCAAGGGATGCCACTTCCAAGCTGTACCCCAGGCTCTACTGCCATAATAGGCCCGCCCACAGTAAACCATCCAACCCAACAGCTGAACTTACCCACGGGCAATCTCTCATTTAGGGCTTTTACACCCTATCGGTGCTTACCCTACCAAAGTGCCAAAGTTCACTTGATGGGCCTCCATTTTCACTTCTTCTCCCCCCCAAGGCTCCATCTCCCAAATGCACTGACAGGCCCCTATGCTTTGCTCCATTTGTCCCCTTTCTGCACATCCAACCGTCGACTTTCATCTTGTGGGTCTTCAAGGGTGGAGGGCCAGGGGCGGCAAGCAGACCACTCTTGGCCCCACCATGGCCCTTTGGCTGAACTTGTGGGCTGAACCCCCGGTCTCTCTCTCCTGGTCCTCCCCTGGGTTTCTTGGTGCCAAAACTCCTGCTATTTATATCCTCATGGAGGGGCCCCACCTGCAGTCAGCAGGCAGCACCAGATCCCAGACTCAGTGACACCACAGCTCTCTCTCTCTTCCTAGCTACCCCTAACAACCGAAATATAACTAGTAAGCACTCAAATTGGGCTTACATGCAGATGACCAAAGATATATGGCAGGGTACATAGGAAGGAGGTTAGGAGAGAGAAATGCAAAAAGACCTGGGCAAAATGGAAAGTTGGTCTAAGGTTTGACAACTGAAATTCAATACCAAAAAATGCAAGGTTATGCACTTGGGAAAGGGCAGTGGTGTAAGTGGTGAACAAGAAGTACAGGAACTCAAACATTTGCACAAATGAAAAGCAGAATTAAGATCCTCACTCTGAAGGATAACTCTTGGGACCGAACAGGCCATTGGACCTTTTTCTGCTGTCCACATCTATGTTTCTATATGTCTTTCAATTCCAGACACATCTGTATAGGTACTGGTGCACCCAATCAGGGATATCAAAGTATTTCTAAAACAAACCAAATTGTTCTGCAAGTCAGATTGTGTGATGGAATCCACTGATCTCATGTCATAGGCCAAGAAATTGTCATTATGTTACTGTCGTAAGAAATTCATTTCAAATATCAGTAGGAAGAAGTACAGAAACTCAGTTCCTGCTGCAAAAAAAGTACATGAACTGAGTTCCTGAGCGTTCCTGCTCACTTTCATCACTGGGAAAGGGGACTCCAAGGACCACATATTGGATGAAGCAGGTATGACTGGAGCGTACTTTGGAAGAGGAGGGTCAGGGGATTATGATTAGTGACAGCCTCAGACCTTTAGTCCAGTGTAACAAGCATTTGAAAAATACCTGTAATAAAAATTATATTTAAAAAAAAAAGAAAAAGCTTGCAGGATGCTGGGGTACATAAGCTGGGCCTTCTCAAGCGGAGAGTATGAAGTGATCCAATCCCTGTAAAGGTCTTTGGTGAGGCCACAGCTGGAGTACTGTGTGTAGTTTTGGAACCCTCACCTAAAAAAAGACAAGGACTCCCTGCAGTCAGTCCAAAGGAGGGTGACTAAAATAATTTGTGGCCAGCAGATGACTTAAGAGGAAAGACTGGTTTAAGAGTGACTAAAATAATTTGTGGCCAGCAGGAGATGACTTAAGAGGAAAGACTGGTTTACCTCAATGTGTCTTCAATGGAGGCCAGGAGAGAGAGGACAGATGTAAATGAAACCTTCAAGAACCTGAACATGATGGACAGCCAGAAACTCTTTAAGTTTAGTGAGATGTGTGTCAAGGGGGGGTGGGATTTAGGAGGGTCATGAGAAAATACTTCTTCACAGGAGAGGGTGGTATGAAAGTAAAGCCTTCTGCCTGTGGAGCTGGTCAGTGTTAACACAATGGAAGGCTTTATGAGGAGGTGGATAGACACATGGGACTGGTGAGGTTAATAGGGAAAGACGTTTGAGCAAATGGGGGAGATGGGTTAGTTCAAGTGGAACTATGGGATAATTGATCCACAAAGGCCTAGCCAATGCAAGACTGGTGAGGGACTAGGTAGGAGCTGGAGAGACAGGCTGGGCCATGAGTTTTTTTCTGTCCATAAACATCTTTGTATCTATGTTGCAATCCAACATCTTGAGGTATATTATAATATTTGGAATATTTTTAAACTCCCTTGGTGTGTGGGGCTCAGTAGCAACAGTTCTCACCTGAGTCTCTTACTGATACACCTTGACTTCTGATCTGGAGCTGTAGAAAACTCTTGTATAGTGAGCAATGGGGTAGGATTTTGTGGCTATCCTTCCCGGTCTCTCTACCGTCTCGATCCGTGTGACCCTTTGCTCAATACACATACATCACTGCTGGCTTTCTTGTTTGTCTTTTTTTTTCTTTTTTGTTTCTGACTTTTGATTATAGTTTTCTTTCTTTTGTGTTCTCTGCCTTATGGTTTTCATGGGCCACCTCAGTGCCAAGATGTTCTTCTTTTTAGACATGTTAACCATACTGGCCCATGTGACATCAGGAACTTATGTACACTCATGAAAGATGTCACTCAGTCTCCACTGTCACAAGTAAGCAATGAGCCACTACAAGGCATGGGGTTATGTAAGGAGTAAGACATGACAAATTGTGGTTTGGGGCTGAGAAGAGCACTCCCAAGGTGTGTAATGAGCCAAGTGCCTTTAGCACCTGGAAACTACTCTTATCAGTCATAAGTGTCTCAGAGTGTCTTATTGTGATTATAAAATGAGCACAACATTTTCAACATAGAGTAAACAAGTTAGTGCAGTTTTAAAAGTAAAATGCTATTTAACTTTTTGTTTCACTTTTTTTTTAAATCTATTTATGCTCCCCCAAGCTCTGGGCTGGCCTCTCCTTCAGGCCATCCTACGCCCTTCATGCCACACTGCCTCAGTGTAGCCACCTCATCACCCCCACATTGCAGCCCCTCGGGTAACCCCGGACGTAACCCTTAGCCGGGTGGGTCCCCCTCCTCCGAGGGGGAAGGCACCAGTGGGGCAGCCAGAGCAATACTTGCCCTGGGTGCTGCTGGGGTGGTTTGTGGACTGCCAAGGTCTCATGGCAGTGGGGCTGGCGGCCCATCATCTGGTCGGCCTCGGAGTATTTTCCGTTTGCTCCTGAGGCGTGGTGTGCCACTAGTATCCAAGGCTACGCCCGATGCTTTCATACGCCCGTTAGTTTGTAGGCCCCCACGCATTGCCGACCTCCAGCCTCTGGCGAGGGTCAACAAGCACTGGGATGCTTCCACCCCTCCCGAAGAGAAGGTGAGAAATCATCCGGCGGCAAGCCTTCTCTCCCGGCTGGCCTCCAGCACCAGAGTCTGTTCGAACCGGGTCACTGGTGTCGCAGGTGGAATGTTTCACTTTTATTATAGGTTTGAAGAAAATAGTTCCTTTTACTGATGAGCGACAGAACATTTTGAACTTATTTTAACATTCAGGAGATGATGTCTGTCTGTCTTCACCCCCACCCCCTACACCGCACACATACACACAAAAGCAAATGGTTCTATGTTTTCCGTCTTTTTTTTTTTTTTTTTTTTTGCTTATTCATGATGTCTTTGGCATAGTATCAGTGTACCAGGTTTAAGCAGCAGTGAGGGTGTCATGTGAGGTTCTAGTCCCCTATCCACAGACAGATAGAAAGTCTTTTGGTGCAGTTTATTTTTGCTATGGATTTCTTTTGTGTTTCCATTAAAACAGCACTTTTTTTACTGTGGTGAGCGACTTACAGCTTGATTGGGACGCGGTCCTTTGCAGCCACCATACTAACTGCTTTGTTCATCGTGCTTTCATGATTGCAGTGGGAAGACTGGGGGGTTGGTAACGTAGATTGGACATACCATGGTGGCAGTACTAAATAGGTGTGCACAGTGGAGGTGTGAGCTGCAACAGGAGAACTGTGTCTTTTCAACAGAAGGTTTGTTTATAAACTATCTGTTACATCAGGCATTTTACTTTTCTGCCAGTTGCTGAGGTGCCAAGGTGGCATATTCAAGATGGCTACAATGCCAGTCTGAGTTGCTACTGTGGCACAGTGATATCTGTTGCACTCAGTCTATGTGTGCATAATTAGTACTAGTTGGTACATTATGACTGAATAACAGCTCAACAAAATGTACTTCTTATCAATCAAAACACAAGATATTTTCTACCCATTTTATAAGGTGAATTAATGCATGCTCCAGCTGCATTGTGAAGCATGAGGTCACAGGCTGACTGCCCTCCAACACCTGGGAAATGCATTAATTCACCATAACCCCATGCCTTGGAGTGGGTTATTGCTTTTATATATATTTTATTTGTTATATACATGCACGTATATATATATATACATTTATAAAATGGGTAGAAAAAATTATCTCTGCTGGTTGGTTCAAACACATCACATGACCGTGCGTATATCAGAGCATGACCACACACCTGCACTTTCACCCTCTTCCAAAACAATTTTACCATTTTATAAGATAGATAACCCACTCTAGGGTGTGCAGTCGTGCTGTGATATACGCACACCTTGGGTGGTTGATGCACTCAAGGTGCGTATATCAGAGTGTGACCACACACCTTAGAGTGGTTATCTATATATATATATATATATATATATATATATATATATATATATATATATATATATAGCCCCCCTTTCCAATGTCTAGAGGGCAGGTGTTACGGAGGAAGGAGGCCCCAGACTAGAACCTCACCAAGTTCTCTTGGATTAAAATCAGCATAAAACATGAGTGTCTTACCTTGGGGACGTCTTCAAACCTCAAGACACCCAAGCCCCAAAGGTGTTTAGCTTCTCACCCAGCAGGGAAATCAGGCAGGCAGACCAGTCGGTTCATCTTGAAGCTTCTCCAATTCATCGGACCCAGAGCTGGAGGGCATGTGGAATTCTTCACACCCAGGATAACTGTGAAAATCCCTAAAATCTAAAGGACTTATAATTCATTAAAATCCCTTCATGGCAATGATCAAAACTTGACTCCAATTTCTACAACCAAATCAAGTTTATTCTCCTGAGCTCCTAAATCATTACAGAGCTCAGGGTCTCACTGGCTCAAAACTTGAAAGAATACAGCTCCATGGGGCTAATTTGTTTACACCAACAGATTTGCTGAGAGAGAGAGAGAGAGAGAGAGAGCGAGCTACAGACATTCTTAGGCATAGATTTTCCGTACAACAGAACCAGCAGCAAATGTAAATCCCAGAACCCAAGATCACTTTAAGAAATTCCTGGAACATGGAGCTCGATGACCCACTGGCACTGTTAAGAGCCTTACTCTGCCATAGATTCCTTTATGCTAAGCCTCTTCCCATTTTCTGTTTCTCTTCCTCAGGGAGTGATGTACTCCTCTGCCACCATGGAGTTAATTCATGCTCAGGGCAAAAACTGAAACAGTCTGAAACATCCGTGGCTGCATCCCATAACAGTTTCTCCCGTTAGTCCTGGTACTGGCCTGGTCCCTGGTACCCTCTCCCTCATACAAGCCCTGCGTCTCTCACCGGGGCAGGGACCTCCACACAGTTACAGTGGCTCCCTCCTTTCACCCAAAATCCTATTGCCTGGATGGGCACAGCCTATATTGGCCTAAAGGCCTACCCCTATGTAGGCTTCGGGACCTGCCCCAGACATGGGCACAGCAGGCCCTATCAGAGTCCAGGCTGCCACCCACTCCCACCTTCCATCCCCTGAACTGAAGTGCCATGTGGGGAACTGGGATCAGGAGGAGCTGCCACCATCCTCTTATCCCTTGTAGAGGTCCTGTCACAAACCTCAACAGTCCATGACAGCCCAAATACAACACCTCCACTGATTGAGCCCAATGCCCCCTAGGGTCCTTAACCTACCTGCTCCAAAAACACCTCAGCTTCCATGGACATTCTCACCACCTGTCCCAAGGGAACTCTGGACCCAAACAACCACAACTGCCTGTCTGCTCTTCCTCCCTCAGAGACTCCTACCCAGGACCTGGTGCACTGCCACTGAAAATACAGACCTGTCTAAGAGGAAGGGGGATACCCCCTCTGAACTGCCCTGCAGCAACACTCGCTGGTCTCTCCCCCTCTCTTTTTAACTCCCTCTGAATATATACCCACCCACTCTGCTGCCCACAAGTGGTGGCAACAGAAAATACACCCTCACAGCACACAAACTCCCATTGCAAACAACTGCATTAATACAGACATTAGAGTCAAAGAGCGCAAAGTGCACAAAGTAGGAAAATAAAAAAAAATTAGGGTTTTGGGTCTCCAGAGTATTGCTGAATCAGTGGTGGAGTCTTCCTTGGGGTTGTGATCCCTAATGCACACCCCTTCCCATCAGCCCGTAGCCTCCTGTCCAAAGCACAAGGTACAGCTCAAGCTAGTGCCTCACAGTGATACAGTATGGCCAACATAATCTATTGTAGCTTTCTTCACGTAATCTGCAGGCCCTGTGTGAAGACATCACATTTGAACTTGATTGCTCAGGGAAGGGGGTGGGCATTAGGGTTGACAACCCCAAGGAAGACCCCACCACTGATTCGCCTATACTCCAGAAACCCAAAAACCTAATGATTTTTCATTTCCATACTTTGAGCGTTTAGCGTTCTTCAACTGTAATGTCTGCATTAATACAGTTTTTCGTACTTAATTTCCCTTCTTTTTCTGATAGTGGAATTGTATCCTCATTTGTGCAGGTCCATTTGAGACCTGTGTAAAATGAGCTAAATACAATATTGGAAACAGTCCTGACCCAGTGCACTGGCCCAGCAGGCCTTGGCACACATGGCAATACCTTGAGGGGAAGTCTCACTAACCTACCACAGGGTGTGATGTCTGCATCAAAACACTGCTCCATTCCCTACCCAGGCTGGGGCTGGTGCCCCATGCTGCAGCACCTTTCCCAGCAGCCTTGTCCCATTAAACCGGCTCACTGAGCTCACACCTGAACTCAGGTCACTGGCAGGTAAGTCAACGTGTTCCCCAGTGGTGCAACAGACATCCCTGCAAACAGCATTACTTCATAAATTCTTTGTTTTTTTATATTTTGACCCAAACGTTCAACATAGCCTTCTTATGACCCACCTCATGAACCTGGTAAGTGAAAATGTTCAAATCCCTGCCAAAAGCTATTCCTTTACCACGGTGCAAAAACATGTTTCGGCCAGAATGTGAAAAATAACAGCTACACTGTTCATGAGGTGGTGGAAAAAAGACTCTTGTTAAATTTGGGGTAAAAATAATGAAAATACTAAAGTTATGTTTGTACATAGAAAATTTCAATGTACACCTGCAATATGTGGTCATTTTGAGGATTTTTTCACCAAATTTCAACATGGCTTTTGGGGCTCCAGCTCATGAGGTAGGTAAAATTATACTATTCAGGCCCAAAGATGATTTTGTGCAGTGACTGCAAAATCACCTTCTGGGCCGATTAACTAAATGTTTCACCACCAGTGTTCATGGGAGGGTCCCAAAAGGCTGTGCTGAAAATTTTGTGATAAAATTCCTAAAAATGGCCAAGTTATGAAGAGAAGTTTAAAATGGCACTGAAATACATTGCAGGTGCATAATGTTGCAAGACATTATGCCGTATGGATAGCGTGCTGGCAATAATACAGTGCGATACTGCCATGCGGCATATGTCTTTCTCTCTCCCCTAACACCCCCTTTACAGGGGCTTCACCCCCAGACCCCTCTCATTAAAAATTATCAACTCCGGGGGGAGGGGTCCAATTCAGGGAGTGCACAAAGTGTGTAAAAAAATAAAATGTCTAGGACCGGGAATCAAACCCAGTCCCAGACACAGCACCTGGGTTCCTGCTGTTGTGGCTCATTCCAGTGAGCTATGGCAGCTGCTCAGCAGAACCCACTCCCAGCAGAGGTCTTATCCTCTGCCTGGGAGTGTGTGAATGGTGCAATACTGCATACAGCAGTATCGCGATTACACCATTAGCTGTCATGGACAGCAGCTCTGTTGGGTTAGCTATAATGTTGTCGCCATTAAGCATATGACATTATGACCTGGTAGGGAAATACATTATATGGCACCTGTATTACTCAGTTCACAGTTTGGCATTGAAGAGTGCAGACGTATCTCCGGTCCACAGAGGATTACAGCATTTGACATTGACTGGTAGGTATAGGGTATGGGCGGGGGTGCTCAGTGGGAGGGTCGGGATGAGGGAGGGGGCAGCGGCAATGACGAAGAACCATTTTATTTTTTTCACTGTACAAAAAAAAAGACATCACAGGACAGTTTTCCTTTCTGCAGGAACCTATAATACATCTGCTTTGAGACACTGGGGGGGTGGGCTCTCCAGTGTCCTACTCTGCTGGGGGGGTCACACTGACACAGGGTATTGGGTCCCCCTGATGTCGGCAACTATGCAAAACAACAGACTTGTGTGTGTGTGTGTGTGTGTGTGTGTGTGTGTGTGTGTGTGTGTGTGTGTGTATGTGGAATAACCAGAGGAAGAAGGACAAACCGACAACGGGGGTGTATCCCAGTGTCAGAATATAAGAAAAAAAGTAATCTAAAACAACAATGCGGCAACTGGACGGTGGGGGTGCCACTAGACACCAGGGAAAAATGAATTAAGCATGATAAGGCAATTGAGGGTGGAGGGGCACCACTAAATGCCAGAGAAAGACAAGCAACTAACTAGGATGGCATCAGAGGGTGAGGGGTGCCACTAGACACTAGGGAAACACAAAACAACTTTGAGGATGGCAACCGGAGTGTAGGAGTGCCACTAGACACCAGGGAAAGCTGTCTTGTTGTGTATTTCATTATGTGTATCATATCATACATTGTGGTGTGTTTGTATAGCGTTATGGTGTTTCTTATATTGTATCACTTGCTGATTAGCAAGTGATACAATATATGAAACATCATATGAACACAGGACAGTAAATGATACAACACACATAATGAAATATGACAACAGTACATCACACCTTCGTAAAAATTAAGCTATCCGTAGAATGTTTATTTTTCATACTGTACAAGCCCAAGGATGAAAAATCTTTTACAAATTATTTAAAAACTACTTGACTATGATACATCAAACCCATAAAAGCACATACCTTGGGCGAAATTGTATATAATTTTAAAGTTTTAGGTTTCAAATTCTATATTTTTTCAGTTATTGGGGAGAAAAAGGAAGTCTTAAAAATTGAGACTTGCGGATTTTGCACCTCTCTAACTTTCCTCTCATTGAACTGATGTTCATGAAATTTTCAGGATCAAGAGATCCTAGCAATGACACTGCTTTCCAAATGTCATGGAAATCGGTTGAACAGGGGCAAAGTTAATAAGGTGCAAAAACTGGGGTTTTAACATTAAAGTGCTTATTCAACCCTTATATATATATACTAGCATACTATTTGCCAGAAGATTAGGCCTTACGGTCTATCGAGTCTGCTCGAACCTCAGATCCCTAGTTGGGTGCAGAGGCCCTCTCCCCCCTTGTGTTCCAGAAACCCCTATCATCCATCCCCACCCCCCTGGGACAGGCCATCATCTGATACATCCACTTTCTGTGTCTGTCCCACCCTCTCTTGAAGCCTTCCACTGTGGATCTCTGAACCAGCTTGCCAGGCAGTGCATTCCAAGGGTCCACCCCTCTCAGTGAAAACCTCCTCCTCTTTTCCCCCCTCACCCTTCCACCTTCCAACTTCAAACCATGCCCTCTGGTGATACCTCCCTGCTTTAGTCTAAGGATCCCCTCCATGTTTACCCTATTTATTCCCTTGAGATACTTGAAGACCTCAATCATGTTCCCCTTGTCTCTCTCCTCTCCTCCAATGAAAACAGGCAGAGCTCCTTAAGTCTGTCCTCATACGTCAAATCCCCTAGCCCTCGTATCATCTTAGTTGCCCTCCTCTGTACCCTCTCCAGGAGCTGTATGTCCCTCTTCAAGTGTGGTCTCCGGTACTGTACACAGTACTCAAGGTGTGGTCTAACCAGTCCATTGTACAGCGGCAGAATCACTTCCTTGCTCCTAGAGGTGATCCCCCTTACGATGCATCCCAACATCCTGTTTGCCTTGCTAGCTGCTCTCCTGCACTGCTCAGAGTTATTCATACATGCATCCACCATGACCCCTAGGTCTTTTTCCCTATTGAGGGCCTCCAGCGCCTCCCCTCCCAGGGTGTACCTGTGTTGGGGTTTCCCCACCAAGATGTAACACCTTGCACTTGGTGATATTGAAATTTAATTTCCATGTGTGAGCCCAGCTTTCCAGGGTGTCCAGGTCCCTTGCAGGGCCAACCTCCCTCTTTTCCTCAACTACTGCTCCCATCTTGGAGTCATCAGCGAAGAGACTCATTTCACCCCCTATACCCTCCCTGATGTCTGATATGTATACACTAAACAGGATCTGACCCAGGACTGAGCCCTGCGGTACCCCACTACCAACCTCTCTAGGGTTCGAGAGCTCCCCACAGACCACTACTCTCTGGGTGCGTCCAGCCAGCCAGTTTTCAATTCATCTGACCATCAAAGGGCCTACTCCCAACCCCATCAGTTTCTCCACCAGACCATTGTGGGGACAGAGTCAAACGCCTTGCTGAAGTCCAAAATAATACATCCACAGGCTTTCCCTATCCAGTTCTGATGTTACCCATTAGTAGAACTCTACAAGATTGGTTTGACATGATCTACCTGGCACAAACCCATGTTGCTGACTATCCAGACCTCCCACCTCCTCCAAGTACTCCCCAATCGTTCCTTTAGTATACTCTCCATTCATTTCCCACCACCAAGGTCAAACTGATGGGTCTATAGTTACCTGGTACTTCCTCGACCCCCTTTTGGATTGGCACCATGTGCCTCTTCCAATCCTAGGTACCTCCCTGTCTCAAGTGACCTGTTGAAGAGTTCCACCAGGGTGCAGCCAGTATGTCTGCCAATTCCCATAGTACTCTCAGATGAATGCCATCGACCCAGGAGATTTGTCTTTCTTTAGGGCCTTGAGGGCTAACCCACCCTTTTGGTGGAGATAGCATCATCCGTCCCCTTCAACTTACTGGCCTTTTTATCCTTATCCTGATGTGACACCCCTGGGGTACCTCTCCCTCCCTCTTGCTCCATTTCTCTTGCTCCCCTGATCCCACTCACTGGCTTCTATCTCCATCGTACCTTGCTTTGTAGATATCCCATCCCCCTCCCTAGTGAACACAGAGGCAAAGTACTCATTAAATACCTCTGCCTGGTCCCTCGCCTCTTCCACCCACCCTCCTTCTGATCTCAATCTGCTGAGATGGCCCTTAGTTTTTCTCCGCTCCCCAATGTACCAGAAGAACCCCTTTTCCTCTCCATGTATCCCTGTGCCAGCCGCTTCTCTTTACTGGACTTTGCCCCCTCACCATCCGGGTGACTTTTCTAGATGCAAGATGGTACATTTCCTTATCCCTATACCCTCTTGTTTTATATTTTTTGTAGGCCGCCTTCTTTTCTCTGACCGCTACCTGAACCTCACTGGACCACCAGCATGGTTTATGTGACCTTGCTCCCTTACGTTTCACCTTAGGCGCAGCTCCTGACTGCCTCACTTAAGTCCCTGTTTTATGACCTCCCATCTCCTTTCCACATTTGTCATTGATGTAATCCTTCAAGTGATCCTTGAGAATATTTCCCATGCCCACAAAGTCTGCCCCCTGAGTCCACTGCCAGTGTCCTAGATCTCACCCCCATGTTTATTTGAAACCAGACAGTATTATGGTCGCTCCCAGTCAGGATCCTCTACAACCAGGTCCCTTACCAGATCCCCATCTGCCAGAACCATGTCCAGGACATGCCCCTCCCTTATGGACTCCATCACATGCTGTGATATAGATAGATAGATAGATAGATAGATAGATAGATAGATAGATAGATGATAGATAGATAGATATTATTGCTATGAGTTGCATTACTATAGTTAGAGGTCGAATAGGCACTTTAATGTTAAATCTTAAAATTTGCTGTTTAATAACTTTCCAACCATTAATCGGTTTGCAGGAAATTTCATGCAAATTGGTTGGGCAGGACAAAGTTATTAAGGTGCAAAATTGAGGTTTTAACATTAAAGTGCGTATTCAACTCAATAGAAACATAGAAACATAGAATTTGATGGCAGATAAGGACCGCTTGGCCCACCTAGTCTGCCCATTTTCCTACCTACAGGATAAGCCACAGATCCTGGTTAACCAACAGCCTACTTCTTCCTACCCCCACAAGAATTGCCTTATGTCTGTCCCATGCATTCTTGAATTCCCCCACTGTTTTAGACCCCACAACCTCCTCAGGAAGGCTGCTCCATGCATCCACAACCCTCTCTGTGAATATATAATATATATATGTATGTGTGTGTAATAGCTATTATAGCCACATAGTCGCATTACTATAGTTAGGGTCGAATAGGCACTTTAATGTTAAACCTTAAAATTTGCTGTTTAATAACTTTCCAACCGTTCATCGAATTTGCAAGAAATTTTGCATGCACTGTCTCCTGGAGTAAATCACTTGATGTGCCAAGTTGTATGTTGGTCAGATCAGCACATTTCGAACTGCGCATGGTGAAATAACATTAAAATTCACCTTTTTCCCCAGTTTTATTGTCATCACGCTTTGGCCAAACGGTTTGGAATGTTGGTCTGAAATTTTCAGGGTAGAAAATGCTTGACCCACAGAGCATGTCAGCATTGGTTTAATCTGCTCCAAAGTTACTTGGTTTTAAGATTTTTGGTTCTGAGCATGCCCAATTCACTCTTTTAGCTAGAGGAATAGAACAAAAAGGATCTTTTTTTCTTGCGGCTCCAATCGTCAGGGGGCAATCCTTGTTCTCCATAAAAAAATATTTTTTCGTGAGCTACCATCTTGTTTTTGGATTTTTTCCAAAATAAACTGTCATAACTCTGCCTAGGGATGTCTGTTTTACACATTAAAGTGTGATTTTTGCTCATAAGGAGTTGATGAGTTGTGGTTTGTGGTATCCAATGTCCGTATGCTCCTAGAAACATTTATTTTAAATGATTTAAATCCTTTTTGCCACTCACTAAATTCCTTTTTGCCATTCCCTGTTTGTCATTGCAAAAGGGAAATCGGCTAATGAAAAAGATTTCTCATTCATGACCAGATGGATGTGCAGGGCCAGCTAGTTGTGACAAGGGACATCTATTGGCAAAATGCAAAATCCATGATGAACAAGTAATTGAGAAAAGGAATTTGAATGTCAAAAAAGGATTTTAACATGGCCATCTGGTCATGAAAATCTCTTTTCTGGAGATCTGGTCCCCAAAATCATAGCCACCTGGTCGGGAAAAAGGATCCTTTTTTGCCAGACAGAATCCTTTTCCACCACAACAGAAAAAGATTGGCAGAAAAGGGTTTTGCCTGGTGGGAAAGGATTCCACCTGGTGAAAAAGGATCCTTTTGTGTGTGACTTTTTGTTATTAATATTTCCCCTTTTCTGTTTTTTTATATGGTGCCTCCCCAAACAGGGAAAAACCCTGGTGTCTAGTAGCATCCTGCACCCCTTATCACATATATACCGTGTGTGTACATGTGTGTGTGTGTGTGTGTATATATATATATATATATATATATGTGTATATATATAAAAATATATACTTTATTTAATTCATTTATTCCTTTCTTTCTTTATTTTTTATTTTGTTATCCCCAGCCACTTTTTTGGTGGGGCACAATGGTGCCATTTTTTCCCCTGGTGGCTAGTGGTACCCCCCACCCTCCAATGTCCCTATTTTCATTGGTTCATTGGTGGCAGTGGTGTCCCCCACAGTCCATTTTGTTATTCACTGTAAAGAAAAAAAATCCCTCGATGTCTTTTACATTTTTGTAACCTGTAAAACAAAAGTCCATTGCTGATCATACCCGTACCCCACCAAACTCCCACTGTGCAACCTCCTCCCCACCCCCCAATGTCCCACAGACCCTCACTCACCTCAGGAGTCCCAGGTTCAAGACCCGCTCTGCCAATCGAGAACATGTCTTGCTGCTGGAACCGGCAACTGCAATATGAACTGAGGTAAATGCGTTTCAGTGTATTTCAATAGGGGAGGTTCAACTTTAGCCATAACTCAGCTGTTTTGGAATTTGGCCCCACATTTCAACATTGCTTTTGGGACACCACCTCATGAACATTATGACTGTCGGACAGCTCCACCGAAAAGGTGATTTCACAGTTGGTTGACAAAATCACCCTGCTCAGTGGTTTGTGTAATGACAATCACACTGTTCATGAGATGAGGGTCATAAGAGGCTATGTTGAAAATTTGGGGTCAAAATTTCAAAAAATAGCTGTGTTATGGGCATTCATTGCAGTCTTGCTACACACGCTAGTAACTTTGGAAATATTTAGTATTTTCACCCCATATGTTTAACATATTTTTCTTATTACCCCACCTCATGTATGTCACAGCTGTCATTTGTAAAATCCTTGCCAAAATGTGTTTTTGCAACCGTGGTGCAGGATGGTGTTGCAGTTGTGCAGAATTGCATTTTTGTAGGGATTTGAAAATTTTCTGTACTGGGTAACTGTGGTGAGGTCACAAGAAGGCTATGTTGAAAATCTGGGATCAAAATTCTGAAAAATGCCACGGTTATGGTTATTTAGCCATAATTTGCTATGCATGCTCATAACTTTGTGAATTTAAAATATTTTGAGCCCAAATTTTCAACATAGGTTTCTTATTACATCACCTCATGTGTTCCATAGCTGTCATTTTGAAAACCTGGCCAGAATGTGTTTTGTACCTGTGCTGTGGATTGGCGTTCACTGCGAGGTTACATTTTGGTGGGGATTAAAATTTTGTGGACCGGGTACATGAGGTGGGGTAATAATGTGGCTATGGTGACAATTTGGTGACTGTTGTACTATAACTGGAAGTGCAGGGCCAGAGGTCCCTGTGCTTCCCTGATTACTACATATACACATCTATGGAGGATGGGGCTCACGAAACAAAGGACCCTGCACTCCTACAGTAAAATAAGGATATGGTTATACTATCTCAAAAAGTAGAAATAAATTTCAAAAGCTTTGTTAATGCATCAGTTAGAGTTAATGTGACAATAGCTGAGAAATGAGGTATTAGGGTTTCCAACCATGACAGGCCATTCCCCACCCTGCACAGACCCACAGGCAAGGGGGTGGGAGGGGCTGTCTTGAGACCCTGAACCTAATGCTCACCCCATTCTCTATCTGTAGCCATGTCTCTAATTTTGTAATGGAATGGGGTGAGCATTAGGGTTCCACATTAAGACACCCCTTCCCCACCTGTGGGTCTGTGCAGGGAAATGAAATAAAGTGATGTTTGGTTGGAAACTCATCTACATTCTACTTTGTTGCTTTAAGCCTAACTGATGCATTAACAAAGTTTTCTGCAACATATACATATATATATATATATATATATACACACACATACATACATAATAGTGTCAGCAGATAAGGACCTACATGGCCCACCTAATCTGCCTAGTACTGAGCCCCCCTTCCCCCCTCTGACCTTACCTATTCCCCTTTCTTCTCCCAGGATTCCCATGTGCTTATCCCATATGTGCTTGAAACCCGAGACCATCTCTGCTGCAACTACTTCTTCTGGCAGGTTATTCCAAGCATTTACCACCCTCACTCTTAAACTGTCCATCTCCAACTTCATACTGTTTCCCTGGTTGCTGAACATCCTTTCATTTGAAATAGGTCCCCCCTTGGCTTCCTGTTTATACCTTTTAAATATTTGAATGTCTCAATCCTTATCCTCCTGTCTCTCCTATTCTCTATTGTGTATATATCAGCTCCCAGAACTGTTCCTCATATGCCTTCCCTGCATCCTCTGTATCATCCCAGTAGCCCTCCTCTGGACGCCTCCACCTTCTCTGTATCCTTCTTCAAGTGTGGGCTCCAGAACTGTACACAGAACTCCAGATGTGGTCTGTCAGGGCCGTATACAGGATCATGATGACTTCCCTCCTTCTACTAGCTATGCCTCTAAACATACATCCCAACATTCTCTTGCCTTCGCCACTGCTGACCTGGCACTGATTTGCCACCTTCAGATCAGATGAGATGATGACTCCCAAGTCCCTTTCTAGTTCCACAACTGTTATTTCCACACCGTTAATCTCATACTGTGCTTGTGGATTTCCATGCCCCATATGAGTAACCTTGCATTTACCCTCATTGAAGTCAAGCTTCCAAATCTTGGACCACCTCTGTAGTCTATCAAGGTCTTCCGTCATTCTTTAAACCCCCCTTCCCGGCATATTCACTCTATTACATAACTTGGTATCACTGGTGAACAAACACACCCTCCCTACTACACTGTCAGCAATGTCTTCAGTGAAAATGTTGAAAAGTGCTGGTGCCAGAACCGATCCCCTAAAGTACTGCAGGTATATTTAGGGTTGCACGGCACTTCTATGTTAAATCCAAACTTTTGTATTTTAATAACTTTGCAACCATTCATCTGATTTGCCTGTAATTTGCATGTGCCATCTGGTACCATAGATCTTTGGACCTGGCAAGTTTTGTTCCAGTCAAATGTGTGGTTTTGCGAGCTGCAAGTGCCAAATCATCTGAACAATACCACTTATTTGTCCATTTTCTTTTGCTCGAATTTACAGCCCAAATGGTTAGGGCCTGGTCTGAAATTGTCAGGGTAAGATAGAAACACAGAAACATTGAAGTTGACGGCAGATAAGGACCTCAAGGCCCACCCAGTCTGCCCATTTTTTCTACCTTATGAATGTGCCATAGGCCTTTACTCTGTCATTGGCCTATCTATTCATGCCCATCTGTATTGCTCCCTTATGCCTATCCCATTCCTGTTTGAAGCCCTGCACTGTATTAATATCCACCACTTCCTGAGGTAGTCCGTTCCATGCATCCACCACTCTTTCAGTGAAAAAGAACTTCCTCACATTACCCTTAATCGGTCTCCTCTAATCTCATGCTGTATCTTCTTGTCCTGCTATTTTTCTTATATTGAAACATGTTAGATGCTTTTCATTGTTAATGCCCTTAAGATGTTTGACTGTTTTAGATCATATCACCTCTCTCCCTCCTCCTTTGCTCTAGGATATACATATTGAGCTCCACTAATCTGTCCTCATATGTTTTCTGATGCAGTCCCTGCACCACTTTGGTTGCCCTTCTCTGGACTGTCTCCATTTTGTTAATGTCCTTGTGCAGGTGTGACCTGGAGTACTGCATGCGTACTCCAGATGAGACCTAACCACTGTCTTGTAAAGAAGGACTATCTCCTCCTCCTACAACTTGTGATACCCCTACTAATACACCCCAACATCCCTCTAGCCTTACCTACTGCTTTAGTGGTCTGCTTCAATGATTTCAGGTTATCTGTGATGATGATGCCCAAGTCTCTTTCTTCCCTTGTGATTGCCAGCAACTCCCTCCCAACCTACAGGCAGCTTCAAGGTTTCTCTTTCCTATGTGCATGATCTTGCACTTCTTTCGTTAAACCCCAGTTGCCACTCTTCCCACCATATTGCCAGTTTATCCTGATCTCTTCTCATTCTGCCCACCCCATCTGGATTATCTACTCTGTTGCAGATATTGGTGTCATCTGCAAACAGACAAACCTTACCCTCAGTCCATCTGCAATGTCACTGATGAAGATATTAAGAGGACTGGGCCCAGAACTGATCCTTGAGGTACTCCACTTGTGACCTGCATCTCTTCTGACTGTATACCATTTACCACTACTCTGTTTTCTGCCCGACAACCAGTTTGCCACCCAGTTGACCAACCTCTGACCCACCCTGAGCCTACCCAGCTGATTAATCAATCTTCTATGTGGAACAGTATTGAAAGCTTTGCTGAAGTCAAGGTAGGCAGCATCAACTGCACTTCCTTGGTCCACCACTCTGGTTATCCAGTCAAAGAAATCTATGAGATTAGTTTGACAGGACCTTCCTGTTGTAAACCCATGCTGCCTTGGATCCTGTGCTCCTATGGATTCTAGATGTTACACTATCCTTTCCTTAGAAGTGCCTCCATAATCTTGCCCACTACTGAGGTAAGACTGACTGGTCTGTAGTTCCTGCCTCCTCCTGCTACCACTCTTGTGGAATGGGATCACATGAGCCCTTCTCCAGTCTTCTGGGACATCTCCTGTGCTCAGAGACTCACTAAACAGTTCTGATAATGGTTCTCTGTTAGTTCCACCCTTAGCTCCTTTAGTACCCTGGGATGTATGCCATCAGGTCCTATTGCCTTGTCCATCCTAAGCTTAGCGAGCTCTTGTAGGACCCTTTCATTTGTGAAGGGACTAGTGCACACCTCCCTCCCCCTATGTCCATGGTGCTGAGCTGTGGGTCTTGCCCTACCTTCTCCTCAGTAAATACTGAGCAGAAGTATCTATTTAAGATAGATGCTTTTTCCTTGGTCCTCCTCCACACACTCCCCCTTATCCCATATATATTGGGTCTGGGTCACTGATGTGCCTTTTGAAGGTTTGGCGAAAAAATATTAATCTGTTATAAAGTTATCAAAGTTTAAAGTTTCCCATTATAGCTTATGGGAAAAAATATATGTCTGGCTGGAAAGCACATTTTGCTTTCATGAAAGCACTTTTGACTGCCACAAATGGGTTTTGCCGTCATCTTGTTTTCAGTTAGCGATGGCAAAAAAATGGTGTAATTCAAAAAATACTGCCCCTTTTGTGTTTATTTAATCGGGGCCTGAGGAACACGGTCCTGACATTATTTTTCCAAAATTGTGGCTAGAAATAAGTTATCTGCATTTCGGTTTTTGGTAGTGCTACAATTTGTGGCACTTCTTTGCAAAAGTGCTGTAAATTGCAGCAATTTTTGTGCAACTAATGGTGCCAGGGCATGAAAACTGCAACTAATTGCGGCACTGTTTCATGAAAATTGCCACAATTTGTGGCAATACTTCAATGGGAAAACCCACTGGGACCAGTAAAACCACCCAAAACCTTTTCCAGCCACTTTTTGGGCCAAACAAGGTTAGATTTGTGTTCTTCAGCCCCCGTTTAGTAAACACCTGTTGGTGTTTACCTAATAAAAGGAGTTGTTCTCCTTTTAATGCCTCTAAGGTGGGCCCAGGCGTGTTTCATTTAATAAAAAATGTTCTGCCAACATCGAGGTGCCCAATCCCCATGTCTGCAGTAGAAATATCCCCCAACCCCTGCCAGTGTGGGACACTGGGTAGCCCACTCCCAGTGTCCTGAAATATAAAAAAAAAAATGCTTCTGCTGACATCGGGATGCCCAATCCCCTAGACAGAAGAAATCCACACACCCTCATCACCCAGCCACAGTAGTACACTGGGGAGCCCACTCTCAGTGTACGCAAAATATTTAAATTCCCTTTATTTCTAACATCAGGGTGCCCAATCCCCATGTTGACACTACTCCCCCTGACAGTATGGGACACAGTGTAGCTCACCCCTAGTGTCCCCAGTTATGCTTTGTACTCCCCAGTACAGTGGTACACTGGGGAGCCCACCACCAGTGTCCCAATATATTTCTGTTACCTGTCAAAAAAGAAAATGGTCCCTCAATGTCTTTTTAGTTAAAATAACCTGTAAAGAAGAAAACGGTCCCTTGTCATCTTCCCCACTCCCCCTTCCCCATCCTGATCCTCCCACTTAGCAGTCCACCTCCCCACACACCCCCTTGCCCTATACTTACCACCGCAGGCTTTCGGCTGCTATCTTCTGTTAACCGGGACATGTCTGCACTCTTCAAAGCCTAAACCGTGAACTGAAGAATCAAGGTAAGCACTGTATAATGGCTGTCAATGGCATTTTGAACTTATGTTGATATTTCAGCCAGTTTTTGGAATTTTTACACCAAATTTTCAACATGGCCTTTTTGGGACCCCACCTCATGAACACTGTCACAGTCATTTTATTACTCGGACCCAAATTACCTTTTGGGACTGATTAATAAAATGACAGTGCCAATGTTCATGAGTGAAACAAAAAGCCATATTGGTGGTCTCTCTAAAAAAACACCAGTTACATGTGGTCATTTAAAATTTTCTTACACACTCATACATGTGCCAATTTTTTAATATTTTCACTCCAAATTTTCAACATTACCGTTTCTTCATACCCCGTTATGAACAGTACAGCTGACCTGTCAGTCTATGCTTGTTACGTTACAACTGGATGCTAGAGCCATATTTAAGGTTTATCAACTTCATCACTGTTTACTGAAGCAGTTAGGTTCAACATTGGATACTATCAACTACAAAGAATTTCTGCAATCTGCTATTGCCACAGCCCAGCAACAACATGCAGTTTCCAAATTATATTTATTTCTATTCTCTAGGATATATTCGCCTTTAACTGGTGACTCTCCTTACTGGGTTGCAACCTTCCCTCACTCCAAGTTTGATAGGCCTAAAATCTGGTCAGATGCGTATGCATATATCTCTCAAGATAGGCTTTGCTTTACTCAATTTTATATTTTGAATAACCTTTACTTCATGCCTTCTAAGCTATTTAAAATGGGACGGTTGCAATCACCGATCTGCATGCGTTGTGATCAAACAGAGGGCACTTTATATCTTATCCTTTGGGAGAGTCCCAATGTGGCTGTGTTGTGGGAATCAATTAAATGTAAGATAGATTCATTATTTGGGGTTGATGAGCATTTTACACCAGAGGTTTGCTTAGTAGGTGATTATAGTCAAATCTCCGCAAGAGAACAGAGGTATGCTGTGGCTATGATCTTGATGTCGGTTAAAAGACTGGTTCTGCATCATTAGTTGGGTCAATCTTTACTTTCCTACAAGGAATGGCTGCAGGGGTTTCTCGACAACCTACGTATTGAAAAACTTATACTGTAGCTAGCATTCATACTAGGTTACCCAGTTACACTAAGAAGTGGAGCAGGTTGCACTTCCTGTACATAGCCTAGGCACTTTGAACAGGTCCCTTTCCATCTTATTACTATTGTGTTATCTTTATTACTGTAGTTATACTGGTTATTCATAGTTTGTGTATCCTATTCAGAATATTCCTCACCCACTTCCATTTCTTGTTGTGCATATTAATGTCATTGCGCTACAGGTTTGGGGGCTCAGAGGTTGGGAGGGTTGGGGGTGGTAGGTTTGTTATGTATGTTTGTGGGGGTGTTTTGTTAGTGGTTTTAATGTATTGTTGCTGAATTGTTTGTTGTTATGAAACTAATAAAATATATTTAAAAAAAAATGAACAGTACAGCTGCCATTTTCACATCCTGGCTGAAAGCGTGTTCGCTACTGTGGCACAGAGCGGCGCGTTTGTTGCATGAAATCACCTTTCAGGACCAATCAATGAAACAACACTGGCAGTGTTCATGAGGTTAGCATCCCCAAAAAGCCATGGTGAAAATTTGACAAAATTCCTATACATGCCCATGGGTTATTTGTGTTGTGCATGTGCGCTCGTTGAATTTATTCTATGCACGCACATAACTTTGCTACTTTTCAATCTTTTGATGCCAAATTTTCTCACCACCTCATGAACAGTACAGCTGACATTTTTCACCCTGCCCGAAATGTGTTTCACACCTGTGGCGCAGAATGGCGAGCAGTTGCACATAATTATATTTTGCATTTCATTTCACAATTTTTCTATACCGGAAAGTACATGAGGTGGGGTAATAAGATGGCTCTGCTGACAATTTAGAAACATAGAAGTTGACGGCAAATAAGGACACAAGGCCCATCCAGTCTGCCCATTTCTTTCTATCTTATAAATGTGCCATCGACTTTGCTATGTCAGTGACCTATCTATTCATAGTCATTTGTATTGCTCCCTTATGCCTATCCCATGCCTGTTTGAAGCCCTGCACTGTATTCATAGCCACTACTTCTTGTGGTAAGCCATTCCATGCATCTACCACCCTTTCTGTGAAAAAAGAATTTCCTCACATTCCCCTTAATCGGCCTCCCTCTAATCTCATGCTGTGTCCTCTTGTCCTCAATTTTCTTATATTTAAACATGTTAGACTCTTTCACCTTGTTTATGCCCTTAAGGTGTTTAAATGTCTCGATCATATCACCTCTCTCCCTCCTTTGCTCAGAGGTATACATATTGAGCTCAGTTAATCTGTCCTCATATGTCTTCGATGCAGTCCCTGCACCATTTTGGAGTTGCCTTCTCTGGACTGCCTCAATTTGGTTAATGTCCTTGAGAGGTGTGGCCTCCAGCCTGCGCAGTACTCCAGATGGGGCCTAACCAATGTCTTGTACAGAGGATTATTACCTCCCTCTTCGACTTGTGATACCTACTAATACACCCTAACACCCCCTAGCCTTACCTAACATTTTAATAAATTTGATCCTGTTCAACACATGGAAGCACTTCTATACGTGTCATGCATATACCGCGAGATTGGAGCACAGGTTCTGAAGGATCCTAAGCTCCCAAAGTAGAATAGGATACTATTATACTATCTCAAAATATGAGAATTCATTACAAAAATTCTGTTAATGCATCAGTTAGGGTTTCTACTACAGTGACAAAGTCTGGAAATTCAATGTTAGGGTTACCAACCCTACTAACCCCCACCCTCCACACACCCAGCAAGTGTGAGGGGTGTGCCTTGGGATTATGAGGCCTAACTCTCATCCCATTCTCTCTATACTGTACCCTCTCAGCTTCCTCATAAAATGGAATAGGGTGAGAGTTAGGCCTGATGACACCAAGGTACATGTGAAAGGCAATGGTCAGTTTTCTTATTTCCAGGGCAAATAGCTGCAAAGACAATGAGGGATAGTTTTCTACTTTTTACAGGAAAACAAATGGGTATAGAAATGGACCCACTGACACCAGTGATAACTGGGGCAGTGGAGGAGAGATCCACTGGAACCCAGGGAGACATGGCAAGTAGCCACTAAAATAAAAATATGTATAAACCAAGGCATGGGTTTGGCTTAGGGGAACGCCTGTACCCCCATGCCTTTGGTTTTGTGTATTTTATATTGCTAACTACATCTCTGGCTTTCCCCAAACGGAACACATCATAGTTGGAGATTTTAATGTAAACGGCTTGCCAGTTTGGTTTCCATGCCAAGGACACCTTAACTGCGCTGGACCTGACCCAGCTGGTCAGTCAACCTACCAGGGTGAAACCGCACTAACAACTCTAGCACCCTGATCGACCTTCTCCTCACCAACCGTCCCCACAGAATCTCTAACCTGGTGGTCCTTCCGGACTCCCTAAGTGATCACTCACTCATCTTCTTTTCTTGGTCGTGTCTTCAGCAGAAACCCAAACCAAACTATATTGTCCGGCATCGTCTCTGACCCGGAGGCCTCACAAAACTAAGAAAAAACTTAACTCAATGGGATTGGTCCCCCATCTCCCGGGCCCCTACTATAGATGAAGTCCTTGATTATTTCACCTGTTCTTTTAATAAAGCATGTGACATCTGTGCCCCACTAGCAAAAGTGCAATCAAAAGCGTAATGTCCCCTGGATCACGTGCAGTGCTCCAACGGCTAAAGCACAGAGATGATCTCTGGCATAAAGCATTCACATCCGGCATGCGAGGCGGACAGGCAGAAGTCTATAAAGTGGCTCGTAACAAATGCACTTGGGCCATAAAACAGGCCGTCGAACTACTACAAAAGCCCTTGCCTCCTCCTGGGGAATGCTCGGTTTTCTGGGACAATATCAAGGAACTCAATGGCAAATCCGGCTCCCACCCCCACTAACTGCCAACAATGTCCCTACCACTGACCGCTGGCCATCACCAAATGCCTCAACTCATTATTCTCTGACCTTAGTGCAGTACTCCCAAATACCTCTTATGCCCCACTCCTGCAACCCTGCCCCTAACACCCAGCATCCCCTTCCATCTCAGGATGATCTCTATGAATGAGGCAAGGCCTTATCTCATTAAAGCACTCAGTGGCTCTTGCTATTGCAAAGATTCTTTTGATATGAGAATACTACATATAGTATTAGATACAGTCTCTCCCACTGACAGACCTCATTAACTGCTCCTTAAGTCTGGGGCAGTTCCCAGCAGCCTGGAAGACTGTCACAGTCACCCCAATACTGAAGAGTGGTGACAGCACCTCCCCCAATAACGTCCGTCCCATATCCATTCTCGCACCACTCTCAAAAGCCCTCAAAAAAATTATAGCCACCCAACTCACTGAGTACCTGCTTGCTCATAATCTACTTTGCAGGGAGCAGCATGGCTTCAGATCTGGGCACAGTACAACTACGGCTCTCACTGAGTTCGCTAATTTATTCTCTCTGCCCTGGATAGAAAACTCCTAGCTGGAGCTGTCTTCATCGACCTATCAAAGGCCTTTGACACAGTCTCCCACCCTTACTCTTAAGCACACACCACCACATAGGTCTGTCCCTGTCTCCTGGTTTACCAGTTACCTCACAGCTAGATCACAATGTGTCAAAATAAACAACACCCTCTCAACCACCCTGCCAGTCCCTCTGAGGTTCCCCTGGGCTCCATCCTTGGCCCTCTATTATTCAGCATCTACCTAAATACCTTGCCCAATTCCTGCTCCGGCAACCTACTACTCCATGCGGATGACGCGGTTCTTTTTGCTTCGCACCCAGATCTCACAGTATTGCAGTCCTCCCTCCAACACGCATTTAGCCAGATTGAAAACTTGTTCATAGAACAAAGACTTGTGATCAATGTAAAAAAGACAAAGACCATGCTCTTTGCCCACCAACGGAATAAGGCCAAGAATGCATAGCTAACAATCCTCTCCCTCTTGCTCCTTCCTCTAGAACAGGTCCATACATATAAATACCTGGGCCTTACATTTGATTCAACCTCTCCTTCCAGTCACATTAGCACTCTGTCATCAGCCATAAATGTCTGTATGGGCCTATGGTATCGGCACAAGGATTCCCTACCTCGGAAGCCCTTAATCTGGTTGTCACCTCCTCAGTCCTCTCCCTAGTCGATTATGGGCTCACTATCTGCTCATTGCTGACCACACAGCACTTAACAAATCCTACCTGGCCATAAACAAAGCGTCGTTCTCTCTGGGCAGACAAGCGTACCCATACTTGTACCCTATATGCCCTGACAAATCTCCTCACCCTGGATGAAAGGCTATTTTATCAAACATGTCTCCTCACAAAGAAAGTACACCTGGGGCTTACCCCCTTGAGGGTTTCTGCCTCTCTTCTATCCTCCCACACCTCAGTGAACACCCACACTACCAACCGACAGGTGTGGTCCATCACGAGGGTTAGAACCTCCTTAGCCCAAAGGTCATTCCCACACAGGGCCTCAGTCTGGTACAACAAACTCCCCACCGATGTCTCCTCCATCTCCAAATTAGGACCTTTCAAGTCAGCCCTCAAAGAGCATATTCTCACTTCACGGCACTGCCAATGTACCAGATAGTGCCGGGTCACCTATCTATCATCTTACGGAACCATCCCGCCACTGAGCTCCTACCGATAGGGCTACCAAACATTACCAATTAACAATGCCTCCTTTGGCTGCACTCACAAGATATCTGTCTAATTCTCTACTTCGCTGTAAATATCAAACCTGTTACTCCCTCCCCTATCAGCAAACTTATTGTTCTCTTGAAAACTGTAAAATTCCGCTCTCGGTAACACATTCAATGCTATGTATAGCTGATCTTGATTCTGCAATATTGTATAACTGAAAAAACTGTAACCTTTAGCTGCCATTCTATGTCTATATGTATTAAGTGTTTGTATTTGTTTTTTCTGATGCTGAGCCTTTGTAAATGAGTCCGACTCAAAGGTTGTAATCCTAAAGTCTGTTAAATAAATAAATAAAATACATCTATTTAAAAAAGTGATAATTTTAAAATTTTGTATCCTTCTTTGTGATCCCTTTTCACCAGCCGATCCTCACGAAAAAAGATCGGCCGTTGAAAAAGGATCACGAAGAGGGATTTATAATGTTTAAAAGTGCATTTTTTAAAATAATAAATACACAAAACCAAAGGCATGGGTAGGCACAGGGCGTCCTCCTAAGCCAAACCCATTCCTTGGTTTGAAAAATATCCGTTGGGCAAGTTCAAAGATTTTGTTTTCCCCTTCCTGAAGGACAAAACAAAATGTGCAGACCCAAAGAGGATACCTGGCAAATGGATTCATAGATTTCCAACCTTTTGCAATCCCTTGGTTCATGTGGGACCTTTAAGATCCCTGCTGACAAAATCCTTTCATTGTACACTGTGCTAAATGTTCAAGTTTTATACCAAATGTTTTAGTTTAGTACTGTGTAAAATGTTAAGTTCTGTACCAAATGTTTAAGTTTCAGTACTTTACAAGTGATACTCTGTGTAGTTTCTTTTCTCTTTCTTACTGATGTGGAGCCTTTGTAAAGGAGTCTATGACTCAAAGTTTCTTTCAATAAATAAAATAAATAAAAATAAATGAGCCACTCACAAGAGAATCCCTCATCAAAACTGCATCTATCCCAAAGACTGAACTGAGCATGCCCAGAACCCAAAATATCAAAACTGAATAACTTTGGAACAGATTAATCTTTTTCACTAAATCAATGCTGAATTGTTCCTTAGGATAACCTCTTTCTAGCCTTAACTCATCAGGCCAAAATTCTAAATGGTATGCGCGCAGCGCATTCTCGTAAAATGACCCTGACATTTGCCAAATAAAGCAAAAAATGCATGTTTGGTGCTTTGCTGCACGAAAACTGCAAATCTGATCAAAACACAACTTGGCAAGTCAAGAGATCTACCATCTGAGACCATGTATTCCAAATTTCATGCAAATCCGTTGAACAGTTGAGAAGTTATTAAAGTGCAAAATATGGGATTTAACATTAAACTGCCTACTCAACCCTAACTATAGGGGTGCGACTGCGCCCCTATATAATATATTCATTGCAAAAAACTTTGTTAATGCACCAGTTAGGGTTAAACTGGTAAAAGTAGGGACATGTGGTATTAGAGTTTCCAACCTAACACGCCACTCCCCCATCCTGCAAGCAGCAAAAAGCTAAATTAAGGCAATATTATGGTTTTGGCTGTCTGAATCTGGACAAATCAGGCCTGGGGTCTTCCTTGGGTGATCAACCATGATGCTTACTCCATTCCATCAGCAAATAAGCTCAAGTGCAGACTATAGGAGAATGGGGTGAGTGTTAGGGTTGATCACGCAAGAGCCCAGACCTGATTTGTTAAGACTCAGGACAGCCAAAGCTGTCCAGTTAGCAAGATACATTTATTGGTGTTTCTGCAGGATATCGCTTTATGGGTTTTCAAAATATTAAAAAAACAAAAAAAAAAACAAGCAAACAAGATGGCGGTTATATGAAAAAATATTTTTTCTCATGAAAACCTTACCCCATACAAAACAACATCCTATTTCTTATGGGCCAAATTTTGTGTAAAACAGCTATCCAAAAGACTGTACTAAACATGCTCAGAACCGAAATTTCAAATCCTTATAACTCTGGAAATGATGAACATTTTTTACCAAACCAGTGAAAAGGCTCCATCGTGCTTCCAAACCCTTTCCACCCTGAAAATTTGAAAACCAAAAATTCCAAACCATCTTGCAAATCCAGTGCATGGTAGTAGAAGATATTAAAGTGCAAAATTAGGGGTTTAACATTAAACAGCTTGTTCAGCCCTAATTATAGTGGCACTACTGCATCCCTATACCACACCACTATGATATACATATATCTATATCTATATCTATATATATCTATCTATATCTATATATAGATATACATATAGATATTTGTAACCAGCCTCTCTCTTCACTTATCTTGAGGCTGGTTACTAGAGGGCTCTCAAAGGTTTAGATTTGACTCTAAGAGTTGCAGATACACTCCCAGCAAAAGTTATTCATTGAAGCTATCTATGAATGGAGCACCAGTTTGTGAAGGTTATCCAAGTAAGCGTTGTAATAGAGATGCCCTTCTGAAAATTAAAAACCTAGGTATCATACTGTTTTCCCCTGACAGTGTAGCTGAATTAATGGTCATCAGGTGGAGGGGGGATTGATAAGGGTTGGGTTCAGAAAGTCCCCATGTGAGGGGCAAGATCTGGGTGTCTGTTTTTGGGCCACTAGGGCTATTCATGTAGTGTCGAAGAGAGGCACATATGGCCAGACCAACCATGCTTTATGCACTTGTAATGATATCAGATTCTGATATGCTTTTCCATTTGTTGTCCTGGACACACTGAGACATGTGCTGGCACAGCTTGCCTCCCAGGGAGGTGCTTGTCCTGCCTGGGGAGAGTGCCATCATGCAAATGGTCTTGGGAGTGCCAGGGCTCCAGGTATCTCACAAGAGAGGTTAGGGATTTGTAGGGTTAAAAGAGACCCAGTACTTTAAGTAATGTGTGATAGTGTCCCTTTAGTTTAAGGAGTTGACTGGGAAAATAATGTAGCCATGAGGTGGGCAACAGGCTCCACAAGTAAGCTGGGTACCATCAGGCCAGTGTTGAGAAGCAGCAGTAGTAATCTATGCCACACTAGAGATGGAGGAGTTTTTTCAAAAGTACAATCATGTGGGCATGGCCCATGGAGATCCCATTATGTAGTGCGACCAAGTACTACCATGTAAGTTATATGGCCGGGAACTACACGGAGAGCTGTGTCCTCTTAGGCAGCTAATAAAAAACACCATGCTTGATCCCTGCTCCAGTATGGACGTTCTAATTTGTCTGTGGTCTCATGTTATTGGTGCCTCAGAGTATGGTTTTAAGGGACCTGTGATGCCCATCACCCCGACTGTGATATCAAGGTGACTTGTACTGGTGAAGAACTTGTATTCATGGAGTAAGGTGGGTGCACACTCAATGGGATGCCATCAGGTACCCTTAGATATAGATGGTGACCAGATCATGTGCGTATATCAATCTATGAAATAACATGAAAACTACTTCACATTGTACAATTGAAGAAATGTATTTCATATACTTGTATATTATCGTGCCACCAGCTAGGACTTGCTGGACTTTTGACATTTGTGATTTTGAGTTTGGTAGTTTGTCCTACTTAGGTCCCTTACTTGTAGTGCTTTATTTTCTGATATTGTTTATTTTGATCCCCATAGCACCCATCCTCACCTCCTCCATTCTTTTGGTAACTGCCTTTTTTACCCCGGTTTAAGGTTTGCTGTACACTGGGACAGAGGGAGGGAAGGGTTCTGAGTCGGGATTTCAGGTGAGCTGATCATCCAAACACTTTGTACCACTGAGTGACTTGTTTTGTTTCAGCAACCCCAACTTTGCAGTTTAAGGTGCCTGTGTGAGTGGTGACTCTAAGTATTATACTGTTTTGGTGTCTCCAACTTTGCAGTTCGAGATGCAGGTGAAAGTGGTGGTTCGCAGTTCCAGGTATGGGTGTGAGGGGTGACTGTAAATGAGAAAACTATGATACCAGCATTCTGTGAAAACTGATCAGGTAAACACAATAGCTGCCTAATGTTTATCTTCTAGAATCACTCCTGGTGAATTGATATATGAGCAGACCAGGTACAAGGATGACCACTGATTAACTAGAAGAATTATTCAATGGTCAGGTGACTGGTTTACACCAACTGAGTTACTCAGAAGTTGTAGCACATTTTATAATCTTTTTTATTACATTTTAAATTATTATTTTACTAGTCTTGTTCTATAACCATCCTTCTTCAGGATGTTAGTTATTTTGTGGAATATCTACTTAGTCATTGTTCATTGTGTCTCTGTACTTTCTTTCTTTAGTCTTTGGTAACTGGGTGAGGCCCACTAGGCACAAGGGCCTGTTTTCAGGAGTGACCTGGGAGCACTGGGGAGGTTAAGTGACTTGCTCAGAGTCACACAGTATGCAAGTGGAGGTTGTAAGAATCAAACCCAAGTCTGCTGGATGTACCAATCTCATTCACAGCTTGTTACAGAGTCACACAGTATGCAAGTGGAGGTTGTAGGAATCAAACCCAGGTCTGCTGGATGTACCAATCTCATTCACAGCTTGTTACTCTAACCTCTAGGCTATACTGCCAACCCCATAACTTACAGTTTTCAGCACATAGCTTATAGTTTTCTAGGCTGCAGCAGTCAGGACCTGATACAGTTATATAAACAAAGTACTAAAAGGTTGGTCAAGCATGATAAGGTATATCAGGACCAGCAAAAATAAAGACAACCAAGGACGTTCACCATCCATGGCTTAGCACAGTTTTCATGAAATGTTGGATATCTTGCAGAAGGGCAGTTGTAGGAGGTGGCTAGTAAAATAATACCCTAAAATGAAAAATAAAAAAAGATTGGGACAGCGGAGACTGAATAAACTCTTTCTTGAGTGTACATGTGGATGAGCTGAGTAGGCCTGTCCTCCTGCAAAAGAACAATACTGTCCATATTTAGGGCCCTGGGTCATCGTGACCTTTTTGGGAAAAACACCCAGCATTTATGTGCTTCGGCTAAGAAACAGCTGTTTTGGAAGGACCCTCCTGGTTTCAGATGATGATGCACTTAATGATCAGATATTATTTATTTATTTATTTATTGAAATGTTTCATCAGGAAGGCACACTGAACAACAGGTTGCTCGTTTCCTGGTGCAACCTGGGGGGGAAGGGGTACAATAGGGATGAGTCATTTTGCATTCAAGTTACAAAGATCAACATAGCATACAATTAATTAGGGCAGTTGTTACAAACAGTGTTGCATACATATATAATTTGGTAATAAGTGAACAAATGCTATCATGAAATTAGGGGTGAAAGAGAAAGAGGATGAGATGACAGATAGTCCAGAGTCATTTGCCGGAGGGACCTCTTCAGGATGCAGGGAACCCTGCAAGGGGACAGGGGACTGGAGTAGGGATTAGAGAGGGAGCAAGAGAGGGAGTAAGTGTGATTAACACCTAGGAGGGAAATATGGCCTGAACCAAAAGAAAACCTTAAGGATGCAATGAACCCTGCAAGTGGGCAGGACGTTTAGGTGACTGTAAACTCTCCTGTGGTTAGGTGCTGAATTATGGAGGGATGGTGAGAGGGAGTGAATCAAAAATAACACCTGAGAGGGGATAAAGCCTGATCCAAGAAACCCTCCAGGATGCTGGGGACACTGCAAGGGGATCTAGAAGGCCAAGGATAGGTAGATGGGAGTAGAAAAGGTGGCAAGCCTAGGCACTATAGGACCCCTTTAGGGTGCTTAGAACCCTGCAAGGGGAGTGTGAAGGCTAGGAAAAAGGGGGAGAGATTAGGGCAAGGAAAAAGGTATGAGAACTAGCAACTAGGAAGGGCTAGGGTCAATACAGGCAGTAGAGTCGATGAGGCATTGGGTAAATTCAAGGGATGACCTGTAAAGAGTAAGATGGAGGAAATTAAAGCTTGTCATGACAGGAACAGTTAGGTGCAAGATAGTTGGAGAGGGCAGTGTTGATGGAATAGAGAGGGGAGCATTGGATTTGGGGAGATAGAGAGTTCCATATTTTAGGAAATGGTGAGAGCACCCAGACTGGCTGGAGAGGGTGTAGCGGCAGGGGACAATCAGCACGTGAGTGACGGTAGATCTGAGGAAGTGGGAAGGAGGAGGGGGTTTTATAAATGAGGGGGAGAGGTAGCAAGGGAGTTCACCCAGTCAGTGTTTAGTGGTGAATTTAGCGCAGTGTGAGAGGTGTATATTTGTATGGGAGGGGAAGGACAGGGCTCGATAGAGGTCACAGTGGTGGGTGCGAGAGGGAGCATCAAGGGCAAAATGGCAGAAGGAGTTGAAGAGAGTGTCCAAACTGATCAGGAGGACTTAGGAGCAGCACCATTGACTATGTCACAGTAGTCAAAAATGGGGAGGATCATCTTCTTGACAAGCTCACGCCTAGCCATAGGAGGGATGCAACTGCAGTTCCTGAACAAGGTACCAAAGGGGCGCAATTGGGGTGCATTTTTTTCTGGATGGCATCAATGTATCCAGCGAAGTTGAGGTGTTAGTCTAATCAAACCCCAAGGTATCTGAAGGATGAGGTGTCCTCAAGTAAAGTCCCATCAAGAGTGCGGAAAGTGGGCAGGGAGGGAAGCCTAGAGAGTCTCTGCCTTGTGCCAAAGGTCATGGAGACTGTCTTCTTGGAGTTGAGGAATAATTGATGGTTTGCAAACCAGTGCTGGACCTTGTTGAAGTTGTGCTGCAAGCTGGATGTAACCTGAGCTGGGCATGACCCAGATGCATACAGGACTGTCTCATCAGCGTACATGTGTACGGTGGAGGAGGGGGAGCAGACAGATGGCAGGTCACTAAGGAAGATGGAGAATAGCAGGGGACCAAGGACGGAGCCCTGAGGGATGCCAGTGCAGATCGGGATGGGTGGCAAGATGGCATCTGCGATCTTAACTGATTGGGTTATACCAGTAAGGTAGGCCCTAAATCAGTTAGTGGCAAAAGGGGTTAGACCAGCAGATGAGAGGGAACCAAGGAGAAGGGAGTGGGAAACAGTGTCAAAAGCCTTGGCAAGGTCGACAAATATGGCTGAGATGATTTGGGTATTGTCCATCCCGGAGAGGATGGAGTCAGTGAGCCAAAGTAGGGAGGTTGTGGTAGAGTGTTTTTTCCTGAAACCAGATTGGAATGGGGTGAAGAAGGAGGCATCAGATAGAAAGGAGGTGAGTTGAGAGGACTAGACATTCTTGTAGTTTGGCTAGGGTAGGGAGTAGCGACTGGGCGATAGTTGCCAGGGGATGAGGGGTCTCCACCTTTAGGTAGGGGAGGAGCACTGCATGCTTCCATGTGGTAGGGATATTGGAGGTTGAGAAGGAGAGAGTTAAGATTAAGGAGAGGGGTAGGCAATGGCTGGGGCTGAGAGAGAGAGTTTAGGGTCAAGGTCATCTGGGAAGATCCTTTTGTGGGGTTGATGGCAGGAGGGCATTTAGAGTATTAGTGGGAGTCTGAAGAGAATGAGAAGGAGAGGGTGTGTGGAAATAGGAAGTGGAGCAGTTATTCTTTTGGGGGAGGATAGGGGCAGCCATGACATTTGAGGAGGGGTAATTGGGAGGGACTTCAGCAGTTCGGTTGCACAGGAGGTATAATACGAGTTAAATTCCACAGCTATGACATGGGAGCTGGGCTATGACTGCTACTTATATTTTAAACACTGGGGAAGGGGTGGGACTGAGGGATAAAGAGGGCATGAACCACCTTCCAGAACTTGGAAGGAATTTATGTTAGTGAGGAAAGCATTTCTGAAGTAATCAGACTTGGCTAGCCTTGCTGCCTGGTAATGGTCAGATGTCTCCCAGGTACATTAGCATGGAGAGACACTGACTACATTACTAAAATTGTGCAGGAAGCAGGAGAAAACATTGATGTCCTGAGTGCATAGGGATTAATGATCTCGCCAGCTGGTCAGTTGTGGAGGTTAGTACTAAATCCCACCTGCAAAAATCCCACTGGCAAAATACCACAGGAATATTCCCGATGCATGTTTTAACTGACAGCAAAAAATCCCAATAGACACAAATACTGCTGGGGTATATTTTGTACCATTAGCAACTCTGTGACTGAGTGCTATGAGTTCTCCTCTGCCGAAGGAAATTATGTCCTAAAGTTCATGAAGGAATGTTTTTTTTTTTTGTTTGTTTTTTTTCTTATATTTTCCACTCTTTATCACAGAGAGTCCTCTGTCGGGCTTCAGCCCTGGGACTTCCACCTGCCATCCATTGCGCTTTTCCCAGTTACCCCTGGCTTGTCCCCCAGAGGGTGGGACCAAAGAGCCGGGTCCCCATATCCAAGCTGCGGACAGTAGTTGGTTAGGAGTGCAGCGATGACAGGCTAACGGAAGCCCAGGGGAGGGCTTCACAGAGACAGAGGGCTCTCCCCTCCTTTTCTATTTTTCTTGCAGGTGGGGATGTGCAATGATGCCAGTGTCCACCCTGCCTCCCTGTGTCAAGGCGCGGTAGCGTGAGTGACTCCTGCCTTCACCAGGGTCTTCCTTGTGCTGGACACTTCTCCACCCTCCCTCTCGGAGAAGGAGAGCTGTCCATGGAACGCTCCATCCTTCTCACTCGGCTGGCCCTCCGACGTCCCAGGTCCATTCCTAAAATGAAGGAATGCTTATGATCTGCCCTTTTTTAATTTTTTGCGTTAGGTCCAAGTGTGCAAGGTAATACACTGTGCTGGGGAACTCTTGGGGTTCATTCCTTTTAAGGTGCTGGTGTTGCATAATATTTTATGAAGAGTCCCATACACTGCATTGCAGAACATTTGATGGCAATATAGAAACATTGAAGTCAGCCTGTGAAAAGTAAGGATTTGGGCAGAGGAAGTATTCGGAGAAAGTATGCTTCTGTGGGGCAGAGAAACACTGAAAGCAGTGGTCAGTCCTAGGAGTCAGGTACAAGATAGATTCAGGGACAGTATGCTTATGTGGGGCACAGACACATTAAAAGGAATGGCCACCCTCTCATAACATGGTCAGGGAATTTATGCAAGCGACACAAAAATTGTTCACTGCAATCCATACTGCTGAGTCTCGTAAGTGCTGTGTGTTGGCTGCAACGGAGCAACCATGCTGCCCTGGACCCCGGCACACTGCAGAAAAACTCCTCTGCTCCCCTCTCTGATTGCTTTCTGCTGTGTTCTGCACCTCCCAGAGTGTTAGAGTGATTGAAGCAATTGGAGCCCTGGGAACAGTCAGACAGCTGCCGGATCACCAAGTGAACTGTGGAACACAATGACTAGGCAGCAGACAAGGGGTGTCACTTTAGAATGGTGAGTTAAATATATTTCAGGCTTTTAATGTGTTGGGATTTCAGTATGTAGTATTTTTGCATGTCGAGTTTTTCCGGTATTTTCATAACGGATTTCAAGGCGGGATTTAGGACGGATCCCATTGTGGAGACCAAGGAACACCTGACCAGGCTGGGAGACAAACTGTCATCCATTTTGTCGGCATCTCCTTCTCTGAGATCCTGCCAGTCTGGAGAGAGGGGTAGACAGATGGAAGGTCAGAGAAGAGGAGATAGGGGAGCTAAACATGTGGCTCAAGGGTGGTGCCAGGAAAAAGGACACAAATTTGCAGGTAACTGGCAACAGTTTGGGGAGTGAAAGTTCTTTAAATTTGATGGACTGCATCTGACTAAGGAGGGAGTCAGTGCATTGGGGCAGAAGTTTGATGTCTTTGCAGAATATTTAAACTAGTAAATGGGGAGAGGGCTGCAGCACCCGATACATCGAATGGGAAGTACACCCCTCTCCCCTCAGCTAGTGATCAAACAGGAGTTCAGCATGTTTATGGTTCATTGCATCACCACGTAATGAAAAGGTCCATCTCCCATATGATGTGCAGGAAATGCTGGACCTCGCCAGCAACTACTATCAAATCTGGCCAATGGAAAATAATTTACACAAATGTCTGCAGTCTGGAAACAAGATCCCAGACCTGCAGGCAACAATAACAGAGCTAAACTGGACATAGTAGCCATTAGTGAGACATGGTTCACCAGTAACCACACTTTGGAGACTTCAGTACCCGGCTATGTACTGTTCAGAAGAGACTGAGGTGCAAAAAGTGGGGGGGGAGTGCAGTGGCCCTTTATGTCAATGAAAATATCAAAGTTACGGAAATTCAGAATACACATAAGAAGCCAAAAGAACTGCGGGTCACCCTGGACACAGGAAATGGGGCAGCCATACAAACTGGGGTTGTCTATGGGTCTCCAGATCAGGGGGAGGACATAGACACATTACTGTTAGAAGATATACAATACATGACAGCCAAACGGGAGGTTCCGATAATGGGAGACTTCAACTGCCAGATACAGATTGGTCAATACCAGCAGGAACATTTGCCAGAACTAGACACATGGTGGATTCCCTGCAGGTGAGGGCCTCAAACAACTGGTACAACAACCCACAAGAGACAGGGCTATCCTAGATCTAGTACTGACTAATGGGGAAAAGATCACAGATCTCCAGGTAGAAGGTCACCTGGGGCCAGTGATCATCACATGGTTTGGTTCAATTTGATCACTAGAACTAAATCATCCCATTCCAAGGCAAACACATGAGACTTCAGAGGAGCTGACTTTGATAAGATGGCCAACAGAGTTAAGCTAGGCTTGGCAAGAAGAAATACAGGTGAGGGGGTACAGGCAAAGTGGACAAGCGTTAAGGATGCAGTACTTGAAGCAACATCCCATTGTGTTAGAGAGAAAGCAAGAGCAAAAGAAGGAGGAAACCACTTTAGTTCTCAAAACAGTAGCAGAAAAGGTCAGAGCCAAAAGTCTGGCCTTCAGGAAATATAAGGAAACACAGCGGGACGAAGATAGGGAGGCATACCAAACTTCCCGAAGGGAAGCAGGGAAAGCAGAAAGGCAGGCAATGGCCCAAACCAAGGAAACACTAGCATGAACAGTAAAAAAAGGGGACAAGACTTTCTATATGTAACCCCCTACAAATGGGGGTTCCCAAAAAGTCTCCCTTGAGCTTGCCTAAATGCTCACTGCCAGGCTGGTGTCCTGCATATTAGCAGTTTAAATGTCATTGCCAGAGCCTGTATAGCCTCTGTGCACTGTCTCTTTAAGAGCTGCTTGATTGCAGCATAAGTAATCTGAGATGGAGCTCTGTTGAAAGATGTAACTGTTTGCTGAAAACCGTTTAGAATGATAATGATTATGTAGTTTGTCTAACCTGCTTTCTTGTAGCAGGAACTGTCTTGTTTATCTCCACTATCTTGGTCCTGGACTGCAAATTGGACCAATCTGTTCAGGTGGGACCTAAAATGTTGCCGGACTACAGGAGCAGTCTGAATTCAAAATCTGTAGGAACTTTAGTCTGGAACTTTTTTGCACCCTTTTTGCAACTGAAAGGGGAGCTCTTGCTTTGACTGACAGCCAGATCAGCCAACCAAATCTTTTGGATCTTGTGGAAGTCCCAGGCTGCTTGCAGATTTCAGTTAGAACTAAGCTGGAAGCTGAGCAAGAAGGAGCTGAAGTGATTCTGAGAGCAATCCTGAGTGGATTCGCATGGGAGAACTATGAAAAGGCTGAGAGTTTGGCCTCCATGTCTGCCTGCTGCTCCTGAAAGGGAGAGAAGAGAATTATTTTGGACTAAATCCAAGTTTGTGTGACTAAAGTAAGCTACTGAAGTGGGCCAGGCTCAACCTGAAGAAGACTGAATATTTTTGTTGATTGCGATTGACCTGTCAGGAGTTCCAGCTACCCCTAAGCTCTGGTGTGTGCAGAGACTTTGCGATTGTGCCCGGGGAGCGCTTTGCCTGGTACAGTAGAATTCCCATACATGTAAATGTGCTATGAGCTGCTAGTGTGTTGTGAGTTAGTTCCCCACTGTGTAAACTGTGTTCTGCTTGCCGGGAGCTGTATCCAGCCCAAAACGGACTGCTTCGAGCTTGTCTCCTGCGGTCTGGGCGCCAGACTACCCACTGCACAGAGAGAAGCCATCAACGAGAGACCTGCCTGGGGATCAGCCCCCTGCTCCATGCTTGAACAGGAATGATGCCTCTGCGACTTATGTGGGCCCAGCTTCTCCTGGCATTCCAGATCAACCACCTGCAGTCTCGATTTTCATCCAGTCTGTGTCCAGTCTTGGGTATTGTGAGTAAATACTAGGGTAGCTCCCTACAACAACAGCTTAATCTGAGTGTGTCATCTGATTGTCTTGTTGTTTCATTTTCTTTATGAACTGAGCCCTCTGGCTCCAGATTACAAATATTGTGTACTGTGCATGTTGTGTTTTCTATCACAGGGTCCCAACCAGCTGCAACACCAGGCAACTGTCCTGGCTAGCCCATCTCTTCTCTACCTGGGTACCCAGAGGTGGACAGTGTGGGGGGACTCAAAGCGCATGCATAACTGCTTGATTGATATAACCTTTAAGCTAATTAACCTGATTTTGCGCCTCCCTTGTTCAAGTCCCCTGAATAAATCAGATCTAACTTTTTCTGCATGTAATCTGACTACGGTTCCAGTTTGTGCTCAAAGTACTGTACTGTTGTTATTTGCTGTGCTTAACCTTGTTTTGGGGGTCCCCAGGGTCGAGCAAGAGAACTAGCCCTGGTGAGTGAAGTGCAAAAGTGTGGGTACTTGTGTGGTGCACCAGAGGTTGTGAAAGTGATTATTGTACAGTGTTCAGGCCATCTAGAGGGGAAAAGAGGGGGTAGAAAAGTCTCCGGAGGGCTGTGCCCAGGTTAGCTTGACCACTATCAACCCTGATCTCCGGATGGAGGCACCCGTTTCAGAACTCAGGCCCCTCAACCTGCTACTAGCCAAGCAGGAAGGGTAGTAGCCCTTGGGATAGTGCCACCTATGGGTTACATATAGATACATTAGTGAAAGAAAGTCCAGAGGGGTATTGCTAATATCAAAGGGGATAAGGGGAGTGTGTGGAGGAGGACCAAGAAAAGCATCTATCCTAAATAGATACTTCTGCTCAATATTTACTGAGAGAAGGTAGGGCAGGCCCACAGCTCAGCACCATGAACACACGGGGAGGGAGTGCATTAGTCTTTTCACAAAAGAATGGGTCCTACAAGAGCCTAAGCTCAGGGGGACAAGGTAATGGGACCTGATGGCATACATCCTAAGGTACTAAAGGAGCTAAGGGTGGAACTAGCAGAGCCATTAGCAGTTTAGTGAGTCTCTGCACACAGGAGATGTCTCAGAAGACTGGAGAAGGGCGCATGTCATCCCGCGCCACAAGAGTGGTAGCAGGGAGGAGGCAGGGAACTACAGACCAGTCAGTCTTACCTCAGTTGTGGGCAAGATTATGGAGGCACTACTGAAGGAAAGGATAGTGCAACACCTGGAATCCATAGGAGCACAGGATCCAAGACAGCATGGGTTTACAACAGGAAGGTCCTGTCAAACTAATTTCATAGATTTCTTTGACTGGGAAACCAGAGTGGTGAACCAAGGGGGTGCAGTTGATGTTGTCTACCTTAACTAGCAAAGCTTTCAATACTGTTCACATAGAAGATTGATTAATAAGCTGGGGAGGCTTGGGTTGGGTCAGAAGTTGGTCATCTGGGTGGCAAACTGGTTGGTGGGCAGAAAACAGAGAGTAGTGGTAAATGGTATAGTCAGAAGAGATGCAAGTCGCAAGTGGTGTACCTCAGGGATGGGGCCAGTCCTCTTCAATATCTTCATCAGTGACATTGCAGATGGACTGGAGGGTAAGGTTTGTCTGTTTGCAGATGACACCAAGATCCGCAACAGAGTAGATGATCCAGATGGGGTGGGCAGAATGAGAAGAGATCTGGATAAACTGGCAAAATGGTCAGAAGAGTGGCAACTGGGGTTTAACAAAGAAGTGCAAGATCATGCACACAGGAAGAGAAACCTGAGCCACCTATAACTTGAGAGGAGTTGCTACAATCACAAGGGAAGAAAGAGACTTGGGCATCATCATCACAGATAACCAGAAATCATCAAAGCAGACCACTAAAGCAGTAGGTAAGGCTAGAGGCATGTTGGGGTGTATTAGTGGGTATCGCAAGTTGTAAGAGGCAGGTAATAATCCTCTTTACAAGACATTGGTTAGGCTCCATTTGGAGTACTGCATGCAGTACTGGAGGCTGCACCTGCACAAGGACATTAACAAAATGGAGGCAGTCCAGAAAGGGCAACCAAAATGGTGCAAGGACTATCAGAAGACATATGAGAACAGATTAACAGAGCTCAATATGTATACCCTAGAGCAAAGGAGGAGAGAGGTGATGTGATCAAAACATTCAAACACCTTAAGGGCATTAACAAGGTGAAAGAGTCTAACATGTTTCAATATAAGAAAAACAGCAGGACAAGAGGACACAGCATGAGATTAGAGGGAGGCTAATTAAGGGTAATGAGGAAGTTCTTTTCACATAAAGGGTGGTGGATGCATGGACGGACTACCTCAGGAAGTGGTGGATATGAATACAGTGCAGGGCTGCAAACAGGCATGGGATAGGCATAAGGGAGCAATACAGATGAGTATGAATAAATAGGCCATTGACAGAGTAAAGGCCTATGGCACATTCATAAGGTAGAAAAATGGGCAGACTGGATGTGCCTTGTGGTCCTTATCTGCCATCAACTTCTGTGTTTCTACAGGTGTTTTGCAGCTTATGGTAGTCTGTGAGGTCAACAGGAAGCTGGGTGGATTTGTGGCACTTTCAGACACGATCTCTGGACCTAAGACAGGCTAAGAGTTCTGGAGTAATCCACGGTAGGTGGTTACCTCTAACCCTGGTTTGTTTGAGAGGGGCAAAAGCATTCTAATTTGCAAGGAATACTTCTTTGAAGTAGGCTAGAGCATTATCAACTGAGAGGGAGGAGACTAAGGGAGACCAGTCAGAGAGAGATAGGTTGTGCAGGAGAGGTTCAAGGTCTAGGGATTTGAATGAGAGAAGTTGCAAGGTTTTATGCAGAGATTTTGGTCTCTGGATTTTTCTGACAACAAATATTGGGTTGTGGTCACTTAGAGTGTCTGGGAGGATGTCAGAGCTAATTACTCTTTGGGGGTGGGGGTAGAGCCCACTCGATCAGGGAGTGATTTTGTGTCTTATGGTCAGGGCGGGTGGGCTCTGAGATCAATTGCAAGAGGATCAGGGCCCAAGATCATCACATGTTTTGGATGTTTTGGGAGACAGCCAGTTTAAACTAAGGTCGCCTAAGATGTATAGTTCACCAGAGCGAGAAAGGGCTGTGATGGAGGTTATGAGGTTGAGAGCAATAGAGGGCTGGACATTTGGGCGGCGGTAAATGATGGCTATAAAGATGGGGAAGGTGAAGGGCAGAGTTAAATGAATAGCCAGTCGCGTCCAAGGGATGCTGGGCTAGCAGATGAATATCATCTCACCATTTTGCATCTCATTCTCTGTGTGTTCCTGATATTTTCTGCATGTTTGTTCTTATAGTGGACTTTCATAACATGCACCTTGGATGCATTTTGTTACTTTTAATATCTGCCATGCTGAAAATGTTCACTGAAAAGTGAATTCAGCAAAATAAGTGAAAAGCAAAGATGTGTTTGGCTGGATTTTAAGAGCCTAAGAGACTCATTGGATCTGTTGAATATAGAAATAAGTAGCTAGGCCTGGAAGGCAGAAATGGCCAGAATGTACCCACAAGACAAAAACAATACTAGCGTAGTACTTATAGATATTACAGTTCCTGGTCCTGAGGTACTGAGGCAGCTCAGCCTGTTCTCCTTTCATGGTGTACGTGAACAATCCAGTACCAGTAAGATCTTCCCCTAACATTGGGGCCTGTCAGAGGAAACAACATAACTTATAGTTCAAACAGCTCACCAAATACACAAATGCATTAGTGTTTTTAAATGCTAGAAAAGAACACAGAAAAAGTATGACCACTTACTAAAGTTAAAATAGTATATAATGACTTACAGTGATATAAAAAATTAAAGTGATTATATACCACTTTAACTCTGGTGAGTGGCCATACATTGCCCATGTTCTTTTGTGGTGTTTCTGTGACTGCATGGCAACAGGCTACTCCCTCATTTGAGTATTTTCTCATCCCTTATAGTCACAGAGGCTCTCAGATTTCCCTTGCTTTATTTTAAAACTTTTTTTTTATATTATTGAAAATGTCCATACAATAAAGAGGGTACAGAGGGCGGCTCAGAGGTAATTTAAGGAAGTATTTTTTCACAGAAAGGGTTGTGGATGCATGGAACGGCCTTCCGGAGAAGGTTGTGGAGTCAAAAACAGTGGTGGAATTCAAGCATGCATGGGACAGTCATAAGGCAATTCTAGGGGGTTGGGGTAGGAAGAAGTAGGCTGCTGGTTAACTAGGATCTGCAGTTTATCCATTAGGTAGGGAAATGGGCAGACTGGGTGGGCCAAGTGGTCCTTATCTGCTGTCAAATTCTGTTTCTATGTTTCTATGTTGTCGCCCAATAAGTTTCTTAATACAGAGTCCATTCATAAAGGATAGGGAAATAACTTCAACAAAAATATAAACTAGAAAATTATGAAGTCCCCCCCCCCTCTAAAATTGCTATCAATGAACTTGTACGATATAATCAATTCCCCCCTCTCGTCCCCTCCATCCTTTCAGGCATACTATGATTTAGTACCTAAAATATCATATAAGTACTTAAGTCTCTTAATAGAGTTTCAGATGTCTCAGATTTCTGCTTGTGTTTTTAAATGCTGCTAGAATTACTAAGACACATAGTCATCCAAACTTCAGTTTTGAGTGCATTTATCGCCTTAGAAAATGCACAGAAATGCTGTCTTAAAAAGCACTACCACTTGTGCAACTTCGCTGGGCCATTTCTGCAAGAAACTGTGTCTTATGTCTTCTGACAAGGCCTTGCATTAGGGCATGTCCTACAGGTACTAGAGCTCACTGAATTTATGTTCTTAGAGAAGAGAATTCCAGATATTAGGAGGAGTTTCATAATGCCCAGAGAAGAATTTCTCAGCTGTTTCAATAGTTTTATAGGAAGGTATTGTGAGTCTAGAGTAGGAACACTGAGCCGTGAAAGTGGGGAGCTCTGGTTGAATCCCACCACAGCACATGAATGGTTCTATATGTAACTCTGTACAAATTATGTGACATCCCCATGCCGCACTTTTCCCAGCTGTTGAACTGGTTGAAACAAGGGAAAGTGAAATTGTTTAACCAGGAAATGGACACTAAGCCAAAGCGTGTTTCCAGGTGTCACCTGGGAGCACAAGGAAGTTAAGTGACTTGCTCAGGGTCACACAGTATGCAAGTGTGGGCTGTGGGATTCAGACCTGAGTCTCCAGATTTGCAGCTCAGTGTCCTAAACCACAGCGATATACTGCCTCATAAACAGACATAAACAAGACTCCTATGATACTGAGGCATTGCATCTCATTTGGGAGATCTAGGCAAACAAACTGTAAAAGAACAGAAAAGTGAAAAGAAGATCTTCCCTATAATTGGAAATTCACTTTGTCAGAGCTCACTATAAAGGGCACTAACGGTAGTGTTACCCCTTGTTATGCCAGCAACCCAGGTTCAGGATGAGACTCGGTTGCTTGGAGGCTAGTGGGCAAGGAGGGAGGATTGAGGATCCTGAGGACAGCTCTCTTCCCTTGCAGAGAGTAGGGCACTGTATCCTGCTACTTGACTTCCACCAGGGGGAGGCAAGGTGGTGGCACAGTTGGCACACACCACTGATAATGGATTGCTGCTGGACCCCATGCACCCCTGTATGCCACTGTGTTCTGTTCATGCATGTGTGTCATTGCAGGCTGGCACCCTTGGGGCGAAATTAGAGCATAATGCCCTGCTCTGCCCAGGGATTGATGCCAACACCCCTCGCAGGTCCATGGACAACCACCTGGCAGGCCTCTTCCCTCACTGCTGCTGTGGTCCTGGTTACGTAGTGGAAAACCAGTAAGACTTTGAGAATGGGGCTGAAGGGATGTCAGGGTGAGGTAAACCAGGGGCTGAGGAGCAGAAAATATGATTTGAAAAAAAAAAGGAGCAAAAAACACCAAAGAAGGTGTTGCAGAGTATAATAAAAATTATCTTTCCTGTCTGGCCCGTCGGCATAACGGTTGGATTCCGTCTGCGACTCCAGCGACCCAGGTTGGGAATGGACCTGGATTGCTGGAGGGTCGGCTGGGGGAGAAGGATGGAGCATCCAGTGATGGCTCACTTTCTCGGCGGGAGGGTGGGGATGTGGCTCAGTGTCTGCTGGCCCTTGGCAGAGGCCAGGGACATAGCAGGACATCCGGCCCTAGATGTATGGGGACTGGTGGACTCTTGGCAGCATGACATCAGTGGCATGCCACTGCCCAGCGAGAAAAGGCAGAAAATGGCACCCTGGCCGATCAGGTGACGGCCTCCCTGACTCCTTGTTACTGGACTCCTGGACCTCCATCTGCCACCTCAGCAGCACCCAGGGTGGTGCCGCACGGCTGATAAGGCTCATCCCCTATGCAGGTAAGGGATCCTCCCAATGAAGGGATACATCGGGGATACCTGGGGCTGGCTGTGATGTGGGGCAGTGGGGTCGGGAGTGGCCAGGATGGGTGGATCCACGTGGGACTGAAGGAGTGATCAGTCAGGGCATAGGGTGGGAGCAAAAAAAAAGTTCTCTGTCCCTAAAATTGGAGCCATACTTTAGCTACAGAAGAAGACCAGAGTGTAATAATTGTAAATACGTTGCTTAAATGTTTGCAGGTAGGAATACATTCTGACAAACAAGATGCAGTGTGATTATTACAGCACTAGCACAACAGCAATAATATTTTAAAATCAGCTCTAGAGGAGAGACAGGAAGCCAGCACATATCGACCAGCACCAGTGTAATATGATCAGAGGGTTTTGAATGAGTTAAAATTCTGGCTGTGAAATTATCAATAACTATAACCTTGAAATACTAACTTAGCAAGGTTGGGAAATAAAGAATTACATTAGTCTCCATATGATACAATTAAAGAATGAATTAAAACCTCAGCAGAGTTTAGCTGTGAGATGTTCACAGGCATCCAGGTGTTGTCAGATATCCATGAGATAATACAACTGCTGTAGCAATGGAAATGGATTTATTTTTATAGAGGCTTTTATCACCTTACAACTTCCCCATTAGGTTGTGACTGACTGGCAGTCTTCCTGGCCCTGACAAACATTTATTTATCAAAATGTTTCACCAGGAAGGCACACTGAACAAGAAGTTGCTCGTCTCCGGTGTGACCTGGGGGCGGGGGCACAATTGAATGAAGAATTAGACAGTTTTAACATTTAACATATCCAAGAAATTAAACATTCAGTTAAATTTGTAACAAGACATACTGTTAAACAATATCATAAATAATCATACAATCACATTTGTGACATAACATACAGTTGAATATATCATACCTGTGGAATATGCATTTAATTACAAGTGGCATATCTGAGGAACATATTATAGAAATTTAATGTAGCCTTGAAGCCAATTCCTTGCAAGTGGATCATAGTTAAGAGGCAGATTATTTAGCAATTATTGAATGAATGAGGTGCAGTGAGGGACATCAAGGAGGGTAGACCGGGGAAACCAGCTGGGGAAGGAGAGATAAAGATGGAGGAACATTACCAGAGCAAAGTGAGCAAAAACAGTTGCGAGGGGCAGAGATTTATAAAGTTAGTGCAATCTGGGAGCACCTCAGACAGCACAAAAGTGCAAGTTAGTAGCTCAAGTAAAAAAATTCCTTTGTTTAAGTGCAGGGGGTAGAGAGGGGGGCAGGAGAGAGGTGGGGTAAGGGATAGGGTAGGGTAGGGAAGGACGAGTCATACCTGGAACTGGCCCCTTTACAGTGCGGAGATCGATGCCAGTGACAGAATGAGGCAAGTGCTTAGAATAAGGGGTAGGAGTAGGCAAGGACAAGTTGGGTAGAGATAATAGAGATAGTAGAGGGGATGGTAAAGGGAAGGAGGAGGAAGGGTAGGAGAAACTTGCCTAAGACTAGGCCTCTTCAGGACGCTGAGAACCCTGCCAGAGAGCAGAGTCAGGCGAGGATGAGTTAGGTAAAAAGGAGTCATTTCTCAGTTCTGGACCCCTCCAGGATGCTAAGAACCTTGCCAGGGGGCAGAACTAGGTGAAGACAAGTTGGAAAGAGAGAACAGAAAGGATGAAGGGAACTGAGGGAAGAGGAGGGAAAGAAGAAGCTTGCATAAGACTAGGCCACTCCAGGATGCTGAGAACCCTGCCAGAACACAGAATCAGGTGAGGACTAGTTGGGTAGAAGGATAGAGGGGGAAGGGAGTGAAGGAAGAGTAATGGCCCAGTGCTGGGCCCCCTCCAGGATGCAGAGAACCCTACCAGGGGATAGAATTAGGCAAGGACAAGTTGGGCAGAGGGAATAGGGGGGATAGAAAAGGAAAGGAAAAAAAAGGAGGGAGGGAAGAAACTTACTTGAGAGTAGACATCACCAGGGTGCTAGGAATCCAAGGCAGCTTACTACAAGGAGCATCTGGAACATAACTGGGGTAATGGGAAGCAATTTTGGGATAACACTAAGGAGCTGCTGGGCAGAGAAGACAGAAGGCACCCCTCCATGCTCAACTTAAATGGCACCCCCACCCTAGCTCTCGCACAATTGCAGAAGCCTTTAATGTGTCCTTCTCCCGACCTCAGCTCTGTCATCCGCCCAGCTACCTTGACCCCCCACAAAACTTGTCCAAAGCCCAAGATAATTTGACCCATCCTAATTTTTACTTCAAGCGTGTCACAACCAAGGAAGCCAGGACCTACATTACTAAGATGCTGGGAAAAACCAGACTTGGTAATGACTCAATTGACATGAAATTGGAGATTGGCGGAAGTTGTCTTGGACGAGCTGGTGGTTCCCATCACCAAGATCTTTTACAAGTCTCTCACCCTAGCAAAATTCCCTGTGGCCTGGAAGGTAGCTCTAGTCACCCCTGTCCTAAAAAGTGGGGACTGGTCTTGCACTGCTAACTATAGACCAATATTCTATCCTCTCCCCCCTCTTGAAGGTGCTTGAAAGGATTGTGGCTGACCAGGTCACAGAGTACCATCAGAAGTACGGTCTACTGTGCCCACAACAGCATGGATTCCATCAATGCCATTAGCAGCACAGCCTTAGTTGAATTCACAGACCACATTCACAAGGCCTTGGATGTAGGCAGTCTGGTGGGATCTGTCTTCATAGATCTCACCAAAGTCTTTGATACTGTCAACCATCACATCTTGCTAGACCAGCATCAGCACCTCAGTCTAGCCTCTGAAGCCATCCTCTGGTTCCAGGATTACTTATCTAGCTGAATACAGAGAGTAAAAATTGGATCAGCTATCTCCTCATCCCGGGATATAGTACTGGGTGCCCCCCAAGGTCTGTACTGGGCTCCCTCCTTTTTAGTCTGTTCATCAACAGGCTTCCAGAGGCTTACAATAGCAAGATTATTTTGTATGCAGACGATGCGGTCATCCTTGGTAGTACCCAGCTTCAGCACCTACAGGATGACTTGAAGTACTCATTTTGCAGCTTGGAGGACTGGTTCAGCTCTCAGAAATTGCTTCTCAATTACAAGAAGATGCTGATAACAGTAACCAGCACAAGAGATCTCCTTAGTCCCTTACAACATACTAACAACAGGGCTGCTCCTCACGCAGCAAGTCAGCTCCTTTAAATACCTGGGCCTGATCATTGATGACACCCTCTTTTATATGCAGCACATCAAACAGGTTGTAAAAATAGTGAACACCAAACTTGAAAGTTCTCTATAGGCACTGGCAATACCTAACTCCTGAGGCCTCAGGTTGGCAGTCTCCTCTTCCATCTTGTCTGTTATTGACTATGGATTCATGGTCTGTGGGTCAGCATCTGACACTGTGCTAAAATGAGTAAGCATGGCCCTCAACAAGGCCTGCAGACTGGCTCTAGAGGCTGATAATCTCCTTCATACCTGTTCCCTCTATGAGTGCACTAACTGGCTCAGTCTTGCCAGCAGAATCAAGTACCAAACATGCCCGCTTGGCATGAAATCTCTCCTAGGTAAGGCTCTGATTGCCTTCAAAGAAGTACTCTGGCAAGGTAGATCCAGGTACCGCACCAGAAGACAGACTCGCTGCCTATTTGCCATCCCCTTCAGAAAAACGGCGCTGGGCCAATGGTCCTTTGCCTACAGGGCTCCTTCTTGGCTAAATGAGATCCCAGCATACCTTTTACTCATTAACAGCCTCCCTGTCTTCAAGGTGGAACTAAGACGTCACCTGGCCAAGGCTGAAGTCTGTAGCTGCAGGTAACCTGTAGCACTATTCATCCAACAGCTGGGACTCAGCCTGCTCCTGGGCTACATTCCCCAATTTTTTTGTGTTACCCTGCTGCCCAGCAACCACTGTGTCTAAACCCCTACTTCTCCTCACTACTCCAGCTCTCGAACTTGTGCTCCAATAGTCACAGCCTGTCAACAAGCCTTCTACCTACTGTCCTTAACTCAGTACTCTGATTAACCCCTTCCCTCCCTCCCACTGCCCCTGCTCAAAGGTGATTGTCTCATAGCTTCTGCTTTCTCCCAGCTTATTCTGTTATGGTTCTCCCTCACATTGCTCTCTAGTATGTTCCTACTAGGACAGTCCTACACACAAAAGTACCCCCTTCGGACTAAAATAAATGACTAAGCCTCCTCATGGCTGTCTTAATATACAGGGTGTGAAAACCTATGTTAGAGTCTCCCCCCGACTTTATATTAAATAACGACAATGCCTCTCCTGGTTGCTTTACATGCTACTAAATTTGTTTCTTAAACCTACAGCACTCCATGTACCTTGAGCTGTACTAACTGCAATATACTGTACCTCTATATGAGATAACCTACAATTGTAAATAGTAAGACCAACTACATCACAGTAATTGAAAATGGGGAGGATCATCTTCTGGTCTATTTCATGCTGTAGGAGGGATGCAACTACAGTTCCTGAATAAGATACCAAGCTTGGAGCACAGTTTTTTTCAGGATGGCGTCAATGTGACCAGAGAAGTTCAGGTGTTGGTCAGCCAAACCCAAAGGTATCTGATTGAGGAGGTGTCCTCTAGGATTGTCCCATCGAGGGTATGGAAAGAAGGTAAAGGCTGGAGCCTAGAGATCTCTGCCTGGTGTCAAGGGTCATGGAGAGCATGGAGGTCTCAATCATAGTAACCACTCCAGCCATGGTAAATCTCCCGATAACCCACACCCCTTCGTGGCTTATTGCTTGCAAACAGCAACTGCTGAGGAGAGAGGGATTAAGAGTAGTTAGAAGGCAGGTATCAATGGGAATAGAGGCTTAAAGGGAGGGTCAGCAAAGGTCCCTGCATGATGGAGTGATGGTTACTCTGCATGGGGTTCAACTGTGGCCAGCCAAGGAGGCTCCAGACACCCTTACTGAGATAAAAGTGGAGTGTAAAAAATACAATATTAAAACAAATCCTTAGGCTCTAAGTGTAGAACCATAGGTTCTCTAGATTTGATTAGTTGTTGAGAGGATTTTGAAACATCTGTGCTTTCATTTATTAAGTAAGCACATTTTCAGCTATAACTATTTAAGTACAGTACATCTAACCTCCAAAAAAATTTCACATTAAATTTAAAAAAATATATACTTTCCTGTAGTAAAGACCCTGATGGATTTGTTACTAAAAATACAAGGCTTCTAATTCTGTAGAAATACTATTTCATCATATTTTAAAGCTTGTAAATATACTCAGCACACAAAATATGGAACAAATCACATCTTGGCTTCATTTATTTGAAGATAAACATACCGACTAATGGATGCCTTAAAACTTATAAAGCAGCTAAAGAAGGAACCTCTGTTTTGAACGTACAGCACTTCAAAGGATCTGAATTTAGCCAGGTCACTGAAATGGCTAATTCATTAGATAACCACATAAATGACACTATGGCCTACCTTAAAAGATCTGTGAATTGTGACACCACGTATGTTGTGTACTTAACAACTTGGAGTTGTGGGTGTTTTCATAAGGGGAGAAATAAACTAAAAGGGGTAGGAGACTCTATGACAGCCATACCACATAGTAACATGGACTGTACACTATCAGCCCATATTCATAATGATGTAATCTGGACCATCACAGACCCTTATTTCTGAAAACAGAAACGCTGGTAGTTGGAAAAAGAGGTGGTGACATGGATGAGACATTGTCTAGGAGAGAGGCTTGCTGGGTGTATCGTCTGGGAGCCTTTCTCTGGGCAGGTCTCAATGACAAATTTGAATTGGCATTACTTTTGTAATATACCAGTACAAACTCACAAGTTTCTGAACATTTCCTTATACTGATGTAATACTGGGTTTGTAGTTGCCTATGAATGACATGTGAAATTCATGTTAAATAATTTATATGAGTTTCTCTTTCAGAACTGCTGCTGATTTGATTAAAAACTTTAAAAGACTTACCTTGTTTTAGCAGTGCCTAAGAATACCTGCATTACTAGCACTTTATTCAGTACTATGTTATAACATGAAGGCTATGTCTGCCATTCAGTGGGTAAGAGCTGCCCACCTCACTCTTCTTCCTGAGCTTCCTAAGTCAGTTTCCTCCTACCTCACTTGGAATCACTGTTTCTTTGCTGCAGCTGGAGGCTCTTCTGGGGTTCTATCCCTCCCTTTTCCCCCCATGTTTGTCTACCGCTTTCCCGTGTACTTTTGGGCTTTCTGTTTGGTCTGTGTCTTCAGCGGCTTTCTAGGTCAGTATTTTGTTTTCTATTTTTCCTGGCTACAGCTTGCACTTCCTTCTTTCTCTTGGTCAGCTACTCCTACTGCACTCCTGTCCTCATTTAGCTCCTATATCTCTGTTTTGGTTTGTCGTGTACTTACTAGTTTCCACGGTATGTCTGACCTACATCATTCTGCTGTTTTGGCTTGTGTTAGTTCAGGCTTTCCCATTTTGCAGTTCATACCAGGCCACATGCAAACCTCTCAGATCAACTGGATTCTTCAATTGTATTCACCTGGCTTCCTAGCAAGGCAGCTGCCCCCATTTCTGCATTGATTTTTTAATTAGTTTACTCAGTCAGTCTACCCAGCATTTACCAAACTAGTCTTAGTGTGTTTACAACTTCCAGCCTTTCCAGCAGAGCCTGGATTTTACCGCTCATTTTGACCTTGCTGTACATTCAGATTTCATTACCTTTCAGTTGTTGTATTGTGCACAATATTTATTTATTTATTTATTGAAACGTTTCACCAGGAAGGGTACACTGAGCAACTTAATGCTCGTCTCATGGTACGTCCTGGGGGAGAGGGGAGTGGGAAGTTACACATGTTTAAATGATACAAAATTAAAGCACAGTACAGCACAGAAACAGAAGCATATAATAATGTCAGTCAATACATACAGGAATACAGTGCAATCATAAGGGGGATACATAATGATACAATACACAGAGAGGGAAGCATGAGTACAAGACACAGTAGTAAGTGCTAGGTAGTTTAGTGCAAAATTAGGTGGAATGGGGAAGAGTGGGATGGGGTGGGAGGGGAGAGTAAGAAAATACAGGAGGGGATCAGGAGCAAGAGCAGTTAGGGACCAGATAGTTGAGAAGAGCTGTATTGAGCGAGAACAGTGATGAGGAGTGGTGGATTTGCAGGGAGAGAGCATTCCACAGTTTTGGAAGACAGTGGGAAAAAGCATTTTGGCCAGAGGATGTGGATCTTGTGGGGATAGCGCAGGTGTGTAGGTTGTCAGATCTCAGAGAGTAGTGGTTGGGGGTACTAAGTGAGGAGGAGAGGTAGGAGGGGAGAGAACTGAGCCAGTATTTCGAGATGAATTTGGCACCATGAAGCATATGTCGATGTTGAAGCATGAGGAGATTTAGGGACCGATAGAGGTCACAGTGATGGGTAAGGTAGGGGGCATCAAGGGCAAAGCGGCAGAAGGAATTATAGAGGGAATTGAGTTTGGCTAAGGAGGATTGTAGGGCAGCACCATAGACTATATCACAGTAGTCGAATATTGGCAAGATCATCTTCAATACTAGTGCACTCCTGGCCACAAGTGATATACAGGTGCTATTTCTATCGAGGGCACCGAGCTTAGGCTTAAGTTTTTTCTGGATTGCCTCGATGTGTGTTGAGAAGTTCAGGTGTTTATCAAGCCAGACACCAAGATACCTGAATGAAGGTTAGTCCTCCAGTACCTTCCCATCCAGGGTGTGGAATATAGGTAAGGTGGTTAGCCTAGTGAGTCTCTGCCTAGTTCCAAAAGTCAGCAACAGTTTTCTTGCCATTTAAAAAGAGTTGATGTGAGTTAAACCAGTGTTGGACTCTAGAAAAGTCAGACTGAAGCCTGGTGGTGACATCTGCGACCGATATACCAGAAGCATATAGAACAGTGTTGTCAGCATACATGTGTATGCTGGAGGTAGTGCAGGTTAGGGGAAGGTTGTTTAAGAAAATGGAAAACAGAATGGGGCTGAGAACCAAACCCTGGGGAACACCAGTGTTTATGGGCAAAGGGGGAAACGTGACGTCGGCAATTTTAACTGATTGGGACCTGCCCGACAGGTAGGCATTAAACCAGCTTGTGGTGGAAGGAGAAAGACCAGCGGCTGAGAGGGAGTTCAGGAGGAGGGGGTGCAAGACAGTGTCGAAGGCTTTTGCCAGATCACCAAAGATGGCAGAGGTAATATGTCCTTTGTCAAAGCCAGCTAGGACTGTCTCACTTAGTCTGAGCAGAGAAGTGGTAGTAGAATGGGACTTCCAAAAACTAGATTGGTATGGGGTAAAGAACCCAGAGTCAGATAGGAAGGAGGAGAGTTGACTGAGGACTATGTGCTCTTGTAGTTTAGCGAGGGTAGGTAGAAGAGAGATAGGGTGCTAGTTGCCAGGTGAGGAGGGGTCACCCCCTTTAGGAAGTGGGAGGACAACTGCATGTTTCCATGCTGAGGGAACAGAAGCTGACAAGAAAGAGAGGTTTAGAATGAGAGAGAGAGGATAGGCAATCGCAGGAGCAGAGAGGGAGAGGAGTCTAGAATCTAGGCCATCAGGAGAGGAGCCTTTAGTGGAGTTGAGGGCAAGAAGTGCATAAGGGTGGTGGCAGGGGAGACAGGAGAAAAGGAGAACTGGGAGGAGGCAGTAGGAGGAAGGGAGGAAGAGGAGGGTGAAGAGCAGGAGATGGGGGGAGGGATGGATGGCAGTGAGGAGGCGTGGTGGCCAGTACAGTGGAGAGAGGATGGAGGGGAGGAGGGGGCGCCAGACCATTTGAGGTGCCTGGAAATGAGCCTAGCAGAGATGAGGCACAAGTAGAGAAGTGAGAGTTAAAGCATTCTGCAATAGTCATAGATTCAGAAAGGATAATGTGGTTGTGCTTGACAGAAGGGGTGTGGAGGGGTAGAGGCCAGAGACAAGAGGGAGTGAACGACTTTCCAGAATTTAGCCGGATTGTTTATATTAGAAAGGAAGTCTGATCTGAAGTGTTCGGCTTTGGCTAGATGGATTGCTTTGGCGCAGCCATTCTGAAGTTCACAGTAGCATTGGAGATCTTGTTGGCTACCGGTTGCATTCGCCTGGCACCACGCAATGTCACATGCACGTTGGCAAGTCAGGAGTGCTGGGGTGACCCAGGGTGTCGGACCCTTTTGTTTCATGGAGGGGGCATGGGAGTTCCAAATGTGGAGGAACGAAATGTTGAAGTAGGCTAGGCTATGTCAGCTGATGCCGCTGAGGTGTGGGGGGACCAGTCAGTGGAAGTGAGGTCAAGGAGCAGAGCTTGAAGGTCTAGAAATACAAATTGTCTGGTGAGAATTAATTTAGGAGGGAGTTTGGTCCTATGGATCTTTTGCACCATGTAGGTGATGTGGTGGTCACTGATAGAATCCAGTAGGAGGCCGGAGGATATTATTCTATGCGGGTGGGTAGTGAGGCTATGGTCTAACAGTGAGTGATTTAATGTTTTGTTGTTACGGCCAGTAAGTTCTTGGATGAGTTGGCTAAGGTTCAAGGCTTCAATGGAGGAGCGGGTGGTGGTCAGTGAGGGGGCCAGCCAGTTTACGTTAAGGTCGCCTAGGATATAGAGTTCACCCTTGATGGACAGAGTAGCGAGCTTAGCAAGGAGGGCAGTGACATTTGAAGAAGGCTACCCTGGTCGGCAGTATATACCTGCAACGTGAATAGGAGCAGTGTAGGGAAAGGAGATTTTGATAAGAAGGGCCTCATGAGAGGCAGGGGTAGAAACAGAAAATGTAGGGGTAGACTGGAGAGATGAAGAGGTATAAATCACCACTCCATTACCTCGCCCATTCCGATGCTGTCTGGTAATAGCAAAGCCTGGGATAGAAACAGCGTGGTCAGGGATGGTATGTGTCAGCCAGGTTTCAGAGATCACGATGATGTCAGGGGTGTATAAATGCACCATGGATTGTAGTTGGGGGATTTTGAGGGCAAGACTTCTTATGTTTAAGTGAATTATTTTAAGGCCATGGGGGGAAGTGAGTGGGTTGGTGATAGGTTGGGCGGCGGGTGGATGCAAAGCGGTTTGAGGTCCAGGGTTTGAGTGGATATCACTGGAAGCAAGGAGGAGAAGCAGTAAGAGTAGCTGAAGGTGTTTGCTAGTTGTGTGTGATCTATGGGAGAGACTTCTGGCGGTTTTAGATGAGGGTGACAGGAACATGGGTGAGACTGTCAATTTTAGGAGGGTAGGGAGCTGGTCAGGCACAGAGGTGATTGGTGTGCAAGGGATAACAGGATAAGTGAGGGAGGAGCCCAGCATCAGGGAAGTGAAGTATACCAGCAGAGGAAGAGATAATGTACTGTATATCACCATGGTACTAAGAGACATTTTATGGGGGCCAGTGTGTAGTTGTGTGAGAAGCATAGGCAATAATAATATTGACAGTGTCAGGAGTAGACACCATTGTTTAACAGCCTGCCATAGTTCCATGCTGTAGGCAAGAAGTGGGAGGTGACAGGGGAATAGTGTGATTAGCAGTCAGTGGCCACTAGGAGAGGCTTAAAGTTGCAGCTGCCTGTAGTGATATCAGCGTATAAGCAGCCAATGGAAAACAGGGCTGATAGAAAAAAAGAGTAGAATGTGCCTGGCTGCAGCTATATAAGTAACTGTCGAGCTAGGGCAGGAGGGTGGGGGGCCAGCGTGAAGCTATCATTCCATTCAGCAGTCATTATTCAGTTAGAATCTTGCCCCCATGGTTCTCCCTGTGGGTAGACAGCTCTTGCACCCCTTGAAGTCTGCATATTGAGGGTGGGTTTTCATCTCAGATAAGGATCCTTCTCTACAGGCTGCTTGCCTCCTTTGGGTTATCCTGGCAGTCTCACTGGGTGGCAAAGTCCAGCACTCCAGGGGAAGCTTTAGCCATGCAGACTTTCAGTCAATGGAATCTCAAGGTGTAGTATTTGAGACTTCAGCTGCCAGAGGGTGGGGCCCTAAGCCCACAAGGGTTCCTTTAACTGTGTAGAGCACATTAGCAGCACCTCCAAAATCTATTATCCTGTATCTGCCTAAGGTCCACCTGGTCTCATTTCATATCCCCTTCCTTTAGTTTCCATTCAAGCACAGGCCTCATCAAGGTCTCATGGCTGGGTGATAGCCTTTCAGCAGTCACTGCTGTCCTCATTCCATGCTTTGACAGGTGGGCCTCCTTTGCAGGGTACTTTCTTTAGCTGCAGAGATTGACTTGCGGCACCCCACAGTGTTATCCTGTTAGAGGCATACTCGTATAGAGAGTTATCCCTCCAAAAACTTTCCCAGAATTTTGAAACATAGAATTTGACAGCAGATAAGGACCACTTGGCCCACCTAGTCTGCCCAGTTTTCTTATCTACTGTAACACCACAGACCCTACTTGATCTCCAACTTTACCTCACTTTCCTTACCACTAAGGTTCTCTTATGCCTATCCCAAGCATTTATGAATCCCATTACAGTTTTTTCCCCCCACCACCTTTGCTGGGAGGCTGTTCCAGGCATCCACCATCCTTTCCGTAAAGAAGTTCTATGTTACATTTCCCCTGAATCTACCCCTCAAAACTCCCCCTTGAACTCCAAATTAGCATTCTAACTTGTCACAATGATAAAGTTCCCATGCCTGGAGAGATGGCAACTGAGGCCATGGATCTTCAGAGAGTTCATCCACAGGGGGTTTATCTCTCCTGAGTGCCGAAGACCATAATATAGTATACTGTATGTATTTAAGCATTGCATTTACTCTAGTAGCAGGTTTCTGCTGTGAGTTGTGGTTGGATGGTGGCTTTCTTATCCTTCAATCCTGACACTCCCTCTCTCCATATGGAAGTAATGTCTCTGTCTGTTATCAGTTACCAGTTACTGTCAGCGATTGCTCCAATCAGTCTCTGTTATCAGTCATCACCAGTTGCCGTCAGTCAGTATGCTGTGTTCACCACCTGCTGCGCAGTACTTTTGGGCTCCTTCCTATGGTACTTTTAACCTAAAGGAATTATGTTCTCATGGTACATCTGGGGGTGGAACTCTCCTAAAGAGGGTTTCTTTGCCTTCACAGTACCCTGACAGGGTAGTAGCCCCCATGGGACAAAGAATGTGAACAACCAAAGTAGCCATGCATAACAAGTAACACATTCATTCAACTAACTTCAGTCTAGCAACAATGTTGCACAAGCATAACTAAGTTACGTACACCAACTGAACTTATAGGGTCTGATTCTAGCACAGTTACACTTGGCATAACAGCACTTGCGCCAAGTAGAATGGCGCATGTAGCAACTTACGCCAGCAGATTCTACAAAGTGGCCTGTGACATGGCAAAGGCCACTTGCGCCAAACAACTGTTATGCCCGCAGTTGCACCATAAACTCCCTGCAACATGGTGCTATGGGGTTTACGGCTGCAGCTGTGCCCCATTCCAGAAGGGCAGCAACAAAGTCCCCCAGTGTTGGGATTCTACAAGAACCCCCAGAGGAGAACTGGCAACATAAGTTACACCAGCTTTTAGCTGGTATAACTTACGGACTCCCCCCCGGGGGTCCTGTAGACCCATCAGCTGTTCAGCAGTCATTGCACAGTTTCCTCCTCTCCTGCCGAGCATAGCCCTGTGGGTCCCGGAGGAGCTGCCCACCCTGCCCCCAGATCTCATTATTGCCCATGGTGTTCTTACCGCCCCGAATCCTACATCAAGTGCCCTTGAAATGCCACACCCCTTTACCCTGAAGCCTCCAGTAACTGCTTCTGCAGGGCTGGTCACACCCAACTTCCCCTGAATCCACCCTAGATATGCCCCGCAGGGTGGCACAGTCAACCCCCCACCCATGTCCTGACCCCCTGTTGCAACCGCAAATGCGGCAAACCTGGTTACCAAAATGAACAAAATAAAAGAAAATATTGTGTTACCTGTTCTTGATTCACCATGTGAATGCTGTTCTGAAGAGCACTAGAGGATGCTATTTCTGGTCACTGTTATTGCAAGAGGAAATAGTGGCTTCTAATTGTTGCCACCGGGTGCAGCAAGGCACAAAAGGGCATAATGTGGGCGTCACAATATTTCAGCCCTGGTAGTCTATCGGTTCTCTACTTTCATATGTTAGCACCACTAGTCTCTCACTGTCTTCAGCCAGTGACTGGCACAGTCTCTTCTTCCATGGCCAGTTGCCAACTGAGTTCCATAGTAGCACTACTGTGCAGACGCGCTGCAAAATTAATGTCTGAGTATTTCTTTACTGTAGCACTAGTATGGAACTCAGTTGGCAGCTGGCCATGGAGGTGAGAGGTGGTCAGTGCCAGTCACCGGCTGGAGACAGGTGGGGGGTACTGGGTGGACTGGCATGGCTGGGTGGGGAGGCCAGTAGACTACCAGGGCATGTCTGGGTGTAAGCCACATTTGTGGCGGATGACTCGGGGGCAGGGCATGGGTGGGGGTTGACTGCACTGCCCTGTGGAGCATATCTAGGGTGGTTTCAGGGGCAGTTGGTGTGGCCAGCCCTGTGGGGCAGATACTGGAGGCTTCAGGGCAGGGGTGTGGGCAGCCCTGTGGGGAAATTAATGTAGGATTTGGGGGCAGGGGGTGGGCAGCCCTGTGGGGCTCTGACTGTACACATCGGGGGTGCAGGGGTGTGGGCAGCCCTCTTGGTGTACCTCGTGGCTTGCTGGGCATGGGGGGCACTTGTGGACCTCATGGTTTGCGGCGTTGACATGTTTGCCAAGTACGCCCTCTGTTTGGCGTACCTGGCCGCATGTTGTAAGTCGCAGGACTTAGCTGAGGAGACCCTGCCCCTTCTAGAATAGGGTGCAGGATCAATGTCGCAGTTGCGGTTAGCGCAAGTTGTGTTTGGCGGTGACTTGTGCCAACCTTGTAGAATCAGGCCCATAATCTTTAACTGCCTTCTGGAAGATTGTTTTCTGAGACTTAGAGTGCTGTAAGATACTGTATGTAATATCTGGGAGTTGGATCCAGGGCGGTTAACTGGGTTAGAAATTGGCTGAGCTGCAGGACACAAAGGGTGGTAATGAATGGAGTTCAGTCCATAGAAAGGGAGGTGACCAGCTGGGTGCCTCAGGGATTGGTGCTAGGCCCAGTCCTCTTTAATGTCTTCATATGCAACATTGCAGAGGGGCTGGAGGAAAAGCTGTGCTTCTTTGCAGACAACACAAAGATCTGACAAAGGGTTGACACACTGGGTGGGGGGGTGGAAATGATGAGAAGGGACCTGGGTAAGCAGGAGGATTGCTCAAATGTATGGCAGTTGAGATTCAATGCAAAGAAGTGCAAAATTATGCACTTAGGTCATGGGAACAGACTAAATATTTCTCTGGTGAATGTGGCGTGCATAGCCCTCCAGAGATTTAGTTTGCTGTGCTACATGTTTGCTAGCCTGTTTGAATGCAACATTGACTACTGAATGTACTTTTGAGCCCTGTGTCATAACAAACAGGAAGAGGAACCATAGCTGTAGTTCTTGTCATTTTATCTAGAACTACTGCTCACTAGTCTGGGACCCAAAGCTCAGTTTTCCTCAGCGGGACATATTTTAATTCAGCAAACCACGTATGAGTTGTCTTGCTGCTTAGTTTTAATTTCGTTTGGTGTAGTTTGTGTTCTTTTTTAGACCAACTCACTGAGTGACCCCGTGGGGCACTTCCAGGTTAAAACCCGACATAAAATATGCCCTGCAGTGAGCGCGAGGGTCAGACTAAATATTTCTTTGGTGAATGTGGCGTGTATAGCCCTCCAGAGATTTAGTTTGCCTCGCTATATGTTTGCTAGCCTGTTTGAATGCAACATTGACTATTGAATGTACTTTTGAGCCCTGTGTCATATCAAACAGGAAGAGGGACCATAGCTACAGTTCATGTCATTTAATCTAGAACTACTGCTCACTAGTCCGGGACCCAAAACTCAGTTTTCCTCAGTGGGACATATTTTAATTCAGCAAATCATGTATGAGTGGTCTTGATGCTTAGTTTTAATTTTGTTTGGTGTAGTTTGTGTTGTTTTTTTAGACCAACTCACTAAGCGACCCTGTGGGGTTCTTCCAAGTTAAAACCTGACATAAAATATGCCCTGCAGCGAGCAGGACGAGCGTGCATTGTCGTGTGTGAAGACACATGCAAAGACACGGATCTGTATGTGTTTGGAGGGTGAGGCGGAAATATAAGGCACATACTGGCTATACACCACTGTAGGTAAGAAACAACAGATACATATTTGTAGGGCAATAATAGATGCGACATATTAGCACTGGCATATTAAGATCTATCAGCTTTCTATATCCCTCAGTCTGTGAAGTTTAAATAAACTACTCGTATACTATGAATGACATTATTACTACTGCTGAGGGAAGAATAGGCATTAAATACTGCAGCTGTTATATGCTTTGCCTTAATACTGTAATCCCGGCAGGGGAGATATTTAAATGTTTCAAATGTGGGCAAAATGAAGATATTATTATTTGAATTTTGGTGACCGGGTAGGCCCACTGAGACAGAAACAGTCCCTTTTTCAGGGGTACCTGGAATTAATTACATACATCTATAAACATAGCAAAACACATACATGTCATTTCACAATTAACAGTCAATATAGACATACTGACCCAGTCAAGGATACAATAACAGGTTAATTACAACCAATATCAATAGGAGTAGAAGTACTGTTATACACAAGACAATCACAATCAGACTGATGTCCCAATAAGGTTAGATTGGCAGCAGGGAGTCTGGTAGACTCAGTGGTAGCAGTTGCAGAGACTCAATTCCAACAGGTGGGCTTTAAGACCCTTCTTGAAGCCCCCAAGGGAGGTACATTCCTGGAGACTACTAGGGAGATCATTCCAGATAGGAGGGATGAAGGCAGCATAGGACCGGAGTCCTAGGGAAGTCCTAACACTAGGGACATGGAGAAGCTGGCAGCCAGAGGATCTTAGTTTTCTCCCATTCTTTTTGGGAGCTAATGTGTTAATTAGGCTAGGCGGGGCACCATTTTGCTGGAGCTTAAATGCAAGGCAGAGCGATGGATATGATAATCTGCTGTCTAGAGAAGGCCACCTAAGAGATAATAGTACCTTGCAGTGATGCTCCTGTGGTGACACCCCTGCAACGAAGCACCCTATCCTGTGATACAGTATTTTTAGCCTTTGCATTTCAGAACTTCTTACAGATTATAGTAAAGGGGCCCCATATAGCAAGGTTGGAAGGAGTATACCAATGGAAGGCTTGAGTTTGGATTCACAAGTGAGGAAAGGGCTGAGGTGATATAATCGACCTAACTTTTGGTTGAGTTTCTTGGTCAGATGGTCGATGTGGCTTTTAAAGGAGCAGCCTTGGTCTAAGTATACACCTAGGTATTTGATACAATTGATCACTTCAATTTTTGAGCCATTGGAAAGAGCTGGGGACAATAAACATAAACACGTTGGGCCTAGGCTTTTAGGGCCAAATAGCATGGCTTTGGTCTTTTTACTATTTAGAACTAATTTATTAGCAATAAACCAATTCTCAAGTAGACCAAGGTCTTGACAAAGAAGGTTGTTTATTTGGACAGTGTCTCGGGAGGACCTATAAAGCACGGCATCATCTGCATATAAGGTCACCTTGGGCCCTCCACAATGTTGAGGCAAATCATTAATAAATAGGGAAAACAGGAGAGGTCCCAGTATTGAACCCTGGGGCATGCCATCTGTGATAGGGCATTTGTTGGACCTAGCGCCATGCCATTTGACAAATTGTGATGTGCCATTAAGGTAATCTGTGAACCATTGAGTAGACAGATGATCAAGCCCAAGAGATGTTAGTTTAGTGATAAGCTGCTGATGATTTACTAAGTTAAATGCCTTGGTAAGGTCTATAAAGATTGCACCAGTTGAAAGGCCATCACCTAGAGCCATGAAGATATCCCCAGTAAGGCTAATCAGGGCTGTATTGGTACCATGATTTTTTTCTAAAACCATGTTGTCATTCAGTTAATAAATTGTTCCGTTCAACATATTCCTGGACCTGCTGGTATACAATCCTCTCTAACACTTTACTTAGAGTGCAGAGGATGGATATCAGTCTGTAATTCTCAACAAGCTCAATATCCCCACCTTTAGGGATAGGAGTGACCAAGGCAACTTTCCACGTAATGAGGACTTTGCCTTCAAGCAGGGATCTGTTTAGGAGCCAAGTAACTGGAGAAACAACGCGTGGCTGCGATTCTGAGAAGTCTGGGCTCCAGCTTGTCAAACCCAGCAGAGCCAGAGGATTTTATTTTTTTAGTAATTTTGGACCTCAGATTTAGTTGCAAGTTTGAAGTGAAAATTAGGGTAAGGGTTTCTTGTAGATGATTCTGGGTGGGGAGGGGCCAAGAGAGATTATTTTAAATTTGTCCAGGTTAATGAGGAATGCGTTTAGTGCATGAGTAGCATCTTGCGGGTTGGTATAGCGGACACCATTTGCTACTATGTCACTTTTTTCATGGGTGGTGTTCCCCTTTAGGAGAAAGTTAATTTGGGACCAAAATTTTGTAGGGTCCGAAAGGTTTTTAGTTTGTAAGTTCTGGAGGTATTGTCTTTTAGCTGATTTTAGTTCCTTTTCACACTTGTTTCTCAATTTTTTATATTCCACCCAATCCTTAGTTAGATTTGTAGATTTGAATTTTTCCCCGGCTTTGTCTCTCACCCTCATTTGTTTTTTAAGGTCTCTGGACAGCCACTTTGAGCATTTTGTTCAGCTCTCGAATTATTGCCCTAGAAGTCAGCCAGGCAGAGACAGCAAATAGATTAAACAATGCTGCCCCTGACGCTTATTCAGCAAAACAGCCATGTTTTGAAATCAGTACACAGACGGAACCCTGTCCGGTGCTACTGACATTAACTGATCCCAAAACGACAAACTCAGCACAAGGCACAGTCAACAAAAAAAAGAGCCAGGGAAGAGGTTGAGCCTGACACTGCTGAAGACATTTGGTATCAGATACAGAGTAACAAAGTAATTAAAAGAGGTAGGAAAGCTGACTGTTTTTCAGTCCCATTGTACAATCATTATGATCCACTGGGTGTCCTGACTGAGGATGATGAATCCCCCCCAGTCCCTCTGAGATCAACTGTGACACATTGTGCTGATTTATTAACACCTTTGTCAGTTACAAATCCTGGCATCTTGGGGGAGAGTGGTGAACCACCCTTATTACCTTTTACTTCTGTTGTGTACTGATTTATCTACCCCAATAATAAGTACAAATCTAATCAATATATGCAACACCCAGACAGTTCATGAAGATCTTATGAACATACAAAATTGCCAGCAGATATAGACCATATGGTCTATCTAATCTGCTCGAGTGTTCAGCACTTCAGCCCATAAGGATCTCAATGTTAGTATTACTCATGAACCTAAACAGATATTTGTACTGGGAGATTCCACTGTGAAACATTTAGACCAAATAATTTGTGATCAGGACAAAGCTAATAGAACTATATCTTGTTTCAGAGGTGCAACAATTTTGGACATCATGAGGTTGTCTAAAAAAATACTTAAGAACAGTAGTGAAAAATCACTTGTTATTATACATGCTGGAGTCTGGAGTAAATAATATCAAGCACCAGGATAAACAGTGTATAAAAGAGCAATTTGTAGGTTTGACCAATATACTTATGGATTTAGGGTGCGAAATTGCCTACTTCGAAATACTTCCAGGTACTAAAGTAGCTAAACATCAAGAGGATAAAATAAAATAAACAACTGGCTGTGTACACGGTGCCTTAAACAAAGCACAGGATGTATTACTCACTGGGAGGAATTTGTTGACAGGAAAGATTTAATATGTTGGGATGGCATCCACCCAAGTAGGAAGGGTGCATCCCTACTTGGGCAGCACTTAAATACTTACATTAATCAGCATTTAAACTAAACTTGGGGGGGGGAGAGGAAGTCATAACAATCTTCATTTGTCCACCAACTATGGCTTTTGTCCCACTATATTCAGCAGTTCCTTCGATGCCACCATACCTGCCATATTGAGTAATAAGAATGGAAACAATGAAGCAACTACTACACCTAAATTAGTGATAACTAAGAGCCCTACCTCAGAGTTAAAAATCCTATTAATTAACGCTCAAAATTTGAAAAACAAAATGTCTGAACTGGATTAAATATTAAACAAAGAAGGTATAGACATTTGTGGGGTCACTGAGACTTGGTTCTCTGACCCAGATGGGGTACCGATATACTTGGATATTATAAGGTTATTAGAAATCATACAAACAAAACTGGAGGGGGCATTGCACTATATATTACTGAAACACTAAACACTTATGAGTTAAAAAATAACTATGATCATAGTGCAGATGGCGAGGTATTTGGGGCAAAAATAAATTGTCTTGACAAATGTATAACAATAGGATTACATTACCAGTCAGCCAGTCTTGATGCTGCTAGTAATGAAGCATTAATGAAATCCATTGAGGACATGGAAGATTACAATAACTACATACTTATGGGAGATTGCAACCTACCCACTATATGTTGGTCATCACTTCAAGGTAAAGGCAACCTTTATGCTAGATTTATTATATTACCCTACAACATGATCTAGAGCAGCTAATAACCAAGGCAACCAAAAATAACAATACCTTGGACTTGATTTTGTCCAACATTAAAGATACAGGATCGGCCCCCAAAATTCTGGAACCACTTGGTGACAGTGACCACAACATGATAATTTGGACTCTTAAGTGCTTTAAGCCTACAGTGAATGGCACTACTAGAATTAAAAACGTTGTCAACGCAGATTATGCCAAAATACAGAAATTCCTGAATTCCTGGAACTGGGAAATGGAGTTGAGACATCTAGATACAACTAGCATGTGGCAGGTTATACTTAACAAAATAAACTTTTGTATAAAGAACTGGGTTCCCGTATGAACCAAATATAACAACAATAAACAAAGGGTCCCTATATGGTAGAACAAAAACATAAAGAAAACTATTATAAACAAAAAGAGAGCATACAGCAAATATAAAAAGAACCCATCTGAAGTGAATTGGCATACATTCAAGATCAAAGCCAATAATACTAAAAAACTGATGAGGTTAGCAAAACAGAAACTTGAATATAACCTGGCTACTCTAACAAAAAAACAATAAGAAACGGTTTTCTAATTATATACGTACTATAAAGGGTAATCCTGTTGGTGTAGGGCCCATACTAAAGGATCAGTGACTCTTAACTGACAAGGTCCAAATGGCTGAAGAACTGAACACCTACTTCCTGAGTGTCTTTAAACCCAAGGATAATATAACCTTAGATAAAAGTAAACATCTAGATGAACAAATCATATTTTCCAAGGAGGACATCATGGCAGCTATCAAAGCTACCAAATTCAATTCATCAGCTGGACCAGATGGAATTCCAATTAACTTTATCAAGAATCTCTCAAAAGAATTATCAGGGATACTAACTTTATGTAAGCAATAATACCCGATTGGGTGGACGTAATGAGGCAGAGGGCCTTATAGCCTCTGGAAGGTCCCGTATTGCCCATACTGCCCACTCTGGAGGGTATTATTGCACTTAGAATATGGGCATCTGCTTCAAGTTTAATTAAAAAGTAAAATAACAGAGGAAATTAGTTTAAAATGAATAGAAAAAGTAGAAGAAAAACTGTTGTTGGTAAAGTAGTCCCTTCGATTTTTTTTATGCTGTTGCTTCTTGTGTTGCTCCCCCCTTCCTTAGAGCCATTCTTTTAAAGGTATTCTCTCCCCCCCCACAGCACACCTTCGAGAAGTACAGATGAACTCGGTATTGAAGTTGCACCTCACGGAGTTTCATGCCATCGTTTTTTATTTATTTTAAACAGTTCTGTACTTTTTTTTCTTTTGCTTAGTCCACAGACTTGGCAGTTTGGCACGTGACCTTGTGCCCTTAAACCCGGAAGAGAAGAGCTATGTGGGATGGCATCAGCCCTCACATCAAAACAACATCGTTAAGGTTTATTGTATAGCCTGTAGCATGCAGACACCACGGAAGGCAGTTATTTTGAATTCATGATGGGAGCGACAGGGTATTTGCCAGAAGATTTTTGAGTGGTTCCGTCTTTTGCGAGGTGAGTCAGCATTGGGATGTGTCAGACCTGAAACGGAATTGTGGTGTTTAAGACAGAATGAAGATGTTAAGTGAAGGTGGAGTATTTACTGATTTTGTTTATTAAATAAATTCATTTGAGACTGATGGGGGGGGGACATCTGGCAACTTGTTCAGTAAGTGGTGGAAAAAAATGGCTGCTTGTGGGCATGAAAATTCGGGGTGCCCAAGTATATGCCAAATAATGGGACACCCCAAATTGGCACTAGATTTGGAGCGGGAATCTATTGTAAGTTAATGTACCCCCCTGTAGTGCCTGTCAGCCAATGAGAGATGTCCTAGTATCTAGCCCATTTTCTAATATTTAATAAATCCATCATGGAGAGTATTGCTATAACTGATTGGAAACTAGCCACAATCACACTAATACATAAAGGTGGAACAAAACAGATAGCTGGTAATTATAGGCCTATTAGTCTTACCTCCTCCATTGGTAAACTAATGGAGAGGCTTCTATTACATAGAGAATAAAGGATGGAGGAGTGTGTGTTATGAGAATTTAATGCACACCCAAGGTGTGGGATGCTACATAAACCCCGTGGGCAAAGCCCGAGGGGTTTATCAAAAAGCATCCACACTGAGAATATCATTAATTCTCATAAGTGCTCTATTTTATTTTATATAATTTGCTGGAGAGCAATTTTTCCAACCCTAGTGCTGTGATTCCCCCACACACACACACACACTCACTCACTCTCTCTCTCACACACACACACACACACACACACACACACACACACACACACACACACACATACACTTTGTCTCCCTCTGCCCTTCTCAAGAAATCCCCATGGCAGCTTTACTGTAGTTCTCTGGGGCACCAAATGCAGCAGCATTCCTTCTCTCTCCCCCCCCAGCTCCCACTCTAAATTCCCCAGCCGAGCTGTGCAGCAGTCCCCAGTCCCTCTCCCTCTTGCCCCACATCACCCTCCAGCTCACTGTACTCTCAGATTCAAAAAATATATATTTTTTAAATTTAACAGCTAAAACCGCGATTGTGATTACGCTCGCGCTTACCTGTGTCAGCCACAGACTCATTCCCACCAATGGTGTGTGTCGCACAAAGCTAGTGAACTGCAGGATCAACCAGATACTTTATAAAAATATAATGGTACTATTTAAAGTAGGAGCAACAAAATAAATAAAAAGAATGATTAGGTGAAGATGTAACCATAGGCTCCTCGCTAACTAAGAATCTGAACCGCCATATTTTCAGAACTATTTAGCCCTCACACAGAAAATAGGAGCCAATGAGGGAGCGCTCCCTTTTGATAGACGGAGCATGTGAATGCCGTAATAACCAACTGGTTATTACGGCAAATATCAACTCAGTGATCCAATTGAAAAAATTGATCACCAGTAATTATATAAAATTATTGCGCACTTACAGGAAAACTGTCTCCTGGCTATATCACAATATGGGTTCACACAAGGAAGATCATGCCAGGATAACTTAATTAACTTTTTTGAACCTGTTAGCAGGGCCCTAGATAGTAGACTGCCAGTAGATGTGATCTTTCTTGATACGAAAAAGCGTTTGATTCAGTTTCCCACAAAATCCTAATTGATCAGTTAGTTAAAATCAAACTTCATCATAACATTATTAAATGGATAGAATCATGGCTTAGGGACAGGCAGCAAAGGGTCATTATTAGAGGTCAAAAATCAGCCCGGGGAAAAGTTACCAGTGGGGTCATCCCACAGGGTTCCGTATTGAGACCCATATTATTCAATATCCTAGTTTCTAGCATGCAGACTTCAAACAGAGTGTGGATTAATAAATATGCATATGACAGCAAACTGGGCTGCATTGTAAATGACAAGCAAGCCATCAGATCATTACAAAACAACCTGGATGATTTGGCCAGATGGGCAGTAGAAAATAAAAGGATTTTTAATGTTACTAAATGCAAGGTCATGCATTTTAGGAAAAATAACATCTTGGCTAATTATACACTTAATGGCACCCAGTTAGAGATTATAATATCAGAAAAAGACCCTGGAGTCACCATCACTGATAACCTAAAATTTAGCACCCACATTAACAAACCTGTCAAGAAATGTCACAGCATAATAGGGTGTATTTCTAAACAAATTAAAAGTCGTGAACCCGAGGTCATTATACCACTATATACTAGTCTGGTTAAGTCGCATATTGAATATTGTGCCCCTTTCTGTGCACCCATCTCAATAGGAGCAAAAATTAAAGTAGAAAAAGTTCAGAGGAAAATAACAAGGAATATAAACAATTTGGAAACTTCTGACTATGAGGCTAGGCTTCAGTCTCTGGGGTTATACACAGCTGAATATAGAGCATTAAGGGGTGAACTTTGTTTGGCATACAAGGCCTTTCATGATTCTGTATTATTTGAAACAATCTGTCTTGAAAGGCATGTATCAAAAACTAACACACGATCACACTCATTAAAACTCTATGCCGAACATAAACAGTAAAAAGAAGTAAATTTATTATTCAAAGACTCCCCCCAATTTGTAATTCTCTCCCTTTATCTGTTGTAACCAGTGACAATCTTGAACAGTTTAAAACTAGACTTGACCAGAATATGGGTGATAGGAAATTTCTCTTCCGCCATTAGGATTTGGCAGCAAGTTCATATTGGGCTTGCCCTCGAACTTGTATACACCTATGAATTTATGAACCCAAGAGATGAGTGCTCAGTGGGAGAGGGGGAAGGTACTGTCAACCACCAAACAGGAGAAGGATCTAGGAATTATTATATCTGAGGACCTAAAGGTGCCCAGACAGTGTGAGAAGGCAGTTTGGAGGGCCAGCGGGATGTTGGGGTGCATAGGGAGAGGCATCACAAGCAGAAAAAAGGAGGTGGTGATGCCACTATACAGACCATTAGTGAGACCTCATCTGGAGTACAGTGTCCAGTTTTGGAGGCCACATCTCAGGAAGGACATAGACAGAGTGGAGGCAGTCCAAAGAAGAGCTACAAAAATGGTACAGGGGCTGCACCAGAAGTCATATGAGGAGAGGCTGAAATACCTCAATAAGTATTCTCTATGGATACGATGGGGGGGGGACTTATAAATACCTTAAAAACCCTTGGGCTGCCAGAAGATTTAGAATGTATAGTTTTTTTGACAAGTATACCTGTTGGTGGCAGCCCAAGGGGGATCAGTAAGGTACAGGAGGGTAGCATCTTTCAGAAAAGAAGATGGCCAAGAACTAGGGGAGATAAGATGAAGTTGGAGGGAGGAAGAATCAGGGGTAATGTGAGAAAGTGTTTCTTTACAGAGAGGGTGGTGAATGCCTGGCCTCTCTGCAGGGATGGTAGGAGCAAAAACACTGGAGAAGTTCAAAAATGCATGGGACACACACACGGGAACCCTAGAAAAAGGGAAGAGTAGGAAAGCCGCAGATCCACTACAGTCTGCAGCATAAGTTAAAGGTAGAAAAGTAGGCAGACTATACGGACCAGGCGGTCCTTATCTGCCTACAGATTCTATGTATCTATGTAATACACTTTTTACCTTTAATATGCAGTATCTACAATAAATGTATGGGGAGTTGGCATTTCAAGTTTGTGTCTCATACCCAAGGTGTGTAATTCCACTTAAAACCTGAGAAGTGAAGTGAATTAGGCATCACACACCATGGGGGTGTGAAAATTGGGAGTACGCACAACTCCACCTATTTTGTTTATATAATTGCTATTTTTCACTGGTTGTCCTGCCAAATCAGTTAGATGCATTCATTGTTTTTTTTCTACAAAACAGACAGTATTATAAGTGTACTTCATTTTATTATGGAGGCAAGAAAGGGCATGTTACTCATTAGTCATAACTTGCTTTTTTATAGCAGGAAAACACAAACTTGTTTTTAAAACTGAAAGACTTAGATCTGTTGATTGAGAATATGTGAACACTGGAGTTCATTTTCACCATCAAAGTTTTTATTGTAAGTTTTTTCATGTTTTACAACATACAAATGTTTGAAGTCAGAGTACATTGTTATATAAACCAGCACACATCGATCAACACACTTGATGCATAGTAGAACTTTTGAAAAGCACAGGTAAAAGGACAGTCAACTGCAATTCTATGACAAACAATGTACAACTTACATGCAATAAACAACTAAAGTAGCACATACTATATCTTTGTGTGAATTCCTTCTAAGGTGAAACAAATGTTTATATATAATGGAAACATGGGGAAAACCAGAGTTCTTGAATGAGGATGAAAATTTTAAATTGACACCTTTTGTTCAATAACAGCTTGTGGCTACTTGCACGGTGAGTTGCGTTCAGAGTTATGGAGAAACACTAGGTTTGTGGAACACAACTGAAAAAGTGGAAACATTAGAATAAATACGCAAAAAAGTTGCATATGCAATGCTTTTGAACAGAATGGATAATCACTTTCAAAACAGCAATAATACACAGAAACCATATATTATGGTAGGTCATAATATACAGTTTTCCATGTATTATGGCATAGATCTGTATATTATGGCATCTAAAACTAATAACAGACTAGTTAATAAAGAGATCAACCAGTAATTATATTCACTTTGTACACTTTGCATGTATTGTAAGTTTCCCCGGAAATGGTGCCTAGCTCTTTAATTTTGTAATATTTAAGGGTTACTCCAGGGGAAACTCGGGACCCTTGCGAAAGCACAGATGAACTACGTGAAATGTCTGGTTGTTGTAAGTAGGCACCCTGCTCCAGCAGTTTCCTGCTGTATGCTGTAATTTTAGTTGTTTCAGTAAAAAGAAATTAAGACACTACCTAAGCTGGGGCAATGTCTTTTTTCAGTGTAAAGTGTGCCCGTTTTTTCTGTTTTCACCTTAGTTTAGCTTCATGGGGTATTCCCCCTCTCCATCCTTCTCCCCTGAAGTTTCAGTGAGGTTCTAAATACCCAGTTATGAGTTATAGAACATACTGTAGGAATACATAACATGTGCTGTATTGTAAGTATGAGTTAAGATAAAGGTCATCTCTAAGTAGTGGTGAACTACATTGTTGTCATGGCGACTCTAAGGATATCTGCTGTAAATCATATGTTTAATGAGAACAAAAAGTGAAGTTAAAACAAAATGCTGTTCTCCATAAAACTCTAAAACTGTCGCCAGAATCCTAGTGTGACAATGTCAGTATAGTCAGAGAACTTCCACTGCATTGAGTTTAAGCCTGTCCCATTATTCATATTTAGGAATAAAATCAATGGTTAACGCAGGGTATAAAACAAATGTAGTGATGCATGATCAGTGAGCAGTACTACAGCCAATGACTTGGAAGGGGTGAACAAGATGAACTAAGGGTACAAGAGGGTAGTATCCTTAAAAAAAAGATGTTCCAGATCAAGGGCCATGATATTAAAATAGAGGGGGGTAACACAGAGATGTACTGGGGTTGGGGTTGAACCCCTGAATGCACACATCATGATTGCGCTGTAAGTGCCGTCTTTTTTTTTTTAAGTTGGGGGATTGCTGCAGGCTGCAGCTGACTGTCTGGGTTCCTTTTGCCTTGTAGGTGACATAAGAAGGCTGCATTATTGAAGAAAATGTTCCTTTGGGCATTTATTTGTTTCTTTCATTTTCTTTAGAACTTTAAGGAATGTAGTGCGAGTCTCCTGAAGCAGCAGCCTCTCTTACTTAATGCATTTTGAGTACAGGCTGCAGTGTGAGCTCCAAGAGACAACTCAGGACTTAAACATAAAAATAGGAGTGAGCGAGAGAGTGTCTCCTGTGCCACTGCCTGTGAGTCTGCTCTTGGGCATGGGGTGGCGCCGTGGCAATAGTTAGGGTGACCGTCTGCCAGGTCAGGGTCACATGGTGCACAAACTGTGCAGACTGCACAGTCACAAGATGGTGGGATGGCAAATCTGTGGTGGGAGAAGTAATAGGAGCCCACCTCTGTCCCGCCCATCCATGACAGCTGCTCATCAAGTTAAAGCCCGCCACAAAGATCCACTGGCACAAATACTGATTGTCCGCTATATTTCAGACCAATCGGTATTGGTTTTCCTCATGCTGTGTGCCCTCCTCCAGCCTCCTATTGGGAGCACAGCACAGGGTGACGAGACAGTCTTTGTGTCCGGTGGTCAGCGAGGAAGGAATGAAGGAAGGAGTCGAGTCGAGTGTGTGTCTGTGATTGTTGATAACAGTGCGACTGCAAGCATGCCTGTTTTCCTTTTATTATTAGCGGCTGCCTGCATCAATAAAAGTCCTTGTAAGGGCTCTCTACTCTGCTTGCAAAAGAGCATAATTCATCACTATTCACTTCACATTAAGCAAGGAAAAGTCTCCTCTCTCAGAGTTAAGCAGACTGTGGTAGTCAATTAAGCTGAGACTGAGAGAGGAGATTAGACGACAGCTCAAGCTACTGTATTCGTGTACTGCTGCTGCTAATAGTACCTAGCTAGCTGCTGCTACTGTGCTGCAGGCAGGCACACACTAATATTACATTTTGTCTTCCCCTCCAGTCCTGACTGCTGTGTATAAAAAAATAAGAAGGGATATTGAATGAATATTTCTGCTCAGTATTCACAAAGGAAGAGGAGGGGAAGGTACCTAAACCAAACAAGAGAAACACTCTGAAGATGGGGGTCAATACCAGTCCATTTACAGAAGAAAGGGTTCTGAAAGAACTAATACAATTAAAGGTGGACAAAGCAATGGGGCCTGATGGGATTCACCCAAGAATTCTAAAAGAACTAAGGGTAGAACTAGTGACACCGCTGACTACTCTCTTTAACAAATCATGGGAAGATGGGGTGGTACCTGAGGACTGGAGAAGGGCAGATGTGATTCCTCTTCACAAAAGTGGGAGCAGGACAGAGGCAGGAAACTACAGACCAGTTAGTTTGACCTCAGTGGTAGGGAAAATGATGGAATCACTTCTGAAGGAAAGAACTGTTGAGTACCTAGAGGCCAGTGGGGCACGGGACCCAAGGCAGCATGGATTCATAATGGGAAGGTCATGTCAGATGAATCTAATAGATTTCTTTGACTGGGTGACCAAAGTAGTAGACATGGGAGGGCTGTGGACATGGCCTACCTAGATTTAGCAAGGCATTTGATACAGTCCCACACAAAAGAATAATACACAAGTTAGCCAGCCTTGGAGTGGGTCCCAAGGTGGTAGCCTGGATGAAAAATTGGTTAGACAACAGGACGCAAAGGGTAGTAGTAAATGGAGTACACGGTGAAGAAAGGAGGGTTACTAGCGGGGTACCGCAGAGTTCAGTACTGGGACCGGTCCTTTTTAATGTCTTTATAAGTGATATTGCAGAGGAACTGGAAGGAAAAGTATGTCTCTTTGCAGACAACACAAAGATCTGCAACAGGGTTGATACACAAGATGGAGTGGAAAGGATGAGAAGGAACTTAGCAAGGTTGGAGGAATGGTCAAATGTATGGCAGCTCAGATTCAATGCAAAGAAGTGCAAGGTAATGCACATGGGAAACAAAAACCCAAGGGAAGCATACACAATGGGGGGGTGAGATACTGACAACAGTAAAAATGAAAAGGGACCTGGGTGTAATTATATCAGATGACCTAAAGGTGGGCAAGCAACGTAAGAAGGCAGTAAGGAAGGCTGGGGGGATACTGGGATGCATAGGAAGAGGTATCAATAGTAGAAAACAAGAAGCTGTTATCCCTCTGTACGGACAGTTGGTGAGACCCCAGCTGGCGTACTGTGTGCAGTTCTGGAGACCCCATCTCCGCAAAGACATAGACAGAGTGGAGGCTGTCCAGAGGAGGACAACAAAATGGTGCAGGGTCTGCACCAGAAGACATACGAAGAAAGACTAAAGGAGCTTAATATGTATACCATTGAGGAAAGAAGGGAGAGAGGGGACATGATAGAAACTTTCAAGTACCTCAAGGGAATCAACAAAGTCCAAGAGGGTAGCATCTTTCAGAAAAAGAGATGTGCAAGAACAAGGGGCACAATTTGAAGATAGAGGGGGACGGCTCAGAGGTAATATGAGGAAGTATTTTTTCACAGAGAGGGTTGTGGATGCATGGAACAGCCTCCCTGAGGAGGTTGTGGAGTCAAGAACAGTGGGGGAATTCAAGAATGCATGGGACAGACATAAGGCAGTCCTAGTGGGGGGTAGGAGGAAGTAAGCTGTTGGCTAACTAGGATCTGCAGCTTATCTGTTAGGTAGGAAAATGGGCAGACTGGGTGGGCCAAGCGGTCCTTATCTGCCATCAAATTCTATGTTTCTATGTTTCCATAAAAATAAATAGTTGGAGTTAGGAGGACAGAAAGAAAGAAAACAGTCTCAGTGTGTGTGTGTGTTGGGGGACAGAAAGAGTACAGAGCAGAGAGAGGACTGAGGATGAGGCTCACACAGGGAGTGAGAGAATGTGGACAGAGTGTGACTGTCTGTCTCTCTGGGACAGATTGTGTGAGGAGTGAGGCTAGTGCTGCAGTAAGGGAAGTAAGACCCAGGTTGGCTGGTACTACTTCTTTTGTGTTGTACATAAAATAAAGAGAGAAATGACAAAGCCTGCTGGCCTGCCTGCCATATTTCTTCTAATTACCAAGAGCACACTATCTGCTCTGTCTGGCTGCAGTGCACTACAGCTGCACAGTGTAGAGAAGAGAGAGAGAGAGATAAGTGCAATATAGACTTAAAGAAAGAACATTAGTGACATTTGAACTAGACTAGTCTAGTAACATTATAAGTGTGTAAGTCTCGGCCAGCCAACCAACCCAGCCTGCCAGATTTATTCTGATTAAGCTGAGCCTGGGCTGAGACTCAGTCAGAGCACATTATGTCTTCTGCGGTGCACTTACCATGTGTTTGTGTCAGTGTACTGTATACATCGACTTAAAGAAATAATAATATAAAGTGAAGTGTAGTCTGCCTGCGGCCTGCCATTTATTCTGAGAGCACACACTGCAGTTCACTTACTGTAGAGGAGAGAGAGTCAGAGAGACTTAAAGTTCAGAAGGAGTAAAAGAGGAGCAAGATAGTAGATATAGATAGAGTAGAGAATAGACAGACACTGAAAGAAATAACTAACATAAAGTTAAAGTCTGCCTGTGGCCTGCCTGCCAAAATCCAGGTTTATTCTGATTAAACTGAGAGAGCACTGTGTGACTGTGCACTGACTGTCTTACTGTGTAAAGAAGAGAGGAAGACTTCAAGTTCAGAATGAAAGAGATAGATTGACCTCTTCTTGAGAAAAAGGGAGGATATGTTTTAAAAAGCAATTTCCTGACCTAATCCCACTGGCTGACCCATCCTGTTCCAGCCCTTGCCATCAGATTTTTCTGATTAAATTAGAGAGAGCACTCCTCCAATTCTGCACTGTGTGTGTGTAATAACTGGAATGTGTGTGTAGTGTAATAGAGATACATTAGAGAGAGTGCTACTAGTAGTAGGAAGACTTCAGAGAGAGAGATAGTAGGAGAAGGAGAACTACAGTCAGAGTAGAGACTGAGAGTGAGTGAACGAGGTAACTTCAGGGAAGAGAAGAGACCTAGGCTGTCCTGGTGAATTAAAAAATAAGAAACAGCTGAAAAAACAAGAGACAAGTTATCTTTTTCACAAAAACAATTTTATAAAGGAGACGAGTTATAATTCTCCAAACTTGTTAACTGGTTTTCTAACTGAACTCAGTCTGCATCTGCTATATAACTTATATTCTTATTAGCAGTCCACAGCACAGTGCTGCCCTAAGGTTTGTTTCTGAATCCCAAATATATTCATTCCTTTCCCTTCCCTTGCCTCTCAGACTTTTAAAAAGCCGTGTTATACTACTGTTGTTGGTTGGTCGTCTCACACTGGCTGGCACATTACGGTTCTGTGCCTGCTGTATCTTGTTTGTGTTCTTTGAAAGTTTCTGGTATGAGAAAAGAAAATAAACAGTCAATATTGAAGTAAGAAAAACATATAATTCTCTTTCTCTCCGGTTCCACACTTGAGTTTATAAGTTGGCACTGTCACTTGTCCTCAGCCTGTGCACCTGTTGCACAACTGCACCTTATACCAAACAGGACGGAGTCCAGACTAGTCAGTAGTGTATAGTACAGTGTCCTGACTTACCAGTACAAAAAGAAATGTACTAGTGCCATACGATGCATACCATGACACTCATCTGTGTGACCCTGAGCGGCTGAGCCTGACCCACCCAGACAGAGGCCAGATGAGTCAGACAACCCTCACTCTAGTCTCGTGGTAGTAAAGTAAAAAAAAAATACAAAAAGAAAAATTCCAAATGAAAAGGCAAACGTCTCTGCTTGATATGTTTTAGTGCAATAGGAAAGAAAGCTAAGCCCATTGCTGAAAATGTGGTCAATGAAGCAGGATGTGTGGATGTGGAAAGCACTCTTATTTCCACAACAGTTGAAACTGAAGCTGTAAATGTAGTGCATTCACATTGTGATTCTGAATCTGAAAGCACTTCTGGCTCTGATGCAGTGGCGGTGACCATGTCCACTACTGACTCTTTGATTTCACCCACCTTCACAATCAGACCCACATGCTGCGGACCACCACCCGGTCATACTACACCTAGTGCTCGGGTCAGGAATGATATAAGTGAATACGTAGGGAGGATACGACTTACTGATGAGGAACAGTTTAAAATAATGAATGCATTGCATAAACCTGACAGTGATTACAAGTTTCCTGCAAGTGGCAAGAGAAATCTCTGTACCCAACACCACTGACTTTCGCAGTACAATTGGCTTGTATATTTGTCTATGACAGATGGTGCTTAGTGTAAAATATGTGTTGCTTTCTGCAATGACGAAGTAGGTAAAGGAAGTTATTAGCATCTTGGACAGCTTGTCTGTGAGCCTTTAAGAAACTGGAAAAAAGCTAAAGAGCTTTTTGATTTACATTCTTGTACTGAGTATCATAAAAATAGTTCAGTGAAAGCTGAACATTTTTGTTGCATCTCAAGAGGTGAATCAATAGCAATTACAGAACAAATAGACTCCAATTGAAGAGCTATAGCAATAGAGAACCGTAATAAGATACTTGCCGTGATAGATACAATAATTTTATGTGGTCTTCAGGAGATTACACTCCGTGGAAATGAAGATTCAGGGCCACTGACACTTGAAGACCCGATTAAAAAATTATGGTAATTTCAGAACTCTAATTCAGTATAGAGCAAATCATGGAGACGAAGCGCTCCGAAAATCATTACAAAGTAATTCAAGTAACGCCACATATTTTAGCCCCAAAATCCAGAATTAAATCATTGAGATTATTATAGATATCATGATTGAGAAAATAGTTACAAGAATAAAACAATGCTGTCCCTTTGCAGTTTTAGATGATGAAACAACAGATGTTAGCAACAGCGAACAATTGTGTGTCTGCATGCAATATGTTGACACTGTGAGTGAAGTGTCAAAGCCAGAAATCAGGGAAGACTTCCTCACTTTCCTGAGGGTTACAAACTTGACTGGTGAAATTCTGGCTAATACAATCATGCCCACCTTAACAAAATTAGGATGAAATCTTGGTGATCTCAGGGGGTAGGGCTATGATGCTGCTGCTGCATTTAGTGGTAGACTAAATGGCGTACAAGCTAAAATTGTGGCTGAGTATCCAACAGCTATGTATGTTCACTGTGCAAACCACTCACTGATTCGGGTGGTTTCAAAAATCTGTTCCGTGAACTCCATCAGAAAATGTTTTACAACAATATCTGACTGCTGCACATTTTTTAAGAGTTCTGCTAAACGTAGCGAAGTTCTTACGAACAAAATATCAAGCCAGTTACCAACTGAGAACAAGAAAAAGCTGGTCAGTCTTTGTGAAACAAGATGGGTAGAACGTCACGAAGCAGTGTTCACCTTCATAGAACTGTTCCCTGCAGTAGTTGCTGCTCTTGACGAGGTATCTACTACTTGGACAGATGATACTTCATCTAAGGCTGAGCAGCTACAGAACACAATTGAGAAAGGATATTTTCTAGTTGCTTTAGTTGTTTTGGAAAAACTACTCTCGGTTACGTACTTACTGTCAGTAAATCTGCAGAAGGTTCAGACAGATCTCTCCATGTGTGTTCAGACGGCCGATGATGCTTTGAAACAGATTTGTACCATACGTCATGATGCAGAAACGCAGTTTTCTGAACTTTTTTTAAAAGCAAAAGCATTAGCTCAAGAGCTGAATTTTGAAATTACTCTCCCAAGAAATTCACGAACAGGACCGAGTTTGCAAGAAATAGAACAATACTACAGAACAACAGTGTTCATTCCATGTCTAGATTTCTTCGAACAGCAAATGACTGCAAGGTTTTTCACACATAGAAAAATCCTGACTTCCTTTGAAAAAGTCATCCCTGATCGCTCCTTGAATACGAAGGAGGTGGAATTTCTGTCAGAACTAAACAATTTCTACAGTGATGTTCTCCTTGATAATATTCTCGTTATACAGAGTGAATTCTGTCATTGGCATGACAGGTGGATTGATGCAAAAGACATCATTCCGGTTATAGCTATTGATGGCTTGTCTAGCTGTGACCAAAACATTTATCCAAACATTCACAGTTTATTAAAAATCCTTGTGACACCACCAGTCACTACTTCAGAAGCTGAACATACCTTTTCCATGCTTGATCACATCAAGACCAAGAGGAGAAATCACACCGCAGAAGACAGGCAAAACGGCCAGGCCTTACTTACTGATCATCGAGACATCCCTTTGTCAGCAGATGAGGTCCTGGAGAGATTTATTGTAAAAAGTAGATGTCTGGATTTTATCCTTTAAGTTCAGCCACCAGCACTGCAGGTGCTGTGCTGGTACTCTTATATATATTGTCCTGATTTCATGTACATTCTTCATTCTTCTGCTCTGCATGGCTCAGCTGCCTCATCTAAATTCATTGCTTTGTCCGTCTGGACCAGGGTGGGTGGAGCCAGATTGCCAGAAGGACCTGCCCATTACACAAATAAGGCATGTGACTGACTAATTTACATACTTTGGGTGGACCAACCCCCAAAAATGACAGCCTCGATACATCCCTTAGGGTAACATACATAGAAATTTTGAAGATGATGGCAGATGAGGACTTCAAGGCCCATCCAGTCTGCCCATTTTTTCTACCTTATGAATGTCCCATAGGCCTTTACTCTGTCAATGGCCTATCTATTCATACTCATCTGTATTACTCCCTTGTGCCTATCCCAAGCTTGTTTTAAGCCCTGCACTGTATTCATATCCACCACTTCCTGAGGTAGGCCATTCCTTGCATCCACCACCCTTTCTGTAATAAAGAACTTCCTCACATTACCCCTTAGTCGGCCTCCCTCTAATTTCATGCTGTGTCCTCTTGTCCTGCTATTTTTCTGATATTGAAACATGTTAGACTCTTTCATCTCGTTAATGCCCTTAATTTTTTTTTTTATTTATTTTATTACAACTAGGATTACAAGTACCTTTGAGCCAGGCTCTTTTACAAAGGTTCCGCGACAGAGAACAAATACAATACAAGTTCCAGAAATAGGAACAAAACAATAAATAGGTCAGCATATTAGGTTACAATGGTAGAGCAATGCACTAGCTAGAATAAGTAGAATGTATACATGGGAACACAGAGTAACAGAAGGATAAGTAGGAGGGTGGGTGGAAGATGAAGATAAATGTGAGGAGCGAAGTTGGAGAGGGCAGGAATTGCAGCTAAAGGACATGGTCATCAACTGGGAGCAGGCTGAAACTAGTCAACAAAAAGGGAAAGATCATTGAGGGCTCAGAGGAGGGGGGAGGGTGAAGGGGGAGAGTCAGGAGTGGTGAAAAGAAAGAAGAAATAAAAAAGTAACATAGAGGAAAAGGAGGGGGTGGAGATGTGGTATGTGATAGTTGGAGGGAACAAAAATGAGACGGCTGAGGAGATCATAGGTAGCATTCACAGGAGCTAGAGTTAGTAAGGTGGAGGTGGAGTTTATGTTTGAATGAGCCAAGGGTGGTAGTGGAGGAGATGTCTGAATTGAGCACATTTAACCAGCTAGGCGCTCCGAAGGCAAAGGATCTTTGGCCCTGAGAGGTGCGATGGCAGGGAATCTGAAGGAGCTGGTATTTGGAGTCCAGGGTGTTACGTGGCTTTAGTGTATAACTAAGCAGTGCTTGGACTCCTGGTGGAGTGAGGCCCATGGTTACTTTCTTTGCCATAATGCAGGTTTGGTATTTTATGCGATTTGAAAGTTGAAGCCAGCCAGATTGGGCATACAGGTCACATGTATGACTGAGACGATAAGCACCAGAGATAAGCCTGCAGGCCTTGTTAAGTGATGTTGAAATTCGTCTCAGGGCAGTGGCAGATGCAGAGCCATAGATTATAAGACCATAATCAATGATGGAGACCACCGAGCTTTGGATGGCAATCTACAGTGCTTCTGCAGTAAGGTGTTGTCTATGTCGGTAAAGTAGACCTAGGCGCATATTTTCTGATTTGGCAACATTGTCTATGTGTGCCCCATAGGAGACATTTGAGTCCAGGGATAACCCTAGGTATTTGAATGACTGCACTTGCTCAAGGGTGTTGCCATTGCTAGTAGAGATAGCTAGGGGGTGAGAGCTGTGCCTGTTTTGAGAACTGTTAAAGAGCATTACTTTGTTTTTTTTTATGATTGAGGACAAGCTTATGATGAATGAACCAGTTTTCCACTGTGGCAAAGCCTTGTTGAAGATTGGTCTGCAGAAGCACAGGGTCCTTGTGGGAGGAGAAGATAACAGCATCATCAGCATAGAGGATAATCTGTTCAGTGCAAGATTTCGGGAGCGTGTTAAGAAAAAGGCTGAAGAGTAACGGACCCAGGATGGATCCCTGAGGGACTCCAGATCAGACCGGTCTGAGGTTCGAGAGTGTCCCAGCAATTTTGACTTGTTGAGATCTGTTTTGCAGATAGCTGTTGAACCATGAGACAGTGTCAGGAGAGAGAGAGTCCTAAATGCTGGAATTTTGGATCAGCAGACAATGGTGGACTGGGTCAAAGGCCTTGGTCAGATCTACAAATACTGCCCCTGTTAAGTGACCCATATCCAATGTGCCGTGCAGTGCTGCAGTGAACTCCAGCAATGCAGAAGAGGTGCTATGACCTTTTCTCAAGCCATGTTGTTGTGGGCATAAGAGATTGTGTTTGTCCAGGTAGTCTGTGAGATGGTTGGACACTATGCATTCGAGTGCCTTGGAGAGCGGTGGTAGTATTGAAATCGGTCAATAGTTTGCATGGCAGGTCTTATCCCCACTTTTGAGGACTGGAGTAACTGTATCCGCCTTCCATTTGTCAGAGAACTGACCAGTGCTAAGGGAGAGATTGAGAATGTGTGTTAATGGGACTAGAACCTCGTCCATAGTGAGGGTTAGGAGTTTTAGATCCAGCGAGACTCCACTTGATCTTGACTTTGAAATTGCTTTGGTGATGTGTGTTTGGGCATCATGCAGGTTAATTTCTTTAAAGTGGAAGGGCAGGAGAGTGGTTGGAGGATCATCAGGGATAGTGTGGGTAGTGTCAAGCACACAACAAAACCCTCACAGTAATCACAGTCTACATCCCTCCCAAAGACCAAGGGAAGAGCCTCACAACTGTTCTGGACTGGGGAAGGATGCTGCTGAGATCAGTAAATACATCATTAAAGGTGTTTGCAATGACCAGAAGATCCAGGGTGATGGCCCCACCAACCTTTAGCATGGTTGGGGAGGATTTAGTTTGTTTCCCTGTAACTTCTTTGATATTCTTCTAGAAATCTGACCCCTTTCCCCAGGAGTTTGAGAGAGCTTCTTGTAGTAGGCATTTTTCAGTAGTCGTATGGATTTAGTACAGTTATTGCAGGCACATTTGTAGTTCTGTACGTCATGCTGGGCACCAGAGTCTCTAGCCAGGGGCCCAAAGGTGGTCCCGAGTCTTTTGCTGGGCAAGTAGCTCTCCAGTTAGTCACGAGTTGCAGAGTGCTTTGACTTTTCATTTATTAAGCGGGGCGTGGGTGTCACAGGCTGCGTTGAAGGAGGAGATAAAGAGGACAAGAGCTGTGTTAACATCTGTTGAAAGGAAAGTGGGAGACCAATCAAACTGACTGAGGTAGGATTTAAGGTGTCTTAGCTGTCCACGTGGGAGCACTCTGCTAGTGATGACTTTGGCTGGGGGCTTATGGAATTTATTTGACCATTCACATATAATGGGTGAGTGGTCACTTAGTGAGTCAGGAAGGACAGAGGTGCTGGCGATATGAGAGGGATGACTGGTAAGGACCCAGTCCAGTAAGGTACTAGTGCCTGTTTTATAGTTATTTCTGGTGGTGGAGAGAACCAGTTGTGAGAGGTTTGCTGATGATATGGCATCCCGAGATATAGCAGCATCTGATGAGAGCCAATTAATATTGAAATCACCTAGTGTAATTGTCTCCGCACCTACTGGGTGGGATTTGATGAAGTCCAGAACAGTTGTGAGGCTCTTCCCTTGGTCTTTGGGGGGATGTAGACTGTGATTACTGTGAGGGTTTGTTGTGTGCTCCTAAAAGTAGCTTAATAGGTAAGATCTGAGCAGTGGAGTCATGGAGAGGAGTAGAGATGGGGCAACCTATGAGATAGTCTTTGGTGCAGATTGCACAACCTCCACCTCTTTTGTACACGCGATCCAGTCTGTAGACATTATATTCTGGCAGTGCAATCGCTGAGTCTAGGATTTTTGGTGACAGCCATGTTTCAACAATTGGTAGAATATCAGGTCTGTTCTGGTTTACAAAGACTTGGATGGCATCAAGCTTAGGGATCAGGCTACAGATGTTAATGGTGGCGATGGTCAGGCCCCCAGTAGATTTTGTACAGCCGGCATTGGTGGTAGTAGAAGGGCCTGAGTTAGGGTGCACATCTCCTGATATCAGAAGGAGAAAGAGGAGGATCTTCAGGGCACATAGACAGAGTTTCTTGCAGGTGAGATTACGTATTAATGGTTTGTTATTACTGGTCTGGCATCGCAGGTGCTTGCCCCAGAGCAACATCATACGTGATGAGGGATATAAGAGTGACCATTGCCTGTATCTGTGGGAGATGCGATGCAGCCAATTAAAGGCGTCAGATGTCCTTGAGGTAGAGTGGTGCTCACAGTGCGAGGTACCTAGGTGGCGATATTGGGTGTCTAGCTGGTAGATGGGGGGGGAGAAGGGTGGCAGGCTCCAGAGAGGTAGGAAAAGTGAAGTAGTGAGGCGAGGATAGTAAGAGAAAACAGTATTGATGGAGGTAGACATGATTAGAGATAGATTTCAAGTGTGGCTGTGCAAAGCCCAGAATGCGAGAGAAAGTGTTGAAAAGACAGGGGAGGGGGAGGTATACAGGAGAAAAGAGGGCAGAGTCAGGATGACTGCAACCTAGAAGGTACCAATGGGATAGAGGCAGGGAGGGAATAGAGAGGGGAGAGGTGGAGCTAGGGTCTATTTAATAAACGCAGGGGGTGGGAGAAAATTTAGGCAGCAGACAGATGAGCTCCAAGGGATTGTGCCAAGCAGTTCAAATCTCCAGGAGCTGAAGCCAGTCTGGGAGAGACGGAGTGCTGAATCTGCCTATAATTTCAGGCACCATCCACCAACTGGGTTCACGGCTAGCAAGCTAGACTGGAGCTGCTTTCCTGAAGCGTACCTGGAATCTTGCTCTTGAGGGCAGGCTGGGGTGCACCCTGAGGCTGGCTGCGCTCAGCACCAGACCACTAGTGCAGAAGATGGAGTCCCCCTCAAGGAATCCTGAAGAGAAAAGAAGAGAGGGGAGAAATCAGCTTATATTTACCAACAGAACAAAGGCTTCAGAGTTTGGGAGGCAGGCTAAAGAAGGAGACAAAAGAATTCTATAACAAGGTGAGAAATTAAGGGTGCTAAGTTAGCCAGAGAGGGAGAGAATGGCTATGGGATTGGCTGGTATTAAGCACCAGCTTAATATGTTTGTATGTTTCGATCATAGCACCTCTCTCCATCCTTTGCTCTAGGGTATACATACAGAGCTCATTTTATCTGTCCTCATGTTTTCTGATGCAGACCCTGCACCTTTTTGGTTGCCCTTCTCTAAACTGCCTCCATTTTGTTAATGTCCTTGTGCAGGTGCGGCCTCCAGTACTGCACACAGTACTCCAGATAGGGACTAACCAGTGTCTTGTAAAGAGGAATTATTACCTCCCTCTTATGACTTGTGATATCCCTACTAATACATCCCCAACATCCCTCTAGCCTTACCTACTGCCTTAGTGGTCTGCTTGGATGATTTCAGGTCATCTGTGATGATGATGCCAAGTCTCTTTCTTCCCTTGTGATTGCCAGCAACTCCCCTCCCAACCTATAGGTAGCTTTAGGGTTTCTCTTCCCTATGTGCATGATCTTGCACTTCTTTGCATTAAACCCCAGCTGCCACTCTTCAGACCATTTTACTAGCTTTTCCAGATCTGTTCTCGTTCTGTCCACCCCATCTGGATCATCTGCTCTGTTGCAGATCTTGGTATCATCTGCAAACAGGCAAACCTTTCCCTCCAGTCCATCTGCAATGTCACTGATGAAGATATTGAAGAGGACTGGCCCCAGGACTGATCCCTGACGTATCCCACTTGTGACTTGCATCTCTTCTGATTGTATACCATTTATGACCACTCTCTGTTTTCTGCCCGCCAACCAGTTTGCCACCCAGTTGACCAACTTCTGACCCATCCTGAGCCTACCCAGCTTATTAATCAATTTTCAGTGTGGAACAGTATCAAAAGCTTTGCTGGTCAAGGTAGACGACATCAACTGCACCCCCTCGTTCCACCATTCTGCTTACCCAGTCAAAGAAATCTATGAGATTAGTTTGACAGGACATTCATGTTGTAAACCCATGCTGCCTTGGATCCTGTGCTCCTATGGATTCCAGGTGTTGCACTATCCTTTCCTTAAGGAGTACCTCCATAATCTTGCCCACTACTGAGGTAAGACTGACTAGTCTGTAGTTCTCTTCCTCCTCCCTGCTGCCACACTTGTGGAGCGGGATCACATGAGCCCTTCTCCAGTTTTCTGGGATCTCTCCGGTGCTCAGAGACTCTCTAAACAGTTCTGCTAGTGGCTGTGCTAGTTCCACCCTTAGCTCCTTTAGTACCCTGGGATGTATGCCATCAGGTCCCATTGCCTTGTCCACCCTGAGCTTAGCGAGCTCTTATAGGACCCTTTTTTTGTGACGGGACTTGTGCACACCTCCCTCCCCACTGTGTCCATGGTTCTGGGCTGTGGGCTCTGCCCTACCATCTCCTCACTAAATACTGAGCAGAAGTATCTATTTAGGATAGATGCTTTTCCTTGGTCCTCCTCCACATGCTTCCCCTTATCCACTTTGATCTTAGCAATGACCCCTCTGGACTTTCTCCTTTCACTAATGTATCTATAGAAAGTATTGTCCCCTTCTTTTACTGTACATGTTAGTATTTCCCTTGGTTTGGGCCTTTGCCTGCCTTGCTGCATTTCCTGCTTCCCTCAGGGGAGTTTGGTATGCCTCCCTAACTTCGTCCCACTACATTCCCTTATATTTCCTGAAGGCCAGCCTTTTGGCTCTGACCTTTTCTGCTTCTGTTTTTGAGAACTAAAGTGGTTTCCTCCTTCTTTTGTCCTTGATTTACTCCCTAACACAATGGGATGTTGCTTCTAGTATTGCATCCTTAATGCTTGCCCACATTGCCCGTACCCCTTCACCTGTATTTCTTCTTGCCAGGGCTAACTTAATTCTGCTGGCCATCTTATCCAAACCAGCTTCTCTGAAGTCCCATATTTTTGCCTTGGAATGGGATGCTTTGGTTCTAGTGGCCAAATTGAACCATACCATGTGATGGTCACTGGCTCCCAGGTGACCTTCTACCTGGAGATCTGTGACCCTTTTTCCGTTAGTCAGTACTAGATCCAAGATAGCCTTGTCTCTTGTGGGTTGTTGCACCAATTGTTTGAGGCCGTCCCCTGCAGGGAATCCAGTATGTGTTTAGTTCTGGCGGATGCTCTGACTGGTATTGACCAATCCATATCTGGCATGTTGAAGTCTCCCATTAGCAGAACCTCCCCTTTAGCTGTCATGTTTTGTATATCTTCTAACAGTAATGTGTCTATGTTCTCCCCCTGGTCTGGAGGCCTGTAGACCACCCCAGTTTGTATGGCTGTCCAATTTCCTTTTCCAGGATGACCCACAGTTCTTCTGGCTCCTTAAGTGTATTCTGAATTTCCATAGCTTTGATATTTTCATTGACATAAAGGGCCACTCCACCCCCCCCCCCTTTTTTCACCTTGGTTTCTTCTGAACAGTACATAGCTGGGTACTATAGTCTCACAAGTGTGGTTACTGGTGAACCATGTCTCGTTAATGGCTACTATGTCCATTTTAGCCTCTGTCATTGTTGCCTCAAGGTCTGGGATCTTGTTTCCCAGACTGCGGGCATTAGTGTACATGATTTTACATTTGCCAGATTTCTGTGTATTAGTTGTGGGTGAGGTCCGGCTTTCCTCCCGCATCCCGTATGGGGAACTGGACCTTTTTCCTCACCTGGTGATGTAAATGAACTACAAACATGCTGAACTCCTGTTTGATCACTAGCTTGGGGGGAGGGGTGTTCTTCCCATTCGATGTATCGGGTGCTGCACTTCTCTCTCCATTTGCTAGTTTAAATATTCTGCAAAGACATCAAACTTCTGCCCCAATGCACTGACTCCCTCCTTAGCCAGATGCAGTCCATTGAATTTAAAGAACATTCGCTCCCAAAACTGTTGCCAGTTGCCTACAAATTTGTGTCCTTTTTCTTGGCACCAGCCCTTGAGTCACATGTTTAGCTCCCCTATCTCACCTTCTTTTACCTTCTGTCCATCTGCCCCCCTCTCCCAGACTGGCAGGACCTCAGAGAAGGAGATGCCAGATGAAATGGATGACAGTTTGTATCCCAGCCTGGTCAGGTGTTCCTTGGTCTCCAGAACTGACCGGCTTTCATTCACATATTGGGCCTGTGTAGTACAGTATGGTCTGTATGCCCATTGGCCCACGCAGTGGACCAATAGGTGTATAGACGGTATGGTACACTGTCAGTTGGCGGGTGGCATGTGGGCGGGTACGCCTCGCCGCTGGCTGGGGGTGCTGGGTGGTGGGAACCTCAGTGGGTGGGTGGGGAGAGGAGTACCACTGGACCACCAGGATTGCGTATGCTATTTCTACCCATGATTGGGCACTGGGGGGGGGTTCCATTGGACCACCAGGGATATTTGTAACATATGCCCACAATCGGGCAATGGAGAGCGGTTCACTGGACCACCAAGGATATGTTGAACTTATGCCCACGATTGGGCGTACAGGTGCGGGGTCCACCAAGGGACTGCAGGGCATCAGTACCCAATGGCTGCAGCCTGGCAGGGCACCAGGTGCAAGTCACTGGGGATCAGCACACTGCATGCAAATGGGGCCATAATGACATGCAAATGGCCCCATTTGTGCCTTGCATGCATAATGGTCTCATTTGCATGCCCATGGCTGAATATCGCAGTTGATGCACCTAGCGCAACTGCACTTGTGCTGGTGCATTCCCCGGCCCCCCTCCTGCCACTTGCACTGGTGCAGTGCCACTGCGCCATGCGCAGTGCGTGCTCCCTCAGTGTCATATTCAACGATGCTGAGCCATGGCACAGCACCATTGAATATCGCATGGTCCAAGCCCTGGCGCAGCCCAGTTGCACTGTGCCCAGACTTGCACCCCTGCCTGGCGCAGTCTGAATATCCCACCCTATATGTTTTTCTACGTAAGAATCCCAAAAGCATCCCTTCCAGGAAAAAAAAAACTTTGCTATTTCTTTATGGAAAAAACTCAATCCACACCTGGCAGCTTATTTTATTTATTTATTTAAAAGAGATAGACCAGGAAAGACATACTGAGCTGTGAAGCTGGTTTCCAGATGTGTCCAGGGGAGGGGGCAAGGGATAAGTACAAACAAGTAGAAGCGCAGTAATAACAATACAGCAATACACAGTCTTTACAATAATAAACATTACCAGAGCAAATAATAATGCAGGTTAAACATCAGAAGTGTGAAGTACCCGGCACACACAAGAAAGTAGCATCAGAAATATAGGAAAGGGTAGGAGAGAGAGTATATAGAAGAGGGTGAGAAAGAGACGCGGGGGTGGGGCGGTGAAAAGGTAAAGTAGTGGCAGAAGTAAAAGAGAGAGGAGAGGAGAACAGCTTATGGTGGGTTGGGTGGAGTGTTGAGGACTAGGAAGGGTAGAAAGAGTAATTACTGGGGGAGTGAGTGAGTGAGTGAGTAAGGGAGTGGGAGGAAGTGATGAAGGGGAAAGAGGGGAGAGAAAAGGGGGATGAGGTGGGGTGATGAAAAGTATAGAGGCTGGAGTAGATAAGGACAAGTGTAGGGCTATGGGGAAAAGGGCATTTACAGGAGGGGACAGTGTGGCCTTGGAGAAGAGAGGAAAGAGAGTGTTTGGAGGTGGCAGAGCGAATTGTTAGTGGAAGGGAGTTCCAAAGATTACCCACCCAGTGCCCAGAGCTGTACATTTTAACTTGAAGAATTTTGTAAATTTGTTTTCTACTGTAGAAAAGTTCAGTGCCAGGTGACAGTCCTATGATGCTAAGCGCTTCTATTTTGGTAACGCTGATTAAAACATAAGCGCTTAATGTGGCAGGATCATCACCTAGAGTGAACTGTTCTAAAGTCACAATTAAACTGCCAGACTTGTATATATTAAAAGATACAGCACTGGGCACCATGTGGTTAGTGAGCAGCTGGGTGTAGGGTGAACAAGGAGTTTACAATTTTATGACTTTGAACTGTAAAAAACAACTGTTTGGAATGTGCACAAAGGATTTTGAGCTGACTGGTATTTATACAGAACAATGGTTAACCATATCCTATACTTGAATACTGTAATCAAGTCTCTCCCAGTTACACTTTATTTTAAGTGTCTGTTTCAATGTAACTAATCATTAATTGCATGCAACAGGGTAACTGCACTGTAGCTACATGTTTGTTACATGCAACTACATTGCAATTGCAATGTAGTTACAGAGTAGTTACACTGTAACTACAGTGTAGTTAAGCAACACTTAAAGTGCAGCCCTTCCGCAGATTCTTTTCTTTACCAAGGAGAATAGTTCCAGTCCTTCCATTCGCTCCTCAGTGTCCATGTTTCCCTTCCCAAGTTGTTAAAAAACTTTACTGTACTGTCTTCATGTCCGCAAACTCAACTGAAAACAAATTCCGTATGATTGCCACATCTGAAAGATGTACCATTTAACATCATCACGAAACGTACCACTTTAGAGATTCAGTGTGTGTCCCTGCAGGCAGCAGGAGCACACTAGATCAAACATCTCCATCTTTTCAAAACTATAACTACTGTAGAAATTTCAGTTTTGTACAGGCTCTTTTTGGTTGCTGCCCCGGCCCTCCTCTTCTTCCTCTGTTCTGGTATCTGTACTACACGTGGTCACGTGTCATTGTGTGTGTTGTATTGGTTCCTGCCACAGCTCAGGGACCACCATAGCACTCAGACTGAAGGCTAATGGAGCCACTGGGCAGCAGCTGGAGTCTCAGAGGGACCCTTTTATTGTGGAAGACTCAGTTCTGAAAGTTAGATTGTACGTGCAAGGAACAAATTAAGCTGTCTAGCACTGGCTAGGAATCTATGGAACTGAACGTAAGTAATGAGTTTTTTTTTGCTGGAATGTTATTGAAAAGTCTAATAAAATGTTAATTTAAAAAAAGAGTCAGATTGTTGCCATAAAATGTCTCATCTAATCTCAAAACAGGTTGTTTACTTTTATCCAAGTCCTAAATAACAGAACTTAAAAACAGGTGCAGATTCCACTCAGCAGCCAATTTCAGATACAGCAGTGGCACTCCAGTGTAGAAAAACTTCACACAACAATGTGCAGTAAGTATGTCAGTCCACACCTTTGTGTCTGTTCAGTCTTGTTGATATTCACGAGTATGCGGAAGGCTGACAGCTTCTCTCTCCCCAGCCTTCTTGTCTTCAGGGTGAACATGTTAAGGGCCTCCTGGTTCTTTTAATTCCATTTGTACTAACTGCCCCTGATCATTTTGGGGGCCCTGCATTGCACCCTTTCACTGCCTCAATGTCCAGTTTGCATTGGATCTCCATTAACTCCTGCTTCCTATGAAATCCCATGTAATGCACAAGTTAAGCATTGATTGGTATCATAAATATCAATAATGGAGCAAATTTAACATACACTGCCATTGCACCATAAGGATACAGTGGTACAGCTGCAGTTCTTTCTCCTTAGATCCATAGTGCATGATGTCAATGGCCATGGTAGGGTTCAGAGTTTTAAATAGTGAAGGATTTACCAAAAGAACTGCTTTCTCCCTGCTTGACTTTAGGACTTCTCCCTCTCTTTTGCTACCTATATCAGAAATCTGGGTATCTTCCTTGACCTTTGCTCCCCACATCTCTATGGTCTACACATCTGCCTTCTATCACCTCCACAGTACTGCCTGCGTCTGTCACTTCCTAGATCCCTCCTCTCCTGAAGCTCTTACTCATACGTTCACCTACTCTTGCCTTGACTACTACAATTCTTTCTGCTATGGACTTTCCAAGTCCTTGCCCTCTAAATTCCAGACTGTTCAAAATGAAGCTGCTCACCGATCACTCGCGATCAGAAGTGGGATCACATCACTCCCATCTGATATCACTGTAACAATGACTCCCTGTCCAATACCACATCGACGATAAAAATTTCCCTAATTTCAAAATTCATAATGGTCTGGTCTTGCTCCTTCCTATCACACTGACTTTAGCGCCATGGCCTACTCTCTACTCCATACTCTCCATTCCTCCAAATTTGACTTACTTCTGCCACTCAAGTTTCCCACTCAACTATTAGTGGGCAGTCCATTAGGATCATTGCTCGTATTGTCTGGAACAGCCTCCATTGGGCCTGCAGCTGCAAAGCAATCTTTCTGAGGCTCCCCCCCGTCCCACAAGGTTTTGATGCATTCAGCATGACATGGCTTGACCTAAGCTTTTTAATACTCTTTAGGCTTGGTAGATGATCAGACATTTGCTCAGTTTTTTTTCTTTGTTTTAGCACTTAGAAGGGCATTGTGGTCCATCTGTTCAATCTTGCCAGCTCACTTCCCACTGCTGACACCAGATTGTCAAAGATGTCAGTCGGCAAGAGCAAGTAGGATGGATTTCAAGTTGTGATTCTGCGGTTGGGTGTCCTTTCACTGAACTGCTGAGGGTATGTTCCCTTTTGCCATTGCTCTCAAGCAACATCAGCTCAGGCAGCTGGCTCTCACTCCAGCTCTTATAAAACTCCCAGTCTGGCATATTTTTTCAGCACTGAAGTGCCCCGACAGTCAGTTCATTCTCCCGCTCATCACTGACTGCTCACTGATTCCCCTTCCCTCTTTAAATCCCACCTCAAAACCTTGCTCTTTTCCTTTACACATATGTCCTGAGCTACCAGTCAGTGCAGTCTCACAATCTGCATCATTAATAGTGCTTATTTAAGTTAATACAGCCTGTGCTTGATGTCTCTTATGGTACAAGAGTCTCTGAGCGTGAGGTTTACTTGAGAGGACCGTGAAGCAAGCTGAGCAGTTCTGGCTGTCCACCCCTCACAAGAGGAATTACTTATGCCTTAAAAATCCTACTGGAAGCTGGCCCATCGGCGCAGCAGTAGTGCTACCACTTGTGATGCTGGCGACCCGAGTTCAGGAACTAGCCTGGGGAGCTGGAGGGCTGGCCAGGGGGAGAAGGTTGAGTGTCTGTGGACTGCTCGCCTTCTTCTGGGAGGGAGGGGGACAAGGTCTGGTGCTTAACTGACCCCAGGTGGAGGCCTGGGCTACAGCAAGTGCTTGGCCATTTCAGAGGGTCGAGCATGCCAGACATCGGCGGAGCTCCGCCTTGACGTCAGAGAGCATAGCACACCCAGGAAAAACAGGGAAAATGCCTCCTTTGCTCTGGGTAGACAGAGCGCCAGCACAGACCTCAATGGTCCCCTGTCTGTCCCATACAGTGGCCCCGATGAAATGCCATTAGTTCTGGGTGTAAGAGCCCCACCTCGTCCCCGCCTGGGGGGGAAATCCAAGGCTACATGGGAGGACCGCTGTGGGGCTCCAGGTATGGAAGGAACTGAGGCAGATGCCAGGCACTCCCCAAAAAGTGGAGTGTAGGGGGCAGGGGAAGGCAGAAAAATAGAAAGTAAAAAAAAAAAAATCCTACCGGAGACCCTATTAGCTTATTATAAAGCACGACAGATAGCTACAGTAATTCATAATACATTTCAAGTCTTTTTTTATTTCAAAAGTTAAATGAAGCCCATCCTCTCCCAAGCTCTGAAGTGGAAGGAGCCACTCCTAATGTTCCTGCAGGAGAAGAAATACAGTGGCTGTCTGAAGCACAAGCGCCTCATGCCTCACAACACACCTGGGCAGGTGGCTCAGGAAGACAAGCCCAGACACTCTCATGTCTTACAGCTTACTAAAAACATGGCCGTTATAGATCAGAACCAAGCTTTGAGTTCTGTCAATACTGCCCAAAGCACACATTGACAGTGTTATTGGGTATAATTACTGCCATGTGGCAGGAAGCGCTGACAAGAAAGACCCTGAACCCATGCAAATCTCAGCAGTATTATGTTACTATGTTGCCTTGGCCATCAGGGGCATCAGAAAACTGTTTCCTTAGTGATACATGTCAGACCTCAATGTCTCTCCCGTGAGGGAACACATTGCCTCATCAGGAAGCAAGGGTTCAGAGGTCACTTTCAAACCTTGATCTCTGATGCTAGGCCAGCTGGCCCTCTATGTCATCATAGTGCAGTTCAAGCTAACAGACTGAGGCTGAATTTGAGATGATTCCACTTCCAGTCTGACTGATAGCAGCAGCCAGGTCTCTGGTTTAATAGTGCTATAATTATATTTTACTACAATCAGCCTGTTCAATTTAAAAACTGCTTTCGCCTGCTCGATTTTGCATTGGAAGCAGCCATACCGTTTTAGAGGCCCCACTATGTGCCAGAACAATAGCCATTCCTGGATCATTTCCACTATTTAGAACTCAGGCACTCGGATGTAATTTTCAGTAACAGAGGCTCATTATTGACTAAATGCTCCCTGGAGGCCTCTGAGACAGGAAGTATCTCTTGCTGCCCCCCTTTCCTTTTTCCCTGGCTCCAGAAAACCATTGGTGTTATATATGGAAATAGCTATGAAATCTAATAGTCCCAGAGGGACGTGGCCATACCAATTCAGGGAGCAAGAGGAAGCAAGATATTGACAGATAACGTAGAAGCCAGTATATGTTTTCACTGCCCAGACAGTGAACTGATGGCTTAAAGCAAGAAGTTTTATTTGTGGTTAGACTAACAGATGTGCTGTAGCAGTCACAAGCATGCTCAGTAGCACGTAGAACTGGGAACATTACAAATAACACTGCTGCTCTGACTCAAAGGTCTGATAACTCTTAGACGGCTAGGTTTTCTTATGTGAAACTAAAATTATTTTTAGGGATGCAGGGGGTGTATTAAATGCTCACTTATACTCATACCTTTCAAATGTTATGCATTACACAAAGCACTGCACATTTTACACCCTTATAATATCCTGTTACTGCTATAGTCATCCTATTACTGGCCCTTTTAATGTTTCAGATACTGCAGTACTTATTTCATTGTGTCTTTCAAAAAGCACCTGACTCTCCCAAACTAACCTCACAATTGTGTTTGCGACATCACAGTCAGTTGTTGTGGAAAACACTGATGTGATGAATAAGAGCACAATGAGGTCAGCTGGGGACAATCAGATACTTTTTTATACTGGCTTTTTAGATCAGCTACCAAAATGTGCTGTGTACCCTAGAAAGAAAAACACTTTTTATACTGGCTTTTTAGATAGGCTACCAAAATGTGCCATAAACCCTAGAAAGAAAAACTAAAACTAAAAAATATATTCTTTAGCTAACCATAGCAGCTAATATAGAAACATAGAATGTGACGGCAGATAAGGACCGCATGGCCCACCTAGTCTGCCCATTTCCCTGACGGATAAGCTGCAGATCCTATTTAACCAACAGCCTACTTCCTCCTACCCCCACTATAACTACCTTATGTCTGTCCCATGCATTCTTGAATTCCCCCACTGTTTTTGACTCTACGACCTCCTCAGGAAGGCTGTTCCATGTGTCCACAACCCTCTCTGTGAAGAAATACTTCCTCACATTACTTCTGAGCAGTCTCTCCTCTATCTTCAAATTGTGTCCCCTTGTTCTTGCACGTCTTTTTCTGAAAGATGCCACCCTCTTGGACTTTGTTGATTCCCTTGAGGTATTTGAAAGTTTCTATCATGTCCCCCTCTCCCTTCTTTCCGCGAGGCTATACATCTTAAGCTCTTTCAGTCTTTCTTCATATGTCTCCTGGTGCAGACCATGCACCATTTTGGTTGCCCTCCTCTGGACAGCCTCCACCCTGTCTATGTCTTTGTGGAGATGGGGTCTCCAGAACCGTACACAGTACTCCAGATGTGGTCTTACCAACTGTCTATACAGAGGGACAACAACTTCCTGTTTTCTACTGGTGATGCTTCTCCCTATGCATCCCAGTATCCCCCCAGCCCTTCTTACTGCCTTCTCACATTGCTGGCCCACCTTTAGGTCATCTGATATGACTACCCCCAGGTCCCTTTCCATTTTTGTTGTTGTTAGTATCTCACCTCCCATTGTGTACTCTTCCTCTGGGTTTTTGTTTCCCAGGTGCATTACTTTGCACTTCTTTGCATTGAATCTAAGCTGCCATACATTTGACCATTGCTCCAACCTTGCCAAGTCCCTTTTCATCCTTTCCACCCCACCTTGCATATCAACCCTGTTGCATATCTTTGTGTCATCTGCAAAGAGACATACTTTTCCTTCTAGTCCCTCTGTAATCAAACCGCTAAAGCCGAGGAAGGGAACCAGGAGCTCGGCCGCTCCCTGGTACCTTGTGCCGCTGAAGGCACTAAAGCCTGCAAGGACTCTCCCGAGCCCCGCCCCGGGGCCGGATCCCCTCCTCCAGGACCAGGAACCGGACCACCACCAAGACAACCACGGGGTCTCGCTCCCTAAGCGGCACCTCCAAAAGAAAAGCTGCTCCTCCAGTTCACCTGTTGCCAGGGCGCATCAAACCGCTAAAGCCGAGGAAGGGACCAGGGCTCGGCCGCTCCCTGAGTACCTTGTGCGCTGAAGCGCAAAGCCGCAAGGACTCTCCGAGCCACGCCAGGCTTGATCCCCTCCTCCAGGACCAGGAACCTTCGGACCACCGCCAAGACAACCGCCGGGGTCTCCGCTCCTAAAGCGGCGCCTCCAAAAGAAAAGCCGTGCTCCTCCAGTTCACCTGTTGCCAGGGGCCGCATCAAACTGCTAAAGCCGAGGAAGGGAACCAGGAGCTTGGCCGCTCCCTGGTACCTTGTGCCGCTGAAGGCGCAAAGCCCATAAGGTACATTCATTCATCCTCCCTGCCGCCGCTCTTCTGCTGGGTGGGACTTTAACCAGTACCATTCCACACAAGCGGCTGTTCTCACTTCCTTTTCTGAAGTTAGCTTCTACTTTGGAACCCCCGGGGACTGTGAGCGTTGCCGCGGCTTCGTGATACAGCTCCTCCATAGCAATTGTAAAGTACTTTTATCATTCCATAGTCTACTCACTAGAAACCTGTACTTGTGTTTTCTCTCTAACTAAAGTTAAATTCTGCCTGCATAGTCTCTGGAACTGCTTACAACTGCCCTCCTAAGATTCCCGCCTTCCCACCTTTTCTGTTAAAATTTTAACTACAATTGTGTACTAACTCTGTATTCCTTACCTGCCTTACTCTACTAAAGTTTACCTCCTACTGAATTGCTCTCCTCCTCTTTCTCACCTCCCCATCCTCCTATTGTCTTAAGCCTGTACTTAATCACCTCTCCTTCCTACCTCCTCAGGACTCTCCCGAGCCCGCCCGGGGCGGATCTCCCTCCCCTCAGGACCCAGGAACCTTAGGACCACCGCCAGACAACCCTTGAGGTCTCCGCTCCATAAAGCGGGCGCCTCCAAAAGAAAAGCTGCCTCCAGTTCACCTGTTGCCAGGGCCACATCAAACCGCTAAAGCCGAGGAGGAACCAGGATCTCGGCCGCTCCCTGGTACCTTGTGCCGCTGAAGGCGCAAAGCCCGCAAGGTACGTTCATTCATCCTCCCTGCCGCCGGCTCTCTTCTGCTGGGTCGGGACTTTAACCAGTACCATTCCACACAGAAAGCAGCTGTTCTCGCTTCCTTTTTCTGAAGTTAGCTTCTACTTTGGAACCCCCGGGGACTGTGAGCGTTGCCGCCGCGGCTTCGTGATACAGCTCCTCCATAGCATTCTTCCCGCCGGCGCTTTGCACCGGCTCCCCACCCACCCTGGTCGACCCTTTAGCTATATAGTCTCCTGTTTGTCATATGACTAAGTGTCTACTTTTCCATTGGCTCCTTATATTCCTCTCCCACTAGGGCAGCATCCTATCCCTGCCACGCTTCAGCACTAACTAGCTTGTCCTGCAGTGCTACGCCGTAACCTGAAACCGGCTATACGTGTACTACAGGATCCCAGCTTTATCCAGACCCCTCACACCCTGCCTAACCCGCCTCTGTTCTCCGCCCTACTTGCTGGAATGCCCCCTCACTCCGGTCACTCCACGATGAATCTGCTCTGTACTATTAGCCATCCTAAACTAGTCCCCATCATCTGCCTATTTCTCCTATTTGGTCTGAACTGGATCACTGTGTCTTTCTCCACTATTGAGGAATGCTACACTCAGTCTACAAATGACTTTAGATTTTCCAATCTTCTCCTTTCCTTTCATGCTTATCTACCCATCACCCACCTTATACTACTCAAAAGGGGGTGTACCTACCTATCCCTCTGTTTCTATCTCCAGGCAGTCACAAACCTAAGCGTAAACAGGCATGTTCCCTAAAGACATGTTTATACACCTTGTACGAGGCTCCTCATGCTATCAGGTGATATTGAATCTAACCCTGGTCCCAAACTTAACACCCCACTGTCTAACTCAACTAGCACAAAAAAGGCCTGGTACTAGCCCACATGAACATTAGAAGCCTCCTGAGTCACCTTGCTGAACTTGAAGCCTGGGCTAAGTTGGTGAATCCTGACATACTATGCCTCACCGAAACGTGGTTGAAACCAAAAGTATCTGATACTTCTTGCTCTCTGCCTGGGTATAATATTTTTCGACGAGACCGACCTGGTTCCAAGAGGGGGGGCGGGGTCGCCATATACTATAAAAATCATCTGTCTCTTAGCATCTTGCCTAACCCTGATTCCCTCATGCAATGTGAAACGCTGCATGCGACTTTGACACTTGGGTCGAAATACCTGCACATCGTATGCGAGTATAACCCGCCCACCAGTGGGCTGAGCGGTCTCCAGAATCTACTGCAGTACGTTTCTCAAACTGTAAAAGTAAATGAAACCCTCCTGCTAGGTGACTTGAACCTGAACTGGTTGGGCCCACATCACAGTCTCCTTGCCTCTCTGATCCAGAAGCACAATTTTCACCAACTTATAACTGAATGCACTAGAATCACTAATTCACTATCAGGTATGTTACTGGACTGGATTCTTACCAACAGACCGGATCATGTTTCTAAAGCTGCTGTCCTGGCTGACTCACTTACAGATCACTCACCAACGATCTGTCATTGGCGCTCCTGCCCACCGCCTGCTCCTCGATCACGCCTGATTACTTTCACGAACTATGCTGCCCTGGATGTACAAGCCTTTCTATCTGACATATCTGACATAGACTGGTCTGACGTCTTCTCCACATCCAGTGTTGACACTGCCCTTGACATATTCCTTACCAAGTTTGGCGAAGTACAAAGAAACACCTCCCAAAGGTAAAAGAAGGGTCAGAGGTCAGCAATCAAGATGGCTAAATAAAGAACTTCTATGTAAACTAAAAGCCAGGGACAAGCAATGGAAACAATTTAAGAATTCTGGGCTCCCCGGATCTCATCCTATACAAACAGCATAGAAATGATTGTAAAAGCTCATCAGGCAGGCTAAAAGCAGGTACTGTCAAAACTTGCTGATTAACTCTCCAACGATCCTCGAAATTTTGGAGCCACATTAAAACCTTCTTAGGATCCACACAAGCTGTCACTCCCTCTGAAATGATCCTACAAGGTGTCCACTGTAATGACTCCCTCACTATTGCAAACGCATTTAACCAGCAGTTTTCCGACCTATCTGCCTACAAAGCCTCCCTTCAATCTCCAGCACACAACTAAACTCAACATTCTCTGGCACTTCATCTGCCTCGGCTAAACCATTTTACTTCAAAGGCGGTCACTTGGCATCAAGTCTTCAAACTGCTCAAAGCTATCTCTGACAATACCAGCCCTGGTTCTGATGCAATGGAACCTCGTCTATTAAAGATAGCTGCTCACCTCATATCCAGACCTATAGCTAGAATCTTCACCCTATCCCTCTCCAATGGCTCTGTCCCGAAATCTGGAAGGCCGCAGAATTACTCCTGTGTTTAAAAAGGGCGAAGAATGATATGTCAACTACAGACCAATTGCTATACTATCAGTCCTTAGCAAGATTCTTGAGAAATTAGTCTCTATTCAAGTTACTGAATTCATTGAAAATTCCAGTTTACTCTGTGCTGCACAGCATGGCTTCAGAAAACACCACAGCACCATGACTGCACTAGCAAAATTCTCCTCTGACATTCTCACCAACATGGACAAAGGGCAGCTAACAGGGGCTGTTTTCATCGACCTTACTAAAGCATTCGACCTTGTTGACCACCCATTACTACTTGCCTCCCTCAGAAACCTGGGTTTCTCTTGCCCTGTCGCTACTTGGTTCAGCAGCTACCTTGCCAACAGGTCTCAAGCAGTGAAATTCAACTCGGCTATCTCTGACAGTGCAGTAATCAATATTGGTGTCCCTCAGGGCTCCATACTTGGTCCTCTCCTCTTCTCACTATTTATAAACAATCTCCCTGACGTAATAACCTCTGGCCACTCACTACTTTATGCTGATGACCTGGTCATCTATGCCCACTCTGACAATATAATCAACCTGAATGATGCCCTTACCACTGACTTCCACCTGGTGCAGCGCTGGCTACACACTCAACGCCTTGTCCTCAACTCAAATAAAACCAAAGCTATGCTATTTGGATCACCACACAAAATAAGAACCTGCTCTTCTCCACTCTCTGTGCCTGATGTTAATGGTATCCCTCTGGAGTCGGTTAGCTCTTTTCGCTATTTGGGCATCCATCTAGATCAAAATCTTGACTTAAAACAGCATATCCAGGAAACCTGTAAATCTGTCAATTGTAAGCTAGGGGCCGCTTACAGGACTAACTACCTGCTTACCCCGCCGTCAAACTGGCAATTGCCAGAGAAATCCTATTACCAACCCTCACCTACAGTGCTCCCATCCTAACCATGGCCAACAAAACTGCCCTGCATCAATGGGACACCACCTTTAACAATGTTTGTAGGTATGCGGCTAAAGCACCACTGTTAGCTGTACAAAGACCTAGGCTGGCTGTCTCCCTCCTCCAATAGGCAATATTACCTTTGCAGCCTTTCTGACACCATCATCAGAGTGTCCAAGCCAGCTGATCTCTCAAAACTGCTCCAGCCGGTAATACCTTCACGGGACCTTAGATCTTCTGACAAGTCCTTACTAATATTCCTCTCTGCCGTACAAACAAGGGTTCTGGATCCTTCAGTTATGCTGCCCTCACTTCTGGAACTTGTTGCCCTGGAACTAAGAAATGCTCCTTCCATGCTGCATTTAAGCACAGTCTCAGAACTTTCCTTGCCTCGATGGACAAATGTGTTTGTTTTGATCCTCTGAATCCCATGTTCCTAACCAGATCTCCTCCCTCCTCTATTTTGAATGATATGCACTTGCACTTGTTTTCTTTTATGTTTGATGATGCTGTATAATCGTGTGTTCTGATGCCTGTACTCATACCCTGATATGCTGATGTAACTGTAACATCCTGTTGTAAGTTCTCTACTTCTGCCTAGTCAATTAGCTCGCCCTCATTCCTGAGCCTATTTCCCCTACCATCCTTCCTCTAACCCTCACCCTCTGGTCTTGTAACCTAACCATCCTCGCCTCTCCTCTCTTCCCTTCCCACTTTAGCCATTCCTCCAGTACCTTTCTATCCTTACCCCCTTTTCCTGCCTTCCCTCCTCCTGCTCTCTGCCGCCACACCCCCCAGCCGCCTCTACTCCCCTCTCCGCCTCTTCTCGGTTCCACAGTCCGCTGCAGGTTGCAACCTTGTACCGCCCGATGCCGCATTGCGCCACCCTTCTTACCTCCTTTCACCTTTCTGCCCTCTCCCTGCCATCAATTCCCCTCCTTCTTTCATTCTTTCCCTGTTCTCCCTTTTGTTCTGTCATCACCCTCCCTCTCCTCTATTTATCTTATCCCACCTGTCTGTGTCCGACCGTGACTTCCCGATCTCCCCTCTTCTCCTGCCGTCTCTTGGTTCCACCGCTCGGCTGCAGGTTGCTACTCTATGCCGCCAATGCCGTTTTGCCGCCTTAATTCTTGTTCTTCTCCCTCCTTCTGTGCCGTCTCGCTCTTACTAGGAGCACTCCATCTAACCTCCCCTCACTCGTTCCCAATTTATTCCATGCCCCATCATCCCTATTCCCATATATACCTCGCACTTCCCACCCTGCCCTGCCCCCTACCCTCCTGTCCTCCCCCATCCCCTTAGTTCAAATCCCTCTACACCCTTGCACCTGGTCCCTCCCACCGTCCTCTCCTGCACATCACCCTCTCCTATTTTCTGCACCCATAGTTACTCTCCCCTGCTCCCAGACCTCTTCTTCTCTCCTGCCGACTCCCGGTTCCACCGACCCGGCTGCAGGTGGTAACCTTCTCCCGCTAATGCCGCACTTGCCGCCTTAACCTTCCCTCATGCCCTCCTCTTTTCTCACTATTTGCTCTACTCCCCCTTTCTCCCTCTCTCATGCCTTACCCATCCACCTGTCCCCTACCACCTCACCCCCTAATTATCAACAATGAATACGTGTAAGTTTATCCTTAATTGTTATGCTTTGACTACACTGTGTGACTTTTGTCCTTTGCCAATGTATCTTGCTTTGTGTAATTTTTTTATGTATCACTGTGTTCTGTAACTGTACCTCCCAGGTCGTGCCTGGAAATAGTCACATGTTGGCTAGCGCACTTACCCGGTCAACAAAAACTAAATAAATAAAATTTCAGTTATAAAGACATTAAAAAGGACCGGCCCCAGTACTGAACCCTGTGGTACCCCACTAGCAACCCTTCTTTCTTCACTGTGGACTCCATTTACTATTACCCACTGTGTCCTGTTGTCCAGCCAGTGTTTTACCCAGGCTACCACCCTGGGACCCACTCCCAGGCTGGCTAATTTGTTTATTAATCTTTTGCGCGGGACTGTGTCAAATGCCTTGCTAAAGTCTTTAGGCCATGTCCACAGCTCCTCCCTGGTCTACTACTTTGGTCACCCAGTCAAAGAAATCAACTAGATTTGTCTGACATGACCTTCCTGCTGTGAATCCATGCTGCCTTGGGTCCTGTGCCCCACTGGCCTCTAGGTACTCAACAATTCTTTCCTTCAGCAGTGATTCCATCATTTTCCCTACCACTGAGGTCAAACTGACAGGTCTGCAGTTTCCTGCCTCTGTCTTGCTCCCACTTTTGTGAAGGGGAATCACATCCTTCCTCCTCCAGTCCTCAGGTACCACACCATCCTCCCATGATTTATTAAAAAGGGTAGTCAGTGGTGTTACTAGTTCTTCCCTTAGTTCTTTTGGAATTCTGGGGTGAATCCCATCGGGTCCCATTGCTTTATCCACCTTCAGTTTTAAGAGTTCTTTCAGAACCCTTTCTTCTGTGAAAGGACTAATATCAACCCCCCATCCAGAGTGCTTCTATTGACTGGATTAGGTATCTCCCCCTGCTTTTCCATTGCGAATACCGAACAGAAGTATTCATTCAGTATCCCTGTTTTTTCACTGTTGCTCTCTGCCCAACCACCTTCCTCTTTATTCAGCCTCAGTATCCCTGCCTTAGTCTTTCTTTGCTCCCTAATGTACCTATAAAAGGTTTTATCTCCCTTCTTAACCTAGTTGGCTATCTTTTCCTCAGTTTGGACCTTTGCTATTCTGACTGCCTTCCCCGCTTCCTTCTGCTTTATCTGGTATAGTTCTCTGTTCTGCTCCTTCTGTGTTTCCTTATACTTCCTGAATGCTACCTCTTTCTCTCTTACCTTCCCCGGTACTTCTTTAGAGAACCATAGAGGTTTCTTCTTTTGTTTTGATTTGTTTATTAGCTTCACACAATGGCTTGTTGCCTCTGTGATGGCAGTTTTAATGTTTCCTCATTGTTGCTCCAACCCACCTTCTTGCCTGTTTGCTAGTGCTTTTCTGAGGCACTCTCCCATTTTGACAAAATCAGCCCTCCTGAAGTCCAGTACCTTCACTTTTGTGTGGCTTGACTCTACAGCTAAGTTTATCATGAACCACACTGTTTGGTAGTCACTTGTTCCCAGATGGCTACCCACTTCAAGATCAGAGATCCTCTCTCCGTCCCCGTTTGAGAGTATCAGGTCTAAGATTGCTCCTTCCCTACTGGGTTCCAAAAATAGCTGTCTGAGGCATGCCCTCTGTAGGGAATTGAGAATGGTCCTGCTCTTGGATGTGGCTGCAGCAAAGTGCTCCAGTTAACATCTGGCATATTCAGGTCCCCCATCTGCAATACCTCCCCTTTCTCTTCCACCCCAAGCATGCCTTCTATCATTTCCTTGTCTATTTCCTTCCCTGAGATGAGGGTCTGTATACAACCCCCATGCGGATTATGGAGCCATTTCCAGTCTCCAGAGTGACCCACAGTGCCTCCTCTTCTCCCTTTTTACCCTTTAGGTCTGTTGCTTTGATCCCTTCCCTTACATAGAGAGATACTTCTCCTCCTCTTCTTCCCTCCCTGTCCCTCCTGTAGATTGTGTACCCTGGTATGTTGACATCCCAGTCATGGTTCTATGTGTACCACGTTTCTGTGACTGCCACGATATCCAGGCATCCCTCTTCCATCAAGGCCACAATTTCAGGGAGCTTTTTACCTAGACTACGGGCATTGGTACTCATTACCCTCCATTTTTATGTTGGCTTGCACTCATGCGCAAGCAACATCTTGTGCTAATATGGGTTTTGGGGGCACGGCTGCTGTTGGGCGAATGCAGGGCATGCATCAGTAGGTGCATCTCTCATTTCTCAATCAGCCTGCATGCCGGCGCCACACCATGCATACATAATGGGGCAAGCACATCTAAGCAAAGGTCTGCTGCAATTCGAGCAAAGCTCGTCATACGCAGCGGTCCTTTGCTTGCCATGCTTGCCGCCACTATGACTATGGTTAGCAAGCGGGTGCCCACCTCACGCTTGCCGACATCAGGGGTGCCCAATCCCCCTGTCAGCAACCCCCCCATGTTTGTGTGCCGACGGGGGAGCCCACTCCCCGTTGGCATACCCCTCCAAATGTTGAATGCCGAGGGTGCCCAATCCCCTCAGCTCGCGTCCCCCACTGTCTTTGCAGCCGACGGGGAACCCACTCCCCGTCGGCATCACCCACCAACTGTTGAATGCCAAGAGGTGCCCAATCCCCTGTCTCGCGCTCCCCGCTTTCTTTGTTTGCCGATGGTGGTGCCCAGTCCCGCCGGCATTACCTCTTGTTGTGTGGCTGGACGAGGTGCCCAACCTCGTCGGCTACTGACACCCCCAAAACCCACTTAGGTGGCACGCTGGGAGCCCACCCCAGCCTGCTAAATGCCCTGTAACATGAAAACTGTCCCGCAACAGTTTTCCTTTTTTTTCCCCCCTGCAAAACGAAACCCGTCCCTCGTAGTCTAGATGTCCTCCTCCCCACACCCGCACCCACCCGCTGCGCACCCTGTCTCCCCTAACCCCCCTCACCCCATGCTTACCTCTGGACTCCAGTGTGATGATCTTCCGTGGACTGGGAACACGTCTGCACTCTTCAAAGCCGACCACGAACTGAGGAAATGACAGTAAGCTGTATAATGCAATGAATAGGGTTTTTTTTCAACTTTGCTGCATATCTCAGGCATTTCTTGGAATTTTGGCACCAAATTTTCAACATGGGGTTTTCAGGGCCCTTCCTCATGAAATCTATCACTGTCATGGCATTAATCAGCCTTAAAAGGTGATTTCGCAGTCACTGTGCGAAATCACCTTTTGGGACCCATTAACAAAATGACAGTGCCAGTGTTCATGAGGTGGCCTCTCAAAAAGCCTATGTTCCAAATTTGGTGGAAAAAAATCCAACAAATGCCTGTTTTACGAGCATGCGTTGCGCAGTTCCTATGCAGGCTTGTAACTTCGTTCGCGCATTCACAATATTTTAATGCTGGATTTTCAGCATTGGCATTTCTGTGCACCTCCATATGAACAGTACAGCTGTCATTTTACATATCCTGCCCAAAATGTGTTTCCGCACTTCCGGCGCACAATAGTGCAGTCGCTGTGGGAAGTCAGTGTTTGGGCCAGATTATGAGAATGACAGTGACACAGTTCATGAGCAGAGCTCCTAGAATGCCTGGTTGAACATTTGGAGCTGATACTCCATAAAATGACTGTGTTACGAGCGTGCATTGGCAGATTGCATGCACGCTCGTACCATCGTGCATTTGTGATATTTTCACTCTGGATTTCCACCATTGCCATTTTTCCACACCTCTTGATGAACAGTACAGCCGTCACTTCACATATCCTGCCTAAAATTGTGTTTCCACACTTCCGGTGCAGAATAGCGTGGTAGCTTTGCAAAATCACTTCTTGGGACACTTTGAGGAAATGACAGTGACACTGTACATGAGCAGAGGTGCTAAAATGCCTATGTTGAAAATCTGGTGCTGAACGCCCATAAACTGGCAGTGCTGCAAGTGTGCCTTGCATATTTCCCACGCACCCTTGCAACTCCGCAAATTCCATATATTTGTATGCCACATTTTCAGCACTGGCATTACACCTCCTTATGAACTGTGCAGCTGTCATTTTTCACATCCTGCCTAGCATGTTTTCCCGCACTGCACTAACAAACACCCAAAGGGACACCCTAATGCCTGTCACTCTCTGTAGGGTGGGGGTGGGTTGGCATCAGTTTAATACTTGACTGCCATTCCTATGCTGCATCTCTCTCTAACTCCTGCACTGCCAATGGCAGCAAGACAACATTCGGCATTGACAAATGCTTGTTATACATATATTATGAATGTACACACTGAAACTACATACTTGGGGCCCGATATTCAAAAATGGGCAAAGCAGAGTGCAAACTCTTGTGCTCTGCTTTGCCATTGCCCAAGAGCCCGAGGATGCCATATTCAGTTGGACAGTTCACTAGTGCTATCCAACTGAAAACAGGGCCATGTTGGCTCTGCACTAAGTCAAATAGCAGTGCCTCAACATTGATTCCTGCTGTACAGGGAATAGCCCCACCAGATCTCATAGTAGCATTAGCCCTAGGCATGATATTCATAGGGATCCATGCAAATGAGCCCACTGGGCATGCAAGGCATTATGGGCTCATTTGCATGGGAAGTGAATGCAGGTTGGTGCAGCGCCAGCCCCACCCAATTGCCTGGTTTCGTACAAGAAAGAAAAGTCCCTGGTGCCTAGTGGTCCTCCCACCTTCCAATTGCCATCCTGACAGTGTCAGAAAAGTTCCCTGGTGCATAGTGGTTCCCCCCACCGGCGTATCACCATCCCAACAGTGTCAAACAAGTCCTCTGATGCCTAGTGGACCCCCTCGGTCCTCAAGTGCCAGTCCAATAGGATATGAAAGTGACCCTAGTGTCTAGTGGACTCTCTGCCTTGTGTTCACTGATCCGTATGCTAATAAAATACCCTGGCATCCGCTGTTCCCCTGGTCCCCAAACCTGAGCCCTAGGTGCAAACCCATGATATCCCAGTGGTCTATAGTCCCCCCAACCTCTGATCCCTGTCCCTGTAGGCATATGTGTCATCCCTGGCAGCAAGTGGTTCCTCATGGTTGTGATCACTGGTCCTATATGACAGTACAGCAGCTAACTGTATGTAAGCACAGAATTGCTCCAGAAATGAAGAAACATATACAAAATGACACAAAGTCCCTAGTCAGTAGAGGTACCTGCCACCCACCAGTCCCCATCCCCACAGCATCGTATGCATTCCTTGGTGTCTAAGGGCCCCCCACACCCCAGGCACTGACCACCCACCCAGCCAACCCACAAGTGCCAGTGCCATGGCTCAGATACGGGGACTGGCACAGACCTCCTCTCATCTCCTCGGCTGGCCACCATATAACAGGGTAGGGAGCGTGCATCCTCTTTATAGCACAGGGCATGTACAGTACAGTACAGTACAAAGGTTACACACCCCTGTGCTATAAGGAGGACACATGCTCCCTGCCCTGTCACACAGCAGCCAGCTGAGGAGGTGAGAGGAGGGCTGTGCCGGTTGCTGTATCTGAGCCGTGACACTGCTGTGTGTAGTATGGGGGACTGGCTGGGTGAGTGGTCAGTGCCCAGGGAATGGGAGCCTCTAGATGCCAGGGAATGTGTACAGGGCTATGGGGATAGAAACCAGTGATGGGAAGGGCATCCCCTACTTGCTGGAGACTTTGAGTCATTTTGTATATGTTTCTTTATGTCTGGAGCAATTCTGTACTTACAAACAGTTAGCTCCCATACGGTCATACAGGACCGGTGATTGCAGACTGGGGAGACCATGTGCCACCAGGGATGTTACATATACCTACAGGGACAAGGATGGAGGTTGGGGGGACTACAGACCACCAGGGTATTTCGGGTTTGCACACAGGGCCTGGGTTCAAGGACCGGGGGGCCAGTGGACACCAGGGTATTTTCTTAGTATACAGGCCAGCAATTGAAGGGTGGGGGGGTCCACTAGGCACCAGGATCACTTCTATGTCCTATGGGACTGGCACTCAGAGACCTGGGGGTCCACTAGGCACCAGGAACACTTCCACATCCTATGGGACTGGCAATCACAGAACTGGGGACCACATGCCACATGGGGGTGGGTTTGCTTCCGCCCAACTTGGTTGTTGGCTGCAGTACCTCTGGTGTCACTAGAGTTACCCATAGTAGGATGAGGTTTGTTCAGCAGTATTTGCGCAGTGCAAATGCACTGAATATTGGGCTGTACAGGTATTCCTGTCCCCTGCCACCCCTTTGCCTACCCACATACATTATTTTTTGCACACATGCTAACTGTGTTAGCACGTGCAACTGACTTTTCAATATCGCATTCCGGCGCAACACCCGGTTTGCATGGGCAAACACCCGTTTGTGCCCATGCAAACTTTTGAATAACAGGCCCCTGCTCTTTAACTCTACTAAAATAAAAATGTCAGGTGCAGGTGCATTCTTAGTTATTGGGAAGATGTACTACAATATTGTTAACTTAGATGGCCCGTTGCATCATTTCACATTTTTTGTCCACTACCCTTTTTGCAATATAATGCAATCTACGGTAGTGACAGTTCCCTCTGAGAACAAGAGGCTGACATTTTTCTTACCTGGTGGATTCTGTCTGGTCTGCCTGATGGCTATTTGCTCAGTATAGCAGACCTTGGTGGTTTTAACTACACTCATCTGTTTTTTCACATCTCTGGCAGTACACCTTGCAAAGATAGTCCATTTCAGCAGGCAAAGGCCACTGTGGAAAAATGTAGTGCAGCTTGGTTGTAGAACCCACAAATTCATAGGCAGTGGTTTGAAGTTACCCCAGACCTACACAAAAGTGGAGCTGAAGGCCATGTCGTCCTTTAGAAAAACTGCATCTCATGCAATAAGTAAATTTTAGTCAGCTCTCTGTCTTTCTAGTACTTGGTTTGCACAAAGCCTGTTTATTTAGGTAGCCAAACAAGCAATATTTGTAACACCATCAATAGGGGCTTTCACGTGTGCATCACCATGTCATGCGCGGTCGTTGGCCATACACACTGGTTGGGAAGAAAACTGCCAACTTATTTATTTATATTTAAAATTTGGTGACCGTGAAAGTTCATCAAACTTCATTGTTTAGTTGGGAGCATTGTACCAATTAGGCTATTTTTTGGATAACCAGATTTACGTTACGCTGCAGACGTGTTAAAGTCCATATAAGATTAAGGTGTAACTGTGTAACTGGGTTGCCATGGATGTTACGTTTACTACCCCAGACTTGTGGGCTCAAACAAGGTTGAGGGTCCTGGGTTCTGATTTTCTTGAGGGGGGGTTCATTTCCAGATCTAATTAGCACAGTACCTCCACCCAGAGTAAGATTTAAGTGGGCCTGGTGTCAGAACAGTACCACCCACTGGGATGCAGTACCTCCCCACCTCCCCACAGTGTTTCCCCACACATGTAGAATCACAGCTCAATCTTAAATTCAGCAAAACATTCAAGTTTTGACTTTCACTAATAATATACTCACAAGACAAACTATACAATATCAATAAAACATTTAGTGAGGGAGAGTAACAGGGGATAGGGGAATGCAATACAAGAAGAATTTCAGCCGTACGGCAAATATTGTACTAGCAAGACAGAAATTTAGTACTGGCTATTCTCTGGCTATGTAACCTTTAAACAGCATCAACAGTTAAACAGTGCCCCTCTCCCAGCAGGCAGGGCAGTTTAGCATTAATTATAGCTGCAAACCTTCTGTTGCTAACAACCCCACCCACACTGGGAATATTTCCCACTGGTACCAGTTTTACCCTCAAAGTCTAAAGGGAGCTTCCTATTCTTCACTGGGTACCCAGCCATTGGAGAGGTGCAGGCCCGATGTCCCTGCAGCTGGTTGGCCAGTGGTGGTACACATTAAAATAAACAATATAACACATTTAACCAGAATCCCACAGGCCAAGCAATTGATTAAATGGCCAAACCTCCAAACAAGGTTATTTGTCATTCCTGGCCCGATGGCCAAACTGTAGCTTGAGTGCCGAACTTCATACAATTTCCCCAGTTCCAGGGCAAGCTCTGGGTGTACTCGTAGTTCTGTTGTACCACTTCCCTGTAATCTGGGCACCTTCTTCTCCTCTGAAAATGCAGTTCTCACAGGTTGATGGCTTGAGTTGGTGGCTGGTGGCAGCTCACAGGTGCTTCAGGTCTCAGGTGCCTCTGGATGATGCTCAGATGTGTTACTGCTGCAGTCTTCTGGACCTCTCGAGCTCCTCCTTTCTTCCTCCTCTGGAGTTCGAACCAGTCTAAGGAGCAGGGTCCACATGCTTCACAGTCACATCCAGGCTTCTGAACCCCAGTGTGAGCGATAGCTAGTACTTGGCGGTGGTACCAACTGGCCATCTCCCAGACTGTCTGCTGGGTGATGCAGGCTTTGTTTCTTTTCGAGACAGGCTTCTACCATGTTTTTCTGGTGCCCACAGGCTAGGTGTGGCACGAGTATGCCTCCTTTTACTGAGGGGAGGTAACAGTCTTTCAGATAAATGTCAATCTAGTGCTTCAGTCTAGCAAGTACATGGTTCAGGCTGTATACACTCCCAGGTTGCGGAAACCTATTAAAGTCACTCACTGCTGGTGGTTGTAGAAGCCCAGGCTGGCTTCATTGGACTGCTCCATAGCAGCGCACACTAGCCCTCCTCTCTCTTCGAAGGCTAACTTGGGACTGCCCACTTTGTCTCTGCCCCCCCAGCACCTTCTCAGGGCAAAAGCAGCTTCTGATTGGTGCAGGAGGCTGTCAATCCACTTGATTAGTATTCAGAATGTTCATACAATGCCTTATTGGTTGCTTGAAAAGGCACCAAGCACACAGCACAGTTCTTCTCTGAACTATCTCTCGGGTATCGGCTGCTGAGACCCCTGTCCTCCAATTGGTTGGCAGTGAGGTCAGGGGTCAACAAGTTGACAGTTCTAGTTCAGTAAAACAGTTACTGTCAATTTAATATTACTTTTATGGGGCAGCACCGTGCTTTTACTTTTACTGGACCCATGAAGTTGTAGGCACACCTCTGCCCATTATTCCGGCAGTAGAGTGGAGTTAATTTGAGCTCTGTGCTCCCAGCCAGGAGCTCTGTTTCATGCTCCCCATCCCCCCAGTTTTGGCAGTCCATTTCTCAGTCCGCTTACTGCAGCTCCATTTCTTAAAGGCACAGTGCGCCAAAGTCGCAAGGTCCATTCTTTTCTTTCCTCCCCAATCCTAGTTCCTCTATGCCCCCTGATGCCCACTGGTGTCCCTGGGGCCATAGCATACTAGAGGAGGTGCTGTGGCTGGCTGCTGATGTGGCTTTTACAGTTTAGTAGTGGGTGGGCACTCCCAGTGCTGAAAACATCTGAGCTGGAATCAGCTCACACGTTCGAGCATTTGGCTGCTGGAATGTGTGCACATTGCTTGTGCGAATGTGTGGTGGTTCTTGTGATGGCTCCTCTGGTCCCCTTTTAAAGGCTACAGTCTGGGGCCTGGGGAGCAAGAAAACAGCAGGGAAGTTTCTGGGGGCAGAATAATTCATTTTGGTAAGCCCCCACATGGGGCGGTGGTTACAATTGCAAGGTTTTTATAAGGAAACAAATAATATTACGGTCGTGCTTGCATCTGTGAGACATTTTCTTGCACACTTCTGCTGTCTTGCTCACAGGTGTGATACAAAAGGATGTCCTGTGCAGTAGTCATTTAATTTGGACAAAGTAAGGTAGGGAAGCCAGTCATTCGCTTTTCCTAGTTATACCATCATTTTTAACTGTACTAGTTAACAGGTAGATATTGTTCAAGAAAACAATTTCCATTCACCCAAAATACCCCTCTCTTCTGGGTGATGCAGAACAGGTGAGAAATAAAAAAGCAATGCAGTGACCCCAAGCTACAGAATAGTTCTGATTGGTTTACAATAGATACCTGTCAGATAATTTTATTTAATTTACTGCCTAAAAATGTGTTCATTTGATTTAGATCACTTCAAATTAAGCATATGCTCATTAGGAGACATAGGCCAAAATAGAAAGAGTCACGTGGCAGAGGGGCAGCCATGTTTCTCTACCCCTGGGAGGCACCGCGGGTGAACCTTGGGATAGGTCTGGGCCCATCATGGAGGTGGAGCATTTGAATATCAGTGTGAAAGGGAGGTCGTGGGATGCCTCACATTTGTTCGCCCGCTGGCTACCAACAAATGAGTGATGATGGTATCATCTGCTGTGAAGACAAGACAGCACCCTCGCAAAGGAAGGGTACAGCTGTGTTGACCCTGACTGTTGGTGTCAGAACAGTTAGAACCATGGGGCTAAAACACTGGAGAAAAATAATAACTAGAAGCAGAAACAGCCCCTTATTGTGTTCTCTTACTGCATACAAAGTTTTAAAAACCTTGCTACCTGTCTGGTGGCACAGCAGTGGCACTGCCACCCACTATGGCAGTGATCTGGGTTCAGGAGTAAACTTCAGTTGCTGGGAGACAGCCTGGGGGAGACGACCGAACATCTGGAGAATTGCTTTATTTTCTTGGAGTGTGTGGGCTGCACCTCTTACAGTGCATCTGATACCTAGTGGAGGCCATATGTCATGGTAGACAGCAGGCCCAAAAGGACGAAGGATGTCGATGGATGTACTGTGTCATTGCACAGCAACATGCCTGGGGGTAAGCTGCAAAGGTCCTGTTGGGCAGGATGAAGGGTGGCTCTCCCACAGCCTGTCACCACCGACTGGCCACCACACTTGATCCTTCCTTGGGGAGGGATAGCAAGGACAAGTCTCCCCCAATCACACCATGAGGGGCAAGTTGTGGAAGTACTGGGTAAGTCCCAGAGATAGTGGGTGAGTGGGCTGGAGAGAGTCATCCAGGTGGCGACTAGCAGGACAGTACAGTAGATAAACAGCAAGTGGAAAAAAAATTGCTACCCATGGCATGATGACAACTCTCTTCATTGGCACCTGGAAGACTAGATTTCATGTCTGAACCTGGGTTTCCAAGCCCTACGTCAGTAAGGGTTGAGCACATACAGTAGCAGAGGTGAGGCACTCTGTCCTGGAGGGAGGGAGGGCATGGCCTCGTCATCATTCAAGCAGCTGTTGACAACAGTGTTACTAGTGTAGGTGTCTGCGGCAGTCCTGAAATACTAGACTGATGACTGCTGAAATACTAGAAATATTCATTGCTCAATAAAATACCTACTGTTAGTAGAAAAGCAAATTTCATCCCAAATCTCAGATTGTATTTTTCATTTTACAGTTACAAAAAAATTAAAATGTACATGCATTGCCTGTAAGGGTTTGTGGGAAATTTCCACCCAAAATAAGGAGACCTGCGATCAACGAGTTGGGATTACTCATTCACATGAAGTACAGTAAACACAGGCAACCTGCCCAGAGAATGACACCAGCTGTGAAGTTATAGATTAATCCTCACATACACGCACATCAAAGAAAGCATGTCTGGACATTCCATTGATGGGAAATACACTCAGTATACTTGTTTTTTGTATCTTGTCCTGGGATTCCCAGCCCTAGGCCCTCCCTAACAGGTTTTATATTTGACTGTTGCTACACATCTGTTCTCTACAAATAACTTTCCAATGAACTGAAAAAGAAATGGAATAATTGGAAGTATTATTGTCTTGTTTTCTCTTCAGGCTTATAGAAAAATACGAACATACTAACATATGAAGAGGCCAGCAGAAGGTCTATTTTTTGGTCTATGAAGTCTGCTCATGTTGCAGGGTCACAGTTTGAGCTACTGTCCTGCCCCCTCTCCCCACTCCTCCCATCCCCCCTACCCATGACCCTTACCCTTCCCCTATACCTGTCCCATCCTCTCTTAAAGCTGGCCACTGTCTTCAGCGAGATCACCTCTTCTGGCAACACATTCCAAGTGTCCACCACCCTCTCTGTGAAGAAGTGCTTCCTGACCTCCCTCCTAAACCTCCCACCTAAATGCTACAAATACAGTACACAATGCTTCTCTTGAGGTTGCTTACCTTGATTTACAGCATGTTCCAGTTCTATGCACTGGTGCTTTTACCTTGCTGTTTTCTTTCTCATATTTGTAGTATTGTGCTGCTTTGTATACTCTGTAAACCGTGTACAGTGTTGCTATTCATTGTTTGATTGCACCCTGTACTGCAACTGTTGTATTTATTGTCCTGGAATTTTTTTGTACTCATTAACTGGGTCAGCCAACTGTAATGTAACATGCTAATGTATCTCGACTTGTATGTGCTTTTTACTGTTATCTGTGTTGTGCCATCTTAATGGCCTGGGTCTTGCCTGAAACTGATCCCTGGAATCAGTGCACCCACCCAGTTAACAATTAGAAAAATAAAGTGCACCTTAGTTGATATTTTTATATTGATTAACTCACTGTTACTGTAGTTGTTTGATTAAGCCACACATGTGGTTTTGTGCAACGTTTGACATAGCAATAGTGTTTCTAGGACCTGCAGTGTTATTACTATGGTCATTTTAACTCTTTTCTAAAGTATCTATTGCAAGTAGCCTGGTCTTATGCAATAGCAGAAAAGGTTTCTAGGCTTCTGATTGGTCAGTAGCCTCCTTGAACAGTAATTTTATCTCAGCATATCACCGCTGTAATCAGTTTTACATACATATGAACATACAAAGAAGCCAGCAGAGGAAGGCCATTTGGTCTATCAAGTCTGCTCGTGTTGCAGGGTCCACAGCTTGAGCTACTGTCACTGACCCCTCTCCCCAATCCTTCCATCCTCCCTACCCATGACCCTTACCCTTCCCCTATACCTATCCCAGCCTCTCTTAAAACTGCCCACTGTCTTCAATGAGATTACCTCTTCTGGCAGCACATTTCAAGTGTCCACCACCCTCTCTGTGAAGAAGAGCTTTCTGACCTCCCTTACCAAAGTTATGAGCCTGCATTTATACATTTCAATGCAGACGCATAACTTTGTTGTTTTTTAATATTTTTACTCCAGATTTTCAACATAGCCTTCTTATGACTCCACCTCATGAACAAGGGTGGAGAAAATGTCTAACTTCTGCCTGAAAGGCGATTTCGTTCAATTACCACAAAGTCACCTTTCAGGACAGATTGGCCTAATTTCACAGCCACTGTTCATGAGGTGGGGTTCCACAAAAGCCATTTTGAAAATTTGGACCAGAAATATCAAAAAATGACCAAGTTATGTTAGTAAGTTCAAAACCCCATTGAAATACGTTGAACTGCATACCTGATTTCCTCAGTTGGCAGTCTGACATTGAAGAGTGAAGATGTGTTTACAGACCAGAGAAGATTATGGTGTTGGACCCCTGGAGTGTAAATAAGGGCTTGGATGGGGATAGTGTGGTTGATGCTGACTGGGGGCAGGTGGGGGGACAATAATGGTGGTGCAACAGACATCGACGGACAGTTTTCTTTTTTACAGGGTGTTAAAAAAACTACAAGGGATGGTTTTCATCATTTCAGGTACTAAATATGGGGTTGAGCACCCCAGTGTCAGTGTTGCATAATGAAAATGGGCAGGGTCAGGGGTAGCAGATGGCATGGGGGATTGGGCACCCCCATGCTGGAATTTTAACATGGAGGGGTCATTATGTTTGTCAGCACCAGGGGAGGGCTCCCTTGTGTTGCATAATGAAAATGGGAAGGGTGGGAGGTAGCAGCTGGCACAGGGGATTAGGCACCCCGTGCCAGAATTTTAACATGGAGGGGGCAGGGTCCTTATATTTGGAGGCACTGGAAAAATGCAATAACCCACTCCTGAATATGGGGTTATTAGGGATTAATCAAAACCCTGTGTGCTGTAAGGACACTCAACCTGCAGCCTCATGCCTCACAATACACCCCGCGTGTTGATTAATCCCAACAACCCCATACCCTGTCATGGATTATTGCTTACATATATATATATATATATATATATATATATATATATATATATATCTATATACACACATATACACACACACACACATATATATATATATATATATACCAGTAACAAGAACCGATTTAGAATATCTTTTCTAACATCCTAACACTTTTTCAGAATAATCTTTGTTAAATTGAGTAGGACACATTATACAGCACTTTTACAGTACTATAAAGACTAAAAAAGAAATAATATAGATACAATGTATGGACAGTACCTATTAACCCCTGTTTTCAATCAGTTTATAACCTGATAATTCCATCATTATGTAACCCCCCTACAAATGGGGGTTCCTAAAAGACTTCTGTGAGCTTGCCCAAATGCTCGTTGCCAGGCTGGTGCCCTGCGTTTAGCGCTTAAAAGTATTGCCCATGAGTGCCTGTGTGGCCTCCGTGTACTGTCCCTTTAAGGGCTGCCTGGTTGCAATCATAATTAATCAAAAAGGGGGACTGTGTGTTTCCATGCCCGAGCCCCGCCCAGGCTGCTGAATACTCGCTCCGTTTCTGACATCGCAAACTGTGCAGAGGGAGCACTGCTAAAAGATGTGGCCAAATGCTGGTGATCATTTAGAATAATAATTATAATGTGGTTTGTTCTAACCTGCCTTATTTGCTGCAAGGATTGTTTGGTTAGCTCCACTGTTTTGGTCCTGAATTGCCGAATTGGACCAATCAGTGAGTGAGGACTCTAAAATGGAGCTTACTAATGTTGGACTGTGTGGATTACCAGTTGGGACTTGTAGTTTTGGACTGTTGGCACCTTTTGCACCAAAAGGGGGAGCTATTACTGTGATTGACAGCTGGACCCACCAATCGGACCTTTTGGATCCAAGTTAAAACCCCCAAGCTGTTTGCTGGCAAGCCAGATTGAAGCTGGGAGTCTAGGAGAGAGACCGCTCATGATAGCTGAGCAAGCATGTCATAGTTCAAGTGGGAGAACTGTGTGAAGGCCCATTTAATGGCCTGCATTTCGGCTTGTAGTGTGGAGGGGTGAAAGGGAAGGAGCGCATTTTGGATTGATTCCGAGTCTGGAGAATCCCAGCAAGTAACTAGAAAGCGACCAGGCTGCACCTGTAGAAGACCAAAGATCTTGCTAAATGCGATCAGCCTGTCAGGAACTTCAGCTACCTCAGAGCTCCCGGGTGTTAGCAGTGACTTTGTGATCGGGATCGAGGAGCGTCTGCCTGGTAAAGAAATCCTTTGTACACATAAATGTGCTGAGGACTGGCGCTGGCAGTTGTGCCCAGCTCAAATCGGACTGAATCCGCTGCTGCTTAATGCAGCTAGGTCCTGCCACGAGGGCTCCTGTCACCCTACCCTGCTGCACAGTGAAGAACCATTGACGCAAGACCTGCCAGGGAATCAGTCCTGGCTCCATGCCTGAACAGGAATGACACTGTAGCACATCGTGTGGGCCCTGCTTTTTCTGGCAATCCAGAATCATCATCTACTGCCTCCACCATCGTCCATCCTGCGTCCAGTTTTGGGTATCATGAGTAATCGTCAGGGCAGCTCCCTGCAACATATAGCTGAATCAAAAGTGTGTCACCTGATTGCTTGTTATTTCCCTTCTTTTGCATAAACTGAGCCCTCCAGCTCCGGATTACAATTAGGGTGTGGTGTGTTATTTCTTTCCTTCACAGGGTCCCAACCAGCAGCAACCCTGGCCTACCTCGGGCAATGGTCCTGGCTAGCCCATCTTCTGTCCCCCCTGGGTACCCAGAGAGTGTAACTATTTCAGGGCCTTTAACTACCCACACTATAGAGTAAATGATAGATTATTCCAACCAATTACCCTGATTGTGCCCCTCCAGTGTTACTACCCCCTGAATAAATCAGGTCTACTTTTTTCTGCCAGTTACATTGACTGTGGTGTCAGTTTATGCTTAGAGTATTGCACTGTTGCCTGTTGTCAGGCAGCATTGCACTGTTGCCTGTTGTCTTGCCTGACCTTGTTTTACAGGGGATCCCCAGAGCCAAGCTGAAGAAGTCAGTCCTGGATGTGAGTGCCAAATATATGTGTAGGTGCAAAACATATCAGGGGTATTGTAAAGGTAAACATTGTGTATCTCATGGGCCACTAGTAGGAGACAAGGGGGGGTCACAGTGTCCCAGAGGGCTGTGGCTTGGTTAGTTCGACCCATACCAACCCTGACCTTTGGGTGGAGGCACCTGTCACTGAACCTAGGCCCCTTAATCTGCTACTAGCCAAGCAGGCAGAGGTAGTAGCCCCTGGGATAGCGCCACCTAGGGGTTACAATTATGACAGCAGTATGCTGAAAACCTTGCTTAACTATGTCATAATGATGGGATTACAGGATAGAATGTCACCACCTGTCAAAATTCTTGGAAAGGAAAGGTGATCTGTTGCTTGGACATTCATTCAAAACACACACATTCCATTCAGACAGTTACAGACCCACTGCAGTGTAGATCGCAATGGCTAATTTCAGCACTTCAGTTGCTCAACATTCAAACCAGGAGGCATTCATAGCCGAGCAGGAGAACAAATGCACATTGAAAAAAAAAGTATTTTTTCCCCCACAGTGGCTAGTTTTTCCATACACTATAAAATAAAATGCCTGAGTAATGGTGGTCAACCACATATGTAATCACCTCTCGCGGTTGCAATGACAACTGTAAACCTCTCGAGCTGCGCCCTCGAGGTTTACTTGGTTGTCCTGGCAACTGCTTGAGGTGATTACATTGTGTTTAACCACTGTTGCTCAGGCAATATCCTCTATATTGTTAATTTATCATTAAAAAAAGCAGAGCACTACTCATATCTTGTTTGCATGTCAGTCATTTAATGTTTTCATAAAACAGATATAAAGAGTTGTTTCTATTGTTATTACAGAAATATTTTGTTATAGCACTTGGAGGGAAGTGATGTTCTAAAAATATTTTGCAAACAGAGAGCTATTGTTCATTTTTCCCAATTAATAAGTGGCTGATCCTATCATTAAAAGCCAGTTTCCCCATGTGCTCATACCATTCTGACAATGTGTGTACATCAGGGGTTTTCCACTTGGAGAGAATTAATCTTTTGAATCCCAGGCTAGCTGCAAGTTCCTGACATTGTTCATGTTTTGCAATGTGTGGTTTCTCAGTGCAGTTACCTAGAATAAAAAGCTTTGGGGAAAATGGGATGTTTCTCAGAAGAATGTTTTACAAAATCAGAGCCATTTGTTACTAAACCATTTGTAGGCAAGCTGGAGCAGAGAGCTCTGCTCTGTACTAAATTACTGGATTTTAGCATTTACCATTTGTAAAATAAGGGAAACTATGACTGTTTTGTTTCCCCAGTAGAAGGTAAATTATTATTTATTTATTTCAAAAGTTTTACCAGGACAGTTATACTGAGCTGATATCAGCTCATTTCCAGATACATCAGGGTGGGGAATAGAAGAGACCAGAACAGATACAAAGTACAATATACACAAATATTACAATATGAAAATAAGAATAACAAAATACATGATTACCAGAATGCTTAGGAATAAAATTGAAGGTAGCTGAAAGAAGTACCCCCCCAATCAGAAGCAACTGCTTAGATAAATCCTGGAGAAGAGATTTCAGAGAATTAGAGAAAGGTGCATACTGAATGGAAGGTGGGAGAGAGCCCCAAAGTTAATGGGAGTGGAACGAGAAGGCAGCTTGGCCAGCAATGGATTTCATTGGTGAGAGAGCAAGAGAGCAAAAGTGAGCATTACAAAGGGAGTAAGAGGTAGAAGGGGAAGAGAGGAGCGATGAAAGACACGATTGTGGGGAGCCAAACCAAAATTTTGAGATAAAGTAGGCACAGTGGGAAAGGTGTCTGGCATCAAGAGAAGGGAGGGAGAGGGAAGTGTACAAAGAACATTCGTTACAGCTGGTCCACCAGCACAGCAGCAAGGCATCCGCTTGCAGCACCGACATCCCGGGTTCGGAGACGGACTCGGGAGTCAGAGGGCCGGCCCGGGGGGGGGAAGAAGGATTAAGCATCCCAGGGACCATTTTCCTTCTCTGGGAGGGGGGGGAGTGTCTGGTGCTCTGAGGACCTCTGGAGGAGGCTGAGGGTACTGCCGCTGCTGGCGCTTCATGTAGGGGGCAGATGCTGACTGTCATTGCACATCCCTCCCACCAGGGATCTCAATGGCATCCAAAGAAAAATCCATCCCCATCCATGACACCCTGCCTGTCACCGCTCCCACTGTGACCAGTGTCCAATGGGGGGGGGCTGCTATCATGGCCCCATCCTGGGGGGGTAAAGCTGGGCATGGGGAAGCAGTGTGCTGGGCAGGGGTCATTCCCCCGAAGGGGGAAGGGGGCAGGGACAAACAAAACATTTTAAAAAAGAACATTGATGAGTATGGAGGGAGTTGTCAAAGGCATTTCAACAGAAGGAGTGAAAGAGGGGATCCAGTCTAGCTAAAGTGGACTTAGGAGCAGCACTGTAAACAATGTCTCCATAGTTGAAAATGGGGAGAATCATCTTAGTGGGGACTTCTTTCCACACAGGAAGAAGGATGCTTCTCTCATGTCTGTAAAGAGCACCAGGTTTGGGGTGCAGCTTCTTGTGGATAGCATCCACATGAACAGAAAAATCAGGGTGAGAGTCCAGCCAGACTCCAAGGTACTTGATGGAGGAGACATCTTCAATAGTAACACCATCTAGAGGGTTTGAAAGTAAGGAAGGGAGAAAATTCTAGCATGCCTCTGCCTGGTGCCAAAAGGCATAAAGACCATTTTCTTAGCATTGTGGGATAACTGATTTTCTCAGAACCAGAGCTGGATATTGCTAAAGTCCAGCTGGAGCTGGTTTGTGAGGGCGGGGCAGAGGAGCTAGAAGTAAAAAGTACCGAATCATCTGCATACATATGAATGGACACAGTGGAGCAGGCAGTGGGGAGATCATTTAGAAAAACAGAGAAAAGACTTGGGGCAGAATAGACTTTTGGTGAATGCCTGAGATAAATGGGAGAGGCGGGGAGAGGAAGTATCAAATATGGACAGCTTATGACCTACCCTTAAGGCAGGAGTGGCACCACTCAGCTGAGGAGTACAGAGTCCTGCTGTCTTAAGCTTGTCCAGGAGAATGGAGTGGGCAACTGCGTCGAAAGCTTTGGCTTGGTCGACAAAAATGGTAGAGGTGATAAGGCCCTGATCTGTGCTAGTGGGGATAGTAACAGTGAGCCAGAAGAGGGAAGTGGAGTGTGATTTTCTAAAGCGAGACTGGAAAGGAGTGAAGAAGGAGGTTGAGCCAAGAAAAGGGGAGAGTTGGGAGAGAACAAGGTTTTCCTGGAGTTTAGCCAGGGTGGGGAGGAGAGAGAGATAGGATGGAAGTTACTTGGGCAGGAGAGGTCACCTCCTTTGGGAAGGGGAATGACAGTAGCTGACTTCCAAAAGCAAGGGACATAGGATTAGGAGAAAGAGAGACTGAGGAGATACATAATAGGGAACACAATGGCACGAGTAGAAAGATAGAGGCGCCTGGGGTCAAGACTATCAGGGCTCCTACCCATGTGAGGATTTAGAGCTAGGAGGGCTTAAGAGCAGCAGCAGGGGGAATGGGAGAGAAAGAAAAAGGAGTGCAGGAGATACTAGGAGGGGTTGAGAGTATGAAAGGGTAGAGGAGAAGAATGGAGGGAGAAAAGGAGGAAGAGGAAGAGATGAGGGAACAGGTACCAGAGGTGAAAAAGGACTTGAAAGGAAAGACAACTGTAGCAGGTTCAGAGATTGGAAAATCAGCCATCTTGAGAACAGGGAGAGAGGACTGGGTCAGAGAAGAGAAAAGTGGATGAATTATCTTCCAGAACTTAGAGGTGTGATTAAGGTTGTTCTGGAGACTGGATGCAAAGTGTTTAAACTTTGCAAACCTAGTGGCTTTAGTACAGGCATTATGAAGGGTCTAGTAAATAGTAAGTTCAGAAGGGGAGCCAGAGGACTTGTATGTCCTCCAGGCAAGGCCATGTGCATGGTGATAAGCCAGGAACTCAGCTGAGATCCATGGGAGGTGAGAACCTCAGACCTTGGTTCTTCTAAGGGGGGGCATGATGATTCCAGACAGACATAACTTTGGAAGTGAAAAATTTGAGGGCATTGTCAACATTGCCAGTTGTAGAAAATAGAAGACCAGTCAATGGCTGTCATGTCAGCATGAAGGTGGAACAAGTCCGGTGAATGGATACACCGGATCTGGATGAATTTGGAGGAAGCTTTAGGATGATGAATCTTAGGAGCACAGTAGACCATATGGTTGTCACTGAGGTCATTGAGAAGGGTACTAGCGTCCACAATATGATGGGGATGGGAGGAGAGGACCCAGACCATGAGGGAGTGATTTAGATAGTTTAAATTAAAGTGAGTGGGGACAGAGATGAGATGAGTTAATAGGAATGACTTCACATTAAGGCAACATTTATGAAGAGAGTGGAGTGCCAATTTAAAATAAAATCACTTAGTATAAGTAACTCACCAGAGGAGGCCTGGGAGGAGATAGTGGTAAGTAGCTCAGTTACTAAAGGTGGGGACATGCCAGGGTGGCAGTACACACTTGCAATAAATATGGGTGCAGAGAAAGGGAAGGAGAGTTTGAGAAGAAGCATCTCATAAGCAGAGGGGATAGAGATGGAGAGCATAGGCTCAAACTGAATGTTTGAGGAGCGGTAGATGGCTACTCCACCATCCCTGTTTGCTCAATCCTGTCGATTAATGGTGCAACCGGGAATAGCAAGGATGAATTTAGGAATCCTGTGGGAGAACCAAGATTCTGAGACCAACAACACATCATATTTTATGTTAACCATGAGTGGTTGCAACAGGTCAATCTTAGAGAGAAGTCTGTGAATGTTGATATGGGCCAGTCTCGAACCTTAGGGGAGAGTGGATGAAATTGAAGGGCCAGGGTTGAGTTCAAATATCTCCAGCCACTTAAAGCAGCAGGGATACAAGGAGTTTAAGAGAACCTATGAGACACTTGTGGGAAAATAAGGAGGGAAGGAGAAGGATAAATAAGAGTTAGGGAGGTAAGAGGGTTGGAGAGACCTGAGGACTTTGAGATGACCAACCAGAGAATGAAAGGGGAAATTGTTTAACCAGGAAAGGCACACTATTATTTATTTTATTTTTATTTATTTTTTATTTTATTTATTTTATTGTAGAGAATCAGTTTTACAACCTTTGAGTCAAAGACTGGATTTACAAAGGTACCTCGTCAATAAGGGGAGACAAACAATAAAAGAAGAGGTTAGAACAGTGGAATGACAGAACATGTTAGATACATAAAAAAAATAAATATACACTTGGAGAGCAGACAACTAGGCTGCGTTGGATTAAACTTGTGGAAGGTCCTAGCATAGGTAAAAACAACACGGGATTCAAATCGATAGCAAGTCATAAGTTAAGTAGGTAGAACATTGGTGTAACGATAATGGTTACAGTAGTCAAAGTGAGCATGACAGGCTAATATGTGGGTATATAGAGACCAGTGTGCTGGGGATTTGAAAGGGGATTAGCAGGGACCGGCATAGGGCAGAGGGGTCAGGCAAGAGGCAGCTACAGACACTAAGCTGAAGCTTGCTGCCAGGTGCAACCTGGGAGCACAAGAAAGTTAAGCGACTTGCTCAGGGTCACACAGTATGCAAGTGGGGGCTGTGGGATTCAAACCCATGTCACCAGGTTTGCAGCTCAAAGCCCTAAACCTTTGTGCTATACTGCCTCCTCAATGAAGTAGAGCACACACCATTGCTGGAAATTATTTTATTAGAGCAGCAATTTCATGGCCAACACACCTCTACTTAGCACCTTCACAGGCTTCCTCAGGGGGTAGGACTTGACTACGAACCACATGGCTTTATAGCTCCAGTTCATTATCATACATGAATACTTATATGTATTCCAAAAATCATGTGAGACAATGCAGAAAAGGCATACATAAATGAAGTGCTAAATAGTGCTAATGAATCAATTATATTCAATATATACAGTAATAATGCTTAGAAGTGTTATAAATGCAATGACCTACAAATTAAAAGAAGTATGTGCAAAACTCTCCAGTGGTATATGAATTAATCTTAATTCATATTCACAAAACTAGAAACCAGGGACTGCACATGGGGTACAAGCCAAACCTACTGCTCACAAATCTCTCATTACAAATAACATTTACTTCTAAATTCTGGTCATATATACCACAAGTATAGTCCAAATTCCTCACATATACCACATAGAGAACATGTAGGCAAGCAAGGTGTATTGTCAGAAAACAGTATCATAAAAATGGTTTACATTTTAAATTTAGGGTGATCGACCATATCCTGGAGCATGTAAAGGGAGAGGATAGAGTGAAAACACTATTGCCAACAGAATGGATCTACAGGAGCCCAGGAATGCATCCTTAGGGGTTAAATACTGACATGGATTTTAAGCCATTTGTATGATACTGATTTCTGACAATACATCCCTGACTATATATCAATGGTGTTATTGGTAGTTTTTGTAACTAATGTATTAATATTTTTATGGGTAATAGAAGCTTGCCTACGAATTCTCTATGTGGTATATCTCAAGAACTGGGACTATATACATGGTGTCTATGGCCAGAATCTAGAAATGTTATTTGAAATGAGAAATGTGTACAACATGTGGGGCATTGGAAAGGCAACAAGTCTCGGTGGCAGGCAGATTAACAAGGGCAAGAGAAAAAAGAGGCCGCTATGGTTCTTTAGAGAAGTAGCGGAGAAAGTAAGGGCAAAAAAACTAGCATTTAGAAGGTACAAGAGAACACAAAGGGAGGAGGATAGGTAGAGTTACCAGGAGAAACAAAGAGGCAGAGAGAATAGTTAAGAGCACAAAGGCACAAATGGAGCAGAATATTGCCCAGTCAGTAAAAAACAGGGCTAAAACATTCTTTAGATAGATAAGCGAGAAGAGAAAGACCAAAGGAGGGATAATAAGGCTAAAAGGGGAAGGAGGGGGTTTTGAGAAAGAGGACCAAAAAAGCAAACATATTAAACAATTACTTTTGCTCAATATTTATGCAGGAAGGGGCAGGTGACACGCCAAAGATGAGGGACAAGGACATTAAAGGAAGGGAGGTGGACACAAGTCCTTTTACAGAGGAGCAAGTCCTAAAGGAACTAGAACAGCTAAAATTAGACAAGGCAATGGGACCTGCCGGAGTAGACTCTAGGATACTGAGGGAGCTCAAGGAGGTGCTGGCTGCACCGCTGGCAGCTCTGTTCAACCTATCACTACCAACAGGGGAGGTTCCAGTGGACTGGAGTAGGGCAGATATGGTCACATTACACAAAAGTGGAACTAGGGAAAAGGTAGGAAATTACAGACCTGTCAGCCTGACTTCGGTAGTGAGTAAAGTAATGAAATCACTACTGAAGGAAAGGATTGGAGAATACCTTGATACCAGTGGATTGCAGGATCCGAGGCACATGGTTTCACAGGGAAGAGATCTTACCAGATGAACCTGATCAAGTTCTTTGACTGGGTGACCAGGGAAGTGGATCAGGGAAGAGTGGTAGATGTGGCCTACCTAAATTTTAGTAAGGCCTTTGACATCGTTCCACATAGAAGACTGGTGAGCAAGCTGGGCAACCTAGGAGTGGGTCCAAAAGTAGTAAAATGGGTAAGATGTTGGTTAAGCAATAGGAGTCAGAGGGTGGTGGTAAATGGGGTCCACTCTGGAGAAGGCACGGTGACCAGAAGCATACCACAAGGGCTCAGTACTCGGCCTGGTCCTCTTCAACGTTTTTATTAGTGATATTGCAGAAAGAGTGGAAGAGAAAGTATGCCTGTTCATGGCGACACAAAAATCTTCAACATAGTGGACACAGGGATGTGTGTGTGGAAAGAATGAGGAATGATATGGAAAAGCTGGAAGAATGGTCAAGGGAATGGCAGCTGGGTTTCAATGCATAAAAGTGCAAAAAATATGCACGTGGGGCACAGAAACCCAGGGGCAACATACCAATTGAGCAGGAAGGTATTAGCAACCACAAAACAGGAAAGGGTCCTAGAGGTAATAATTTCTGATGATCTGAAGGTAGCCAAGCAGTGTGATAAGGCAGTGTGGAAGGCTAGCAAGATGCTGAGGTGCATAGGGAGGGGCATTTCCAGCAGAAAGAGAGAGGTAGTATCACCTCTGTATATCTCACTTGTACGACCCCACCTCGACTACTGTGTCCAGTTCTGAAGGTCCAACCTGCAGAATGACATAGATAGGGTGTAGGTAGTACAATGGAGGGCTACCAAAATGGTGCAAGACCTGCATCAAAAACCCTATAAGGAAAGACTCAAGGAGCTAAATATGTACTCTTTTGAGGAAAGGCGGGAAAGGGGAGATATGATAGAAACATTCAAATACCTCACAGGTATTAATAAGGTACAGGAAGGTAGCATTTTCCATAGAAAAAGATGCTCCAGGACAAGGGGTCACACTATGAAGCTGGAGAGGGGTGGCCCTGAAGAGATGTGAGGAAACACTTCTTCATAGAGTGGGTGGTGGATGCCTGGAACAGCCTTCCAGCAGAGGCAGTGGGTGCTAAAATGGTAACAGGATTCAGATATGCATGGAATAGTCACAAGGGGACCTTAGAAGTAAGGCATGGGGGGAAGACCGGAGATCGAGTAGGGTCTGCCGTGGCACAGTAGGTAGGGAATATAGGGCAGATTAGGTAGGCCAAGTGGTCCTTATCTGCCAACAACTTCTATGTTTCTATGTTCATGCACCACACTAATGTCATGTTGTGCAGCGCAATGCGTACTTCTGGGAGAGTTGTACCATGAGCACATGCCAGGCATGGGGTAGCATGTACACAGTGTGCACATGTGCTTTGTGCCTGTAAACAGCCCTGTGCAAGACTGTGCTCTGACACTGCACAACAGCATGGCACACAGGGCCGCACTGAGTGATAATGTCATACATGGTAGGTGATGCTATGCCTGCGCTGCAGACCAACACTGTGCAATTGCAGGTGCTGTGTAGGCTCCCATGCTAGTGCAACCACATCAGTGTGTATGTTGGCAAACCAGCAATATTCAACCAATATATCCAAATGAGCCAATTTCACAGTTCGTGGGGCAAACACCCACATTTACATGTCATTACTGGAACATATGCATACATTGGCATGCCTAATTGCACCTAAAGCATATAAAGATGCACAGTGCACCACCTTGATTCCACAGCTGAACTTTAGGCAGCTAGAGATAGCTGTCTTGTGGAATGACATTGAAAGGGACGTGAGAGATCATTGAACTGTGTGTATGCTGTATGCAGAGGTACATTGGACATGTTGAGGTGAAGAAACTCTCACATCTACATTTCCCGGTGGTGATGTTGTCATGATTAGGTGGGGGATTCCTCCTATAGCAGTCACTGGTGCACGATAATAGAGGATGTGGCACTCTCACATATGCGTCCAGGAGGTTGTGGCCCTGAGTTCCTTTGGGCCCTGGACCATGTCAATCCCTGTCTGTCTGTGACCTTGAATCTGACTGTGGCTACAAATGAGCAGCCCTGTGTCAAGCAGGCTGCTGGCTGTGGTAGGATATGCATTGCCAGGACACCTATGTGTCCCTGACATGGGAGGTGAGGGCCTCATCCCAATATACTTTTCATCTGTATTTCACTCTGTGTATTCCCTGGTCACCTGTTACCCACTGCCCTGTCTGACAGGTACTATGGAGGACACAGACAGACTATGGGCCCGCCGTTTCTCTGAGGAAGAGTTGCAGGCTCTGGCACAGGCCTACATAGCCAGGGAGGAGGTCCTGTCCTGGAGGCAGGCCACAGATGCTCATGTATGGCAGACCTGGGTAGAGATCACCGAAGTGCTCAGTGCTGTCAGCAGGCAGAACAGGCCCATGGAGGCTGTGTGGAAGCTCTTTGGGGACACAAGAAGGCAGACAAAAATGGTCATGTCGACGTGACGCAGAGCAATGCATGCAACAGGCAGGAGATCACAAGCATCTGTGGCTGCATGTACCCTGGATCCTGCAAAAGTGGCAATAGTCACCACCCTATGCCCCATAGAGGTGATGTGAGTGCCAGGTGGTGGCTATGAGAGCTAAGTGGGACTGGCTCAGCCATGAGTGTGACTGACTGTGTTCAGCCCCATCAGTCAAGTGTGTAATATCTATGTCAGGGTGCCTGCACATGTCAGTGCTGTGTGACACATTGGGTGTAGGCCCCACTACTATTTCCTTGTTCCCTGGTGTGTAGCCATCTGTGTGGTACTTACTACTATGTCCCATATTTTCTTCCCTGTGTGCTTCCTGGTGCTGGTATGTGTGCTTCTGGTGATGGACTGTGTGTTCACTGGTGATGGGTTGTGTGCTCACTGGTGAAGGCATGTGTGGTGTGTACAGCCACGGGGGTATAGGTGGTGCAATGCACAACCAGCATGGATGTTGTGTTACTGTATGCCAGGCATGCATGTTGCTTTAGCCGGCACACAGCTTTCTATAGAACATTGCTTTGTGGCTCTCCTTGCCTCTCTCCACAGCTAACAATGTCATACCACACATAGCAGTGGATGCTCCAGGTCCATCTTGGTGGCAGCTACCCCTGCTGCCCACCTCTATGCACCTGCCGTTGGACACCAGCGAAGAGGGTGAAGTGGATGATGATGACGAGAAATTCATCCAGAGTCGGGGACAGCTGGGACTCGCCCAAGACCAGGAGGAGTTGTCTGTCCCTGCATGCACCCATAACACTGGGGCTCAGCCACTGTTCCCAAGTAGCACTGTGGTCACAGCAGTTCAGACCCCCGCAGCCCCTGGCACACCCACCTCTGTGCCATCCCATGGCACTACTTCATGGCCATCGCCCTGCAAACTCCAGATACAACAAGGCCAACCACTGCTGTGCCTCCCCATGATCCATCCCATGGCAGGACCACAGTCCTGCTGCCCCAGGCCCATCCAACCAGACTGGCCACAGCTAGCCTGCAACACCCACAACAAACTGCAGCACTGACTATGGTGCAGTCCCAGACCATACAATGACTGAGGGTGCATCCCACTGGACAGTTTCTCACAACAGTGGGACACAGCTGCCAACTGGCAGCTGCTACGCTTGGCCGTGGAGGCACACAGTGTCATGCAGGAGGAACTGACACACATCCACCATATACTGCATGACAACATGCAGCATGCTGAGGAGCAGGTGGAGGTGCATCATGTGGAGCACATGACGGCCATCCACAACCTGTGTCAGAATATTGTCACCAGCATGGATTGCCTGCTTGCCACTGTGCTGGAGGCTGCAAGCATGGTGGCAGGCACTGTAGTGGCTGGCCGTAGCCCCTGCCTGTCCAGTGGGAGTAGTGTCACCCCACGGTGGAAACACGGCAGACATCCATGTCACACATTGCTTGAATGAGAATGCACAATAACCCAGGACTCCCAGGACACAGTAGGAAAGGAAAAATAGTAGGAGTCCGTGACCAATTTTCAGGGACAAAGGTTTGAAGGTGGTTTTTATATGAATAAATGGTGCTTAAAAAGATTGGCTTGTGGGACTCTCTCAAATATTTGGACAATTGCCACTAGGTGGCCAAATTCAAGATGGCCACTAAAAATCTCTAAAATGGTATATCTTGGCCCATAGTTATCATATAAAGCTGTATTTGGTGTCTAAATGGGGTTTTGAGGGTCAAGGAATTAATTTCGTATAATAAAAATGTTCTTTCTTGAAGCCAAAGACACCATGACAACATGTTCTCAAATTTCCACAGTAATGGCTGCTTAATTCCAAGTTCTCCCACCCTGAAAACTTGAAATTTGTGTTTCTAAACTTAAGAATATAATTCATGTTATTCTTTAGTGTCAGTAAAACAGCTACCTTTTATGTTCACAAAATCTGGTTTTGCACAGTTAGTAACATTTTTAATTTAAAAGTTCTAGTTTGGTAACATTAGTCGGATTGTACAATTTTGTAATATCCATAATGTTTGAAGTCTTATTGCTGTCGTAACATTCTTCAATTAATGTTTGAAGTGCTGTCTTCATTTGAGCATGCCCCAAATCTCCTACTTATTTTCTTCTTCTTCTTCCATTTTATTTTCAGTCATTATCAGAATCATAGTCTGAATCAGATTCTGCATAATCTTTTCCAGCTGTTGAGATGTTCTTCTGTGCTACAATATCCCTGAGGCTCTTTGGTAGAGGTGCCTTTGTGTATCAGAGAGGTTGACATTTCCCTTCAATACAGTCATCATGGTCCAGTGGGGATGGTGGAGCACCAGGCTTGTCATATTTGAGTAGGATGTACACCTGGTAGTTAATCTGCTTCACCTTCAAATCATGTGAATCACAATCAGAAGGTTTTCTCTGGGATGACTTTCTCATCATTTTGTCCCACTTTGATGCATGAGCCTCAGCTAGCATCTTGCTTACTTTTATCTCAATAGACAAACCTGATAGTGAACTTTGCCATGTTGTCCAGAATATTTGGTGTCACTGGGAGACTCTTTCCAACACCTGATGACAAGCTATGTACTGCTTCAGATTTCAGTGCACTTTGAAATACTGACTTCTTTCCATGTCCAAAGAACCCTGAGACTGCATCTGCTCCCGTGTGTATATGAAGAGGTACAATGACTTCAGCAACTTCTTTTGAATAAAGTGCATTGCAGTTGAATATGTCCTTCCTCTTCAATCTGAGAATACTGTCAACCTGGTGTGATACATATGCAGCTAGGACTAGTACGTCAGTGTCTTCTGCATCAAGTGCAACAGCATCCTTTTCTCTATTCCTCCTCAATTGTGAATATACTATATATACAGAAGTATCATGTCTGCTTCTATGTGGTAACACTGGAACTCTTTAATTTGCACATGCTCATCCTCAGAAGACAGATACCAACAGTTGTTCCTCAAAGAATATAGAAATCGGATGGCTGGATGCTGATGTGCAAACACCTTAAATTCATCCTTCAGGAATTGCTGGACATGTATTTTGTTGCCTGGGTTTTTGAACATGTTGCGGAACTTATATGAAGCAGCCAGCTTATCTTCTCTCTTGATATATAAATATTCCATGTCCCTCCTGTGTATGATGTGCATGTTGTCCTACGTTCATGCACTGTCTTTGATTCTCATCTCCAAGTCATACGGATCATTCACAAAGACGATCTTGGATGCTTTGGGGTGTCGAGCCAGGACAAGAGCAAATACCTTATGAGTATAATCTGTCCATGTGAGGTCAGTCTCATCATGCTTTTCTCTATCCTCTGCAGAAGGAGTGGCAAGCCTCCAAATGAATCCCATGTCTACCAGGGCAATGTAGCTACTGACGGGGTGTAGTGGAACCAGGTTCAAGTTTTCAACTAACTTAGATTTTTGCACTTTGACCATAGTTCCATTAGGACTGAATATTGAGAGACATTCCTCTGTCACACGATGTTCCATTACTTGTGACAGGTCAAGTTTCTCCTTGCACTTCTAAGCAAGAGAGATTACTTCTGCCATGGCATTGTTTTCCATTACACTAGTCCTCGATACAATTGTGTTCTATCTCTGATAATAAGTAGTCTACCAAAGTTGTACCTTTAGTTTCTGTGAACTGTTGCATCAAATGGTTTCTTAGTTGAAAACATCAGCTCCTGAAAGAATTCATTAACTAGGGATTCACCATACTCATATGCTGTTTCAAAGTCCTGGACAAGTGCTTCTGATGCAATCATTCCAGACTGGAGAGTCCTCAGAGTAGGATTTGTAAGGTCAAAAGGATCACAGTCAAATTCTGTGATGCAACTAATAAGATCCTGTACTGCCTATTCATCTACTTTGAGTAGGTTGGATGAATTCTCACTATGGCATTGAGAGGTTGTCTTCGTGTTTGCGATGGCATGCAGAGAGACTAACTATTTATAAAGTTTGCATTTCGAGTGTGAGTTAACAGCATCTTCTCATTCTTCAAAATTCTCAACCAACCAGCTTTCATCTTTGAGTCTTTGTTCATTGTCATCTCTATCCATAGATCCAGTGGCAAGCAAGAGTAGGGGTTCCCTGTCATTGACTGTGCAAATAAACCATCACGCATGTACTTGACTTTCTTCTCAGGCAAACAGCTAATCTCTAGCCAGAACTCAGCATGCCGTCTTCCATACTTGTCATTGTCCTATACTTGCAGCCATGGCAGCATCAGTCTGAGTGATGCCTTGAATGCCTCCCAATCTTGAGTTCTTAATGCATGGATATTCATCATCAGTATTTCAGGTATGTACATAAAACTGAGTCAATACTTTGCCATTGAACTATCAGACTTTTCAACTGTTTTGAATGCTTTCACAACAAATGAAGATAACTCTTGATCAGCTGCTAGTTTATCACAGGTCATCTAAAGCTCTTCTTGTGTGTTTGTGTAGGGGCGTCTTAGTTTTTCCAGCTTTTTGTGTAGCTCTAGAGACAAGTGTAGACCATCACTAACTCCTTTTTGAATTATTATGTGAGCCAGTACCTCGTACATCAGTAAAAGACATCTGATGCTTCTGTTATGTTTTCCACACAGTGATTTGTCAACTGAACCCTCTGTAATCACACTAGCTGCAACAAGAATGTCAGATAAACCAGATCCTTTGAATCACTTGTTGATTGCTGATATGAAAGAACACTGTGCATGAAATGGACCTCGGAATGGAAGGATGAGTTCAAACTGTGTAGGATTCTCATTTTTCAACTGAACAATCAGAGCATAGACTGGCTGGTCTCCAACCAGTTGAATGAAAAGCATTGATTTATTTTTCATTATAGCAACTATGCAGCACATTGCCTCATGTACTACTGACTTGTGGGGTGTCTTGGGCAATGTGAGGTAGTGGTATGCCTTGCTCTTTGTAGTCAATTTCTGGATATTGGCTTGAAATCCAGCAAATGCTACAATACAATCTTCTGGCTTTCTTTTGGAACCTCTTTCTCATTGCTATCAAGACGAGCCAAAGAATGGACCATTTCTTGAATCTTTTGGTCCCGAGTGCTTTGTGGAGAGATGTCAGCTTCAGCTCAAACTGATGGTAGGCCATGTTTGATCATCTTGTAAGGTTGAACTCTGTGTTGTTCTGCACTATTTTTCATCTCAAGAGGCTTTGCCATGGCCAGTTTAGGATGATTCTCAGTAGAAACTTTAGTAGCAACATCCTCTGGTTGAACAAACATCACATTTTGTGTAGTAAGATGTATCTGTTCCAGTCAATGTGTCATCCTGAAAGTCATCATTGTCTAGAATAGCAGTTCCAGGAAAATCATTGACAAGCTCTTTAGGACAGCTGTCATTCTTCTCAAGTTCAAATTTGACCCATGTAGCATACAGATTAAGAACATCCTGGTAGCTTATTCCGAGTGATAATTTCTTCATCATGTCTATAATCTCATGACTTCTAGTAAGGCCACGAATCATCATTGATAACTTGACCTTTAAGGAAGTGTGTTTCCCAGTGATGAATGACAATAACAGCGATGACAAGGCTGCAATCTTTGGATCCTGGTAGGCATCACTGAAGTCACTAGCAGCAGGGTTCTTTAGCTAGGTGAGAAACTTTCATAACTCAGGATTAGGTTCTTCAGTGTTCTCAAGTTCATCAATATGTAGAAGCCAGCTCATGCCTGTATCACTCGATAACTTATCTTTCAAGTGCCTGGCAATGATATTCAGTAATTGTTTGTGGCTCACTCCCCATGAGTAGATTGCTGCTTCCACATAACTTCCACCTGCAGATGTGTCATACACTATGGTACTCTCATTTTTGTGGAAACGATCATGAAATCTGATCCTGTTTGCAAACTCCTTTGGAATCATTTGCTTAGTTGTGCTTGATTTTGTTGTACTTGTGTCATACCCGAAATTCCTTAACAGGTTATTGTAGTCCATCAGTAGTCCTTGTAATGTTCTTGGCTCATTCATATCCAATGCAACTGTCCATACATGTTTGAAGAACATTTCTCGAGCTTCTGCAGTATGAACCTGATGTAAGTGGAGATCTGAATTAATGCTTTTGTCCAGATGGTATATTGGAGAGACATATTTTTTCCAACAGGACTGATGATACTGAATCTCAGAGACAAAAGGATTTGGCTTCAAGAAATAACTTTTTTATTATAAGAATTTAATTCCTTGACCCTCAAAACCCCCATTTAGACACCAAATACAGCTTTATATGACAGTTATGAGCTGAGACATGCCATTTTAGAGATTTTTGGCAGCCATCTTGAATTTGGCCATCTAGCAGCAATTGCCTAAATTTTTTAGACGGTCCCCCCCAAGCCCATCTTTTTTTTCACAATTTTTTCATATAAAAAACACCTTCAAATCTTTGGTCCAGTAAATTGGTCACAGACTCCTATTATTTTTCCTTTACTATCGGACACTGCACATACCAGGACATGGCCTGCTCCTCAACAGAGTCTGTACTCCATGGGACCATGGCCAGGGCTGACAGACACCATCCCCATGCTCATCCCCCATACTGTGGATGTTAACCTCCCCAACTATAAAGGGTACAGTGCACACATACTGCTCGTACCCGAGGAGGTGGAAGGGGATGTATGCAGGGTGCCCTTCACCAACTCTCACCAAAATGTGCCCCCTTAATCACTCACTCCACATTACCCATGTGTCACCACCCCCCACTCTTGTGGCACATCCCATTCATGTCTCCCCTACCTGGATGGCCTGGATGGCCATCAACCACCCCTTATGGCCCCCCACCTGCCTGGCATGTATTTATGTTTCCACCCCTTTGGAACACCACTGCCAGACTGGACTGCATATGTGTGTGTATCCTATTTGCTATCCCCTGCCTACATGGATGGTATTTCTGTCACCACCCCCTTTGATATCCCCTGCCTGGATTGAATCTATGTAGGTACTGATATTGTTAAGTGATTATACATTGACTAGACAAATTACAGTCTCCTGTGTGATATGTACTCACCCTCCATGTCTGAAGAGGTCTGTTACACAAACATACGAACATATGAACATACAAAATTGCCAGCAGATACAGTCCTTATGGTCTATTGAGTCTGCTTAAGTGTGCAGCTCCCAGTCTATTAAACTGCAGCTGTCTCACTCCACCCTTGCCTGCCCCTCCATGTTATTTCCTTCTACCTCTGTCTCCCCTTCCCAGACTCCCCTCAGTTTTGACCCTCCCTTTAACCCTGTCCCACCCCCTCTTAAAGCTGCCCACTGAACTCAGTGATGCCACCTCTTCTGGCAGTGCATTCCACCCTGCCACCACTCTTTCTGTGAAATAGTGCCTCCTCATTTCTGTCCTGAATCTTCCTTTCTCCAGTTTCAGACTGTGTCCCCTGGTGTCCCTCCCTCCCTCCTTTTTATTTGAACACACCCTCAATATTAACTCTGTTCATGCCCTTTCAGTTCTTGAAGGTCTCAATCATATTCCCTCTCTCCCATCTCTGCTCCAGGAAATATATGCTGAGTTCTCTCAGTCTCTCCTCATATGGTTTGTCCCCCAGTCAAAGGATCATCTTCGTCACCCTACGCTGACCCCCCCCAAGTAGCTTGACATCCCTTTTCAAATAGGGGAGCCAGAACTGCACACAGTACTCCAAATGCAGTCTGACCAGTGACCTGTACAGGGGCAGAATTACTTCCTGTCTTCTAGAGGTGATTCCCCTTGAGATGCACCCCAACATTCCATTCACTTTCACCACTGCCCTCCTACACTGCACTGAGTGGTTCATTTCCCCTGTTACCAGTACCCCCAGATCCTTCTCCTCCACTGAAGTGGATAACCAGTAGCTATTCCCAGGGTTTCTGGCTCCCAAGTGCATGACTTTGCACATCTTAGCATTGAACCCCAGTTGCCAAGTATCTGACCAGTGCTCAAATCTTGCCAAATCTTCTTGGCGTGCTCTACCCCCTTCCCCACTATCCACCTCCACACAGATTTTTGTGTCATCAGCAAAGAGGCTGATTTTACTCTTCATCCCATCTGATATGTCGGCAATGAAGATGTTAAACAGCACTGGTCCTAGAACCGAGCCTTGTGGGATCCTACTGGTCATAGCTCTTGGCTCCAAGAGCTCTCCCCCAATGACTACCCTCTGCTGCTTGTCTTGTAACCAGCTCTTTATCCACCCAACCATTTTTTCCCCACTCCTAGGCTACTCAGTTTGCTGGTCAGCCTTCCATGAGGCACCGAGTCAAAGGCTTTGCTGAAGTCCAGGTACAGTACAGCCACCACATGTCCCCTATGCAGTGCCTCATCACCCAATCAAAAAAGTCAACCAGGTTTGCCGACAAGATCTGCCCGAGACAAACCTGTGCTGCTTGCCATCCTGGAGACCATTCTCTTCTAGAAATCTCACCAGCCTCTCCTTAAGGATCATCTCCATTAGCTTTCCCACAATGGCGATAAGGCTCACTAGTTTGTAGTTCTCTGGTTCATCCCTGGGCCTACTTTTATGGAGGGGCACCACATGCACCATCCTCCAGTCCCTGGGAATGCACCAAGTACCCAGGGAGGTGTTGAACAGGTCTGCCAGTGGTCCCATCAGGACCTTTGCCAACTCTTTCAGGATCCTTGGATGCACTCCATCTGGCCCCGGTGCCTTATCAACCTGCATGGACCTAAGGCCCTCCAGCAACCTGTCCACTGGGATCTCTCATCCATAACTCCCTCTCCCCCTGTACCCACACCACCTTTTCCCTGTGAAAAAGGCCCATACCTCTCCCTGGTAAACTCTGAGCAGAAGTTCTTGTTGGGTTCTTCTGCCTGCTCTGCCCCCTTTTCAGCCCACCCTCCATCTTTCTTGATCTTTACTATCTGATTCTTACAGCCTCTCTTCTCCCTTATATACCTGAAGAAATCCTTTCCCTCTCTCTGATCCCCTGAGCCAGCCTCAGTTCTCTTGATGCCTTGGCTGCCCTTACTACCCTACCAATATCTCTGGATTTTTTCATGTATTCCTCCCTGTCCTCCTCTCAGTTGGATCTTTTATAACTTCTAAAGGCAGTTGTCTTTTCCCTCACCCTCTCCACTATCTTTCTGCTCAGCCAGTTTGGTTTGTTGATCCTAACTTTTTTTGCTTTCTTTGGCTCTTTTTACATGAGCTAGTAGCCTCTGCCAGCCCCAGCTTGATGATTATCTGTTTCTGCTTAGCATCCATGTCTGGGTGGATGTTGGTGAGGTGTCCTACCAGTATGCTACTCATTCTGATAAAGTCTGCCCTTTTGAAGTCCAGTACCATTGTAATTGTTCTGGCTACCTCCTTTTCTAGATTAAGGGCGAACCACACTGTGCAGTGGTCACTACCTGCCAGGAGGTCTTCTACCCCTACATCTTGGACATGCTCTCTATCCCTCAGCACCAGGTCCAGAATGTTCCCCTCCCTGGTTGGCTCTGTTACCTTCTGCATCAGGAAGCCATCCTGGAAGGCCTCCTTCTAACCATCCTACCTTTTGAGTTCTGGAGTTGCACCCATAAGGCTTCAGCCATGCCCTCCTCCCCTTCCTCTCTGTTGCACAATATCTTTTCCCTTATATGGATAGCCACCCTTCCCCCTTTCCTTTTCTCTTTCTCTCTGTCCTTTCAGTACAGTGTATACCCGGGGATCACTAGGTCCTAGTCTTGATATTGGTTATGAGGAAGGCTCTGTACTCCTGGGCCCTCCTGGCTATCCTGGGGTCATGCCTATTGAGATGCTCCTGTATCTCTGGTCCACTGGCTCTGAATACACTGCAAGTTGTTCCTCCAGGGCTGGTATGCATATTCCACAGTTGAGTACCATGTTGTGTAGTATACCACAGGCAAGGAATATAGGACAGGCCTTCTGAGGGGTGTACTGCTGAGCACCACCAGAATGATCAAGGCACCTAAACCATATCTTGAGCATTGTAGTATATGTAGCAGTGTGTGCCAAACTGTACCAGTCCTCTGCAGTGGATGCAGGTCATAGGACAGGTTTGAGGAGCCAGGAACGTAGGAGATATGCACTGCCCCCTCTGTAGGTAAAGGGCATTGGTTAGTGTCACTGTCTGCAACATGGGAGTGGGGGGTGAAGCCTTTCAGGTTTACTCACTGATGAGGTGGTTGCTAGGGATGTCCCCACTTTCAAACCTCTGGCACAGAATGGAGTTGTGCAAGATGAAGGCTTTGTGGATGCTGTTGAGGTACTGTGCCAGAATACTGATGATGTACCCTGTTGCATTCCACACCACCTGGCATATGATGGAGTGGTACCCCTTCCTATTCATAGAGGCCTCCACTCTATTACAGGTGGGTGTCTGGATGGCAACATGGGTGCAGTCAATGGCTCCAAGTACAGCTGGTAGGTGTGCGACTCAATAGAAATGCCACATGGTTGCTGTTCTCTCTGCTGGTTTGCTTGGGAATACGATGAACTCCCAAACATGAGTCAGCAAGGTATTTAGGAACTGGCCCATCAACCATGAGCTGGCTGACTGCAAGATGCGGTGGTGTCTTCCACTGGTGTCTGGAATGTTCCGGTGGCAAGGAAGCACAGTGCAGCCATCACCTTGAGCTCTAAGGACATTGTATGGCTATGCTGCGTGTCTGTCAAGAGCTGGTCATGCACCAGCTAACACAGCTGCCTGAGCATGGGCCTGTTGAGCCTGTACCTGCCCATGATCTGGTTGTCACTGAGGTCTTCAAATGTGACTCATGGATGGTACTGTCTGTAGCATAGCACCTCTGTGGACTATGTCTAGGCCCGGGGCGGCCATTAGCCCTCTCTTCATCCTCCATGACCTGCTGCATTAGGTACATGATGAGTGCCGCCGTGTGAGCCATCTTGATGTGTGGGCTTGCATTGTCTCCCTCCATCACTGGGTTTGTCATTGCTTAAGACGGTCTTTTTATAGGCAGTATTTGTGCAGCACTATATGACTTGCACAATCTTACTTGTGCAGCACTATATGGCCTGCACAATCTCATTTGTGCAGCACTGTCACACTGAATATCATGCTGTGCACATTATGCAAGGTACTGCCTACAGTCCCCCCTCCGATTTGGGTGCCATACATTATCTCTGCGCTAGTTGGTGCTAATAATGCATGCAGTGATGACCTCTGAACATGCCTCTCAAATGCTATGAATTTTACATAGTGCAATGATTTTTGTACTCAAATTTACTCTTGCTTCGCAAAGTTTTACTGAGCTTCCTCATATTGGGCCCTATGCACGATGCCAGTGCGGCGAGCATAGGGCACGTGCGTATACATGTCACATGTGTGCATGCAACCCAGCGGTGGCATGCATGATATGCATGCAAGCCACCACATAGGGCCATGGTGCGGAACTTCGCTGGGTGCTAGTGTGCCATGTACATGGGGCATGGCTGCATGACCAGCACAGGAAGACCTGCTCAGCGCATGCATAAATGTGCGGGTGGTGGCCAGATGCAGGTGTAGAGGGCACATGCATATACACCCTGTGTGTGTGCACACAACCCAGTGGTGGCATGCATGATGTGCATGCAAACCATCGCATAGGGCCACAGTGTGGACCTAAGCTTGGCACTAGCATGCCATGTACATGAGGGCACAGCCACGTAACCAGCACAGGCAGACCCACTCAGCACATGCATGAACATGTGGACGGCAACCAGATGAGGGCCACAGGGAGCGCACAAATATGGGTGGCCAAGGGCTGCCGAAAACAGCTGTGTAAGGGGATACTCCAGCAGCCAGAACAGACTACGTCAATGGGGCAGAGTCCTGGCCGCATGAGAGGGACAAGCGGCACCCGTGTGTGTCACCGTGGGCACCCAACCACTGTGTGACCCGGCCTGCACATGACCCCATGGGCGGGCTATGCATGCCAACACTGTGGAGGTGCGTGCAGGACACACACAGGTTGACACACCACCAGACACAGATGTGCGATGTTCTGCCAGCATCTCCACGACATGACACTGCTGCGGATGTGCATGCCTGGACTGCCGCGAGAGCATGGCAAAGGGACATGCCACGGTGTTTTCTGACACTGCCCCCCCAAGGGGCCGACACAGATGCCCAGTGCCCGGACACCACACATGCAGCCACAGGCGTACAGCCAGCCCCCACCACCACCGGCATGGCCATGCACACTGAAACAGGGGGCAGGACAAGACCGGAACCCCCCATGCCATTGCATAGGCCACCAACACCCCACATGGCCACCCACCCATAATCACCCACCTACACACACTCACATGAGACAATGAACACACACTGTCAGAGGAAATATAACTGTACTTTACTGGACAGTAATGGTATAATTGCAAAATGTACTGTGCCACATAAGGGTCCCCAGAGCAGTTACTGCAACCCCCCCGAGAAGACAACACCCCCCCACCTGCAACAGGCCCCCAAACAACAGCAGTCACCCACCCCCAATGTGCCACAGCTTCTACGTGTGCCCCTACTGGGGTGGTACCCCTCTGGACCCTGTCCTCTCTATACATTCCCTCCTCTGACATAGCCAGCCCTCCTCACTGCTGCTGCTGGCGCTGCTGTTGCCCCTCTCCTTCTGCTGTGGCCATCAAATACACAGCAGAACAATGCGGTGTACAAGTCCCCTGTAGCACTGTGGAGGAAAAGGAGATTGTCAGTATGTAGCAACCGTCCCCCCCAAAGGGCACACAACGGAAGGCTATGTGAAACACAGGCCACATACACTTACCCTGAAGGGAACGGTGACACGCCACAGTGTCCATGCCTCTGCTGGACCAGCCTTAGCCTCATAATGTGGTTGACCCTCTATGGAAACCCTTCAGAAGTACTGCTGGCGGTAGAGCCCTCGGGGGTGTACCACCATAACGGATACACCATCTGGGTGCACCACTGCTCAAGTTCCATCACTCTGGGCATTCCCGTGGCATCCTGTATAGGAAAGGGGTGGGAAACAGAAGAGGAACAGTGTAGTGAGTACACAGTGTCAGGCACACCCCCCAACACACACACACACACACACACACACACACACACACACACACACCATGCGAGTGGTACTCATTGTTCTATAGCCCTGGGCCCTCCAAAGGGTCCTGAATCCCCTGCTGTCACAATAGTCGGTCTCTGACACCTTCCAAAGCTGCTGTGGAAGATGCACCATGCTGCAGGCTGATGCTGCACATCCAGGCCCATGGCCCATTTCTTCTGTTCCAGGGCATGCAGGCTGTGCAAATGCCACGCAGTGTAACATGTGCCACCTGCCATGACATGTTGTGGCATGTGCCACACGGCACAGCCCAATGCTGTGGTACACAGCCAATCATGGCCATGGCCACATACCACCACAAAGCTGGCCAGCATGTGTACATGTGTGGGTGAGAACCTACATGACCCCAGACAGTGGCTGCACATGCCACATGGTGAGAGGACTTTGAGCATGTGTGTCTCTGTGTGGGTTCATTTGTGGAGGGATCATGTTGCATTGTATGCAGGGGTTGCCCTCCCACTGTGTGTGGACACCAGTGAGCATAGAGCCATGTTCGGAACACTGCCATGACCCGTGTCATGTGATGTGATGTACCAGACACACTGGTAGGTAAAAGGTAGGTAAAAATTTATTTTTATACAGGTAATACATGTCATTTGGACATAATCCAGTTTACAAGACAGTCACTGTCCAGGTACAGGGCTGTAATGTGCTGGGACATTGGGACATGTCAGGGGAAAACCATGTCACACTACACATGCATTGACAATGCTACAGCACAGGTGCCCCTGCATGCCAATAGCCACGGACCTGGCACAACGACACATTGCAGCATGTGCACCCACACAGGCGAGCTGCATGGGGGGGCTGCCCATAATGACCAATGACCCTTACACATGCCATGGCCTAAGTGAGACCTGCACAGTCCACAGCTGTGCAGCCTGGATGCATCCCTGTGGCATGCTGCACAGTGCCATGTGCCACCCATGACACATATAGCACACTGCAGATGGGAATGCATATGCACACAGTAGGCCACATGCAGGATGCATAAGATGGCAAATACCATCATGGGCGCCTTTCCAAGGCAAAGCCATTGGCTGTGTGATGGAGAGATGTGCCCGGGACTACTGTTGAATGTTTACCTGCAGCATGCAGGGCAAGCCTGGGGCAGGAGACAACATACATGGGAGCATGCGTTCCGTTCCGGCCATGCATGGCCGGCAATCAACTCAGGGATACACACTGCATAGAGTGGTTCTAAATGCCATGGCACATGATCTAGCAGCTCTACAAACTAGTCTGCTCCAGGGTTGCCCTGTGGAGCTTCCGCTCCAGGGCCATAACTGGGGAGACAAAGGTCGTGTCCGCCATGTCATGTTACACTACTGGGTCATTCCAACTTGTGTCGGGCGATGTCATCGGTGTCAACCAGTCATCTGTATCCCGTGCCTTGGCACAGGTCACGGACATACTGCTGGATCACATACGTGAGCACATATGCCTCCCAATGACTGACAGTGAGGTACATGCAGTGAAACACGCCTTCTGCATCCCACACAGCATGCCAAATGTACTTGGTTGTGGTGGATGGCATGCACATCGCCATCCTGACACCCTTCATGTCTGAGGAGGCATACTGTAACCATAAAGGTTACCATAGCATGAACTGCCAGGTGGTGTGTGATGCAGCAGGCATCTTCACTGATGTCTGTGGCAGGTTTCCTGGGTCGTGCCATGATGTTTACATCCTGGATGCCTCTGGGCTGAGGACATTGCTCCATGCTGGATGCTTGGATGGCTGGCTATTGGGTAGGTGGGGTGTGTACATGGGTGGGTGTCCAGAGTGTTGCCGACCACCAACTGACCTGTCTCCCATTCCCTGCAGGTGACAGTGGATATCCACTGCGGCCATACCTGATGACACCATTCCTTGCACCAGCGACTGCTGCTGAGGAGGCCTTGAACACCTCACACCATCATATGAGGTCCCTTGTGGAGAAGAGCATCAGGATACTGAAGATGCATTACTGCTGCCTGGACCACACTGGGGACACAATCATGCTGGCACTGCAGCGTGCATGCCGCATCTTCACCATGTGCGTGATGCTGCACAACATGGCCATGTGCTGTTGTCTTCCGATGTTGGACTACAACCCACCGGAGATGGCTGCGGGACGTGCTGCATGTGCTGCAGTCATGAATGGGACCTTCAGACATTAGCATCGGTGCTGTGCACATTCCGGTGTCTGATGGTTGTGGGGGGTGGTCCACCAGCTCCATTGTCCACTGCTGCGAACAACACACAGCACACAGTGCGGTGTTTGCTGGCATTGCCCTCCGTGCACCCCATGATGACACACAACTGAGGGTGCACGATGGCAGGGGTGCTGATGTGCTGTGCTGTGCATGCACTCCTGCTGCTGCCCTTGGCTGGTGTTTGGTGACAGGGCACATGTGCCTCTGTGTTAAGCCCCTATTCCATGGCAAGGTAGTCAACTGTACAGGGGTCTGCCTTCCCCACTGCAACATCCTTCCCGCAAGGGTTACACTGCCACCACTGTGCCACACTGTGGGCCACCACATGCGTTTGTGTGTCTGTGCCCTGGTGGGTTGGTGTGAGCATATGTGTGTGTGTGTGTGTGTCTGTGTGCTGTACTCACACCCTTCCACTGTGCCATTGCCATGCTGTGCCTCCCTGGGGTCCAGTATGGCTGTGGCGAACTGTACTGGGCCGCTTCCTCCCGCACCATGGAGTGGGTCTCCCATCTGCGGGTCGGTCTTAGTGCCCTTCCGCCCCTTCCCCTGCACCAGGGGGCAGGCTGCATTGGTGTTCCTGTTGCTGGGGGGTTCCCTGCCTCCACATCTGCCGTTCACCCCTCACCTTGCATGTACTCTGGCTGGGTGTCCTCAGTGACGGTGTCCTGTGTTCCTGCTGCAAGGGTCCCCTCTGACCTGCAGCCTTTGTCAGACGTATCCTGTGTCATCCCATCATCACCGGCGTCCCGATCACTGTCTGTATAGGTTGGCATGTGTGGTGTAGTGTTGCCATCATGCCCCTGCATCTCCTGGCCATGGGTGCACAGCAAGCCCATGTTCTGCCGTCATGTCAGTGGTCCCCAGGCTGTCAGCAACTTGACCTTGCATTCTTGCACACTTGCCATCCATGCAACATCATGCCCCATGGCACAGATGACACTGGTTAGCTCCATTATGGTCTTAGTGTGGCACCACTGTACCTCCAGCTGGTCAAGCTCCAGCTGCCTCAGCTCACCATACTGGGTGTCCGGGATGACCGTGGGCCACGATGGTCAACTGCATCCAGTGGGTCTGTTGGACATTCCCTTATCCCTGCTGTCCAGCTCTGCACATCCTGTGGTGTGCACCACCCCACCCTGATGCGGCTCTTGTCACACGCATGCATTTCCCATGCAGTGGACCTCCCGGGCATGTGCCCGCAGTGCCGGTTGCCCATTCAGTGTGTGGGGGCATGCTTCCATGGCACCATCATTTGGCATCTTCACTACTGTGTCCCCTTCATCGCTGTGTGCGGCAAAGGTGGTGTCATCGACGGAGTTATGCCACACATCCTCAGAAGCCTGTGCCGAACCTGTTGGGGGAAGGGGTGGGATGTTTATTGTGCTACATGCTGTGCCATGGCTGTGTCCCTGCTGTATGCCTCTCTGTACTAGCCTGCGATGTTATCCTCACTCGCCTGTCCATGCTGTGTGTCGGCAGCTGTGAGAGGCTGGCACCCTGCCGGCACACTCACGGTATGTCCGCCCTCCCTGGCATGCTCTGTTGGCACAATGCATACACATTAGTGATTACAGCTTTAAGGCACTGGTGTATCTGGGCGTGGTGTGCATTTGTGTGCAATACTTACCAGCCAGTGTGTCGATGCTCTCCGCTACACCATGGATGCTGACGGTGGTGAGGGTGTCCACCACCATCCTTTCTACAGATGTCAGTTGGCTGTTCTGTGTGGGGGAGCCACCGCCTATGCCCCTTTGTGCCCGTGCACCCGCCACCACCTTGCACTTCATGGATGTCTTGAGGTCTCACCATTTGTGTTTTATGACCATCAGGGGCCATGCATCTGGCCCTGCGGTGTTCACGGCCACCTGTATATCAAGCCACAGGTGTGCCTTCACTTCAGTGGGGGTGAGTGGGGCCAGCGCACCATATAGTCAGGAGTGGTTGGTGCTGATTTCTGACACCATGGCCACCACCTGTGGCCCCATGAAGTTGGATGACCGTGCTGTACCTTCGTCACTGCCGTGGGCACCTCTGGTTGCCTGTCCTGCTGCCTGCTGCACGTATTCGGGTGCTTCCTGGCTCTGTGAGCCCATCTCTGCTGTTGCCCCTCATTCTGCCGTAATCCTTCCTCCTGCACTGTGGATCACATTCACTACTGCATCTGCTTGGTGGGCAGCGTCTTTGTCCATATATGGCAGGGTCAAGGGGCAGGGCCACATAGCTGGGGGAGTAATCCAGTCCCTACGCGACATGCTCCGCACCGTCCACGGATCCACCCACTGCCACAGCATGGTCCACATTTCACACTGTGCATGCCGTGTTGGTGCCTAGTCCTGCACACCTGCGCACCACGTATACGTTGCATTCTCTTGTGTTTCCCGCACATTCATGCATAGGGCCCAATGTTAGAGCTGTTTCTGGACACACAAACTACTAAAACATTAAACTAACTTAATAGAAACATTCTTTAATATTAAACATATAGGGTCCACTATTCTTAGACATATTAATCTTTAAAATAAGAAAGTACCACATATTTAGAGCATTTGATCTGAATTTTTAAGACTAGTGCTTTGCCTTTTAATGCAGAGAGGTTGAGAGTTATGCCTCCGAATATGGGATTCTGGCACTATTACATGCATAGCACAGGCGCAAACACTTTGCACCTGATGCAAAGCTTTGAAAATTTAGGCCTTAATGTTTTTGGTTTATTATGTAAGAATATTAATGAACTGTTTCTTTGTACTTCTGAAGATAAATACAATTAAGTGTGTTAATTGCCTGTGTCATATTTATGCAAAATTGTTTAAAAAAACATATTTTTTTAAAGAGAAGATACTAGCAACTGGATGTGGGATCTGAAAATCATTTTTTTTTTTTTTGCATTGGGTGTGACTCCATGGCACAAAGAAATATTCCTTATGGGGATGCTTCAAATTAATAAATCAGCATAAAATCTTAGACACCCCCCCCCCAAGAGGGGGCAGAAATAAAAGGCCACAAGGTGGAGCACTATGATGTGAGACCCCATAACATGGTGGTGAAAGAACTGGAGTATGATTTGATCAATTGAGGAGGAGGGGGAAGGGTAATAAGGGGATATGTAATGAGGAAGCATATGATGCCGGTTTTACAGTACGAGTGGCAAGTGAGCTCAGGGTTATCACGAGCCGAGGAGCCATGAGTGATTTAACCCCAAATTCACTTGCCATGAGTTTTGATAAAAGCACCTATTACATATTCATTTTATAATAGGGATTGCCGTCTTATTGCACATTGTTTAATAGTTGTATGCAATTTTGGCTAGTTTGTTACCTGTTTGTTGAGGTGTTCATTTTTCTTCCTGTCTTTGTCCACTAGGCTTTGGTGTGCTATTGGTTGTAAATGTGATGTGCTTGGATTTTATTGGTTGTTCTGAGATGTGAGCAGGTTTGCATTCTTCTGGGTTTCGGTTTCTGTGTTGGGCCGGGAAGCGTTCTGAAATGTGTCTCTGAGTGCAACGGAGAGGTTGGGGGCGGGGAAGGGAAGTGAATGTAGTTCGGCAGTCTTTTTCTTGCTGACGTGTACACAGTGGTGATAACAGCTCCTACGTAGTGACAGTGGTGATAACCTTTATTCTTTTCCCCTGTGTACATGTCATGAGAAGCGATTTGGCTGGAAGTGCTGATAGTACTTTTTATCTAATGTGTGATAGATCAACTCCTAATATAGAATAAGGAATAAATTATCTTTAGGGGTTCAGTAAGGTGGGGTAGAACAATGTTTCTCAGGCAGAGACTGACTTGTGGGACTGTAAACAGTTACACAGATGCATAGAATCTGATGGCAGATAAGGACTGCCAGACCCACCTAGTCTGCCCATTTTCCCTACCTGCTGCAAAAACCAAAGACCCTACTTGATCTCTGGCTTTGTTCTCCTGCCTGTCGCTAGGGTACCCCTATGCAAATCCCACACATTTTTGAATTCTCCTACCGAATTTGCCCCCACCACCCCCGCTGGGAGGCTGTTCCATGCATTCGCCACTCTTTCTATGAAGAAATACTTCCTCATGTTACCCCTTAGTCTACCCCTTCCAGCCTCATGTCATGATCTCTTGTTCTAGAGCATCTCTTTTTCTGAAAGATGCTCCCTTCCAGTACCTTATTTATGCCCCTGAGATATTTGAAGGTCTGTATCATATCCCCCCGTTTCCTCTCCTCCAGGGTGTAAAAATTGAAGATCTTCAATCTCTCTTCATATGACTTTTGGTGCAGGCCCTGAACCATTTTTGTTGCCCTTCTCTGAACTGCATCCACCCTGTCTATGTCTTTATGTAGATGTGACCTCCAGAACTGGACACAATACTCCAGATGAGTTCTCACTAATGATTTATATATAGGCATCACCACCTCCTTTCTTCTGCTGGTGATACCTGTCCCTGTGCACCCCAGTACCCCACTGGCTTTTCCCACAGCCCTGGCACATTGCCTGGCCACCTTTAGATCATCTGATATTATTACCCCCAGATCCCCTTCCTGTTTGGTTGCCTTCAGTATCTTTCCCCCGATCATGTAAGCCTCCCCAGGGTTCCTGTGCCCCAAATGCATTTTTTTGCATTGAATCTTAGCTGCCACACTTGACCATTCCTCAAGTTTACCTAGGTCCCTCCTCATTTTTACACCCCTCTTGGAGTGTCTACCCTACTGCAGATCTTAGTATCACCTTCAAATAGGCATACTTTTCCTTCCAGACCCCTCTACATTGTCACTTATGAAGACATTAAATAGGACTGACCCCAGAACTGACCCCTGTGGTACCCCACCGGTTACCCTCCTTCCCTCGGAATGAGTTCCATTTACCACCACCCTCTGTGTTCTATCCCTCCACCAGTTTCTAACCCAGTTTACAACCTTGTGACCCATTCCCAGGCTGCCTAACGTGCTTACGAGCCTTTTATGTGGAATGGTGTCGAAGGCCTTGGCTGTGGCTGTGGCTGCGACTGCGGCTGGAGTGCTCCAATCAACATCTGGCAGATTAGTCACCTACAGTACTAGCTGAACTTCCCCTGTAGTCGCCATCTTATGGCTGGTTTCCACCAGAAACTTGTCCATCTCTTCCCCTTGTGCTGGGACGTCTGTAGATCACTCCTGTGCAAATAGTGGTCCCATTGCCCATCTCTAGGGTGACTCAGAGGGACTCCACCCCCTGTACCTCAGTTGCTTTTAGATCCTCCCTGATGTAAAGAGTTACCGCTCCTCCCTTTTTACCCTCTGTGTCTTTCCTGAATAGAGTATAACCTGATACAGCTACATCCCAGTAAGGGTTCCCATTATACCATGGCTCGGTAATAGTGACAATATCCAGGTCAGCCTCTGCTATCAAGGCCATCAGATCCAGGATTTTCTTTCCCAGGCTGTGAGCATTTGCACATATGGCCTTCCATATTTTGTTGTTTCCCCTCCTGTCATCCCCTTATTATCCTAATGCCTACCCTCATTACCCCCTTGCCTTCAATCCCTCCTCTTCTTTTGTCTGCCATTTTATCTTTTCCTAGTTTATTTACCATTGGTGATCTACCAACTTTAGGGTCCTCACTGTTGACTACATTAACCTAATGGGGTGGGCAGTTTGATTCTCCCTGCTTCCTTCCATCACCCCCTTGGCTAGTTTAAATGTTTGCCAATGAAACATTTAAACCACTCACTGAGGACATCAGTCCCCTCCCTGGACAGATACAGGCCATCACCCCTGCATAGGCTCACAACCCTCCAGGTGGGTCCCCAGTCCCCAGTGAAGCTAAAATCCTTCTCTCTACATCAGTTCCTCAACCATGTGTTGAAGTCCCTGGTGCGGAGATTTCTAGCCTCCCCCTTGCCATGGACAGGCAGCACCTCTGAGAAGATTATGGAGCTTGCTATTTGCTTTAGGCCCCATCCCTAACTCATTGAACTCCTCCTGCACTCTCCCTGTCCCTGCCTCAGCCCTAGCCAGGTCATTCATCCCCAGATGGACAATAACATCCAGCTCCTACAATCCTTGCTGCCACCTTAGCAATCCTTTGGATCTGCACACCATCCCTCTCAGCTGTGCTTCTTGGCATGCACTTTACCTCCCTCTCCACCCTGCTAGCTATCCCCAACTCCACTCCCTCGACTATAGATTCCCCACCAGGAGTTGCTTCCTCCTCCTCTGGGGTCCTCTGCTACCCTCCTTGAGGTTTCCACCCTGGAGGACCTCCACATTCATCCCAGCCACTACTTCAGGTGCTTCTGTAGGACTGTCCAGCCCTGCTAGTGCAAGGTAGAAGTTCCATAGTAGTATGGGAGTATGGATGTGCCTTTGCTCCACCACCCTAACCCTCCGCAAGCCCACTATTGTCCATTGGCTTCTTCTTCCTGGCATCCTCTGAGGAAGTGGAGGGGGACTTGGTGGTCCCTGAGTGGAGGAGTTGATCCTCCTAACCCAATCCAACTTGGTCTTGAGTCTGGCAACCTCCTACCTCAGCCCAGAGAGGTGCCAGAGAGGTGCCTGCAGGTGGAGCAGCACCGCTGTCTCCAGGAGGTCTCCCTGAAGACTCCCTCCCCACTGCACTGCATTACTCCCATCATGTCTGCTCCTTTTTACTAGACCTTACCTGCTAACCCTGAATAAAAGCAAAAGTTTTTTGTGTTTTTTGGGGGGTTGCCTCCCTACCTTAGGTTTGAGGCAAGTAGCTCACTATGTCAGATCCTCCCTTTAACTAAAGGGAAAGGGGGAATTGTTTAACCAGGAAAGGCACACTAAGCCAAAGCTTATTTCCAGGTGCGACCTGGGAGCACAGGGAAGTTAAGTGACTTGCTCAGGATCACACAGTATGCAAATGAGGGCTGTGGAATTCAAACCCAGATCTCCAAGTTTACAGCTCAGATTCTTTATGTGGCCTGGTGGCCCCACCCTTCCTGCTCCTTGACAGGAAGTTCACCCTCTGTCAGTTAAATACAGCTACCTATAAATTGCAACTAGGCTCAGGTAGCTAGGTAGATGGATGGGTGAGTGTGTGACAGGGAGGGAACTACCAGTCCCTATAAGAGATCAAACTGCAAATCGAGCAACTGCCAAACCTGTAAGCACAAAACAAACCAGTGACTCTACTTAGCCTAAAGAGAGATCAAACTGCAAGCCATGTGTAACCCTCCTGCAAATGGGGGTTCCCAAAAGTCTTCCAGGAGCTTGCTGGAATGCTTCAAGCCTGAATGGTGTTTGGCGTTTAAGCCACGTATCTGTGAGTGCTTTTAGAGCCTCTGGTACTGTCTCTTTAAGAGCTGTCTGTTTGCAGGCATAATTAGTTTGAAATGGGGGGGGTTTGTGTGTTTCCCTGCTCGAGTCCCCATATGGGCCACTGAGCAAATCACTCTGTTCTGCAGTCACTATATGGGCAGAGAGAGCTCTTTCAGAAGATGTAATTGTTTGCTTGTAACCTGTTAAAATGGTAATGAAAGTGCAGTTTGTTTTAACCTGCTTTCTTATAGCCAGGATTGTCTCCCTCATGTTGGTCCTGAACTGCTGAATTGGACCAATCAGTGTGGGGATCCTTTAAATTGAGCCTGCTCTGGGTGAATCGAATTTGACTCTCCTCTTGAGCCAGCCACAATGGGACTGTATGGCAGATGCTTCTGGGAAATGTAGTTTTGACCTCGGCACCTTTTTCCACCAACAGGGGGAGTTTATTGTGAGTGACAGCCAAACCAGCCAAAAACTGGGAGGAACTCAAAGGAAGTGCCTGGTTTTGTCTACTGGAGTTTCAGTTTAGCTCTGGCAGTGAAGAGGAAAGGAGCCCTGTACTCCTTCGGTGCGCAGTTTTGGTCGGGAAACGCGTGTAAGACCCCAAGTTTCGGTCTGCAGCTTGTGCAAGTGCTTGTTCGGACTGAATCCGACCTGTGAAGAGAATCAAGGAGATCTGAAGAGTAGAAACCAGGCTCACCCTGTAGAAGACTGGAGAAATTGCTGAATCGCACTCGGTCTGTCAGGAAATGAATCTGCTGTGTGTTCTCCCGGGTATTGTGCAGTAATTGCGATCGGGATAGAGAAGCAGCCTACCTGGTATAGTATTTTCCTTTTACATATAAATGTGTAGTGCTTGAGGGGAATCGCGTTTCAAATCCCCTGTACAGTGAATTGAGTGCATGAAGCTGGAAGCAAACCCCAGCTTAATCCAGACTACATTCATTTGCTCCAAATTGCATTGGGGTCCAGTCACAAGGACCATGCCCACATGGTCTGTTCCTCCTGGCAATCCAGGACAACCTACCTCTCATTCAGTTTTCAGTATTGGGCTGTGAGTGCATGCCGGGTAGCTCCCTGTCATTGGTTTATCGAATTGCAAGTGTTATCTAATTGTGTGTTTTTTATTTCTTCACGAACTGAGCCAACCGGCTCTGGATTACAATTTGGGTATTGTGTATGCATTTTCCATCTTCAGGGCCCCAACCAGCTGCACCAAATAGGCTAACCTCTTATTGCCTGGGTAGCCAGTAAGAGTGACATTTGGGACATTTGGGATTCTGAAATATGTGCACAGTACTGTGATTATTAATGCATTTAAACTAATTAACCTGATTTCCCCCTGTCCTTGTTATAGCCCCCTAAATAAATCAGATCTGTTTGTTTCAGCAAAGTTACACTGCCTGAGGTATTCGTTTATGTTAAAGCATTGTACTGTGGTCTTTGCACTGTATCATCTTTGTTTTACAGGGAGTCCCCAGAGTCCCGCTGACTGAACCAGTCCTGGGGGTAAGTGTATACTGTGAAGGTAATTCTGATATATTGTGTGGGCCACTAGTGGGAAGAAAGGGGGGTCGCAGTGTCCCAGAGGGCTGTGACCAAGTTAGTCTAACTATTGTAAACCCTGACCTCTGGGTGGAGGCACTCACCATTAGACCTAGGCCCCTCAACCTGTTAGTAGTTAGGCAGGCAGGGGTAGTAGCCCTTGGGATAGCGCCACCTAGGGGTTACACATGTAAGCACAAAACAACACAATAACTCTGCTTAGCTTAGAGAGATAGCTAACTGCAAAACCTGTTAGCACAGAACAAAACAGTAGCTTTGCTTGGCCTAAAGAAAGATCAAACTGCAAATAGAGCAACTGCAAAACCTGTAAGCACAAAACAAAATAGCAACAAAACAGTAACTCTGCTTAGCCAAAATAAGCCTTAATTTTTCTCCCTGCTCCATCTGCCCTTTGCTTTGTCCTTTCAAGCAAACCTAGAAGACAAAAAACTCAGGTAAAGCTGGGTGCTTTCATTCCCCTGTCAGCAAACTCTAGTCTTCCACTTCAGCACATCAACAGCTGGGTGGGGTGGAGTAATTTTCCTATTGAGAGTAGGAGTACATTATTCATGTTTGAGGAATGATATGAGGTCTTGGTTTGCACAAGCGGGGAGAAGGGTGTCAGCTTCTGATTTGGGATAACCAGCTATGGTCTGTGCAAAAAAGAGGAGGGCAGGATTTTCAGATTTCTATGCCTTCCGGCCGTCCGCTGATATTTTCCATTGTCAATTTGCATTTGCGTCAGCTGGGAATGCTAGGTTGTCTTTTAGATGATCTAACATTTCATTCAGTTGATCAGAATTTGTTTCTGAATACTGATGCAAATTGCATTGACATCTTTTTTTAATACAGTTTTTCTGTCCCCTGAGCCACTACCTGTGCTCAGCTTTTAGGCTTTACCTGCCAGCTATCCCTCAGCCCCATCTGCTGCTCCCCCACCACTGAAGCTGGCAGGGATCTTCATGGAGCAGAGCCCGAAGGTATCCACAACCATCATCTAGACAGCTAGGGGCACATGACATTCAGATTTTTTTCTCCCTTGGCCCTGCCCATCTCCCACTCAGTGTCGGGCAGTGCCCCTGCAGGCCACACAAGCACAGAGGATCACCCTGTTGAGGAGTCAAGTTTCCAGTTTTGTCACAGGGGTTTCAGCAGCTGTGGAATCATGGTAAAACACCTCCCTAGCAGGAAGCACTGGCACATGCCAGCACTACCCCAGTTCCCACAGCCACCCATGTTCACTCTTGAACCCGGATCACAGGCATAGGAGTGCAATGCACGACCTGCTGGGCCAGTGGGCAGCTCTTTGGTGTCTGGTTTTCTTATATGAATTACAGCAAAATTGCTCCATTTTCTCACCAACAGAAGCAATTTACAAACATAGGGCAGGTAGACCCAGATGCATGCAAGCAGATGCAGGCAGCGCATGTAGTGCAAGTGCATCTGCATCCAACCCCCCTGCCTTGCCCGATGGCAGCCTTCCAGCCTTGCCACTGACTTTCTAATGGACTTCTTTGTTATCCACCAATGGCCCAGGACCCATGATAGTGGTGGTTGGCTTGCTATATTTTATTTATTTATTTTTATTTAGTTTTTGTTGACCGGGTAAGTGCACTAGACAAATCCTGCCTACTTTCAGGCACAACTCGGGGGAAGGGGATACAGATGAATGCCAACCGACCTTGAACCAGATTAAGCTGTTTGTGCACAGGCCTGCTTGGGGGGGGGGCTTTTTCCTCTGACTCCTGGGTTTCTCACAAGGGTTCCAATGTGCAATGATACATACACATGTGCACGATGGTAAGCAAGAGTACCACTGGCACCTGACCCTTTTCTCATGGCGTGATTCCACTGTGCTGCATCCTGGCCTCCACAAGGTTGCAGACAAACAGCAGAACATAGTGCTCCCCCTCTCAGAGGAATGAGAGCTGCCCCTGGAAAGCTCAATCCTCCCTCTCGTGGATGGCCACCAAACAAACTCGAGTCCATTCTCAAACCTGGGTCACACAATATAGCAAGCAGTAGCACTACTGCTCTTCTACTGAGCCAGCCCCGCCTAGAGTTTTTGGAAAGTTTGCATGTAGTCAAGACATATAGAGGCTGGCTGATTGGTATTTGGGAGATCTGGTTTCCCAGAAAGGGAGGGCACAGGGTGTGTGGAATCTGCACACCACGGAGCAAGATTGTCGTTGACTCTGAATGCAGGTGAAGGACAAGGGATGGCAAGGTGGAGGAATGGGGTCAAAAACCGCGCCACACGGACACCAGAAAATGGGCACGGTGAAAAAACACACCAATATATATAAACAAACTCCAAAACCACGCACACTGTTTTGCATGAGTGGTTTTCGATGGCACATTTATTCGGGTGTAGTTTTGACTGGATACTGGGGGAAACTCATGGAGTATGGTAGTTTTGTCCACAGAAAAAATCCAGTTGTCTTCTATTTTATTTATTTCAATACTTGGCCAGGAAAGGTACACTAAGCCAACGTTTGTTTTCAGGTGTGTTCTTGGATTACAGGGAGGTTAATTAACTTGCTCAGGGTCACACAGTATGCAAGAGGAGGTTGTGGGAATCAATCCCAGGTCTGCTGGATGTACGAAGCTCCTTTGCAGCTCGTTGCTCTACCCTGTAGGCAATAATGCCAGCCGTCCCCCATACATAGACATTTGTGCCACCAAAAGCCGGGATTAGATTCACGTCACATATTCTTATTGCATTTGTTTATATTTGCTCGTCAGTCACATGAACATACAAACATACTAGTTTAGGAAAAAAAAGATCAGTGGCCCATCGAGTTCTCTTCCCCCACCCACCGACTCAGTGGGATTACTCAGTCACCCACCTTTATCTTTGAGATACGTATCAAGTTGGAATTTAAAAGGCTGGCCCAGTGGCATGGAGGGCTGTGGTGCTGGACACCTTACCTCCTATCACGCCAGTGACCTGAGTTCGGGAACAAGCGTGGGTTGTGGGGTCGACCAAGGCGGGAGAGGATCAAGCATCTGATGGATTGCTGTGCTCTACCCGGGGAAGGGGTTGCATGTTGGCTGGACCTTACATTAGTACCATGGAGGCCTGGCAGCTGTGCAGCTTTGGCCAGCACAAAAGGAGGGTGCACTTTAATGTGTTATGTGTGTGCCTCTACATGCATGCATGCACATACTACGGCAGGGATGAGGGACGAAATATAAAAAGGGAGTCAGGCAGGGTTTGTGAAGACACTGCCTGCTCTCTCTCAGCCTGCACTGCCAACTGGTCCCAGGCACTTCTAGATTTGTGCACCTGGGGATGGCCCTCCCTCCTCAAGCCCTGCCATGGAGGGGGTTAGATGCTGCAAGGAGCTTAACCTGTGGACCAGAGGAGGTAGGCATTGGTCATGGGGAGCATGGACGAGGCTGAGAACCTGCCAACCTGATCCCACCTGATCCCACATGGGAAAAAAAAGTGTGACTTTAAAGGTAGCTCCAATATCAGATGATACCACTTGATCTGCGAGTCTGTTACACACATTCATTACTTACATAGAAACATAGAAGTTGATAGCAGATAGGGACCGCCAGGCCCATCCACTCTGCCCATTTACTCTACCTGTTGAATGTGCCAGCTGACTCTACTAGCCATTGGCCTTGGCTAATCTTCCCCTTCCCTATGATTCCCTTGTGCCTATCCCAAGCCTTGCACTGTGCTCTTTCCTACCACCTCTTGGGGAAAGGCTGTTCCATGCATCTACCACCCTTTCTGTGAAAAATAACTTTCTCACATTTGCCCTTAGTCAGCCTCCTTCCAATCTCATGTCATGCCCTCTTGTCTTACTATTCTTTTTATTCTGAAAAATGTATGTCCCTTTCACCTTATTTATTCCCTTGAGATATTTGAATGTTTCGATCATATTGCCCCTCTCCCTCCTTTGCTCCAGGGTATACATATTTTGAGCTCTTGTAATCTATCCTCATATGCCTTCTGTTTGTGGCCCTGTACCACTCTGGTTGCCCTCCTCTGCACTGCCTCCATCCTGTTAATGTCTTCACGCAGATGCAGCCTCCAGTACTGCATGCAGTATTCCAGATGGGGCCTAACCAGTATTTTGTAGAAAGAATTCATAACCTCCCTCTTATGGCTTGTGATACCCTTGCTAATACACTCCAGCAACCCTCTAGCCTTTCCTACTGCCTTTACGGTCTGCTTGGAGGCTTTCAGGTCATCTGTAATGATGACTTCCAAGTCTCTTTCCTCCTTAGTGTTTGTCAGTAATTCCCCCCCAATCTGTAGCTCACCCCAGGGTTCCTCTTCCCCACGTGCATGATTTTGCACTTCTTTGAGTTAAACTCCAGTTGCCACTCTTCAGACCATTTCACCAATGATTCCAGATCTTTCCTCATCCTATCCACCCCCTCTGAAGTATCTACTTTGTTGCAGATCTTGGTGTTATCTGCAAACAGGCAAATCTTTCCCTCCAGCCCATATGCAGTGTCACTGATGAAGATATCGAAGAGGACTGGCCCCAGAACAGATCCCTGAGGCACCCCACTGGTGACTCGCATCTCTTCCAACTGGGTACCATTTATCACCACTCTCTGCTTTCTGTCCCTCAACCAGTTCCCCATTCAGTTTACCAGCTTCTGGCCCACCCCAAGACTACTTAGCTTGTTTACCCGTCTTGTATGTGGAACGGCATCGGAAGCTTTGCTGAAATCAAGGTAGGTGACATCAACAGCACCTCCTTGATCCATTTCCTTGGTCACCCAGTCAAAGAAATCTATCAGATTTGTTTGACATGATCTACCTGCTGTAAATACATGCTGTCTTGGATCCTGTGCCCCTATGTCTTCCAAGTGTTCCACAATACTCTCCTTAAGGAGTGTCTCCATGATCTTACCCACAACCAATATGAGACTGACCAGCCTGTAGTTTCCTGCATCTTTGTTGCTGCTACTTTTATGAAGAGGGGTCACATGAGCCCTTCTCCAGTCCTCTGGGACCATTCCAGTGCTCAGTGACTCACTAAAAAGTTCAGCCAGAGGCTCTGCTAGTTCCTCTCTCAGGTCCTTTAGTATTCTTGGATGTATGCCATCTGGCCCCACTGCTTTGTCAACCCTTAGTCTAGTAAGCTCTTCTAGGACTCTGTCTCTTGTGAAGGGACCCCCCCCCCGTGTATATGGTGTCAAGCTGTGGGTCCTGTCTCTCCTTTTCCTCAGTAAAGACTGAGCAGAATGATCTTTTTAAGATAGATGCCTTTCCTAGGTCCTCCTCCACACACTCCCCCCTTTCCCCCCTGAGCTTAGCAATTCCCCCTCTTGACTTTCTCCTGTAGCTAATGTACCTTTAGAATGTCTTGTCTTCCTTACTCACTGTCTGAGCCAGTGTTTCCTCAGTTTGGGCTTTTCCGCTCCTCACCGCTTTCCCAGCTTCTTTTAGACAGTTCTGGTACTCCTCCCTATCATCAACCCTTTGCGTTCCTTTGTATTTCTTGAAGGCCAACCTTTTGGCCCTGACATTCTCTGCTATTGCTTTTGAGAAGCAGAGCGGTTTCTCCTTCTTTTGTTTTTACTTCTCCTCCCAACACATTGGCCTGTTACTTCAACTATTGCCTCCTTGACTTGTGCCCATTTCTTCTCATCTCCCTCTGAGAAATAGTTCTTTCTGCAATTCTTTTTGCTATTTCCTTTGAATATTCCTCCTTTTAGTGACAAACATATGTGCTCTTATTCTATTATCCATGGACAGTCTGAGGAGCAGTGTTTAATATGATTAGTTTGGTTTCATTTTTATTTAGGAGAGCTGGTGATAGTGGAGAATACTGGACCACTGCTACTTGCGTAGTGTAAAGCATTTGTGAATACAGCGCGGGCTTGTGCTTGTTCTTAATTTTTTTATTTGTAACCCCCAGGTGTCGCTATTCCAAGGGCTACTACCCCTGCCTGCGTAACTGCTAACAGGTTAAGGGGCCTAGATCCAATGGCAGATGCCTCCACCCAGAGGCCGGGGTTAAGACAGTCTGGTATGACTTGGTCACAGCTCTCTGAGTCACTGCAACCCCCCTTTCTTCCCACTAGTGGCCCACACAATATATCAGCAGTACCTTTACAGTATACACTTAACCCCAGGACTGGTTTGATCAGCTTGGCTCTGGGGACCCCATGTAAAACAAGATGACACAATGCAAAAGCCACAGTACAACACTTTAACATAAATGAATACCTCAGACAGTGTAACTTTGCTGAAACAAACAGATCTGTTTTATTTAGGGGAATATAACAAGGACAGGGGAAACTCAGGTTAATTAGTTTACACACCTTAATAATCACAGTACTGCGCACATGTTCAGAATCCCAAATTGTCACTTTCACTGGGTACCCAGGATGGGGGCTTAGCCAGGATTGGTGCAGCTGGATGGGGTCCTGTGATGGAAAAACACTTGCAGAATACCCAATTGTAATCTGGAGCTGCATGGCTCAGTTCGTGAAGAAATGAAACAGCAACAAATAGATGACACACTTGCAATTTGATAAACAGATGGCAGGGAGCTACCCTGCTTTGTACTCACAGACTCAGTGCTGGGAACTGGATGGAAAGCAGATTGTCCTGGATTGCCAGGAGGAGCAGAACATGTGGAAAAGGTCCTTGTGACTGGACCCCACTGCAGTTTAGAGCAAATAGATGTAGTCTGGATTAAGTTGGGGTATACTTCCAGCTTCATGCACTCAATTCACTGTACAGGGATTTGAAATGTGATTCCCCACAAGCACTGCACACATTTATATGTAAAAAAGGAAAGTGCTATACCAGGCAGGCTGCTTCTCAATCCTGACTGCAATTATTGCACGATACCCGGGAGAACACACAGCAGCTTCAGTTCCTGACAGACCGAGCGCGATTCAGCAATTTCTCCAGTCTTCTACAGGGTGAGCCTGGTTTCTACTCTTCAGATCTTCTTGATTCTCTTCACAGGTCGGATTCTGTCCGAACAGGCGCTTGCACAGGCTGCAGACCGAAACTCAGGGCCTTACACGCGCTTACCGTGCAAAAACTATACTCTGCAGAAACACATAGCTTCTTTTCTCTTCACTGTCTCACCTCATCTGATCTTTCCATTAGACAGAGCCGGGCACTTCCTTTGAGTTCCTCCCAGTTCAGTTGGCTGGTTTGGCTGTCACTCACAATCAGACTCCCCCTGTTGATACAAAAAGGCGCCGAAATCCAAACTACAATTCCCAGAGGCATTGACCATACAGTACATACTGTAGGTGGCTGGATCCACAATGAGAGTCCAAGTTCTGATTTGCCTGCAGTAGGCTCCATTTCAAAGGTCCCCCCACACTGATTGGTCCATTTCAGCAGTTCAACCAGAATGGAGGGCTAGGCAAACACAGGTCTGACTGCAAAGAAAAGCAGGTTAGACAAACTGTATTTTCGATATTACTCTAAATGATTTCTGGCAAACAGTTACATTTTTGAAAAGTGCTCACTCTGCCCACTTAGTGACGGCAGAAACAGAGCGATTTGGCAGCAGCTCGAGTGGGACTCAAGCAGGGAAACACACAGTCCCCCCATAGAAACTAATTATGTCTGCAAGCAGACAGCTCTTAAAGAGACAGTACCAGAAGCTCTAAAAGCACTCACAGATAAACTGCTTAAATGCCAAACACCATTCAGGCTTGGAGCATTCAAGCAAGTTCCTGGAAGCCTTTTTGGGAACCCCCATTTGCAGGGGGGTTACATATTAGTTTATTTGAGTTGAGGAGCTTTGCCTCCCATACCCCCCCTTGTTTTTTTTAAGGGGGTGGGGGGCAAAGCCCCCCAACTCAAATAAACTAATACAAAAATTACCAAAAGGTAATTTTGAGACAGTAGCATAGCTTGAACTCTACGCTAATAGTGTAGGTCTGGCGTGGTCCAGTATTCTCCACTATCGCCGGAGAGTCAATGAGCATTTCTCATTTTCAGTGACACCCATCATTCAGCACAAGTGTCAGCACACATTTTAAGACATACAAATGTACAGCACCCCTGCAACTTGACAACTTTTAAAACTGTCGATACTTACTGTATGAGGGTGTCATCCCCTTCAGACATTTGAATACCATGAGTATATCTCCCCCAAGGCTTCTCTTTTCCAATGAGAAGAGTCCCAGTTTTGCCAGTCAGTCTGAGCCATAGCTCAAAATCTTAAAGTCTTTTTTCTTATATATAGATTTTTATCCTGGTTGTGCATTTCTGCGACTGGCTCTGCCATGTCTCTACCTCCCTCATTCGTCTGCTGTCCATCGGTTTTGCTGAGCTTCTTACACCCAGAGATTTCTCCCTGTGGTGGGGCAGGGAAGGGGAAGGCCATCCTCCCCACCTGATGATCCTACGTCCAGTTTGGGGCTCCGGTGTACCGGTGACAGAGTAGGATGAAGGCAGGCTGGCAGGGCTTCATGAAGCTCACCACCACCATTTTTCCTCTGTATTTTCCCCCTGCCATGGCGGCCATAAGTGCGTGTGTGTGGAGGCGCCCATGCACTACATAACTGTGGCCCCTCTGCCATGTTACTCAGCTGTGGCACTGCCACCCAGCCTCTACCAGATGGCAACCATTGAGTGAGACAGTGGCTCCTCCCACCCCAGGAGAGCAGAGCAGTCCATCAGACACTCAATCTTTGTCCTTCCCACCGACCCCAGGCAACCTGTGCTTGTTCCCAAGCGTGGCAGGAGGTATGGTATTTAATGCCTCATCCCTCCACACCACTGGGCTGGCCCTTGACGTTCCTAACTAGCTTTGTTACTCTCCTTTGGACTTGTCCAGTCATGTCACTATCCTTTCTCAGACATAGGGATCCGAACTGCCCTCTGTACAGAAGGTGGGGTCTGAGAAAGGATCAGTATAGAGGCATTAGTATCATTTGATCTACTTATGAAGTTCTGCTTGCTACATGCCTTGATTCTGTTTGGTTTGCTTGTTGCCACCCTGCACTGTTGACCTCATTTTAGTGTACTACTGATAGCTGCCCCAGGCATTTTCCCTGTTGACTTTTGGTAATCTTTAAATGATTTGAGTGGTATTTAGCTATTTAATCTTCTTTCTGAAGTGCATGACTTTGTGTTTCTCCATACTGAAGTTCATCTGCCATCTCTCTGCCCACTCCCCTCAACTTGTCCAAGTCTGTCTACAGCTCTTGTATATCCTGCTGTGCTGCAACTACTCTTCTCATCTTGATGTCATCAGCAACATTGGCGACTGGCTACTGGTGCCCACCTCCAAGTCGCTTATTAGTATATTGAACAGAGCAGGTCAGAGTACCGACCTCTATGGGTCACCATTGGTCACTTACTTCCATGCTGCTAGATTACCATTGATTTTAACTCTCTGCTCCACTACTCACTCACTGTGCCAGTGACCCAGTTTTGGATTTGAACCCAGGTCGTAGACAGCAGACCAGGCTGGAAGAGGAACAAGTAGCCCACAGGAGGCTCTCCTCTGCTGGAGAGGGAGGACTGTGTGCTCTGCTATGATGCTGCCAACTGGGTGACCACGGGCAACATTGCAGCGGAGCCATGATGGGTGGGCAGAGCACCTCCTGACCAGGATGTCTGCACACTTGCATGTTGACATCTGCCTGGTCTTAGCACACAAGGCACTTGGGGAGGGGACTTACAGGGAAGAAATCCTCCCTGGCCTGAAGCAGCATTGTAGAAAACATAGAAACAGAAATTGTCGACAGATAAGGACTGCCAAGGCCATTCAGTCTGCCTGTAGGCCCTATACATTGTATGTGACCACTGACCCTATGTGATCAATGGCTTTTCATCACTCACTCCCCTCTCAAGGTTCCCTTGTGACTGTCCCAGACATGCTTAAACCCCTCCACTGTGCTTGTGCCCACTACTTCCTGTGGCAGACTATTCCAAGTGTCAGCTACCCTTTCTGTGTAGAAACACATCCTCATATTACGTCTTAATCTACCCCCCCCAATTTCATATTGTGTCCCCTTGTTCTAGTACTTTTTGTGCATTGGAAAAGGTCTCCCACCTGCACCTTCTTTATGCCCTTGAAGTACTTGAAAGTTTCAAACATGTTCCCATGCTCTCTCCTCTCCTCCAGTGAGTACATATTGAGGTCCCTTAGTCTCTCCTTATATGTTTTGTGGTGCAAGCCCTGCATCATCATTATTGCCCTTCTCTGTATAGTCTCCACCTTGTTTATGTCCTTGCACAGGTGTGGCATCCAGAACTGCATACAGTACTCCAGGTGAGGCCTTACCAATTTTTTATACAATGACATCACCATCTCCTGTCTCCTACTAGTGATACCCCTGCCTATGCACCCAGCATGCTACTGGCACTGACTGCTGCCTTGGCGCACTGCTTTGATACCTTAAGGTCTTCACAGATGATAACCCCTAGGTCCCTTTCCTCCTTGGTGACAGTCAGCTTCTCCCTTCCCCAACCTATAGCTCTCCCCAGGGTTCCCTCTACCCAGTTGCATTATTTTGCACTTTTTTGCATTGGACCTCAGTTGCCACATCTCCGACCATCTTTCAAGCTTCTCTAGGTCCCTCTTCATTTTCTGCACCTCTTCTGGAGTATCCACCCTGTTGCAGATTTTGGTATCATCTGCAAACAAGCACACCTTTCCTTCCAGCCCCTTTGCAATGTCATTAATGAAGACATTGAACAGGACTGGTCCCAGTACTGATCCTTGTGGTACCCCACTGGTCACACTCCTCTCCTCATGTTGTACCCCATTTACCACCACCCTCTGTCTCCTGTCTGTTAACCTGTTCCTAACCCAGTTCACCACCTTGTGTCCTATGCCCAGACTACCCATCTTGTTAACCAGCCTTTAATGTGAGATGGTGTCAAAGACTTTGCTGAAATCTAGGTAGGTGACATTTACTGCCCCTCTCTGATTTACTTCCCTCATCAACCAATCAAAACTATCTATCAGATTCATTTGACAACACCTTACTGCTGTGAATTCGTGTTGCCTCAGACCCTAGGCACTCCTGGATTCCAGGTGTGCCACTATCCTTTCTTTCAGCAGTGTCTCCATGGTCTTTCCCACCACTGAGATGAGGCTAACTGGCCTCTAGTTCCCTCCCTACTGATGCTTTTTTTTTGAAATAACAATTTTATTAAGGTACATTTTGTTTTTTTCCACAAATAACGACAAGACATACAGAAAAGAAAAATAGACAGATTATAAAATAAATAAATAAAAACAGAATACGAAAAAAAGCAGTGGTCTGAAATAAATTAACTAAATTAATTATTAAGAAAAGGGATACAACAACCTTAGACCCAATCCCATGCAGCTAAAACATCTATTGGGTCGAGTGTTATTGGGTTCCCGTACGCTACATAATGCTTCAAAATTTAATCCTCACTCTATACTTCAATTAACAAGGAGGTAAACATTCTCCCTTACCAGGTCACAAACACCATCACCTAAAACACATTACCAATTATTCAGCTTGTGCATTTTAAAATACGTTATGCAACCTTCAAAACATCATTTTTCACAATAGACGTAATGACTAAGACATCTGATTGAATTATGACCAAAAACAAAATAAGAAATGAGGGAAAACAAGGAAAGAGATTCAACTGAGCCAGGCATCTTCCCCCAGCGAGAAGGAGGAGGGATCAAATATGAATCTACAACCCTTAATGGCCCCAGACATCTCTGTCAGGGAAATAGTAATTAGACTTTTGTATACAGGGAAGTCTCTTATCAGGTATCAAGGGGGGAGGGAGATGGAGTCATGTGAAAGCCATCCATTAGGCATAGCCTAAAATGAGATGACCTCTTGGCTTAACCCTAATGCTACATAGTATGGAAAGGAATAATCATGTGTTAGGTATGATCCACTAATATCTCCAAAATAGTTCTGTTCTCTTTCTCTGCTTGGTAGTGGAAAAATGGTAACCATCTGGATTTAAATTTTTCTACATTCAATCTAAGTTTAGCAGTTAATTTTTCCATCTCCAACAGACCAAGACATATGGAATACCATGAGTCAAGGGAAGGGGGGTCTCCAAGAGCCAACTCTTGGTGATGGCTTTATGAGCTGCAGCCAAAAGGATAAAACATTTATATTTCTGTGCACAAGTTTTAATATCTGGGGGGAAGACCCCATAACCAAATCCTTGGGTCTTGAGGTACAGTAGTTGGAGCTGAAAAATCAACCCCACTTTCTTTATTATTTGTTCCCAGAAACCATCCAATTTCCCACAGGCCCCCAAAATGTGTGTGATTACCCACCTGTCCGCACTTCCTCCAGCACAACTCAGGGGAAGAATTCTTATAGTGTTTGGTGATCTGAGGAGTGAGAAAATATCTAATAGTCACCTTCCACCTGAACTCTTTCCAATTTGGGGAGATTGTAGTGGATTGCATTCCTTCCCAAATCTGATTCCAGCCTTTTCCCTCTAGATTAACCCCAGACTCTTTAAACCACTTATCTTCCACAGCTGTCAAAGCCTAAGAGTTTTTTGAGGACAAAAAAAGCCATAATTTTAGAAATCCGGCCTCTCTGACCCTCCTGTGAGATCAAAAGAAGAAAAAGTTCCCAGAGGAGATTAGTCTCTTCGAGTGTTTGGGAGTTTAAATTCTTACCCTTCAAAAAATGATGTACTTGCAGAAACCTAAAAAGGTCTTGCTTAGGTAAATTGAAGTCTCTGCTTAGTTGATTAAAAGTCTTATTTATTTATTTATTTATTTATTTTATTTTATTTATTTAGCTTTTGTTGACCGGGTAAGTGCACTAGACAAATCCTGCCTATTTTCAGGCACGACCCAGGGGAGGGGGATACAGAAGAATGCCAATTGACCTTGAACCAGATTAAGCTGTTGGTGGTATTTTTAGTGAATGAGGGAAATTTGGCCAGGACACCGGGGAAATTCCCCTACTCTTTTCGATAAGTGCCATGGGATCTTTAACATCCACCTGAACTACCACCAATCCAGGCAGATGGGACCTCGGTTTAACTTCTCATCTGAAAGATGGCACCTCAGAAGTACAGCACCCCTCTCATGCTGTACTACAGTGTCAGTATTGGGATATTAACCCGAGTGCCAGATGTGGGAACTGAACAAACAGCCCTCTGATCTCCCGGCCTCAGAGGCAAGTGTGCTACCCACTGAGCCACTGACACCCTCATAAAGTTGACCTATATACTGTAAACCAGATCTCAACCATCTAAGAAAGCCTCCATCCATCTGGAAAAGGAGAAAATCAACACAGACCCACAAGAAAGTCAAGGCAGAGACCCTGGGCTGAACTTCCATATATCTGGCTACCAGTAGCCAGACTTGTTTCATAGTTAAAGACCAGGGATTGAGGGTAATAAATGTAGATAAACTCTCTTGATCCATCAAAATAATATCTTAAAGTTTTGCCGTGGTAACTAAGGGTTTCTCTAACTTTGTCCATTGTGGAGGATCAGAATCTGTACACATGGGGATTAGGGCTTGTAGTTGGGCTGCCCAAAAATATCTGACAAAGTCTGGAAGGCCTAAACCCCCATCCCTCTTCGCTCTTTGCAAAATCTGCCATTTGATCCTAGGTGATCTATGCCTCCATAAAAATTGAGAAATAGAGGTCTTTAGGGGGTCTAATAGGGAGCACATTAAATAAAAAAGAAAATGAGGGAGGACATTCATTCTAATAGCCTCAATACATCCTAAAAGTGAGAGGGGGAGTTCATTCCAATGGTTCAGATCTTTGTGAACATTTTCAACAATTTCAAATGATTCATTTGGTATAGATAACTAATCTTGATAGGTATCCAAACTCCTAGGTACAGAAATCCCTCTCTAGCCCATTTAAACTGGCTTGTTTGGGGAAGTGTATTTAGGGAAAATGAACCTACTAGTAGCATCTCTGTTTTTGTATAATTTGTTTTGAATCCAGAGATTGTCCCAAATTCCCACAGAAAAGTGGTCAAAATTGGTATAGAGTTTACTGGACCTGCAAGATATAACAAGGTATCATCTGCATACAAGGAGATGCGTAACTCAGTTCCCTCCACCCCGATTCCCTTATATATCTCTGACTGTCTGATTAAGGCCACCAAGGGCTCCATACTCAATGCAAAAAGGAGAGGAGAGAGCGGGCATCCCTGTCTTGTACTCCATTTAATATTGAAGGAATCTGAAATTATTTCTTTTACTTTCACACAAGCCCAGGGATGACTATACATATTCAGGATCCAATCCCTAAATTTTTCCCCAAACCCAAATTTAGCCAATATTAATTCCAAGAACAACCAATCAAGGCAATCAAAGACCTTTTCAGCATCTAATGAAACAACCGCATTAAGTGTGAGTGGGGGGAGACAGCTTGCTAGAAGAAAGGGTGTTAAGTAAAAGGCATATATTGTCTTAAATATGACATCTGGGGATAAAACTGGTCTGGTCCAGGTGAACTAAATCAGAAATAAAAGCTTGAAGTTGTACCCCCACCAATTTAGCAAAAATGTTTGAGTCCACATTCAAAAGTGAAATTGGACGATAACTTGCACAACACTGGGAGTCTTTCCCTGGCTTAGGGATCAGCAAAATTGTAGCTTCCCCCCAGGTATCCAGAGTGGCCCCCGGTATGTGTGCTGCATTGCATACCTTTGTAAAAGTGGAGATCAAATCCCCCGCAAATAATTTATAAAATTCTACAATGAAGCCATCCGGGACTGGGGCTTTGCCTGAGCTTAAAGAGTTAATTACTAACTGAGTTTCATCTTCAGTAAAAGGTCTCTCCAGCATTTTTACCTGGGAGATTGTCAATGAGGGTATATTTATTTTGTCCAA